>OY720038.1:1130457-1743458 GCA_963082485.1 Eudonia mercurella
CAAGCCCAAGATGATGCGCAAGGAGAAGCTCTTCCACTTCTGGTTCAACACCTTCTTCGTGGCCGCGGGCGTGGGCGCCGCGCGCGTGCCCGCACCGCCCGACAGTGAGTATACCGCACGCACGCACGCACGCACGCGAGCGACTGTACGGACGCCAGAACATACACCTATACGAAACTGTCTAAATTCTTCAATACGTTTTTAACCGTATCGCTAAGGCATACGGTTCAAAGTCTATTGAGAAAATTTTACAGTTTAAGGTCGATTGATGTGCAGGCGTGTGTATATCGTTTAAATGCGCCACGATAGTATTTTCCCTCATTCTTAAATAAATACTAATTGGTAATAGTTGGTAGTGCACTTGACCCGGCATGTCATGGGGTGCGGGTTCAAATCCCGCTCGTGGAACTTTTTCAACACTGCTTTTTCAAAGTAAAGCTTATAAAGACTTTTTTTGTTTGAACGCGCTAGTCTCTAGAACTGCTTAGTCGCTTTTTTTTTTTACGTTTGGTAATTCAATTTTTGTGGAAGGGTATAGACTATTTAACATAACCCTTCATAACCCTTAAACGCTGAGCAAATACGAAGTACTATCGCAATCGGGCGGCGCGATGCGACGCGGTGGGTCGAAGAACAGCTAATTTGACGACAGCCGAAACACGGGTCTGCCGCGAAACATTAATAAAATAGATGAAGGATTTCAAGAAAAGTGGCGCTTCCATCTTCAGCTTTATCGTCACTTAATATCAGGAGAGTTGAAGGCTGAGTGCTTAACCTTAGGTAGTTTTTAATAGTCAAACAATGTTGCAGGTCCCAACCAAGAGACGTTCAAGCTGACTTTGAATAAGTGGCAGCTGGATGACGCGCACAAGGACAAGCAGCATAAACTGTACAGCCCCGATTTCAAGGTATGTTATTATTGAAAATTCAGAACGACGAGGCCGAAGGTAAAGACTTTTTTGTTTGCTCAAGAATCAAAATAGACCTACTTAATACGGCGGGAAAGAGCAAATTAGAGAATTTTTTCATATTGTTTATTTATTTATTTATAACATTCCGTATTTCTATTTTATGATGCTTCTTTTGTAATGACTGTTGGTGCCAAAATAAAAAGAAGAAAGAAGAAGAAAAATTTCATTTTATTTATTTAGTTTATTGGGAGAAACTATGATGAAACATTTGAAAATAAAAACTAACACCTGTTGGAGTTGATTAGTGCGATGTATGATCTTATTCGTTTGGCCTACCACAGTAGTAAAAAAAAAAAAAAAATGTCAATGGTAAGACTGGCGCCTTTTTGTGGTGTCTAGTTGATCGGCGGTATTAAATGTAACAAACAAGATACGAAAATATATTCTCTCATAGTTCTTAGCAAAGTTTTATTATTTCAACAGTAAAATACGTAGTAGTCGTGACCTGAAGTCTCGATCAGGTTATACAAAGTGGTCCTTCGAGCCGGATGGAATAGGCGCGTGGTTTGATCGTCACTTGTTTAGGCTGAAAGTGAAAAGTGATAAAGTGCAAAAACGGTGAAGTGTTGTGTTCACTAATGGATTACACTTACTGATTGGACTAAAGTAAGATTAGATAATAAGGCTTTCTAGTGAAATTGACATAATTTAACAAACAATTTACATTAACTTTCATATCTGCTCTTCGGACTTTAAAAGGTTAACTCCTACCTTCAACTTAATTATTAAAAGTGAACAATTATAAAAATAAAAGACTTTGTTGAACAATATCAGTGTTGGACTAATAGTAAATAGTATTCTGTTGAGTTTAATGAACTTTTGAGTGTTGGAACTTGATTTTAATGAACATTTTTGAACTTTAACTAATACATGTCACATTAAACTTTAAAAAAAAATGGAAAATTTTATAATATTGCAAGATAACAACCTATCTACTTTGCGTAAAAGCATATCCAATTTCAAGAAAACTCCGAAAATAAGATTAATTAAAAGCTACATTAAAGTGAGATTAGAAAACTTAAATCAACATTGGGAGATTTTTAACGAGACTCATAGGGAAATAGTGAAGGCGTCCATGGCTGAACAGATAAAGACACATGAGTATTTTAAACACGATACATTTTCGACGTGTGAAGAAGAATATCTTTTTTGTAAGGCAGATATGACAGAGATGTTAGATAATTTAGAAGTTGTAAATGTGAGCCCCGAACCACAAGTCAAAATGAATAGCAATACACAAGAAGTAAAGTTGCCAAAAATAAATATTCCAATATTTAAGGGAGACTATAATGAGTGGGTGACCTTCAAGGATTTATATGTGTCGTTGATCCATAATAATAAAACATTAAGCGATGTACAAAAATTGCACTATTTGAAGAGCAGCGTTAGTGGTGAACCTGAACAGTTACTGAAACATATTCAAATAACAGAGAAGAATTATAGTATGGCTTGGACTACACTTCAACAAAGATTTAATAATAGAAGAATAATAGTAAATTCCATTTTAAATAGATTAATTGGACAAAGAAAGTTGCATTCTGAAACAGCAAAAGGAATCAAAGACCTTTTAGATACCACCAACGAGTGTTTGAATATTTTAAAGAATAATGATGTCGACGTTAAGAACTGGGATCCATTAATAATCTACATCATGGTTAATAAGCTAGATCAAGATTCACATAAGTTGTGGGAGGAAGAATTACAGAACTTACCTGTTGAAGAGTTGCCTAAGTTTGAACAATTTACTAAGTTTCTAGAGGGAAGATTTAGAGTGACAGAGATGTTGCAGACGTCGCATGTGAAAGAGAGAGTCCCTATCAAACCTAAATCATTTGTTACAACTTCAAATAATTATAGAAATGATAACACTGAGCAAACAAAACAAATTATTGAGTGTAGATATTGTAAAGGAAATCATTATCTTTCTAATTGCAATGAATATGCGAATCTAGATCCATTGAAGAAAACCGAGTATGTTCAGAGAGAAAAACTATGTTTCAATTGTTTACGACCTGGTCACAGTGTAAAGTTTTGCAAGCTTAGATTGAGATGTAATATTTGTAAAAGAAAACATAGCACGCTACTACATTCAGACAAACCTAACCAAGAAAATAATACTATGAGAGGAGTGAGAAATACTGAAGAACCAATGAACCAAAATATACTGTCACATGCATCTATGTCTACCCGAGGAAGAGTGTCATTGTTAGCTACTGCTTTAATAAACATTGAGACGAGCAGAGGTTCACAAATTGTACGAGCTCTAATAGATCCCTGCTCTGAAGTGAAGAACAGTTAAGACGCATTGAGAAAAAGGGACAAGTATCAGCAGTGGGACAAATGTCAACCCCGTTCAATTATGCGGCGGAGATTATGTTGACGTCGAGAATTAATAAAGAGTTTAAAATAAAATGCACTGCTTATGTTGTAAAAAATGTGACAGACATAATACCAGCAACAAAAACAGATCATGAGCGTTGGACTCATTTCCAAAATATCGAACTCGCAGATCCAACATTCCATACTCCTGGGGAGATAGATCTTTTACTTGGTGTACATGTGTACGCAGAGATATTAATGAATGGTGTTTTAAAGAGAAATCCTGGTGAACCCATTGCCCAACAGACTAGCTTTGGCTGGATAATATCTGGTGGTGATTCAGTGGAGAGAATGCCGAGTAATGGTCAAATAATTAGCATGCATTTGAGTGTTTCATTAGACAACATGCTACAAAAGTTTTGGGAATGTGAATCTTTGGGAAATGATAATAAGAATACACTTACCTTAGCCGAAGCTAGAGCTGAAGAGATTTATGAGAAAACGGTGACTAGAAATATAGAAGGAAGATACACCGTCAGCCTACCTTTTGCAAGAGATGATCCAGTGTTACCTGAAAACTCTAAAGCTATAGCACTGAGAAGATTAAAATGTTTAGAAAAGAGACTATGTGGCAATGAGAGTTTAAAGAGAGAATATGATAATGTACTAAGAGAATATCTTACTTTAAACCACATGATGTTGGTCACATGTGATGATACTGATAAAGATACAGTCTACTTACCTCATCACGCTGTCGTGAGAGATGATAAACAAACTACAAAAGTACGTGTAGTGTTTGACGCTTCCTGTCAAGGTAGTAATGGAGCGTCACTTAACGATGAACTACTGATAGGTCCTAGTTTACAAGAAGAACTGAGAGATATTATACTGAGATGGAGAACAAATAAAATATGTTTTGTTGGAGATCTTATTAAAATGTATCGTCAAGTATTAATAAATGAAAAGCATACAGATTATCAAAGAATATTATATAGATTTGCACTTGATGAAGATATTAAAATATACAAATTACTTACTGTCACGTTTGGTACTGCCTCCGCGCCTTACTTAGCAATAAAAACATTAAGACAGCTAGCCAACGACGAAGGTGCGAAGTATCCTGTAGCCTCAAAAATCGTGTGTCAACAGTTTTATATGGATGATGTTCTTAGCGGATTTGATGACGTAAACTCAGCAATAGATGCACTAAAACAGTTATCTCAAATGTTATCAAGTGGAGGATTTGAACTTCAAAAAATATCTTCCAATAGTCAAGAATTTATGATGTCCGTAGAACCTGAAAAGAGAGCTAAACATATTGAGTTAGATATAAACCGTAAAGAGATGATAAAAACATTAGGCATTCTATGGGATACAAGTAAAGATACATTAAAGATAGCACAGAAACATTTAGATAAAGATAATATTAATGATGATAAGTTACTTACCAAAAGAAATGTTCTTCGTCAAATAGCTTCACTATTTGATCCCTTAGGTTGGATCTCACCTGCAATAATAATAGCAAAAATATTTATGCAAAAGTTGTGGTCGAGACAAATAGAGTGGGACGAAAGGATTCCCGATGATCTGAAAGAAGAATGGTACAAATTTAAAAATGATTTACCCGTACTGGAAGATATTGAAATTCAGAGATGGATTGGAAGCACTACAGATGTTGAAGCAGAGCTACATGGCTTCGCAGACGCATCGCAAGTTGGATACGCGGCTGTAGTCTATACTAGAGTATGGTGTAAAGAGAATAATGCCTTTAAAATAACTTTGATTATGTCAAAAACTAAAGTAGCACCAATAAAACAGATATCTTTACCGCGATTAGAATTGTGTGCTGCAACACTGTTGAGCAAATTGCTAAAACATGTTCGTGAAGTGCTTTCCATAAATCCTAGTAAAACATTTGCATGGAGTGATGCCAAAGTAGCTCTTGCATGGATAAAAGGAGATCCCAATAAATGGACACCGTTTGTGAAAAATAGAGTTATTGAGATAAGAAACAATTTAGAGGCACAATGGTTTTATGTTAAGAGCAAAGAGAATCCTGCAGATCTAGCATCCAGAGGAGTCTTGCCAAGTAAGCTTAAAGAAAGTGATTTGTGGTGGCAAGGTCCAGAATTTCTACATAAGCAAGAATTCACTGTAAGCAAAGAATCTATTCCAGACACACAGTTAGAAAACAGAGCAAATGTCAAATGTAAATTAACTAACATTACAATAAATGAAGAAAACGATAAACTTACCTTACTGAGGAAATATTCTTCGTTGAAGAAATTGTTGACTGTCGTAGCTATATGTTGCCGATGGTTGAAGAAACTGAAAAAAAGAGAAGACTACACCTAAAATTAATCATAATGATAGAGAAAAAGCACTTACCGTATGTATCAAAATGTCCCAAATTGTAGATTTTCCTGAAGAAATAGATTGCCTGAAAAAGAAAAGAAATATAAAAAGAAGCAGTCGACTATTACCTTTATGTCCTTACCTAGATGAAAATGAAGTGTTGAAAGTGGGTGGTCGATTGAAGCATGCAAACCTAGAAAATGATAGAAAATATCCAACTATACTTACCAAAGAAAGTCCACTTATCCCGCTTTTGTTACATGATGCACATAGAGCTACATTGCATGGTGGGCCGAGATTGATGACTGCTTACCTGCAAAATAGATATTGGATAATTAATGGAGGTCAAACTATCAAGAGATATTATCGTCAATGTGAGAAATGTATGAGACATAATGCTACCTCGAGCAACCAATTAATGGGAAACTTACCTGAAGTTCGTGTAAAACCGTCACGTCCATTTTCCATAAGTGGCGTAGATTTCGCTGGTCCTATCTTATGCAGAATGAGTAAAGGACGAGGTGCCAAGGCGTACAAGTCATATATATGTTTGTTCGTTTGCATGGCCACCAAAGCCATACACATAGAGTTGGTTAGCGACATGACTACAGAAGCCTTTATCGCTTGTTTCAAACGATTTGTTGCACGGAGAGGACGATGTTTTGAATTATGGAGCGATCATGGCACAACATTTATATCAGCGGAGAAAACATTGTTTGAGATGTGGAAACAGGGTAAAAATGAATTGCCAGAAGAGTTAAGAGATAGGTTGGATAATAGAGGTACAGCTTGGAAATACATACCACCTGGAGCTCCCAACTTTGGAGGACTATGGGAGGCTGGCGTGAAGTCAGTAAAATACCATTTGAAGCGTATAGTTGGGAATGCAACACTGACTTTTGAAGAGTTATACACCGTTCTGACAGAAGTAGAGGCTTGCCTCAATTCTCGCCCTTTAACGCCTTTGGATGACAATTACGATTACCTTACACCTGCACATTTTTTGGTCGGCGAGCCTACAATAACAGTACCAGAGAGAGGTCACCAGGAAGTAAATATATCTAGTTTAACAAGATGGCAATTAACCCAAAGAATGGTTCGTGACTTTTGGACTAAGTGGCAGTCTGAATACTTGTCGAGATTACAACAACGTCCAAAATGGATGCGACCCCAAAAAGACTTAGAGATTGATGAATTGGTTTTGATTAAAGATCCAAGACTTTCTCCAGCTTGTTGGAAACTCGGACGTATACAAAAGAAATTCACAGGTCTTGATGGCCTTACCAGAATGTATGAAGTGCGTACTGCTACAGGAGTTATTCAGAGAGCCGTTTCCAAACTGTGTAGACTACCAAACTAGAGGAAGTTAGAGATGCACAAGGATAAAAATTATCCTTGGCGGCGGAGGATGTTGGAGTTGATTAGTGGGATGTATGATCTTATTCGTTTGGCCTACCACAGTAGTAAAAAAAAAAAAAAAAATGTCAATGGTAAGACTGGCGCCTTTTTGTGGTGTCTAGTTGATCGGCGGTATTAAATGTAACAAACAAGATACGAAAATATATTCTCTCATAGTTTTTAGCAAAGTTTTATTATTTCAACAGTAAAATACGTAGTAGTCGTGACCTAAAGTCTCGATCAGGTTATACACACCATATAACCAATTTCAGGCTTACATTTAGCGATAGCATACCAACTTTTAGAGCCTAGTATAGATTGGTGGTGGTTAACGATTATTAATGAAACCGGGAACCGACGACAGGAACCGACGACTTTACGTGTTTTCCGAAGTATGGAAAAGGAGGACGATATAATAAACTCTTGGACATCCCGGTAGACTAAACTTATGTGGTAAGAGCACTGGTAATAGGCAGTGATACAAAAAGGATCGTTCCGATTGATTTAATTACAATTTGTATCGTGAAAGGCCATTTACGATATTTTATACTAACGTACGGTAAATTGTATAACGGCTTTTGCAAAATTTTAACTTTAGCAAACGTACTCGTTTATACATATACTACTGCGCTATTGAACTTCTTAACAAATTATTAAACAACATTAGGTTTCGTCAGCCTGAATGTGATGTGTATTGTATGCGGAGTGGAAGGTCTTAAATATGTGTATATTGTTTTGCGAGAAAGAGTGAGACTACCTGTTTGTGATTTGTTACTTATTGTTTTCTATTTTTGTTATTTATTTTATTATCCTTTGAGTACAAAGGATAATAAAATAAATAACAAAAATAGAAAACAATAAGTAACAATCTTATAATCTTTAATCTTGTAAATTATGAATGCAAAATTCAAAATAGTATAATTTGTTTTATTTTATTTATTACTTATTACAACGGTTAACACCGATCTCAGTAAATTACTATTTAAATAAAACAAATTATACTATTTTGAATTTTGCATTTATAACTTACAAGATTAAATTTTTACTAGAAAAATAAAATAAAAAGGCAATTTTTTTGTGGAATATCGAAGCGTCTCATCGACTCCCCGCTCGCCCCTAGGTGGAGGTGGTGGTGCAGAAGCAGCCGGACGCGTCCACGTTCACGGCCATGGCGCGCGCGCGGGACCCCGACCCGCCGTCCTCGTCGTCGTGCTCCGACGCCGACACCGAGCCCGACGCGCACTGGGACTCGGGTGCGTATCACCCACACCTACACACGCACACACGCACACACGTGCCGCGCACGGCTGCCGGCGCCGCGGGCTTATTACCGAATACCGAACGGTCACTATACTAAACGCAAAGACTCGTGGCAGGCGGAGTAATAAAACGTGCAAAAGAGACAGCGCACGTCATTTTCTCTCTCGCACTTGCACTGTTTATGGATGACGTCACACAGACACAGAGATGCGCGTTGTTTGTGTACGTGCGTTTATCGATAACAATAGGTCTGAAATGGGGTATTTGAAATGTGATTAATAAAACTGTTTATTGGTATTATTAATTTATTCTTACAAAATTATTTAAGGCTAATCGTCATCATCGTCCGTGTCGCTATCGTCGACATTTATTATTAGCCGTTCGCATAAAAACTATTTCTTCGAGTCCTGTTTTTGCAGAGTTTCAGCGTGACGCACACATTTTTGCCAATTTTCTACAGTTACGTTTTCGATAGCTTCATTTGTTAATTTTTCCACATCAGCTATTTTAAACGTTGTGTTTTTTTCCGCAACATCTTCTTTTACCTGCGCCCAAATTAGCTCGATGGGATTGTATTGGCAATGGTAAGGTGGTAACCAAATAACTTTGTGACCGTATTCGTTTGCTAACGGGTCCAAATGATAAGTCTTTTCTCCTCGATTTGCTTTTATCTTTAGAAGAAGTTCATCTATAATTACATGATATGTAATTAAGTAAATATCAGTAAGTATACCAATTATCAGTAACGATCAACACTTTAATGAGCGCATGTTTGTGCATTGATGAAGCACATGCATTCCGTATTATCGATAGTCCAGTAATTTGCGCGTGCGCATCCCTGTCACAAAAGTGATTTATGGCACCGACTGCCACGAGTCTTTGCGTTTAGTATAGTAGGGATGTTGACGACGATAATAATCATTTCCAAAATGTTACGTATTTTTATTTTTTATTTTTGAGTGCTGATTGCTGCGCTCGAGCTGAATTTAATATTTATAAAATACAGTGCAAAAATTATATACCCGCCGTAAACTGCTTAACGAATTTATTTGTTTGATACGTGCAAAAACAGATATCGAACTGTAACATTCGATCGATCGTACGTTTAGATTTTGAGTTCTTTGTGAATTTGTTAAACTAAAATATTGAACACGGCATTTATTGATTCATGGAGTACACACGACAGATGACAGTCGACGTTAAAACAGAAAACGATTAACAGAAAAAATTAAATACGTTATCGACATCTCAGCATTAGATACAGTGTTTTAATTAAAATAAATTTTGAACGAGTTATTCCTAAAGCAATTTGCACTCTGATGAAAAACATCACAAATAATATAGTTTAAATAAAATCACGCAACAGGTCTTTAAAACATTGACCGTTTCATTTGACCTAAGCACAAATTTTTGTAACCTAAAAAGTTATTAATGAACACTGAATTGACGGAACGAAATGGTGACGTCATAGTTTGCCATTCCCATACGATTAATCATAACGAGAGCCATCTTACAAGAAAGTAAATCGTTTTGACAGTTAATAAGTTTCTCTATTAACTAACCCGTCGACGACCCGATTGCACAATGGCAACGCGACTGCTATTAATTGCGGTTGCTACGATCGGTCGGTTTATTTTGTCATGCACTTTTAGTTCGTCAATCGCTCGCTTGTGGCGCTATCGCAGCGTTCTACGTTCCGTAATACGAAATATGTGTTTTGGTAGCGATAAATTACAAATTGTTGCGATTGCGTTTGCGACTGTCACGATCGGTAATAAGCCTGCGAAGGGTTTCGGCCTCACCGGCAGCCTGGCTGTATCGGTGCAACCGAAATGTTTAAAATTTCTCGTTATTTACTTACTAGCGTTGCCAACCTATCGTTAGTTTGACGATCGACAGGTTTTACACAAAATAAAGTGGACCCAGAAGATATGAAATGAAATTAATCTTTATTTAAGTACATTTATTAGATAAGCGCTTTAGAATCGTCTTAATAAGATTAATACAAACGGCGCTCGGGCGCGTTTGTATGAAGCTTGCCTTCTTATTTTGTAGTTTTAACCTAAAAACAAATGGCCACCAAAATTAGGTTAGGCGAGACAAATTTGACTGAAAAAAAAAAACACGTACAAACAGAAAAATATTATTATAAAACACCGTCGATGATATCGATATAATTGATAACCGACTGTCGATTAGCAACACTACTATATTGTTATAATCATAACAAGCGAAATATCTTTGTTATTTACACGCATCTATGACCGTTGACGAACTCTTAATAGTAAAAAACACTGGCACGAAACTCTGATAAGACTGTTTGATGTTGTTTACCAAGTATACCTTTAAATTAATAGATTGGAATTACACTTGGAATCACAGTTCACATTGTTTAGTTTTTCTTTTCTTACATCTGTAGTTAAAACTACACGCTCGTGCCTTCAATCGCTAGTTTTGATGTGTAACATCTTTCCGCTCGCTTTCTATAAAATCAATTTGTGGGAGTGATTTCGTGAAATGGGACGGAAGTATGTGTAACAGGAAGTGGGGGAAGTGCGCAAGCGCGCGCCGTTTTGTAAATTTAAAATGGATATTATGAACATGACATATTATTATTATATGTGACATATTGTGTCATTTGACTATCAAAGGTCATTTTTTGATATGTCAAATGTCCTCTAATGAGTATTTACTGAAAATGATGTAAAACCTCACCCATTTTTTTAAGAATATAATGTTAAAATTGCTCATTACTAAGGTAAGATGTGAAATGTTACACATCATATGCGACTATTATAAGGCTCGCTCGTTTTTTTTGGAGACTACGCGACAATTTGTATATTTGAATATTATAAATAGAAACAAAATAATTGGTATGATATTATTTAAAATATTGATAGTTTTACAATCAGATATCGTCCATAGATAGAACATGGGTAATGTATTAACAACAATCGTGATAATAGTAGAGTCTGCAAGTTGAATGAATCTACTAATCAACCTATAATATTGTCTTATTTTATGTATGTAGTTGGTTAAAAAACTAATTAATAAAATGGGATATTTAGTGAACTGCAAGAGCTAAAGCATACTTGGCACGAATCATCGGATATGAATGTGTTGCATAGACAAAAGTACATTCACTACCATTAGCGCAGGCGCATGTTGTTAACGCTGATTAAAATCATTATACCAACAATTATTTGCACTTCCTATAATATTGTTATGTAGTCACCACATTATTTTCAAGGTATATAAGTACTAAATGCAAAACGGAAAGTGCTATAGTGTATTTTAGTTTTTTTTTTTTAACTAATTTATTAGTCACAGAATTGTTGTTTTACTATTTAAGTTATACTCTTAATAAAATAAATTTAGTTTTTTTTTTTTTAAATATTATAATAAAGTTGTTTTTTCGTTAACAATTTTAGTTACAGTTAGGTAGTTTTAATAATATTTGGGTGCATATTAGAATGCCTAGAATTTAAAAATCGACAGCTGAAATGCCTAATCACAAAATCTCCAAACTTCAAAATATAATATGTAGTAATGGTAGTAACGCCTAAATCAAAAGCACCGTATTTTAAAATACCTCACTGCCAAATTGTTCAATGGTTCAAAATGTCTAGCCATATTACACCTAAGTAAAACGTAAAACGCCTGACACGTGACTATTGTCCTAAAGTTTTTAAATTAATTTTAAGCAATCAATGAATAGATTTTGATGCAACCTCCCCCATGACCTTTTTATATAGCTCGTGTATTATGTGAAAGCTTTGTTAAAAATATTTTCTTTTTAGGAAGACCAACAGATATTATACATAAATAAACATTTAAATAAAAATGTAAAAATAAAAAATAAAAATGTTTTGATATACAAGCTATACGTCCAAAGGGAGATTGCGAGAAGCGAAACGACGGGCGTGAGGTGTACATGAACCATTTTCTTCATCACATCCACAATGTAAATGTCTCTACTTCGACACAAAAATGGTTAGGTATTCTATTACGTACCCATTTGTTTTCTATTTATCATTTATAAAATAGATAAGAACTCACGTAAAAAAACAACCGATAAACTTTTTTTGAAGCTTCTACTATGCCCACATTCAGTTCTAACCGTATTTGAAAGATCATGAACCGGTCTCTTTACACTCGAAGCTGCTGACAGAGATGCAATGATATTTTTAATATGTTTAGTTCTATTTGTATTTAACACAGAACTTCATTTTGTCACTTAAAATAAAGACTCTTTTATACATTTTAGATCAACATCGTAATTTTTTTAAAGTACGCGCACACTGCACATTTTTTACATTGAAATGAAACGCTTATAATGAATTTACTCACGTATATTTAATATAATTTATTATACGATGTTTTATTTCAATTGGGTAAAATTAAAAAGTGTTTCTTTTCTATTTCGTAGGTATAGTTCTGATATAATATTGCAATTCAGAATAAGCTCAAAAGCTGTTTTAAGAGAACGAATGTAGACCATCCCCACCACACACAATTTACCGTGACATGATGGCTTATTGAAAAGTTTGAATACTGTATATTGTGTGATAAAAACAATTATCTCTCCCAAAAAGTTTTATTGGCATATCTCGACTTTAGACGACATTTCTCATTTTGATAACAAACTACTATAAGTTGAATAAGTGGAATCGCTTTATATCAAATGACTTACATCAAAACATGAAAAACGATGCTTTTTATTTAACAAATAGGAAACTATGCCCTTATATGTTTCGTTTCAATGTAATATCCACACTGCTCCGATAAAACTCGAGATGTGTCGATGACTTTTTATAAATTAATTAATTTGTTATGGTTAATATTATTAGGAAGGCGATATAACGTTAAGGAACTCCTAATAACTTACGTTAATTATGAATAAGATCGTTTCTCCACTGTGGTATGTTGTCGAGATGGAATGTTTAGTGACTGAGCTCCCCTGTCTCGTAGATTAAAGTGTTGCCAACCGCAGGGCCGGTGTGCGAGCGCGTGGGCCGCTACCGCCCCCTGTCGCCCGACGCCGCGCACACGTAACTATCAACCCCCCCCCCCACCACCACCCCCCACCCCCACACGCACACGCACGCAGCACGCATCACGCATGCGCCGCACGTATGCATCTTCATGCCATCTAACCACACGGATATTAGGCGAGCTAACAGTGTTTGAAATAACCGTTTGTGGTGTAAACAGACCTTTATGTAAACAGTTCGAAGAATCACTTTTAAGAATTATCGCAATTCAAAATTACAGGTTAATTAATGAAAATAATATTCAAACAAATAATTACATCCTCTTGAAAAGTATCGGGGTATGAAATTGTATCTTAAATATAAATACTGTGATACATATAATATACTTCTATTATACTCTTATTAGCGTGCTATATTTTGGTTATTTAATCAATTAAATAAAAATGCTGTTTGCTTTTCAACTGTTTTCAAGTTATTTTAAATTCTGTTAGCGACATTTGTACTTTAACGCCCTGAAGTACATAATCCCGCAGCTCATGCAAACATGTACATTATTCATAATCCTGCGTTAGGATAAATAAGAGGAAGATGAGTAGTGAAGTGCTAGGATAACATCTATCAACAATTTTGATAGTAAGAAATCGAAAGTAAAAAATGAATAGAACAAAATAAAGTGTTTTTCTTTTCATAATGCCTACTCATGTTCCTTATGTATGTACAATTAATAAATCATTTAGCATCGACAGGGTAGGTAGAGACGCTTGTAATGTATATGACTCTGGGAAGGTCAATGGGATCAATGAAGTGAAACGCAAAGCGTATTTATTTCCCTTTTAATAATTAATTATGTTGTTTGATGCAGTTTTTAATAAAAAGTCTAGCGCTAAGCGCTAATTAAGCTTCAGAACACATATTTTATTGGTATATGCTGATGGCCCCAAACTGCCTTTTCAGCGCCTCCGGACTTTCGTGGTTGGTGGCTAACTAGTAGCATTTGTTAAAATATTATTTAATTTATTAAATGTTATTAATTATCAAATTTCTGAATTCCTGTTTTCCAAGTCCAAAATGGTTCATTTAAACTTGTCAGCATCTTAGGTCAGTCTCACATTACAAGCGTCTGCAGCCACTTTCTTACGCGCAATACTCGCACAGGCAACATCAGTCCCACTTGTAAATAAATCATTTCTATCAATTAACAGTTTTAATCAATCATTTGGCTACGAAACCATAAATCATATGGCAAATACGGAACCCTAAAAACGTTGTCTATCTCATTGTGTATGTCGCATTTCGGCTAGATCATTTAGTAAAGCAACACTGCTTGTCGTGCTCGGAGTCCACTCGCCCGCATCGCTTCATCCACGTGTGTTTGCTGTGTATAGGCATCCTGCAACATTGCCATTGGGTTTTGTCTATCATCGAGCGATAAATTAATAGCTACACGGTTTTTCCAATGATATTAGCATAGTCAAAAAATAAAAAAAATAAAATTATTAAATAGAAACTAGAAAATATTAAATTGTACATATGTATTCTGATCACGAAGTAATTTGTGATAAAAATTATTGTTCTTGGTAAAATTCTGTCTTCATTTGAATTTACTTACATGTTATGAAAATGCCTATAATTTAATGCAATATTTTTCTTTAATCAACTATGAATAGTAATACTGTTTAGCTATTAATTTATTAATTGTTTATGTTCGTTTGGTTTGTGTTCATTTCTAACTTTCTTGTCGAAAAGCATGCTTGTAATACATGAAATAATGCTACTTACATGAAGATAATTACTAATTAACAATAAATGCAGCATTATTTCGTAAGAAGACAGTATTGCCACGTTTATTTTTATTATTACACTGTTTGTGTTTTAAGTGGAGTGTGTTTTGTGTAAATATTGTGTGATTGTGTGTCACCTATTTGTTAATCACTTAACTAATTTACTTACGTGTGTTTAGCTAATGGAAGCGCTACAAAATTATAAAATTAGAAATCTTATTATTATTAATTAATAGTATCTGAAAAAAAAACCACTGCTAACTGTAGCTATGTTTATTGTAAATTCTATCAAAACCTTGTAAGTGGCAATTTCATCAGCTAATCACATTTGGTTCGTAACTATCCAATTAGTGTTTGTCCATAATAAACCTTCTAACATTCCGTTGCGCCATACCCGCACGCTTTGCACTATTAAAATGCATCGCACATGCCACATGCGGACACTTTAAACGCCTTTTTATACAATTTATTTATAGTATTTTTTAAGTTTTCAATTTTCATTTATGAAGTTTTTTACTATACAGGCGTTTAAATAGTGATTCCGATTTTTTGATCGCTTTGTGGGAATCTTTCGATAACAAAACCATTCTATAGTTTTTTTTTTTATTTATCTAATAATAAAGTAAATAATTTTCTGAATTGTTAAATAGTTTGAAGGCATGAAAAACTATGAGCTTGTGCCTTATTATTAGCTGGAAACTTAGTTATTCAATATCATGCGTCTTTAATTGCTGTTATGCAGTATTGAATTTGTGATAAAATACTGGAAAGATTCAAGCAAACGTTCAAACTGTCTGCATGTGGCATACAGGAGCAAAGCGACGCATACTGATATGATATTTTTTGGCATTTCAGGTGAATCCACGTATTTGTGAGGGCGATCAATGGGTCGACCGGCGTCAGATCTAGTGTGCGTTATGTATAAACACTCGGACTATGTGATTAACGAGTGCCGAAAGGATCTGTGGACGAACAATCAAGGTACTGAACATCGCTACCTCGATGTTAACTATATTACTTTCCCTACGTTGGTACTTCAAGCTTAGTTGCGTCGGTTCAGTGTATAGCGTGTCACAAGGTATGTTCTTATCTGAATATAATTTATGAAACTCTTACGATTGTTAAGTACATTTGACTCGTGTTTCGGTATATTATTTTTTTGGTAACTTTCTGTGTGGAACTTGTTTTGTGACAGAAATGGAACAAATGTGTCAATTATTGTTTTTACGGGCAGGCGACCCTTATGGCATCAATCTAAGAGTGTTCATAAACCTAAGAACAGTGTTTCCATTAAATTGTCCTCTCTGTTTTATTGAATGTGTGACCGATGTATGGGTTGCTAAAGACCGAATGAAGCTTATTAGTCTGATATCGTATTAGATGAACACTTTGGAAATTATTGTCATTTTCGGTTTTTTCTTGTATTACAGGTCCAATTGATTGCAAAATACTTTATCAGATCGATAAGTTTTATCACGATTGTGAAAATCGGCTGTTAATATAATAATAATAGTGGCTAAGAGCACACCGGCACCAGCCCGTGTTTACGATGTATTGTGCATTAAACTGGAAAAGGAAAACTTTTGTTGATTCAATTTGGACGAAATAGAAACTATTATTGAAATAGTTGAAAAATATTTTTCTGGATTTTTGGCGTCTGTCTGACGTATGTATTTTATAGTGTACTTTTAAAACATGCATACATACACGTAAGGTCCCAGACGTTTCTATTTGGTCTTCACTTTACTATCGACACCCTTTTTTACCTGTTGTTGAGTTAGTGATATTCGAAAGACCAGCGTCGAGTCGAGACCATAGCGAAAAGGTATTTGAAACATCTGTCTCATACTAAAACGTTTTTAAAATATAGGAAACCAATTCCAAGGTGGTGCTTATGTTTTTACTTCAGTATCTTTCAAAATATTTCATACTTAAGATTAACCGTTAATAATATTGGCGTGAATCGCGTGTTCACACGTTCCCGGATGTACCTAGTGCTTAGCGCGGCAACTGTCCGAAACTGTCTACGAATCTAAGACTTGTATTATTCGTTAGGTTTTGTTTTTTGTTTGTGTTAGCACCATCGTCCTACTAATTCTCTTAGGTAATTCTATTTTAATGTTTATTAAAATGCTAATTGTTAAAGAATTATAAATGCCGTATGGCGAGGCAGACCATCCCACCAGCGTACTTGACTAAGTCCCACGGCGCGGACAGTTATATTTTTGTATAGTTTCAAAAGATCTCATCGACTGCCGTCAGTAATGATAAATTGTTAGGCTTTTTCGGGTGACACTATGGGGTTTTGCGCGCCACAACCGTTCAGCGTTTGCAACGTGCTATAATTATTATTTATTGTTTTTTATTTCCGCCTTCATAGTTGTAATCATATATCGAGAAATATTAAAAGCATATTGGTATCCAGTTCAATAGGAGTGCGAAAACTACATTTTGTTATAACATTTCGTTTGACCGCATACCCCGTAGTGCGCTCCAATTAGTGAAATAGCTTCAAAATTAGTTTTGTTTCGAAAATCTTCTTTAAGCTTGTGTTATGAAATGTCAGTATTGCTTTAACCCTTTCAATGGTATCGGTGAAATATATTCTCATTTGAATAAAAAGATAATGTATTACCATTCTTCACATAAAACTTAAGATCTACCTAATAAAAACTTCGAAGCGAAAAATCTAGGTATTCTAGAAACACCCTAGGTAGTATTGAAAGGTATAAAGCATTGTTTATATTGGATATGGGATTAATGATGTTAAAAAATGCTATTCTAAATGATGTTTTTGTATTTGGGTTTGATTAGAATGTGAAATTCATTACGACTACACGCTGGGGACACAAATTAATGTTGCAATGTTGAGCTCAACAACTATTCGGGAAAAGTTTGTTATCTACCTACGGCTGAACAGCAACAGGCTAGACCTATTGCTGTTCAGATTTGAAAAAATTTACATTAAGTTTTGAAGGTTTTTGACAATACTTAATTTACTGCTCTAAAAAAAGGAATTATATTAAAAACTTTTATTCTATAGTCTTACACAATCACAGTGATTTTGTAAATTTACTCAATTTCTGGAAAGGATATTGTCTATGCCATTATTTAACTTTTGTCTAGTGAGTCAAACCGTACAAATTAAAAATCCTTTTTTGGAATTATCATCATCAAGGCAAAGTATAGATATGAGCAAAAAACAGTACGATTTGTTAGTTCCCAGCAGGAATATTGATTCGGCCCCTGTCCGAATGAGTTGTTCCGTTACAAATCGCGGTATATTTTTTTTTATTTTCTAATTGTAAATATTATTGTTATAATACATTAGTGTTAAATGAGATCTGTTTTTTCTTTCATAGACTAAGTAGGTTGCGTCACAACCCGGTGACCGGTTGAAATTTTACAATGTTGACAATAGAGAGCGTTCGGTAAGTCGGCTTCACGGAGCCGCTGTCAATCAATTTCCGTTTGTTTCTATGACGTTTGGGAGATTGGGTATTGTAATGCGAAGGTTTAGGCTGCATTTACGAAGGTATCACACGATTTGTCAATGACAGAATAGGTCGTCAGGTCGGTAGCTACTAGGGAAATCGAAAGCTTTCTCCATTATTCTTGGCGACACTGTGAAAATAGTGACAAAGCGTCGTTTAATACACGACTGTGCGCCTGTTTTTTACAACAAACAAGTTAAAGTAAACTGCAGTAGGTATGGTATCGAGCAACGCCACCTAGTGAGTAATGACAAGTTGGTACCACAAGTACATCACTGGGGGGCGCTACTTCGATACCGTATAAATTATAGTTAACTAAAACTTGATCAAACTGTGAGCTAACTCGCACTGTGCGTTCTGAAGACAGTGACCAAAGTTTCGATTTTCGTAGTGAAAGGCCCATCGACGTTTGTTTGTGTCGGGTTAGTGTATGTGATCAGATAAACAACGAGTATGTAAGTAAATGCAGTCGATCACACGACTCATACCATGAGGTAGAACATCTTCATGTTTTGATCTTTTCTTGTGTTCCAACCTATCTATGGTATGAGTTGTGATTGAAAATCATAGAATGTGGGTTTGAGATAAATGCCGATGTATTTTTAAATGCGAGTATTGTGATAGTAACACAGTATTTGCTTGCTAAAT
This sequence comes from Eudonia mercurella, assembly GCA_963082485.1. Taxonomy (NCBI): domain Eukaryota; kingdom Metazoa; phylum Arthropoda; class Insecta; order Lepidoptera; family Crambidae; genus Eudonia; species Eudonia mercurella. Next base: position 1,149,678 of record OY720038.1, read on the forward strand.
ATGGTGATGATGGCGGGCTAAGTCTGTACTAACTATTTGATTTCTTGTGGAATAAAGAAAATCTTTTTACTATCAAAAACATTGCAAGTATTTACTTGAAACGAATATTTTACGATTTGTATTAGTGACTTATTAATTAGGTTTAAAAAACTCCTAGTTCCTAGAGAGTTAAGAACTTAATTTGTACATGATTGGCATTTTGGAGAAACTCTGTAAGGATTTAGTGTTGTAAGGAATGGTTAATGTAGGTTAAGTTAGATGGTCGTGTAAGATAGACTAACAACGTCATAGAAATCATCAAAACGTGAAGTTGATATAAGTTGAAATACGAATAACAAACATTTTACGAAAATTTAATAATTCAGTTTGTATGAACATTATGAAATTAGTTTTTCTTTTTTAATATAATTATTGTGTATCATAAATGTAAAGCAAGTCACGCATGCTTCCAGGTTGAAAGAAATGTTTTTTAAGAGTCACGAATTTGTAACGTTTCTTTATTATTAATTTTATTATGAATCGTATCACCGATCGAGTTGCAGTTACTGTTAAGTTGGGCTCTCCACGGAGCCCCCGATTCGATTGTTAATTATTTTCCAATTGATTGTAAATAAGGACGATTAAATTCCATAATAATTTCTTTTCGCTGAATTTATGTTTGAAACTTTTATAATTATAAGCAGCAAATACAATCTATTTGGCGTCCGGTGTTTATACGCGTATCATCAAGTACAAATTTAGGATTTGTTAGAGTGATCAGTCTCCGTCAGATGGAGTGACTAAGTCATAACTTATTCTCTGAAATTATTTTTAAAGGCGAGACTTTACAGCTACTGTTAGTGTTAAAGTGTCCCATTCCAAAAGTCTTAGAAGTGTTACTTTGCACGATGTTTTTTTACGATTTTTCGCTCGACCTCCCTTCCCTTCATCAAAGGTTTAGCTTTAAAGATTGTTGTTTGCCTTATAAAAAAATGTGATCTTATGACGATTATACATAAAGGATGTCGCAGTGCGCTGCGGTCGCAGGCGTTTGGATATAAGATACGATTTAATAACACCTTTTTGGACAGACTTTGCAGTGTCCTTTATATAATTCTCGAATTCTCACTTAATAATGAAGTTTTTTTTTAAACGACAAACAGCCTGCGAGTGCGGCGCGTCCGTAAGAGTATGCCTTGTATAATGATAACAAAATGAATTATGTAATATAGTAAGATTTGACAAGGTGGGTGTTGAGGGTCACGCGGCACGCTGTCAATTGGATACAGTGAAAGGCGAAAAGGGCTTTATTGGTGGAGGGTCGTGGGTGCGCGCGCCGGGGCGGCGAGCGGCGAGTGTTACGGATGTAGGCGCTGTACATATCGCTGCTGTTGACTGTATATGCATTTCCGATTTGCGTCTAAATAGTGTTGTCTGTAGTCTACACTTTATGTACTAGGGTGTTAACTGCGAGTTTTTTTTATTTAAAGATCACTACAGATTGTATGGGGTCGGAGCAGCGTCACCTAGTGCCGAAATTGTGAAATCAGCTTTGCACTTGACGGCGCTGTTTCGGCGAGTGCAGTAAAGAAAACTCGAACGTGGCCCTCTAGCCTCGTGCAACGATCTTTTATTGCGATATATCATTTGTCCGTTCGCGTGTGTCTCTAGCACAAGCGGGAGAGACAAAGGATAAGCGACTCTGTGTACAACTTAATTTGAATCGCAATAAGGTATCGCTGCGACGTCCCGCGCCTGGCCGCGACCACGGCCGCCCTTAGTTAGTCTGAGGGTGTGAACTGTTTTCTGTCTGTACTGTTTCCGCCGCCACGTTGCTAGTAAAGCCCTCTCCGCGTATTAAAAAAATATATCAATACTTTTTTATGAATCATAAGGAGTTCTTAGTTCCACAACAATGAATAAAATGTGTAAATTTTTCTTATTAGTAAGTAAAAGATCTCATATGTCTTATTTTTGTTTTGTCTTTTTTATATTTTGAGGAACTTCAGAATAGTCGAGTTGATTTAAAGACAACTTATGTAAAATAAAATATATTGATGTAAATAGTTGTTTTGTTTTATTTACAATGAAAACGAGGTGTTTTAATAAAATCATTTATTACCTACTTACGAAACATTAAAAAATATACATTGCTGGCTGAGTTTGATACAATTTACGGGGTTTAGAACTGCAGTGTTCTCAAACTTTACATGTTATTTTTCTGATACCACATTCACGTCGCATACACACCGATGTAGAGTAGAAAGACGCACGCACTTTTTGTGTTCATGTAAGACCAAAAAATTTATTATCTCGAGCTCCTCCGTGTTTCGAAAGGTACTTAAAGCCGTTGGTCCCGTCTGCATTAGCAGTCGTTAAGAACCGCCAATCTGCACTGGGCCCGCGTGGTGGTTTAAGGCCCGTTCTCCCTATCCATCCATAGGGAGGGCGCTCGTGCCCCAGCAGTGGGAACATAAAAAGAGCTTAAGTAATACATTTTTCGTAGGTTTATTAGTCATAGGAAAATCTGAAGTCGTATATTTGCGAAAATCGTAGGAACTATCACCATAAAGAATGAGAAAGATGGAAGATTTTTGTTAATATAGAAGCTAGTTTTAAGACCTCGAAAATGGATTAACTTTTAGCAAGGAAAATAAAGGCGCTGATTTGTAACAAAAGGTATTTTAAAGGAAGGTATATTTATAATACCTTTACAAAGCTCCTAAGCTGTTATTGTAAAACAATTTTTGACTATGCATTGAATGGTATAACTTTAAATATCCGTTTTTTCCTATAACATATAAGTATTACACAGGTGGGGTTGCCAACTTTTATTAGAATAAGTACAGTATATTTGATTTCAAAGGAGGTAAATAAAGAGTACGGACTTACAAAAAAGAGTATCATTTATTTTATATTTTTAAAAAGGTATTTTTTGTACATTTTGCAGCACAACAATTTTTCATGGTTTTTAAAAGAATTGCATGAGTCCAAACATTCTAACTCTAAATTTATAAAGATCAAGAGCTCTTTTGGACTTTTTTGGTTCTGATAATGGGTTTGCATAATATTACATGACTGGCACTAGCATAGTAAACATTGTGTAAAAAATAGTATTTTTTAGCATACTCTAATAGTGTTAAAGATTATAGAGTACGCATACAGGATTTATAGTACAATATTCTATTTTAGAGTACGGTTGGCAACCCTAATTACACAGGTAACATTACGGGTCGTTGCATTGTTATCTCGAATGTGACCTTTGGTTAGATTTTGTCCTTGTAGCTTCGGCGAACAATTAGGTCACGAGAGATTCGACTCACTTTTTAGTATTTTCTCAGGACATTTTAAGAACTATGATATTGGGTAATACTAGTAATAGTTATACACCTTGCTTGTTATTCGTCTTAGACCTGCAGGTGGGTTGATCAGACCATGAAACTGAACAACTTTTCCCAAAAAACGAGGTTTTCTTAAACTTTCTCATACAAAGTCTATTGACCCGACCATGGTTTGTATAGAAAAGTTTAAAAAAAAACTCGGTTTTTGATCTGTTTCTTGGGTTGTTCAGTTTTATTGTCTGATCAACCCACCGTAACAGTGTATAGTTTAGATATCATCTAAATTTCTGAATTCATTAAGCAAGTGCTTTTATTTTAGTTAACACTTAGATTCAGTTTTTTTCAGTATTTAAAGTAAAAGGGCGGTGTTTGTAGAACTTAAACCAATATTCTTAAAGTTCTACTTCCATTCTAGTTGATCTGCTTACTTGATAGTCAAAAGGGAGTATGTATGTGCGTTAATATCAAACATGAGTTGTGTGTACTTTCACTATTGGTACTGGCAGTAAATTCAAATGTCTTTGTTTAACATTACATATTTGTTTATAATTAATACTTGGGGGTCCTTTTTCAATCCTCAGTTAAAAATATAAGATTGATCAAGTCGTCATTAAAGACTATTTTACATTGAAAAAAAATAGGTGGACCGACGATCTGGTAAAGGTCGCGGGAAGCCGCTGGATGCGAGCAGCACAAAACCAGTCGTTTGGAGATCCTTGGGGGAGGCCTTTATCCAGCAGTGGACGTGTTTTGGCTGAGATGATTGATTGATTGATTACATTGAAAAATCAAGAGTTACAAAGCAATTATTAATATTAACTGAGGTCTGATTGCCGCAGTTAGTCCGATATCGTATTAGGCAGCCAAATCAGGGGGTCGACCGCCTAACTCTCTCGCTTTCGATCGCTTTGAAGGCGAGGCGAAGAGGAGGCGTCATCTTGTCATTTCGAAAGCAATATGAAAGCATATATCAAAAGCTACAGGCTATAGCTTTCGATATTATTCGATATTATAATAGAAAGCGAGGCGAGGGCCTCGCTTTCAAAGCGATCGAAAGCGAGAGTGTTAGGCGGTTGGGGGGCTGGTCGTCATGTCAAGTGTCATTTTCAATAGATCGAATAATAATAATTATAGGAGGATTGAAAGGTCAGCCCTCGCGTCAAAATTAGCGTTCAATTAAGAGTTTTTATTCAACATTTACACTTATGCGCGTGAGTGAAAGGTTGGGTGGACGCGGGTTGCTAATTCAGCTATTTTCCACTTATTTGCGTGAGTGTGAGGTTGGGTGGACGCAGGTTATTAGTTATAGCTAGATCGCCTGAGTCCTCGCCTGCGGTACGCGGGGCGGGAGGTACGTAGGGCCTCGAGTACGAGCGTTTTGCGACGCGGCAAACGGATTTCTAGTTCAAGACGTCAATAGTCGTGGTAGAGCGGTAAAGTGGTACACACGTGATAATTTTAACAAGATTCATCTGAAGATAAGCAATTATAAATATCGGTGCCCTGCCTACCTAATTAGTCAATTGTTTTGAGAAATGTAAAAAAATATCCTTTTTCTTCGTAGCCGTTTATTTATTATAGAAGAAATCTTCTATAATAAATAAAAATATCAAATGGTAAATACAATGGTAATTAACTTGTGTACTATTTATTAAGCAAAATTTATCAATTTAATAAATCAATCACTTGTATCCCTATCAATATCACTGGAACTTGATTCTTCATTTTCGAAGCAGCCATCATCAGAAACATCTGAATCGTCCTGCATGTTAATAATAAAATCAACATCATCATGTATAACGCTGTCATGTAGTATTCGTCCTCGACTTTAATTATATGATTAATGCAAAACTTTTCTACCGACTATCCAGCAAATAATTCTTCCAACATATTTTTTTTTTGTTCAGATTAGAGTCGATACTTTTTTGTGCTAACTGTCCTTAATATCACCCCTGACCGACTCAATTGGGTTCTGCAGCGCTATTCTCTAAGCAAAACAGCGTCGAACTTGACGTTGAACTCGCTCATAACTTGCAAACGAATTTCAATCTACTTTACAATAGTAATAAAGCCTACATTTGTTTTAAAGTTATAAGCGAGTTCAATGTTGTTGTTCAATGTTCAATCTAACACTTTCGCAATACATACCTATAAAAACAACACGTCTTATTTTAGCCCTCTGGTAAGAATGTGCCGTTGTTATAATGAAATGGCGCGTAGTAGCAAAGACATTGATATTTATAACGCCAGTTTCACACGATACAAAAAGTTTGTATCGGACGTCTTTAAAAACGAGCAGTCCTTTTCTTCTCCTTAAACTCAAAATCATTGTTCAGAATATTTTGTTGTGTATTTATTAGTGTTTAAGTTATAATGTTATATTTTTTTTTTAAATCATGTTGTGTACACTCTTTTGGATGATTGTCTAGCCTTCTCAACTTATTTGCGTAACTACTATAGATTGTATTGATGGTAATCTGTCTGTGTACCTATAAATAAATAAATAAATAAATAAACAATGTCGAGGTCGACGCTGTTTTGCTTAGAGAATAGCACTGCAGGTTTGGATGGTATGGAGGCAAACGCAACACTTCATGTCCGTTTCTTTTTAAAAACTCGTCAATTTCGTAAAATCTGTGAAATGGTTTTTAATTAATTTGAACAAGTCATCCTTTTTAAGTTTTTCATCAAAAGGCACTTGATGCTGCCGTCGTAGCCAAACTTGCATAGCTGGATTGGTAGAAGTCATAGTCGGCTTTTTCTCTTCTCGAACCGAATGATAAGCAGAGCATCCATTACTATATATGACCGAATTTGGTGGAATATTAGGCATGAGTTTTTTACATTTATCCATTTACTGAAATTCAAGAAATTCATAGAATTGTGATAATCACCTGTTTTAAATTTGGATTTAAATATCACAAGTGCTCCGTCTACAAATCCAGTTTGGCCTCCACAATGTACGATGATCAAACGGTCTCCTTTGCCGATATGAGAAAGCACGCCGTGTTCATCCTTTGATTTCCAACATTTTGAAACGTTATGGAGACGCATTAACATAAGTTACGTCAAGATATAAAATATGTCTTCCTTCTCTACGATATTTTTTAATAGTATTTAGGTATATCCACCTCCACGATGTTATATTTGGCTGTTCGATAAGGAGTTTCCTTTTAGATCCGCATTTCTTAAATTTAAAACCCGTAAAATGTAACAATAGACTTAAATATTCCCTGTAGCACCTATATTTATAATTGCATATCTTTAGATGAATCTTGTTAAAATTATCACGTGTGTACCACCTTACCGCCCCCCGTCCCGCGTACCTACCGCAGGCGGAGGACTCAGTTACGCGGTCTAGTTATAGGTTATTTCATTGGTCATTAGGAGAGCTGGAGCGGGCGTAGTTTGCTAGTCGGGTAATTTTCCACTTATATGCGCGTGAGTGAGAGCTTGGGCGGGCGCATTGCTAGCCGGGTAATTTTCCAGTTATGCGCGTGAGTGATTAGTTGGGCGGGCTTGGTTACTAGCGGGGCCATTCTCCAGTGTTGGTGCCGGTGCTAGTTGGGCGCGCGGCCGCGCGGGCGGGCGCGGTAGCCGGCGCGCGCGCGCGGACGCGGCTTGCTGGTGTTGGGCGGGCTCTTGGGGCGCAGCGCTTCGATGCGCTCCGTGCAGCCCGTGCTGTCGCGCCCCGCCTGGAAGTGCGCCGCGTACAGCTCTGCCTGGAAACCGAACGATAGTTGCAGTTCCATTTTAAGCTTTATCTCATAATATATAACGCATAATATTGCTTGAAATCATTCGCCACGCCATTTTGGTGTGGTGAGCCGCTTGTCGGATCGCGGCGCCGCCGGCGGCCACGCGTCCAACCCTACTCTTTTAAACGATACTATGCGTTATCTAATAGAGATATAGCTCAAAATAATTTGTTAATAAAAATGCCGACCACTGCCACTTTTTTGTGAATTGACCCTTACATTTGTATAGATGCGATATTGAATTTCAAGTCCATCACAACAAAAAAGTTCATGAAAACGCTTCTTAGAAGGTACTGTCACTTAAGCGACGTTACACTTCTTTTAATAAAGATTATTTTTATTGTACTACTATTACTATTATGCTTGTGTCAGAAATGGATCGCGCCATTTCTCGTATTCAACGCTCGTAAGTTATAGGTGATATATTTTAATGCACAAAAAATTACGCCGTGGACTGTCCTTCGTCTTATGAGAATCTGAAAAGTGGTGTGTGTAGCAAAAAGTTAGGAAAAGCTGAGGAGTTTTTACCTTGAAGTTGGAGTTAGTAAGCTCGTGGCCGATGGTCACCCATCCGGGCCGGATGGTCGAGTCCCGACCGAAGATATGAATTCTAAAAACGAGAAATTTCATATATTTATTTTGACAACTGTCGAAGCAGGTCGGTCAGTAATGGCGATTAAAACGCCCAACCTTTTGATTAAGGGCTCAACATTTAGAATTTTATGTTAAGAAGAGATGAAGAAACCTAGAATTTGATGCCCTTTTATAGAGTAAACATACGCTACCGGCCAGTTTTGTCAAAATACTAACATTTTAGTTACAAGATAAAAAGTGAATTTACTAAAAAAAATTTTAGTTATCATTTCATTACGAAAGACTTCACTACATAGTATAAAACAAAGTCGCATTCCACTGCCTATCTGTCCCTATGTATGTATGTATATGCTTAGACCTTTAAAACTACGCAACGGATTTTGATGCGGTTTTTTTAATAGATAGTGATTCAAGAGGAAGGTTTATATGTATAATACATGCATAGAATTGGACTTGGTGCTCAAGCGGATGAAGTCGCGAGCGGGCCGCTATTAATTTATAAAATGTATATTGGGCAGTGAAACTACTGATATTAAACAGATAATTAATAATGTCACAGTTTAATAATGGACATAAATACTGTAATTACTACACACATAAAATAAACAAATAGAAATCAATCAAATGAAAAATGCACTTACCTTCTTCTCCCCAAACAAAAATGCTCCATTATGTGAAATATCTCAATAGGTTTCTCAGTGCTGCCAAATTCCGGGTCTTCGGATATGATTAGGTCAATATCCACGTTTGCATGAATGAAGTCTCCGTCCACAGACCTCCGGACCGTGCCTTTGATGCCCATGAGACAGTGTTCTTTAGTCCTCTGGAAGACAGCGTTGTGTTCCAAGTTCTTGGAATGACCTGGATTCTTGATGTTAGTTTTGATCCAGCAGATGTCTTCGCAGCGACGGAAACCCCACTTCTTGAGGCACTCGCGGCCCATGTCGAGACCTGTTGACAGGTAATATTTCATGTAATTAACAACAAAAAGTCAATTGTGAGTCTTTCCAGTCCAAGTTCCAAAAAACAAAAAAGTAACTGCAGTGTGACTTTTCGGATACTATAGTGATAAAAGGTCTCAGATCCAAAAGTCCTGGGTTTGATTTCGTCAGTTTGGTTGACGGCAGGACTTAGTCTGGCAATAAAAATATGAACAGCATTGTTGTGTTCAGACTACTTCGGATAGTAAAGAGGAGTACCAGTAGATGTGGTATCCACGTGTAGTGCACTTCCACCTTCGACCTTTCCACCACATTTTACACAATAGGACAAATTCAGAATCTGGCCAATTTTGCTGACGTTTTAAAACAACAGAATCTAAACTCATGTAAGATTCCTTCTACCTTACCCCTTAAGCTTGAAAATAGTTGACTATTTGTTAAAGGTCTCCTTACCTTCGGAGCTGCCGCACCAGAGAAAGATGAAGCATCGCGCCTGCGCCAACTGCTGCAGCTCCAGTGCCAGTATGTCCTGCCAGCGCCAGCCTGCGCCCAGTGGCGGCTCTACTAGCAGGACATCGAACTTGCTGCCGATTTGCTTCAGGTCAAACGTCTGTGGACGAAAACAAACTGCACTGGCCGCATGTTCCAAGCTCGATGACGCAGTGGAAACATGCTCATTCTGTGATTGCTGAAGTTAAGCAATGTTTGCAAAGGGCGACTGTTGGGTAGGTGACAAGATTGCTATCATCTGGAGCTCCTCTATTATATTAAAAGGCTTGTAAAGCTATTGGTCCCGCACAAATCATTACTACTGTCTCTTTAAAATACTGTCTGAGGGAGTGCTCGACAAAGTTCAGTAAATTGTTAATATTTAAAAGACAAAAAATTAATTCAGTAGTTGAGATGTTTTCCTAAGTTAATCGTATCTTCTAATACCTATACGAATTTACAAAGTAAGTTATCTTGTTTTCTATGTAAAGTTATAACTATAACAAAACTGTACCTACTCACTTTTAAGTCACACTTCAAATACATTGGCGGAGTGGCAGTCTCTGCTATCAGATCATCCTTCAGTTTAATAAGCTCTCTCAACTTTGGGTACTCTTCAAACCGGTCAGCAAGCCCTACATCCCGGATAAAGTTCTGTGGCCTCTGACCAGTGTCCACAAAGTGCTGGCAATAGTCATTGTGGGGGTTAGACGATTGTGTACCCTGGAAAAATGATTTATAGAAACAATATTTTAATCAAAAGCACATAAATAACTATATATTTACTTCAATTTTACTCTTTGCTGAAATCATCAATTATTTAAACCTGTTTTATAAACAATTTGAGGAGGAGGTCTTGTCATAGAAGAGCTTGTTTGTACAAAACCTTGTACCTACCTCTTTTTTATTATAATAAATGGCTCTATATTTAGCTCTTGCTCCAGTACAAATTAAATAAATTTTAAGGCATGCCATGGTTGTACAAATAACCAATTCTAGAACAGGCTAGTATAAAAATGTTGTCTCAGACCTTCAAGAAAGTGGAGGAGTCAGTGTAAACCAGTCCATCGTGCTGTTCTTTAGCGTTTGGATTCTTCTCGCTACCTTCGCCACTGCTCTCCAAGGCCGACTGTTTCTTTGCCGGTACATCAAGCGAAGCGCCTAATGCATGTCTCAATTCGCTGACGCTGGGTACTCCTAGCTAGAACGCACGAATATATGATAGGCAATTTAAGATTAATTTAAATGTTCTTGATTAGGAAAATGCAGGCTTAAACTGTTTTATAACGGGATCGAGGTTATGTTTACGACGCATACCGTTTGAGCCAACAACTTCTTTCGCTTCTGTGATCTCTCTCGAATGTCTTTTAACTTTTCACTCATCGCTTTTATGAAAGAGAAAGTGTTATTTTATAGTGTAGATTTATGAATATTGAAAATATTTTTGCCTCAAAAGAGCAAACATTGAAATGTCAATGTCATCAATCAATCATCAAACCAACAAACTTCTATTTTTTACTTTCTAATATCCATTTAGGAAGAGCAAAGGGATTTAGCCCTTACAGCAAAGTCTTTAGTGATAAATAACGATAATTATAATAATTGTAGCAAAAAAGTGTTACCCGAAGGAGAGTTTTTAGAGAACATCTTTATAAAATAATGTACCTACAAGAGTAGGTAACACTACAAGAAGTAGGGGTGTCCACTTAGAAAATACATCGATGTTTCTTTTCGATGCAATACATCGAGACTATGCACCGATGTTATGCGATGCATCGGTTAAAAACATCGATGTTTTCTCAACATCGAGTACTTTTTAACTGTAACTAATAAAATTAACTTTTAATGCAAACATTTGCTGTTCCAGTTGTTGTTTATAAAAAAAGCAATGTGAGAATATTTTTTGTTATTTATAACGAAAGTAATAACAAAGTTAAATCAGAAATTCCAGTACTAAATATTAAATAATTCCATTTCTCTATTTCCAGTGTTCTCTTGGAAGACTTTGCAAAATCAAAAGTTTATTTAGGGGTTTCCATTTCAACCTATTTCGTTGCAGATTGACGATTTGTGCCGCTTTAGAAAATAAACATTCTGATGGAATGGAGGTGCCTACCATACAGCCTACATAGTCAAATCAAAATGTAATTAATATTCTTCTCTGTGTCAACTAACCAATAACCATGATGAACGAAGAACGAACACAACCTTTCTTTTCATGACTTGGAACCAAGTCCTTGAGCGGATTTTTAATTTTCTAATGCGCAGTGCTACCAGTTTTAATTTCTAGATTCCGTTACCACCGAACTCAATGAAAAGTTACTTACACCACTTGAAATTAGCTAATTAACACTAATTCGATGTTTTATTAAAATACATCGATACATCGAGTAAATCAATAGCTTTTCAAAACATTGGATGATACGATGTATCGTATTGTAAACATCGAATGATTTCGATTCATCGATGTATATCGAATATCCCTAACAAGAAGTAATATAGAATAGTATTAAATTATAGTGTAGGTATGTTTTAAAAAGTTAGTTCTTTATTCAACATGAATTTAATATCGTCCTTGGGGGAGGAGACTTTTGTCGAGCAGTGGACGTCTTTTGGCTGATGAAATGATGATGATGATGATGATGAACAGTAGGTAAGTAATTAAGGGAATGAAAAGTTGCTTACGAGCTCGTTGTTATGTGTGTTCACCCCTTCTTCTGTAAAGTGGGTAAGAACCACAGGATTACATCTGATCTCATGAGCCAAAATCGTAAATTGCGTATACATTTACTTTACATACGCTTTATATGTAGGTATTTTGATGGAAATAAATAGATGTACCTAAGTAAGGTGTAAGTTTTTTTATTTTTATAACTTAGGTGTAAGCACATATTCTTTATCTTATCTGATGTTAACCCTTGATGATAAGGCTGGAGGGCGAAGCGCACTTCACCCGGAAATATTAAGTATTGAGACACAAGTTATCTCTAACTGCCAGAACACAACAATGCTACAAAGATTGATGTTATGGTGACATACTAAGATAAAAATGGTGGTAGCTAGCCAGGCGAACAAACAAACAACAGCTAACACCAACCAAACAGAGTACACAAACATATACCCAGTCTGGGAATCGAGAAACAAGGTTCTCTGGGTCTGAGACCGTGACCAGTGATCTCAACCAATAGACCATAAGAGGCGATTAAAATTTTAATAAGAAAGGAGATAAAATGAATACAATAAATATCTTTTCAATTAATTTATTCCAACTAATTAAATTTTACGCTAAATAAAAAAAAAACAATAATAAATTAGTAAAATTAATAAAATAATATGGAAGGTTTGCTTTACCGAGTCCCTTTCTATTGTGTCTTATTTAATTCTAGGAGCAAATCGAAGATTGACTCTGTAAAGGTGGTGCTATTAAGGCCTTTTTTAGGGTTGAGGTTGCCGGGGGGGCTGCACTGGGTATGCTCGACGCATTCGCCCGTGGTCGCGTCACGCACTAGCCCCAGCTTGCAGTGGCAGCCGATCTGGCAGGTGCGCGTGCGCAGGCACTCGCGCCCGGCGAACGCCGCTGGCACGCACGACTCCTCGCAGCCGTACCGGCAGCCGAACTCCTCGTTAGGGTGTGGGCATTTCACTGCAATGAAAATTGTCAAATGCATAAATTGGTAACGGTACGTTTCTGTTTTTGTAAATGTCGTTACTTCTAGATAAAGGTGAGCAGTTTAGTCACTTGCGCCCTTTCTTCGCCACAGCTAATTATATTCAATTACTTAATTTCCTTCCTTTCCTTTAATTTCCTAAGCAACTTTCGCAAATGCCGGTCATCGAATGGGTGACCAAAAATGTATCATCTCGCGCTCTTCCGTGCTTCGGAACGCACGTAAAGCCGTTGGTCCCGGCTACATTAGCAGTCGTTAGTTTATGGCCCATTCTCCCTATCCATCCATAGGAAAGGATCGTGCCCCAGCAATGTGGACATAAAATGAACTGATGATGATGATGATGATGACGATGATGACTGTATTTCCGAACCCCGCAAACGATCGACGACGAACGACCAATGCGTTACGCATTTTTAATGCATAGCCCGGGTTGGTGATCACCAACCCGTATTTGGCAAGCGTGGTGATTAGTAGTGATGACTTGATTTCAACGATGGAGGCCTTTACCTAGTAGTGGGACAGTCATAGGCTATTTGCTTGAAAACTAGAATAAAGAAATTCTGCCTTTTAGATTGTAAAAGCATAAAAAAGCTCTATTGGTGTAGCTGCTTGGCCGTTGGAGTACATCTTGAACGACAGCGGAAGCGGAAGACCTTGAAGCCAGCAGTTTATAGGTCAACGATGATAAGAAAATTCGGTGGTTAAAGTTACTCGCGTCCGTAGGTTTACCCTTGAGACCCTACACGTGACCCCGGGTGGTGCTAAATGAGTGACACTGTCTGAGTGGTAGAGCCACGCTGCGTTGCAGCACGAAATGGCACTCGCTGATGTTGTGTTTCGTCTGGTGAGTGAAAGCACCGGAGGCCCATCTCTCACCTCTCCCCCCTCCCAATTCCTACTGTCTCCTCAAGATCCAACTCCTTCCTCAAGGCCGGCAACACATCTGCGATTACTTTGGTTTTGCGGGTGTCCATGGGCGGCGGCGATTGCTTTCCAACGGGTGACCCGCCTGCTCGTTTGCCTCCTTTTTCGCAACAATGAGAAATATCAATAAAAATAGTACAGTCAGTCAATTTGGATCGTAAATAGTAACCATGGTTAGAATAGTAACTATCCTAATAAAAAAGTCACAATTCACTAATAATATAATTGTGTCTTTTATCAATAACACAATTATAAATTGTTCTTATCAAAAGCGAATTTGCTAAAGTTTGTTGTTGATATAAACTAAACTTTACCATAACAAATGGCTAAAATAAACTATAGTCGCACTTTTATTCTGAAGACCTAGACCTTACAAACTCAATAATACTTTTCGATAAGTACTTAATTGTCGAATACCAGCCATCGGCATCGAGATCACCCATGCACATATATATTGCGTGCGCATTTTTATTAAAAACAAGGATCATAAGTAATTTAGTAAAATGAAAGTGTGACTATTCATCATTCGATTATCGCGATCGTCGCGTTTTATTTTTAGCGTAATCGAACCTTTAACACCTCAGTGATTAACTGCATTTTTCTCGAAACCCCTTGATAAATGTAGTCCACGGTACTGGGCACAATAACTCAGCTGCAGCGATCATGTGGGTGCATTAATCTCTGGTAATGGCGGCATACATCACGCCCTTATGCCTCCGCCCTTGAACTTTAATGGAGTCAAAGCCTTCGAGCTCTGACACTGGATGAGGCTGAGCCGCTGAGACCTTTTGTGTTAATCAACACAACGTGTCGTTGCATTCATTCGGAATGTTTGTGAAATTCTTTTTCTCATTTGCTAAAGGTTTTAATAGTTATAAAAATTGTCAAGATTTTTATGTTTACTTTTAACGTATCAACAAATATTAACTATGAATAAAGACATTATAAAAGGCCACTACTTGCAATGAGAAGTTATATGCTTCTTTCTAGATAGGGCGCTAGTTGGGCCCAGTAAAATTTTAAATTTCGCACAGCCGTTAGGTTTAAGGTCTGTGCAGACGAGGTACGACAGACTTCAATTGATCTACTTTTCTTGAACAAAAGAATGCCGAGGACTGTGCGTCCTGTGTACTGTGACTGTTTCCCTCACATGGGCAGGCGTTTTGTGTTCAGGTGCCTAGTTGGAGATCCTGCGACATAACAGCTGAAAACGAGAGAAGGCTATGCCGGCTCTACACTCTCGCAAGCGCGTACGTACGAGCGGAGGCGCTGCGGTGCTGCCTGGCGAAGCACTTGCGATGGACGCGGAAGTCATTACGGCCGCGGCTATTTATTTATATAGGTACTGCTTACAAATATTACAAATGTGTGTACCGCCACAAAGTTATTAAAAAAAATATAGTAATATGTATTATGAATTTTCTTGAAAATGAATATTCAAGAAAAATAAATAAAGACTAACAAATTAATGAATACAGCTAGAATGAAAAATATGAAGTTAAATTGATCGATTGGTTATAGAATTACTTATATTATATTATTGAATATCAATTGAACTTCACTTGGTGTACTATCCCAACACGGGTATTTATTTGTAATGAAATTACCTTGTAAAGGAGTACGTTTATTTTATTGTATGTTTTAAAATTATGATAAATGTGTGTTATGCGGGAGGTTATTGGGATAAACCTGATCTAACATATAAAATAGAATCACAAAAGTAATTGTAGTATATTAAGATCACTTAATATACTACAATTACTATATTTATTTATACTTTTTTTTTACTATATATATTTATTTATAATCCATCAGGATTATTAATAAATGTTACTTTAATATAGTCAAATAATATCATACGCTTTTAAAAGTCACGTCTTCGATTTTAAACGAACAAACGCAACAAAAAAGTGCACTATCCCGGCCAGCGGTCGGTGACCAACTAAACAATGTGCCATTGTGTGAGTGAACACCACAGGCAATGCTACGCCACGATTCCTTGTGCCTAAAAAACCGACAAGTGCCCGATTGCGCGCCATCATGGCCAATTGTCCGCCACTGTAGACCATTGCCCCTTGTACACAACGGCGATGGCCTGTAGTGGGCCAGCATACGCCATTGTGTACTGGGGTCTTTACAGAGTGCCGGCATTACTTTCAAGGTGCTCACTCGGACTGCAGTAGGCCGGCAAGACGCAGCGGCCGCTGCGGTGCCGCAGCAGCGGTGGCCGGCACAGGCAGCCACGGGTGCACTGCTGCGGGCATTCGGGCTTCGGCTCCGAGCAGGTGCGCTCGCACCAGCCGCATGAGAAGTACTCCTCGTCCACGTCGCAGTCCTCCACTGTGGGGTTGTGGGCCATTGACTCCTCGGCTGAAAAAAGACTTTTAGATGTCAACATTTTAATATTTACTTTTATGGAAGTGTATTATGTTAGTATCTGAATGAGAGTTAAGCTTTTTGACAGACTGAAAATCCTGTGTTATTTTGTTTACAATAATTGAGTTCGAAATTAGAAGTAAGGTTAGACTTAACTTATCTGACTATAGAGTCTCTTGACTAAAAATACGGTAAGTATTTTTAGTGAAAAGTATTTTTACACAAAATATATGTATGATCCATTATTAGTGGCTGCTTAAACGATGCCCCTTACCTTACGTTATAGGTACTACCTAGGCGGCTCTAGCTGACTTCATGATCATACTTTTAGATGTAGAAGACGCAGGTATATTTAGTTATAAGGTATTTAGTCTGTGGTAAAAACCGAAACTATGATTTAATTATTATCATAGCGATCAAGGAATTTAAAAAGAAATGGTGAAAAATATAAAAATAAAATAATTACAATATACGATCTACTTAGATTATATATAGATTATATATTATATATAGATAGGGTTAAAAGGAAAAGCGAAAGTAAAAAGCGTAGGTAATGAAAATAAACAACCATTTCACAATTATTACTAAAAATATATTTTTATTATACACAACACATAATTAACTACACTAAAATAAATATTAGGTACATAACAATCATAACATTAAAAAAGATCAATGTTGCCAACATCATGTAAGTATTACATTTTAGAACAATATCCATAAAAAAGGATCTGTAAAGACCACAGAATATACAATAATGAATGAATAATGAATATACAATGGCAAGAATTTAAAGGCAAAAGAAATATGTACATATTTTCATATCTTGTTATTATTCATTGATGTTAACTAAAAAATTACGTTACGTTAAAAAAAGCTAGATAGGAAAGTTCAAACACAAAACAGATAGTATAGTGGTGACTTGTTTACGTAGGATATTTATTAAAATGATACTTAAGGCGAAGAGTAAGGCACACAGGCGCCGCTAATGCATTTAATTTGATAACTGCTAAACTGCATTTTTTTTCAAACATTGCAGACCTTCCGACACTGGGCAAACATCTATTATTTAATAATTGTGCACTACTTTTAGGTTTGTTTTTGTATTCATTTACTAATACCAAAAGTGGCCATTGTTTGTGAATAAATGCGATAGCCCGTTTTGTGAATAAACCACGCAACAAAAAGTAGTGCTCAATTATTAAATAAATACTATGGATGCTTTCCTGTTATCAGACGGTACGCAATATTTAAAAAAGATCCGGTCCGTTAGTAATTGTCAAATTATCAATTGGTGGCGCTAGTGTGCCTTCGCCTTAAACAAACTGACAGAGCTATTTACAGTAGGTAAAGTACCTTCTAAGGGTCGATAAAATAGTAAATTTCCTATAAAAACAAGCATTGTATAACATTTTGACACAATTTTAAAATTCAGTTTGAAATAATAATATAATTAAAAACAGATATCAACTACAAAAGGAAACCATTATTGTGCCAATTCAATATACTGAAAACAAACAGAATATAGAAAATAAATTAGGATAGAAACCTCTTTGTTATGTACTTTCACCACTCTAGCACCAGCTAGTACGAATTTTAGTCACTAATAACCTTCGTCGATCAATCTAATAACGTATGGCAAGAGGCGTGGCTCCAATGCCATACAAATTCTAGAATTCGATAACGTGGTTAAAAGGCAAATAAAACTCGCACTCTAGGTGCCCAGGCACCAACTACAAAAGGAAACCATCATCGTAACAATAAAATAATACTGAAAATTAATCAGGATCCAGGTAATACTTTGGGATACCACTCAATCCTCTTTGTCATCATCTTTCAGTACACCCAAAAGGCAAGTTGTAGTCTACAGAACGCTACCACAAAGTAAGGAGACTGCAGAAAGCAAGCTTCGTACAATCGCGCTCGAGCAACGCACACACACATAGACAACCTCGGACACGTAATCTCGCAACAGCTGCGCTCGGACTGTTCCGAGCTGTATGTAGGGTTGCCACCCGTACTTTATTATAAAGTATTGTAAGTTATTTCGGGTAATTGTACTCTATGCTTTTTAAGAACAATAAAGTACGCGAAAATACTTTATTTCACATATGTTAGTTGTCTGGGACACAAAGAAGTTGCTGTGCAGCTATTTAGCAGCGATAATTATTTGTTAAAAGTTTGCTAAAAGCAATGAGAAGTATGTATTTAAGCGAAATAAATGATCGTACTTTATTTGCACAAAAAAAGGTGACAACCCTAGCTGTATGATATGTGTGAGTTGCTCGAGCGCAGTATGTATTATACTTATGTTTTGGGTCCTCCTTATTTTGTGATACAGGTACTTACAGGTAATAATTTAGGATACCACTCAATAGGATCCTCTTTTTCATTATTTTTCAGTACACCCACCAGACAAGTTCTAGTCTACAGAACGCTATAGAAGAACCCAGAAAAGACTTTAATTACGGACCTTTAGGGCACTTCTCAAGCTTAACGCACTGTCCGCTGGGCGCTTTGTAAAGGCCGTCCTTGCAGAAGCAGCCCCGTGTGCACTGGGCGGGGCACTTGGGGTTCGGGTTGCTGCAGGTCTTCTCGCAGTTCTCGCAGTGCTTGTACACCTGGTTCTCCATGCAGGTCATCTTGTAAGCTATCGGTTTGTCGATCGGCTTGTAGGGTTTGCGAGCTGTGGCATAAAAACAATATAGCGTTAATTATAAATTTAAAATATATTTTTTTTTTATCGTAGCATACAACAGTATACTAATTATGACGACAATATTTATTAAAGGCTCGAGTCTTATTAGAAGGCTAGAGCTTTAGACTCGAGGCTTTTACCTAAGACTCGAGCTTTGACCTTGAGCCACCTCGAGCCCTATAGAAAGCTCGACCCGCAAAGATTATATTGGGCTCTTTGCAAAGCCCTTGTCAGGGCTAGAACCTTCTAAAGATACTCTAGCCTTCAAAGAGTTTTTTTTCAGGAAACACAAATTAAGTATTAAGTACATATATTATGTTCATAAAGAAAAAATAGGTCGTCGAGGATTTGGGTCGAAGTGCACTTTAGCGTTCGACATTATCGGCATTATTCAACAGGTGAGATGAAGGCGCTTTGTAAAATAAAATAAATAATAATCATCTTCATCATCATTACGTCATAGTAGTCGGTTATCACTTACGTATTTCGTTCAGCGACTTGTTGGAGCAGCTCTCAAGTTTGATGCACGTGCCATCTCTGTCCCGCACCAGGTCGCCGACGCAGAAGCATCCTCGGCTGCACTGCGCCGGGCAGACGGGGTTCGGGTTGTCACAGGTCCGGTTGCAGGGCTCACAGAAGCGGTACTCCTCATTGTCGGGGCACTTGGCGTCATTGGGGCGGGGTTCCGTCGTATCTAGCTTGTAGGAAGCCGCTGAAAGAAACGATTCAACTCAATAATAAAATAATACTGTCTTACAATGGAGATGTAGTTCGTATATAAGTAAGCTCACGGATTCATATGCGGAGGCAGTAGATGGCAGACCCGATTAATTATCGGTGACAGAGCACTCAGTAAGCCATCAAATAAATGCTCCACAAAATGTTACTATCAACAACAGCTTGTGTAAGGCATGTAGGAAGAACACGGAGTAAATATATGAGTAAATACATAAAAGAGTACTGTGCGACTGTGACTCTCCGGCTGGAAAAGAAATGGTACTTCAGTGATCGGCCTATCCGAAACCAGAATTCGACTTCAGGTTCTTCAATCGCAAGTCGTTGCCAAACCCTTGGTGGTGAGGGGACAAAACACGAAATATCTATTTCAAGCTTAAACTCTGTTACTGTTTATTCTTCACTAGCTCATTTTATGTCCCCACTGCTGGGCACGAGCCCTCCCTGGATAGGGAGAACGGGCCATAAATCACCACGCGGTCCCAGTGCGGTGCGGTGGTTGATAACGACTGCTAATGGAGCCGGGACCAACGGCTTTACATACCTTCCGAAGCACGGAGGAGCTCGAGATGATACATTTTTGGTCACCCATCCAATTACCGGCATTTGCGAATGTTGCTTAACCTCAGCACTCGCAGACCGGGCGCTTAACCACTGCGCCATCGAACTCCTCCTTATTATTATATTATTTTATTATTATTAGTAAGGCCTGAGAGTACTGTAACTCACGCAGCGGCGGGCAGTCGGCTAGGTCGATGCAGTGTCCGGTGCCGTTACGGACCTGGTCACCCTCGCAGTAGCAGCCGGGCCGGCACAGGGCGGTGCACTCCGGCGCCGGGTCCAAGCAGCTCTTCTGGCAGCCGCCGCACATCAGCAGCCGCTCGTTAGACCTGCACAGCATCCCCACTTGACCTGCCGACGATAGGATAGGGTAATGACACAGTGTTCGGCACTTTAAGCCCAGTCTTCGACACAACATTCGTGGCCAAAAAATAACATAGGTCTTCATTGGAATTTTACGGGATGAAGATGACAGCCGGGAAGCAGGTGCTAATTGTTGCTGAAGGCTAAAAGTCTGTTGTTGACCCCTATTTTTGATGATGAAAGAAAAAAAGGCGGCCACCGGTTCTTGTCGAAAACTGAAATAAATTAAAAAAAATCTTTATTCAATTTAGGCATATAAATTGCACTTATGAACGTCAAGTAGTTACATAAAAAACACAAAAGTATATTAAAAATAATATAAGTACACTATTAATATCTAATACTGGTATCTCGAAAACGGCTCCAACGATTTTCATGAAATTTAGTACGCATTGGGTTTCGGGGGCGATAAATCGATCTAGCTCGGTTTCATTTTTAGAAAACGTCGTTTTATCCGTAAAAAAATACCGCGCCAAGCTCTGTCATCCAGGTACTATAATTTAATAAACATTACATTATATGTAATGCGATTCTACTGCTGGTTCGGAAGGTTGATTCTGCTAAGAAGACTCCGGCATGAAACTTAGCAGCTACTTATTTGTTACCCGGTGCCACTAGCCTAGGATAGTAAGTAATTGCCATTGCCTCCTTCGCTGAAATTACGTTATCGCTACAATCGATAATGCGGGTGATCGCAAAGCAGAGCTTTGGATAGAAAAGTACGAAGCACAATTTTCCTGACATGGGAATTGAACCCCGGACCTACGGATTGTTGGAGAGAGTTTTCTGATGGCCTCAGTGGATTTTTGGGCGGTGGAAAACTTTAAGGGTTCCTCAAGCCGTATGATCTGTGATCGAAACATGTTTTGGAGAACGCATTTCCATCTATCAAATGAATCTATGCGTACTAGGGTACCATTAGCAAAATTACATATTTGCGCATTTCTAAATATCATGGAATATTGAATGGAAATTATATGAACCAGTTTACGTAGTAAACGCAAGCGTGTACATTTCCTATTCATGGAAAAAAAACTCAGTGTCTTTTTTAACTGCTCTTCGCGATTCGTATTCCTTAAGTGGTTAACAGACGACAGCATAGCTGTTTACTAACAACCAGAGCGTTGGACTACATCGCATCGTTACGAGGAAGCGTGTTGTGTAACACTTCAAGGTAGACTTTTACACGAAAGGTAAACACCACATGAGAAATGTATCTGAGTGGGTGAATTAGCGAGTACAATTTGTGTGGCATCCATTAAAGATAGGTCACACAAGTTTGTCACTAGGCTAGGCTAGGCTCTGCGATCGGTCACCATACCTTCATGTGAGGAGATAAAGTGCCAAAGGGCCAAGTGCTTTCCCGTTTTGGGATTAAAAACACATAATACTGGTTCGCACAAGGGACCGAGATGAGTGCTGAGATGTTTGACGGCGCATTGAGGTCGAGAGAGGAGCTCGATGAGGCAGTGGTTAACGCACCCGGTCTTCAAATGCTAAGGATAAGAAACTTTGTCAAAGGCCGGTCATCGGATGGGTGACCAAAAATGTATCATCTTAAGCTCCTCCGTGCTTCGGAAGACACGTAAAGCCGTTGGTCCTGGCTGCACTGGGCCCGCGTGGTGGTTATGCCTCATTCTCCCTATCCATACAAAGCTGGACTGAAGGGTGTAGTTTACAGGCGCTTCCATGGAAAGTTGCCTGTTAGTCTGTAAGGTATTTATTATATAGGCAGCTCTGTATTTTTACCATCTTTTATTATTATTATTATTATAGGGAAGGGTCGTGCCCCAGAAGTGGGGACATAAAAATGAGCTGATGACGTGATGATGATGAGTTCGACTCGAGTACCTATCGAAAAAAGTACTCATGGTAAGAACCGTGACTTTGAAAACAGAGACAACGATCAAACTAGGTACTTCATTGTTTAACAAATAACTAATCAACGCAGACGGAAATCCAGTTTGTATCCTAGACGCTGACATCATAACAATGCAATGGTTATAAGATTTTTATCATATTCCGATACAAATATGACTTATAGCATTCAACACCAACTACATCGTACGTACCTAGTAGGAAATAAATAGCTTTTAAATAAGACTTATAATATAATTTATCACTTCTTCATGTTGCTATTATGGGTAAGGGAACTTCCTTCTCATGATAATCACTAACTAAGACTTTTCCTAGTTAATTAATTAATTAATTTCTCAACTGTTTTAATTATTGTCTCCTTAATGAAATTGGAGCAATATTTTGGGTTGCCGGATGGGTGCCCAATTTAAAATATATCGAGCTCCTCTGGTTTTGGGAAGGCACGCTAAACCGTTGGTATCAGTGGGAGACGCGACGGTCAGATGACGTCATAAACTATACACGTAGCCAAAGCAATCGAAAGCAATCGAGTTAGGCAGTCGGGGGGTCGTGGGGGTGGGAAATTGTAATAGTGCTAATAAAAATCACTTATCAAAATAACTTATCTGAATGAAAATGAAATGAAAATGTTTATTTACCAAAAATAATAGTAAGCGGTGTTACAGGAGTGTACAATGACTCCCACACTAGGCTAGGCCTGGCTCGTGGGGTCAATTCTCTAGGGTTAGCAAGGGTAACAATGTGGCTATTCATTACAAACAATCATGATTAACAGCATGATTCTGACAATAACAAATCATAGATTTATTAATTATTGGACGGTGCAATGCGCAGATGTGGAGTGCATGTATGTAGGAATGATTAACAGCATGATTCTGACAATAACAAATCATAGATTTATTAATTATTGGACGGTGCAATGCGCAGATGTGGAGTGCATGTATGTAGGAATGAGTTAAGTGCGTGTGTGGCTCAAGGTAGCTCAAGGTAGCCCTGCGACTTAATCTTGGGATCGGACAGCAGTGATAAGTACCAATGCCGTCCACTACCTGATGGAAGGCCAAATTAGGCCGTAACTTTTAAAATTTCTTCGGATTGAGCGTAATCCCAAGTCAATAGCAGGGATAGAATTCTTGATTTGACTAGTTGAAGTTGACAATGCTTTATATCACACACTTTGACCAGATTATTATAAATGTGAGGGAAAAGAAATGCTCTAAAACGTTGTGCAAAGGTGGTCTTTACTCTAATAGTGGGGACCTTGAAAGTTCTCCTATTTAGTAGCTCACTATACTTCGGTAACCTTAAAACTTCTTTGTGCATAACCATTGAAGCTCTCAACAAAAACAATCTACGGACACTCAAGACTTGGGCTTCTCGATAAACATCCGATGTGGGGTATCGCCTTGGTCTACGCAGGGCCACCTTCAGAACCGCTCTTTGTGCTCTTTCTAGTACTATCAAAATGGAAGGGGCAATGCCACCCCATGCAAGTATACAATAATTAATCACGGACTGGCACAACGCCAGATACACTGACTTTAGAACATTTCCATCGGAGACCTCCCTTAACTGTTTCATAATGTGGATTAGTTTGCGGACCCTGGCTGAAGTAGCTGAAATATGCTTTTTAAAGTTAAGGTTCTCATCAAGTATTACACCAAGATATTTCAAGAAAGGGGCGCTCTCTATCTGACTGCAATTACAATTGGGGTTTACGGAATCAGTTTCCATAGCTGTACAGTTGAGATCTATATATTAATACGTGAAGCAAAAACTTTGTAACCCCTTTTTACGAAAATTGCGCGGACGGAGGAGTATGAAATTTCGCACACTTATAGTTTATATAGAGAAGGATTGCAGAATGTAAATTTTTTTTTAATTATGCATAAAAAATACAATAAATCAATAAAACTAACATTACACATACTACCATGTTATTGACACACATGCATAATCTCAGATCATATACTCTTTTCAAAAATTTCAAAAATGGAAGAGGAGCGGCTGAATTCTGTCAACGCCTATCCAAACTCACATTCTATCTTTTTTAATTTTTTCATTGCTTAGGATACAATCCGTGCAGCCTTAATAAAATTACGGTCGAATTTCGACCACTGGGCGACCACTAGTTGTAATTAAAGCACCACACTGTCTTAGACATACATTAAGGCTGAAACTTACTTCAAAGCGTAGGAAAGTAAATAAGGCAGTGACATGGTTAATGGAGCGACAGTGGCGTCGATCAACATCGACATTATCTTGAACGTCAACACGTCAACACGTTCAAGATAATGTAGATATTCAAGACATCATACAGAATTATAAAGAGTTGCTTTGTCCGAACAACTACCTACTTATGCAGCAAAAAAAACAAATAGAGACGTTGGTAAAGAGCAGTAGTAAAATTTGTCCTAGCATCCACTTTAATAAGATCCTGCAGTTATTAAATGTCACGCGAAATGACTCGTAAATATTTTTATGTTTTCATTACATGTAATGTGAGTTAGCGGTTATTGCTTGGAGTTCATTTGCTAGTTTTATATCTCCGTTATGTATTAACCCGCGTACACATACTTCATCTTATTCAAGGCAAAGAATTGCGATATTGTTTTATATAGTTTACGTGAACATATTGAACTGAAACATTTTATGAGGCTGACAGCCGGGACCAACGGCTTAAAGTGCCTTCTGACCGACGGAGGACTTGCATAAATAGTTATAGTCATATTTATTTTGATTACCCATCCAGTGATCCGGTTTTGCGGAAGTGACTTAATTTAATGCAAGATCTTTTTTCAACGCGCGCTCTGCTAAATTCATCTTATTGATTTTAATATCTTTTTATTTAAGAATATAGTTTGCAAATAATACAAATAATATAGAAACAGTAGTAGATACAGTAGTAGATATACAATAAATATAGTTTCGATGGCACAGTGGTTAATCCGCCCGGTCTGCGAGTGCTGTGGTTAAGCAACTTTCGCAAAGGCCGGTCATCGGATGGGTGACCAAAAATTTATTATCTTGAGCTTCTCCGTGCTTCTAAAGGCACGTAAAGCCGTTGGTCCCGGCTACATTAGAGTCGTTAACAACCACCGCACCACACTAGGCCCACGTGGTGGTTTATGGCCAGTTCTCCCTATCCATCCATAGGGATGACTCGTGTCTCAGCAGTGGGGACATAGAATGAGCTGATGATGATGATGATTATATAACAACACCTCAGTGGCCGAGTGACAAAGCGCTCCGCCCAATAAGGAAGGACAAAATAAGGAATTAATTCCGAGGTCGGTGTCTTTCGGATTCTTTGATGTATTACCCGGGTTTGCGATCACTAGTGATCACCAATCTGCCTCTGATCACCACCAACCTTTTTGGGTTCTATAGTTGAATAATGTGGCTATAATTTTATTTAAATATGAGCTCGAGCGCGCAATTACCAGACACAATAGAATTTTAATTGTTATCGGCCACCTGGTGGTCGAAGCTCAAAGGGGATATAATGAACTAGCTGACCTGGCGGACTTCGTACCGCTTTGACAGTTTCCATCATTGAGTTAAATATATATCAATGGTTTCCATGACAACAAAACAATCAAATCATTTTGTAGTCCAGTAGTTTTTGAATTTATTCGTTGCAAACATACATACAGACAGGTTTCCTCTTTATAATATAAGTATAGATGATATAATTTATAAATAAGTTACAATTTGTAACGATTGCACTCTGACATTAAAAAAAAATGCACACTAGCACCCACCGTTAACAATTCCAACGACTGCGCAAGCGCATAAACACACAATCGAGATCAACTCCATGTCTGGTGCACTGCTCACTGACACAACACTGACTGAACACTGACGGACAGACGCTGCAGCTGAACCTTATATGTAATATCTGCATGTCTTATCGGCAGTGGCAACCAAGTGACGGATCGACAGATCGATTCTTGATCGGTTGAGATAATTAAATTGTGCACTTGTTTTTTTCATTATGAAATGTAAAACGTAAGATTACTTAACTAAGTACGTGTTAGCTTATTCTGCGCTCTTGAATCAAAGCTTTTTTTTTCAATGTCATTTAGCTTTCATTCAACTTGTTAAGTTATTGAAGCACAATTTCATTCTAAATTGTTATAGTTATAGCTGCTTACTAGTAAGCTGCTTATAAGAAAGCTAAAAGGTTGAGAAACAAATCCAACTCTCGAGTTTGAAATTAAACACTATGATTAAAGATAAAGTGTTGAAAAAATTCCACCCGCACCCCATGACATGCCGGGTCAGGTGCACTACCAACTATGCTATCGTGGCTCTATCCAACTCGCCGAAATTAATCAACACTATCTACTCTTACTCTGTAAGCCAAAGGAGCCCTATTCAATGTCGACAACTACGTCGTCAACATCCGATCTTAATATTTTTACAAATATTGAAAGATCAGTTAAGAATTAAGCAATTTTATTATTACTATTTTAACTGGATGTTTTGAACCGTTTATAAGTTCCGTAGCCACGGGGAACAGAGTATGTACCAAGGAGGGAGATACAGGCCATAATATCCCTTCATCATCATCATCATCATCATCATCAAGCATTCTTCGACCAGTTTGATGTAGGCCTCCTTCAACCCCTTCCACTTCATTCTATTTTGAGCTGTCAGTATCCAATACCACTTACCATCAGGTAATTCACCTTATTCACCTGCTCGTTTGCCATCTTATTATATTTAAAAAAAAAATTATTGAAGCATTATTTATTTTTTAATCCGTAATTAATCTAAGGCGGATGACGATGATAAAGCTGCTTTTGTAACACTTTTTAAAATAAAAATAATTTCAAAAAGTGTTGTACTTACTGTGCCGAAATTTTAACTTATTATGTAAAACCTTGCGTAACTTAAAGGGGGGAAATGAAATATTAGAGCTGAATTAATATAAAAAATCGGTCAAGGGTGAACTTTAATAATGTTAACAAGCTTTCCTGGGATTTCTGATGACGGTTCTGCGTCATGTAACTCCGCGTAACGTAGGTCATCCGTGACGTCATTGATCGCCTCCATTATGCAAAATTTATTAAATCGCTTTGATATACATGCAAAGTGGTTATGTGGAGCTGATGTAGGGTAATAAAATAATTATTGTCGCGACCTAGATTACGTTGATGTGCGTCAAAAGATGTTCTTGACTTTCGCGGTTAAATTTCTAACTATTAATCGATCATCACTACGTTCAGCAGTGGACCTCTGTAGGCTGATGATAATGACGATGACGTTGATGATGAATTGATCATAGTTGATGTCCATTTACACTTTAAAATTAAATGTGGAAACAATGATTAAATTTGGTTTGATGTTATTTAAAAAAGCGGTTGTAACGCTGACAAAAGCGACTGCCTCAACCCACGACCTTTCGGATGATAGTATGTCATACAAATAAAGAATTTCAACGTCATACAAATTCTTGTTTTCGCTAACGTGATTGAATGGCATACAAAACTCATATTTGGCACCTTGGACCCAGGCGCTGCTTCTGCCATACAAGTTCTCGTGCTCGAATGGCACAAACTTGATCGCTACGTCACACCAGTCATTCATCGCACCGCAGTGCGCGGGCGCAGCGCAGCCTCTGCCCTTAGCGCGTCAGCGGTCACCTTCCAGCGAGGCAAACGGAACAGCCATTCATAAAGTTCCGTCTCAGCGTTGCATTGTTGTGATTTGTATTTGTAGTACTGCTATACTGCGGGCGGAGCAAGGTGAGTTGTGATTGTGACTGCGGGCTCAGTAGAATATAATCTTCGACGATCGGGCTATGACGATATCATCATTAACATTAATGTTCTTGTTCTTATTTTTCATTTATAGGCTTGTTTTGTGTCTACTGGCGAACACAATTCCGCCATTATCACGTAGGTAGCCAAGCTTATACACGGAAGGATTATTATGAAATTTGAAAAAATACGTTTTTTAACCCTAAAACAAGGACCACACAAGCATGCTTCAGGTTATATTATAAATAAATATAGTAACTAAACACACACAAAGGGTTTTTATAACTTTATATTGTTACAGACAAACATGTGATATAGGGCAACGCCTATAGGCTCTTTAGCCAAGAAATAGTTAATAATGATCATCCGTTAGAGCTTAGTATTCCATTATTCGAATCATAATTCAAGATAACGACTTGTTAAATAAATTACTCCTACTAATGGCAAAAATAGATTTATAGCTGAAATTTTGTGACACCCAATCTCTACCGGCTCTAAAATCAAAGAAAATAAAGCTGAGCTGCAAACGAGATCCCGCAGATAGGTACAATTTTCCTAATGCACCCCTTATCAGGATCTGTGGGACAGCGCCCGCTAGAGTGACCATGCCTTTCTTTTCAGTAAATACTTTTATAAAATCTTAATTTTTACATAACAATTGATATAAACTCCATTCTTCAATCAACTTGCCATTCCATTCAACGCAGTATTTTATTAAAAAATCAACGGTCTCATTAAGCTCGAGTAGGAATCGAACCCACGACTCTTGGGTTATCCGTCCAATGCTCTGACCGCTGAGCTACCGAGACATCTATTGAAAATGGTATCTTGTAATTACATATAGTATTGTGAATGAAAAACTTGAAATAATAGAAGTATTTCGTATTCATCATCATCATCATCATCTCTGCCAAAAGACGTCCACTGCTGGACAAAGGCCTCCCCCAAGGATCTCCACAACGACAGGTTTTGTACTGCTCGCATCCAGCAGCTTCCTGTATTAATTTAAATAAACTCAAACGCACAACTGCACATTTTAATGTTAGCCAAAGCTTATTGAAGTTAAATTAAACATGACCCGTAATTTCATATTTCTATCGTAAATAGCGAGCCTTTTAAAAGTATTATTGAATAGATGAATTCCTTGAAATATGCTCTTATTTCGCCCGGAGCTAAATACGAACCATCCTAACAGATAACGATAAGGAAGAAATCAAAACGCTTCCTACCAGAGGATACTGTACCAAAAGCAATTCATCTTTTTTTTCAAGTGATATTTTCTGTTGCGATAATAAAAATAACATTGTCAAAAAAAACCGCGTAATAATTATTATTTTCCTATTTTTATAATACAGGTTTCAACTTATAATACTACTTTTGTGATGTAGTAAATTATAGTATTTTGTAAAGAAGTTTACTATAAAGATTTTCTTTGCAAGTTTTTAAGGAATAGTCTTAGAATCATTACTTACCAGGGTCCCCCCAGCGCCGAAGGTTTTATCTTTTCCCTCCAGGGTGAGATGTCCACTAAGGGACGGCTTAGTGAAGATTTCCGGTAATTGCGTGTGTTTAGATTGTTTAGTTGGGAAGGGACGCTTGTAAACGGGAAATGTATTGCTCCTACTGTGCAGAGTAATATACTTTTCATCCCCTCATCTCGGAAAGAGTATTTTTGCTCTTCGATATCTGAGTGCAAAAGCCGTTTTTATCCGCTAGAGGATAAAGTAAATTGAATTTAGAACATCGTGTGCACTAAGTTTGTGAATCCAAAACATCATTAAACCTATTTGCTTCTACCTCCATGGTGCCCAATTTATCAGTACTGTAGCAACCGAGACTCCTTGCTCGGGCATACTTACTGGCAGCCACCGTGGCCTGCATTAAAATATAGTAGAAGAGAAAAAAGAAGAACATAGCAGACTCGGTGACGGGCCGCGACGACGAATTGATTGTTATTATTTCATGTTGATAGTAATATAAATATTTAAAGCTATAAAGCATTATTATTCAATACAACCCCTCGTTCCTTAAGTAACGACCCAGCGGGGTGTTACAGTACACAAGTTACTAACACCAACATTACAGTACCTAACAAAAATATTACACTTAGTAACTGTAGCAACGTTACTTTCAATTTTTCTTAATTATACCTAAGTATTGTTTGTTATAATTTAAAGATTATTCTGTAATACTTACCTTTCATAATGTAGTAGTTAATACCTAATCTGAAATAAAAGTATCTTGTGATTGTAAATGTTTTTTTTTGCATTTAGTCATTTCCTCGCTGAGGTGGGATGAAAAGTTAGGTGTTGCACTCGAGTGCAAAGATTTTTCACCTGGTGCTCTTTTGATTCCCTCGCT
Organism: Eudonia mercurella; assembly: GCA_963082485.1. NCBI lineage: Eukaryota > Metazoa > Arthropoda > Insecta > Lepidoptera > Crambidae > Eudonia > Eudonia mercurella. Next base: position 1,180,115 of record OY720038.1, read on the forward strand.
AACGCTCAGGATTCTAATTTTTGAATCACTCGCTGCGCTCGTGATTCAATTTTAGAATCCTTCGCTTGCTCGGTCATCAAAATTGAGCACGCGGTTAAAAAGCAACTTTGCACTCTTGTATAACAAATAACTATATTTACTACAATTATTTCTTATATATTTGCACAATTTTTTTGCCGTTAAAATTTAAATAAAACTCTTGTTTGACATGCCTATTGTGACAAGATGAAAAGGTATAGTGTAACTTATACTACCAAGAAATATTATTATAATCAAATACATAGTAACCTGTTTAATTTTGATACGTAAATGCTACAGCTGCTTTAGATATACAGCAATATTATGTTAAAATATCTTATATTTAGTTGATGATATTAAAAGTTGTATACGAATAATACGAAACAAAGGAAAACCTATCTTTTCATTTTTTTGGGCAAAGGTTATTTGAATACAGATATATTGAGTTTATAAATAAGCGCATTTTACGAGTATTTTCGTTTGCCCATAGCAAAAGATCGTTAATTTTTAGTGTTTCGGAATTGTACATTTTATTTTTAACTCTTATGTAGTTTGTTCCTTGGGTGGTTGCTTAGATACCCATACGTTTATATAAAACTAACTGACTTCGTCTGCATTGAAATAAACTACTCAAAATATTTCTTCTTCAATCAAGGTTTCATTATGTCTCCATACTTTACCTACAACTTTTCATCAAAACCTTAGTTAAGACGTATCAAGATGGAAGTAAATAGTTACATAAATGACTATTTCCCTTCCCAAAGTCCAACCTATCTCTATAAAATTCATAAAAATTGGTTCAGTTGTTAAGGCGATAAAGTAGCAGATAGACTGCCAAAGTTACTTTAGGAAGTAGGGACGGCGATGACACATTTTATAATCGAGTAAATGAATTAGTGTGATAACAAAGTGATGGGAAATGAGGAAATTAACATTTTCATTATTACCACTTATCGTTAAGTTTGTCGCAATTGCATGTACTTACTAATGTTTCCTCCGCTAATTTTATTCTGTTAATAGCCCTGTTTAAAATACTCGATAAAGTCTCAAGCTTGGAATTGGCTTATGCCGAAACGCAAGTGGATAAGCCATAAACGAATGAAAACACAATTTAATTACCTTTACACTTAGAATAATAACGCCTAGAACGATAGTGTCAAACAAAGTTCGTCAAAATATTGAGGCACAAAATACTCCGTCGTGTGCGTCAGCAGCTTGTCATTACACACACAACCGTACGAATAAATGTTGCAAGTAAAATGGTAATTTCCCCAAACTCGGGGTAAATGGGTAAGTTACTAAACTCTTAACTTGTTTCATAGTTTAAAAATTGTATTGTTGTTACATATGATTTTTTTAATTACTTCAATTTTTTTTTGTGAAATTAGTCACAAAGTCAATAAGTCACAAAAAGAAAATTGTCTTCTATAATTATTAAATATTATTTTATTATATTAACGGCATACATTAATAATATTAACTGTTATATACATTAAGATGTTTTCATTTAAGTTTGTGATTATTATTTTAAAAAGTAAAAATTGTAAGGTACATACATACATAAATAGTCACGCCTCAATCCCTCAGGAGGGGTAGGCAGAGACCCATTGTCACTGCCACTTCTCTCTTAAACTATTTGGAAGCATAATTTTATCTCATTATGCATTGAATATTATTTCGAGCCTTTAGCTAACTAAAAGATAAGATAAGATGGCGGTGAAGCTACGACTACCACAATTTTCATATCATTAGCTACTTATTTAAAGATACTTACATTATAACACGAAAACATGTACATGTAATGTTATGTAAATGTAACAATGTTTGGTGATAAATAAGAATGCCAATATTTATTCATTTACTTTATTGCACAAAAATCAGTCTTATCAGAAAAAAATACTGTTATAACATTTTTTCAGCATGTCAGTTTAAAATCCTTGTAGCTGTAACTATTTTCTAAATAACTAGCGCTTTGATAACAGCAATCGTAATAAATTGTCTTTCTTGGACTCTAGATTTGGATAAAAACAACTCTAAATATAAAAAACTTGGAACACAAAATGGGGTAAAAGTTTTCCTACATCTAGCAAAACATACATAGAATGACATATTACAAATTTACGAACATTAATATCGTGTTTTACGAAAAAATAGACATTGATTAGCTGTTCTTACAGGTGAAATGTAATCTTAGCATCCTTTTTGCTAGATTCTGACTTGTGAAAGCATCCTTTGATGGCACAAATCGTCATTATAAACAAAAATTGCGGAGCTGCTTACGACACGACGTGACCTTGGATACTAGCGAGCCGTTCGGCCAACCAAGCCACATATGGCTTGGTTAAACTTGCCTCAATCGCCGTGCGCGTACTCGGCTTCTAGGCGTTATTATTCTAAGCCTTTACACAATACTTTATATATTCATAATATATTCTTATACATATATTCATAATCACTATCAGCATGTCACCCAAAAGACGTCCACTGCTGGACAAAGGCCTCCCCCAAGTGTCTCCACAACAACGACCGGTTTTGTGCTGCTCGCATCCAGCGGCTTCTTAAATATATATTACTAGCTGACCCGGCGGACTTCGTACCGCATTCTTTTTTTAAATATAGCCTTTGTTACTCAGCGTTAATGTAGCATTCTAATGGTGAAAGAATTTTTTAAATCGGTCCAGTAGTTTTTGAGTTGATTCGTTGCAAACATAAATACATTCATACATACAAAAATACAAAGGTTTCCTCTTTATAGTATTAGTATAGATATGTAGGTAACTATATATCTATGCATAACATATTTTTTACTCTACTATTAAAGTTCTGATTTTAACTATTAATTTATTTATTTATTTCTTTGCTTGTTGGAAGATTTACAGTCAAATATCAACTATAACTAGACAATGTGAGTTAACCAATGCCATTTACAAATCTCTACGTATAGGACAAATCTCCACTTATAGGCTTGTACGCTAAGTTGGTATTGTAGGTACGTAAGTTACGTAGAATAACTTTCGATGCTTCGGTAAACTTCGGTTGACTGAAAGAGAGAAAGAAAAACTCATCTTTGGAGATAAGTATATTTTTTGTGTTAAGAGCGTTCTATTCAGCTGCAGCGGTAACTTTGTGCAATGAGAATAACAAGAGTTGAGTAATTGTTGTGCGATCATTTGCCTTGTTTGTCGAATTCAAAACAATAACAAAATATCAATCCATTTGTCAATATAATATGCACCTTAACTATACCGAATACACTTAGGTCCTGTTTCTCTCCTCAAGATTTAATCTTATGTCAGCTTTTGATGAGATAAGGCTTCCAAGACACCCGTCAGGGTTAAGCCTCTGTTCAAAGGTAAACAGCCGCAGAACCACTTTCAATTTGTATATTATCACTTTCTCTTAATTATATATCGGATCTATTTAATAATCATCTGATATCTATTAGAATGTAAACGTCACAGACTACCAGTATACAAATATGTAAACACGCGAAGTATGTAATAAACAATGATTCTAGAATATTGTGTTTACAATTAGGGCGCATTTTAATTATTTCAAAAAATTTAAAAAAAAAAATTGTAACTTCTTAAAATATAAAAAAATTGTTGCAATGACTTCTGTAACTAAAATTTAATACAGACTTTATGTAAACTGGTTCTTAAAAATATCTTTTTTAATTTTGTAACAAGCTTTTATTGCTTTAGTGGTTATTGAGTCGGTTAAAATAACAACTAAACCAAAGTTGTAGATGGTTAAAAATGTAAAAGTCCCGTGAGGAAACAATGGAAGTAAATCAGGGTTGGCTCGGCGTCCGCAAAAAGGGCAGGGCTTAGCCGCGGGAACTGCTCAGTCGCACGGGGCTCCACTCAGGGACGGGCAGCTTGGCCAGCTCTATATACGCCAATTTTTAATTAATACTAATACAAATAATTTCAGGATTTTAATTTTTTTTTCGCATAGCACTTTTTACCATAGTTTATTGACATCAGAATATGACTGAAGTTAGCCGCGCATCGTAAACAACTTCACGGCTTTTGGTGTTGCGTACTCAACGGATGATCCCCTCGGAGCCCCTTTTAAATATTTATTTTATTTTATTTTAATTATTTATTTTTAAAGCGAATAATATAACTCAATATTCTGGAGTAAAAAAGGGAAGGTTTTTTTGGGTAAATTGTTATTTTTAAAGTATTATCTATAAAAATGAATAATTGAATGAATAAATAAAGAATGACGTGTTTTTGCATTTTTCGAAAAATCTTCCCTAGATGGGTGAAATAAGGGTGGAAAGTTTGTATGGAAATCTTTCATTCCTTAAATTTCGGTATTTGGCCTAGTTAGAAATTATGAAGTGTTTCAGAATTTTTGGAAAATGACCCCTTATAGGGAATGACAAAACGGACCAAAATTACTTATACATAGTGATCTTTATTATGTTGTTTTGTGTTAGACACTTTTTACTAATTCTAAAATCAATGTTGAAATGTAATGACATGTTTAGATGTCTTACTCTTATTACTTATTCCCTTATGATATTTACCTTTAATAAGTTTGGCTTTTATTACGTATAAACACAAGTCGTGAAGCCCACGTGAGCAAAACCGCGACCAAAAGCTAGTATTTCATAAAACATATTTTTTTGTAATTAGATACTTACCTTACTTACCAACTTTTTTGTTAGCGATTTTACTACACCCGTATGTCGCATAAGTAAATCCGTGGTTGGAGCGACATGTGCGCCCGGATTAAATCGTCCGCCGGGACTAATAGGAGGAAGAGAGAGAGAGGGAGGGGAGGAGGAGGAATCTACGGTAAGTTCTGAGCAACCAGTCTTAATTAAATTACAAGTAATAGCTGCCGAATCGGAAATTGTCTATTTCAAATAAACAGGATCATAACTACACATTAATTACAAAATGTTTACCTACAACCCATGAAAGTTACTGGTAAGAACTACTACAAAAGTAGTTTAATTAATAAAATTATCTTACCGGAATATTAGGTAAGCAAATAACATGAAAATATCATTAAAAGCAACGAGTAGGTACTCATCAGCTAAAATTTGTCTGACTTCTTGTCTTGTTTTGATTTTAAAAAAAGCAAAATTAAAATAATTGCTCTAATAATACATATAATTATAAAAAAAACCTAAAAAATAATAAAAAACACAATTAAATTTATTTATTAAGATCAAAAAGTGTTCTCTCCGGCGGGGAATCGAACCCCGGTCTCCCGCGTGACAGGCGGGGATACTTACCACTATACTACCGAAGACTTATGTGGACTGTCGAAATTATTGTACAGTCTCTTGTTGCATGTTACGCGTTCGTAAATATTTTGTTGGCAGATGGTTGGAAGAAAGAACTCAGGAATTTGAGTCATTTCATCTTTTAGTTTGGCGCTTTTATTTTTTGGCCTGACATTCGCGACCGTCAAATATTAAATGCCAAAAGTTCCTGACATGTTATTTGTGGTATGTACGATAGTCATATTGAAAAAAACATTTTGAAATTCATCTTACCAGATGTTAATTGATGGAAAGGCCAAAAATGGCATCGCGCTTCACCCGGAATCCTTACCTACTTAGGTACTGGCTGGCTATCTTATCTTTAGCTGCCGCAACACAACAATGCTACCAATATTGATGTTATGGAGACAAATTTAAATAAGAAGATTATGTGGTATCTAGCCAGGCGGAAAAACAAGCCCTATCACCAACTAAACTAAGTTCAAAAACATGTTCTTCCGCTGGGAATCGCACCCTGGACCGCTGGGTCTGAGACCAGTGGTCATAATCTCTGGACCAGGGGCGGTTAAAAATATTAAAATACATAAATATGCTATATTCTATACGTAGAGGATACGCTCTATCTACGATTACCTGTATATCAGTAAATATTTCTATTAATTATATGCTACTCTGTAATACCCGAAAGTACCAGGTTCATCTCCCAGGTCGGACAAAGTGTGTGTTCGGTTTTTTCAATGCATAGCCCAGGTTTGTGATCACCTACCCGCATTTGGCAAGCGTGGTGATTGGAGGCCTTTGCCCAGCAGTGGGACAGTTATAGGCTATTTTACTTTTTTCGCTCTATAATATTGTCTAGTGACTAATCTTTTGTCATGTAGAGTTAGAGTATGGGTAATTCTACTTGCTGTTTTTGGTTTTTCAATCTTTATTGCTGTCTTTGTCTTTTTATATTCCAGTTATTCTTTGTGCTTTTATTAATCTTCGCGTATAAATGACAGTGTGGGGTCAACAAATGATTTTTTTCTCTTTTTATATTTTTACGAATTTATTTATTGCGAGCGAATAAAAGTAAGCAAAGCTTAATATTCTTCGTAAAACTGCTCTGCTAATGCCGGATTATTTTTTGTCAAGCGTTAATCATCATCATCATCATCATCATCATCATCTATGAACCTCTAACTGCTGGGCTCAGGCCTTCCTACATAAACAATGGCACGTGGGTGCATAACCCTCCATGCTGGCCCAATGTGGGCTAGTGAGTTCTAAACACTTCTATGTTATTACGACAAACTACTGGGACCAACGGCTTAACGAGTCTTCTAAGGCATGAAGGATCAATCACGAGATATTTAAATTTTGTCACCCATCCGGTTACCCGGCATTGCGAAAGTTGCTAACTTGCACGATCGCAATTTGCAACCCCAACCGACAAGCAGCAGCGCCATATAGCTAATGTATTATTAAACCAGAATTTCTATTGATTTTGTTTGTTCGCAGTAAAGGATGGGAAGGAAAACATTGTAACATATTGTAACAATAATAAGAATGCTTCGTTTTATTTGAAATGCACTATATTTCATCAATAGTTGCAATGAAATATTACAAAATGTTTAAATGTAATAAAACTATCGCAACCTAAAACTTTATAAGAAAATAGTTAAATTTACATAAAGAACTATTTTAAAATGTACCTATAAATGTGCGGCCCTCTCGAAAACCCCCATAATCGTTAAACAGGGCGTGTCTTACATCAGTGACAGAAATAAACTTCAATAACAAAATAATAATTTAATTATTGTTTAATAATTCAAATGAAGTCATAAACTTACATATATAATAAACTAAGGACTTCATATTGTATTTGAGAAAATCTATGTTTCATTTAGGTTTAAAAATAAAACAATTTTATATATTTTCTTTGTGCTTGTTGATTTTAATGAAAATATACATTTCGCGACAATGTATTCAAGGTAGCCAGTTTATTTTAATGTCACCGATATAAAGACTTGGATGGCGAACATGAAATTTATATAAGAACAATGTTACCTCATCTCTTCGATAATTTAATTTCTCGCGGGTCGGATAAGACGACAAAATTCCATGTTAGCCACCAATCACCGTTACTTCAATCATTGATCAACAATATGTGAAACAATTAGTCGTACGAAGTGAAGGAAATGAAAACAAAACCTCACTATACAGGGTCTTTGTAAAACAATATATTGGTCAAAACCTCTTCACGACGTATTCTTCACACCAAGCTCAATCTGTTCTACGACTATTATCGTACACAATTTAAAAAAAACAATTTTGACATTCGTTTTGTATTCGTTTTGTCAAAAAATGTTTTTAGTTGCTTAACTTTAAAATTCAATATTTATTTTAGTGAATTGCAAAAATCGTAGAACAAAAGCGGTTCAGAATGGTTTGTGAAATATGTAGAAAAGGGGTTTTCAATGTTTTTCAAATAACCATGTATAACGAGATATAATATACTTTGGAACCAAATTTTACGATTCTCAATCTTAATTAACACAATAAATACAATATTAAAAATTTCAACGTAAGTGAATTTAATAGGAATTTCACGCTATTTAGGGCAAAATTTGACATTGTATTATGACCCTGTTTGATGTAGAATATTGTTGATTGAAAACTTCCATTGACTAGACGAAAAATCCATCAAATATTTAAAAAGAGATGAAAATGTTGGCACAGTTTTCTCATTTGTTTATTTTTAGTCCCAAATTAAGTTACTTTATTTCTAAATTTATAAACGTGGTGGCTTCGTAGCCAACTAAACACTCGTTTAAAAGAAATACCAATATGAGAAAGCCCATGTTCTAATTGTATTATAAAAAAAAACTAGTGAATAATACATATCATTATGTAAGTACCGTTGTGCGTGCTTTAAAAACCTAATATTGAAAAAATCTTAGCTATGTTACAAAAAAGTTAAATCTATCTATACGTTTTTGGCAGGATAACTCGGATGAATACAAATGACTATTAAAAGTGTTAAACATACATATATAGTATATACTTGCTTAATATCCATACTTCGTATAACATGAAAGTTGCTATTGCTTACAGATTGCAATTATAGGCATTGTTACAATACTTAACAAAATATACGGCTTATTTAAATATTTCAGTAAAACTTTATCCAGAAAACAATTTGGAAAATATTTTTTCTGAAATTTGTAGAGAAGGCACAAATAAATTAAGTACCTATTATCAAATCTACCGTACCTTACAACTATTCTAATAAAGTATGATGATATACAGTTCAATCAAAAAAACATATCATAGAAATTTCCACGCGACACAGTTACATATTATTATAATAAATAAAACATTTTATGTGATTTACTTTTAAAGTAATACGAATTACAAAACTAGACGCATATTTATTTTAATGATACAATAAGTATTACACTAAGAAAATATATTCTAAATTGAAATAAAACAAAAACAAAATTAAACTATATCAAATGTAAACAGTTCTGCCTTTGTGGTGAGGTAACCAAAACGCTGGCTTTTTAGTTTTAGTTATCTCGCTAAATTGTTATGCTCATTCTCGGCGCAAAAAAACTGCCAGCTTTTGGATCACCTGAGGAGTCGACAAACGTTTTGACAAATCTATGGAAAGGGGAAGAACGCTTGTTGAACATTTAGGTCTTCAACTCCGAAAGGGACAAAGTGATACTCGAAGACCCTATAGTTTTAAGTCGTGTCTTTTAATGCTGTTTCAACCACAAAACAAGTAAATAAAATAAAGCAAGTATGTTCCTGAACTCATTGCTTGTTATTTGTGATCCCGAGGCATCCCCGTGGCAGAGAGGGGATGTTACTGGTTTTTAGTAACTGTATCTCCCCTCAATTGTCGAGCTTTTAGTAGCTGGACGAAGAGGAGGAGAGTCCCGGGGTCGCTCCTAGCCCCGTGTATGCAAAGCATTTTACTTAGTTAAAAAAGGCAAGTATATTCCTGGATGGGAAAAAGTTATTGCGCCGACGCAGACCAGGAAGCGTTCCACCTTCTAGAGAACCGCTGCTATAGCGGTTATCGGCGATTGCAGTAACATTTTACTGCATAATGCTATAATAGTATGTATCGATACCTTTCGACTCCAATATGTAATACTGTAAATGTGGTTTCATTTAAAAAAGCAATCCTAAAATTTTGAGAACTACCCTCACCTCATCTTGAAGGTAAGGTCAGGTGGTTATATTCACAAAAAACAAGTTTTACAAAAATATATTATTTGTAATATTGTTTCCAACATAAAAACCAAAACGTGATTCGTTGATGATTCACACATTTTACTTAAATGAATGAAGTTACATAGTAAACCTTAGATTTCTAATATTTTACAAAATTTCCTTCCTACATAGGTACCCAAAAACCCATTACCATATAGCCAGCTATAATATTTTTGGCACGCTACTAAAAACTAAATTCGTATTACTTCTACCACTAGTACACTAGTATTTTATCTTACTATGTACACAGGAACAGCGATGTGTTGTTATGTACTCAAAACTATGTACATTATTTATGTAATATTTACAATTTTGACTTTCAATTATGAACATATTTGTAATTTAAGCAAAAACTTTATTTTATGAAGTAATTCATTCCTACATTGATTAGACAAATGTGTCAACTTGCTAATGTTACTTAAAATACAGGGTTATCTTAATATTATAAAATTAGGATTGTCTTTTAAAAGCAATTATGTCAAAAGACTCGAAATGCATCATGGCAATTTATGCAAACGCAAAAGACGTTATAAAGTGACGTAATATTTTAAAGTCATATTACTATTTGATTCGCATTACTTAATTTTTTGCATCATTATATCAATAAATATGTACTATTGAGTTTTTAGATTCGTGGTCGCTATAATAACAAACAAAAAATATCGTGTACCATAAGGCATTACAATAAAAATATCATCATATTAGATATTACTAGTCTTTCAATGTTATTTTATTTCCTACGGGTGGGGCAAAAGTAATGGCATAATGTAAATGTGCCAGTATTTTTGCAAATGGCGTCAAATGTCATTATGCTTTGACATTTATATTGTAGCCAGATAGAGAATTAATTGACAGCAACAATGGAGCGATACACACCTGAACACCGTATTATTGTTACTGCCTATTTGACTAATTTGCGGTTTGTTGTTTTAACGCAGCTTTGGCGATTTGAACTGGCCATCCAGATCGCCAGATCTGACGGCGCCAGACTTCTTTCTTTGGTGCTTTTTGAAATCTCGCGTTTACCGCAACAAGCCACAAACATTGCAAGTTTTGAAAACCAACATTGAAGTAGAAATTGTGCATTAACTCTGGAGGTGCTCATTTGACCGATACACCTTTAAATAAACTTTTTGTAAAAACAGAGCGCATTTTTTTCATTTCGAACAAAATGGCAGCCAATTCACACTATGACTTTACTTTTGCCCCACCCGTTATAAGTATAATTAATTGAATTTACGCTTTAGGAGAGGGATGGACAATACACTTCAATACACTGCTTTTACTTTCGTTGCTTAGACAATCTACCATAACCCTCTCTTGCCGCAGCGCGGTTACATGTCTGTAGGCAAATCCATTGGCATGGCAAGAATTGCGTAAACTGGGCATTTATGGCTTAATGAGCGAATATAATTTAAATGGTGATAAAAAATTATGGTGGCGAGGAGCCACCACGCGGTCTAGTTAGTTGCATGTGTGTTTCATGGCTGCCGGCTACCCTACACTGTCATAGTAGGTACTGTAAAGTGCAATTGCTTCGATATAACGTAAGTGTATGAAGTAAGCTTCAAGCATACCAACGTTACAATTATGTATAAAAAACAGCTCTGTTTGTGTACTGTGCAGAAATGCGGTCCATGTGTTTCAATGTCTGTCTGTGACTACCGTAAGAGTGCTTCAAGTGCTTCATGCGTTTCCGACGTCATACATAACCTAAAGCAGCCTGTCGTTGCTGGCGTAGTAATGTATTGATGTAACGCTTCAAGCGTTGCCGACGTCACACACGTACCCTTAAACAGCCACTTTGTGCTGGTTTGGTTGCTGTAATTCTCTGTCTGTCGGGGGCTACGGTAATCGTATTGCAGCGACGCTTCAAGCATTACCGACGTCACACACGTAAGCTGAAAAAGCCGTGTCGATGCTGACGAAGTTGTGTATAGAAACGAAGACGCTTCAAGCGTTTCCGACGTCACACACGTAAACTAAAACAGTCATGTATGTGCTGACTTAGTAATGTATAGAAGTGATGACGCTCCTGGCGTTGCCATCGTCGCACACATACGCTAACTGCCGATGTAGTAGCGTAAGTGACGCTTCAAGCGTTACCAGCGTCGCATACAGAAGCTACATCGCTGATGTAGTAGTGGCAGTGAGGCTTCAAGCGTTCCCGACGTCGCACACGTAAGCTAGCGCAGCCCTGTCGATGCTGGCGTACTCCTTGCCGGAGCGCGGGCGCGCGGCGTGGCGGTCGGCGGCGGCGTCGCACGAGCTCAGCGACGACACCGACAGCGACTCCATGTAGTCGGACGTGTCGGACGCGCCGCTCGACGTGCTCTTAGTGGTGAGTTGGCTGAGGCGTGCTAACGTGTCCGGGTCTTCTGTGTGGCAAACAAAACTTAAGTTACGTCTCGACTATGAACAGAGCGAAAGGGGCGGGGCGTCGAATTCCTAATAGGTGGCAAGGAATGTCGATTGAGCGATGAGCGGTTAGCGTTTGGACCGCGCAAAGAAGAGAGAATTTTTTCGTTACGTCGCCGGACGCTCTGTTCCGTGGTTGGGCTGTTAAATATGATTTTGTAAAAAACGCAGATGGTACGGGTCTACTAGCTATTAAAAAAAGAAAATTAAATATTTAAAAAAAAAACATTTTCCAGCTAAGTTTCGGCGTTATCGTCAATTATTTTTAGTTGAGACGAAAGGAAACGCTTCCCCATTGAGTAAAACATATACTTGGAATTATTTGAAGATTTTTGAATTGAAGTGGAAATATTTGATTCAACACGGAACGCTGATCCGTCTAGCTAATGTATCATTACAGTTTAGATGAGATTGCTATTTTCGAACTAAGTGAATAATAGATTCTCAGCATAACATTTGAGTTAAAATCTGAGAAAATATTAAACCATAAAAATAGTGATAACAGAATGCTTCCTTTAAAAATGACTTGTACAAAATGTTAATTAAAATGTGAGTGTAGTCCTCTGCAATTTAAGGAGATACACCTGTATTCATTCCGCTTTATTATTTATGAGATTAACTGGTTTGTTGATAGGAATCTTTGAGATTTTTAATTAGTTACAAAATCCAATGCCTAATCATCAACTAATTTAGAAGAAATTGGTACTAGAAAGCACAACTCACCGGTTCTCCGTTTACGTCGTGTCAGCGTGTCGACGTCACAGGAGTTGGACTTGCTGAGCGCCGACACCTCCTCGAAGTGGAAAGTGAGGTTCTTCAGTGGATCCGAGGAGTTTGACTTCACGAACGCCGAGTGTACAGGCGTCAACGACTTCCGAACCAGCCTGCTACACTTCATATGCTTTTTAGACGACTTGCAGTTCGTGATAGGCATTTCGAAGTCTTTAAAGTCACCTTTGTGATGTTTCAAAGAACCAGTTGACACTCCTGAATCGTTGGAACTGGACGAATCTCTATTTTTATCAGATTTACTTGGCACGCTCGACGATCGCCTTATTTTCACGGCGTCCCTAAACCGAGCGACAAACATGTTTTCACTTTTCACCTCCGGCATTTTAGTATTTTTATGATTATCATTTGTTTCTGGTTTGTTCGTGACAGGTATACCTTCGTTTATCCTGTCGTTCTTGGATGCTTTTCTTAGGACAGTCGGCGTAAAACAAATTTGGTTGCTGAGAAAGTCATCGTCGTGCCTTTTAGTGAAGTCAGCTGAACTGGATCTCCTAGTGCTTATAGTGCTGATGGAGTCGGAATGCTGCGTGGGATCCGACACATGACTGATCCTGCTTATGTTATCAGAGCAGTTCTTGTTGCTACTTGAACTACTGATCTCCAACGGCTCCATGTGCATGTAGTTTGTGTGTTCATTGCAACAATCCACTGATGGATGTATCGTGTTAGTAGTTACTGAAGAAATGTCATCGTCATGTTCCGGTATATCTTCTAAAGCGTCCAGCTCTTCTTGACTGAACCCGGCGCTCCGTAAAATCTGCAGAGAACTCTCAAACTTCTCTAAAGTAGCGGATAGGTCTACATTTGCGTAATTCCCAAAATCTATGTGTAGATCTGCCTGTTTGATAACTGGCGTGACGTTCACGTAGTTGGAGTGCGATTCTGTGTCGTCATTGTTGTTAACGTTAGTATCACATTGGTTGTTGTTGTCGTTCTCTTTTGTTTCTTCGTTTTTGGCATCGACATTGTGCGTGCAAGTGCATGCTTGCCCGTTTATTAGACATTTTAGTTTCTTTGGTGTGTCGTAAAGCGAGGCAGGATCTATGCTGCAATCTATTGGGTGCTCCTGGAAACAATAATGAAAGGTTAGCTTACAATTTTGTTACTATGCACACTGTAAAAGAGGTATTTTAGGCTCTTGGTAGCACTAAATGCAAATTGGTTATGTAGCCTGATCCGATCCGAACTCCTCGGATAATATAGTAGGGACACGCTTGCGTGATGTCATTCCCTCTAGAAAACCTCTGTAGGTGTTTCGATCATTTGGCTTGAGGAATCCTTTAAGTTTATCGCCGCCCCTAAAAAAGTACGGTGACGCTGAAAAGGCTGCCTGGGGCCATCATCAAATTCTTTAATAATTTGTTAAGTAATATTAATTAAAAATAATGTTTCATGTTTGTGTGCAATGGAGCACATTGCTAATGTCTTTAACTAGAAAATGTTTTCTGTAAACTTCCTTGTCAACCAAACGTTGCTCACCTGTATTAAAGGCATCGGCGTCTTCGGAACGTCGTAGTTCTCGTACGGCCCGCTAAACGTCTTCTTCCTGCAGCAGCACGGCTTCTGCTGCCAGCACTGGCAGGTGTTCCCAGTCTTGACCGGTACAGTTGGCGTGCAACACGGCACGGGGCTGCCGCGCTTCGACTCAAAACTCTTGTCGAGAAGGCAGGAGCTCCGTGGCACACTGTACTCGGAGGCACTGCCGCTTGACCGAGAGTAGATTGAGGCGCGATCAGAATCCGATCGCTTCTCCATTATGTTGTCCATCGTCCATACGGGGGACATTATTGAGCCGGGTGTGCCCATTGTTGATGATCTAGAATTAAATTAGACGTTGTTAGATTTTGACAAAAAGTTTATAGTACCTTATTGTTTAAAATAAAAAAGATCGAAGCTACTGTCTTTAATTTAGGATCCAAATTAGAACACCGCACAAGACGAGCAATCTATTTGTGTCAGTATTAGAAATGCTGGAATTGGAGGAAATGAAGGATAGGGAAATCTGTCTGGGAAAACTGCATTAAAAATATATTAATTCTGTAATTTAAAACCGGAAATCGAAGCCAGTCAAATCTCTCTACCAACAGCTCAACATTTCTTCCAAGATTTTTTATTTGGTTCCTAATTTTCTCAACGTATTTATTGTTTATTCCTGTATCGTACTAAAACTTGTGGTATTGGAATTTATTCATAAGCCACCTGCTACACGACTGGTTTATAACAATAAAAGCCGATAATTATAACGACGTAAAGTTATTTATTACTGAGACCTTGTTTGTTTATGAAGTACTTAGTATTTGCACATAAACAAAGAGTATAATTCTGTTCCCTATATTAATCATGCAAAGTAATTGGTAATAAATACAAAACTGAGGAGGAGCTCGATGGCGCAGTGGTTAACGCACCCGGTCTGCGAGTGCTGAGGTTAAGCAACTTTCGCAAATGCCGGTCATTGGATGGGTGACCAAAAATGTATCATCTCGAGCTCCTCCGTGCTTCGGAAGGCACGTAAAGCCGTTGGTCCCGGCAACATTAGCAGTCTTTAACAACCACCAATCCGCACTGGGCCCGCGTCACCACGCCACCACCGGATGGATAGGGAAGCCTCGTGCTCCAGTAGTGGGGATATAAAATGAGCTGATGATGATGACAAAACTCAATCTTAAATTAAACTTATTTTTGTTATATACTCAAGTAAGATGAAGAACAATCCCTACAGTGAAATAAATAAAACAAGAGCCATATAAAGAGTTTACGCCTTACGGTGTACCAATAAAACTTTAACTTTAGACCGCCACAGCATAAATGCGTCGCCAATGCCAATCATTTCAGAGTAAAAACATGCAACAAGAATAGGGATTCCAAAATTTACAAACATTTTTTATTTGTGTTTTGTAAACTATAGGTATTGTCAATCATTGCCGTTGTTGGCGTAAGGGCACGCTATTGCTTGTTGATTATAGCTAACTGTGGCGTTCAAAAGGTTAAAAGTAGTAGTAGTTTAATCAACTTCGGCCATACTTTAAATAAATTCAAAATTCAAAATTCAAAAACTTTAAATATATTGTCCGATTAATCATTAATAGCTGTGTTTAATTTGTATTTTGTCGTAAAACTGTATAATTTGTTAAGATTGACTAATTATGAACGTTGAAGTTTGTATAGCAACCCTGGGATGTAAACGATCTCAAGATTTAACAAAGTACCCGACCTAGTTAGGTGGCTGATCTTGCTGATGCAGCTGCAGCACCTGCGCAGCGCGTTTGGTATCTCCTCGCCATCCATCTCCGACAGGTAGCGCATAGTCTGACTGGCAGAACGCTTCCCCAACTAAGCTAAGTGCTAACTACTAAGCCATTAAAAGAACAAAAACTCAAGAGTCTTACCTAGTGAGGTGACTGATCTTGCCAATGCAGCTGGAGCACCTTGGCAGCGCGTTGGGCCTGCGTGGGCGCTCCTCTTCCATGCTGCCGTCCAGCTGTGACAGGCAGTGCATAGTCTGGCTAGCAGGACCCGTCCACGACGGGGAGGCAGAGCGCATAGACGGTGCGAACTCATCCATGCACGAACTGCTGTCCGAGAACCTCTTGTCCAGGACTGTGGGAGAAATACGAGTTAGCCATCACTCTTAAATGTTAACTGCCTCTATGGTATGGTCTATTATTAGACTTTCGGTTTCACACCTCGAGATTCTGGATTTGATTTCCAGGTGAAGGTACAAAAAAGGTGTAAAAGCTACGTGGTCATATTAGTACCCTTGGTTGAAGATTCGCGCGGAAGGAAGGAAAATGTAATCTTTAATATCAATAGTGGAGACCTCTGCGGCGAACACGAACAGGAGCTCCTCCTCAATCGTTAAAGCCTAACAAGCCGCATTAAGAACCCAGCGTGACGGGATATGGCCGGACTCCCCACTTGCTATTGTACATGTGGAAAAGCCTGAGCACAGCAGGGGGAAGGACGTTAAGCTAATAGTAATGATGATGTGTAACTGAACCTAGAACTGAGGTGAGTAGGCTCACGCCACATACCAGCAGTCAGGACATAAAAAAGCTTGTGATATACCTGAGCCGCTCCTGGAGGCGATGCTGAGCCGGGACTGCGCGTCGTGGCTGTGCGCGTTGAGCAGGTTGGTGAGCTCGCGCCCCCCCTCCGCGGCCAGCACGAACAACCCCTCTCCCCGCCCGCACCGCGAGCCCCCCTCCACGCAGAACCGCTTGTCTACCAGCCCGAAGCGTCTGTGGACAAGAAATAAAAAAAATGTTTATTACACAATTTTAATATTCAATAATGACAGAAAAAACAAAGGCACAGTTATTCATAAACTGTTGAAGCAACGACTACTGGCTTCTGCTGCCTGTGCGGTATGTTGAACTATATAGCAATCATATTTGAGTTTTAAGTGGTATTTTTTTCAAGTGTATTTTTTTTATTGCATCAACGTAGCAAGCCACGATATGGCTTGATTTAAATTTTTTTTGTAACTTAATTACTAACACTATGGATGCAAATCCGAAATAAATGAATTATATTTATTTTTTATTTAATTAAACTGAAGTTTAAATAAAATACAATATTAAGAGTGAAACTGAAAAGTACCCACTCAGCACATGATTGCAGCACGAAAATCACCTGCAATGCAACGCTGATATTCGGCGGAGCCCTATTGTTTCAGTTGTCGATCAGTAGCAGAGCAGAAGCGGCAAGAAGTACCTTCCTTTTACCCTTTTAATATATATTTTTAATGTAAACATTAAATCCGATTTAATAAAATACAATTTCTTACTAATGGGCTTAACAAATCACTATTAATTTTACGTAATTAAAATCTGTAACGTTAGAACGTCGTAAAAACAACTGCTGTTACGCGCAAGCAATTACTTGCGTCAATTGACGCTAACCATTTAATCGCCGTCTCCGCATGGCCGCTTGACGTTTAACGTTTAACTGAGGAGCCGCCCGCATGGTTAAATTAACTTATACACGGTAATTAATTAGAAGGAACAAAAGCTTTGCAGCTCGGCTTGATGAGCGATGAGGGTAGCACGAATCGACTTAATAAAATCGCCTACCTATGGAATGTTTAATTATGGTATGAATGAGTGAATAGCAAAGGATAATGTTGAGGAGCTCGATGGCGCAGTGGTTAATGTGCCCGGTCTTAAAATGACCTGAAGACGAATGTTAGGAGTATAAACAACAGAAAGAACTTTCAACGAGCGGGTTTAACCCGTACCCTTCGAAAATGTTGCGATATAAATAATAAAGCTGTCAATAAGATTGAAATCAACTAAGTGTTTATTCACCCTCGAAACTAAGTTTCAAGAATCAAGTAAGCACACAAAAATGTTTAGATACCTACAAATACCTATAAATGGTGTGACGATTGCGAGTGGCGTAGCGACTGGCGTTGAAAATGACCATTACGGATTGGTGGGTTCGTACCCCTAACAAACCGTTTAAACGACTATTTTACGACAATAAGCGGACCAATCAGAAGCATAGAAAAACTTGTGATATTTCAATCTGGTCACCCAGCACCGGCAGTCCAGCAGACATAACGAAAGTTGCAAAATCGCAAGTCAATCTAATTCATTTCAATAATGTTGTAAAACCTCACTAGCGAACGAAATGTTAGTACCTATTATTCCATCCGCGCCATATATATCTTACGATCCGATTCTCATGCGATATGATTACGTGGGACGTCCAGGTCTCAATTAAACTTCTAATAAAGCTTAAATCTGAGCCCGTTCTCGGCTGGA
This sequence comes from Eudonia mercurella, assembly GCA_963082485.1. NCBI lineage: Eukaryota > Metazoa > Arthropoda > Insecta > Lepidoptera > Crambidae > Eudonia > Eudonia mercurella. The sequence continues at coordinate 1,198,622 of OY720038.1, forward strand.
TTGGAAATTATTTGACCGCAAAGGTATTTAATTTCGCGGGCTCCATTGGCATTTCACAGATACCGATCCGGAAGCCCTACCATAGGTTCAACACACGGTTATCGCTTACGATGACGTGAAAATGTCGCATCGTAAAACTAATCGTGTGCTCTATTCCCGTTTTAATGAACAAACTCCTTTTTGAAATTGTTATGCAGACTCTCTTCCTGACCCCCAACATTATTAACAACCCCTAAGTTTTGGATAACCTCTAAGGTTGCCTGAATAAAACTGTCACTTATCTTGACAAGGCAAATTAGTGATATTACAGATTTCACCACAGCAGAGTAGATTGCACAGCGTAACCGACTGCTGGCTTACAAAATCGACCGATGACAATCTGATGATTGTCTATCACCAAAACGCAGAGTCTTAATTGCTTTCTTGCGCCGATCTTTGTGTAGTGTAGTAAAGGCTTTAAAGACGCTATTAAACCGTTAGAGGGCGTTGCTCATGCGTGTACTGCCTGTAGTACTCGTACACGCATGTAGTACCGTTACTTCGTATTCTTAAAAATCCAGAGTGAACTGAAATTTTAACTCTTTTCGTATGTTGCCAGGAGGCGCTTCTTAAATGTTTTCGTTTTCTTTAACGTGTTCGAATGTCAAATGAAACTCACACTAGACACCCAGATATTTATGAATACCTACGAAGTAACGGTATTAAACAGAGTACTTATCTCTCTAATGAGTAGTCTTCGTGAACTCAGAGTACCGCTTTAGCTAGTTTATGTGGGGAGTTATACGGCTATATTAGGTTCCTAGGTCCTGCTAGGAAGGGGTAATGCGTTGCGTTCTACCTATGGTTACGTTTTAGTCTATAAAACTACAATATCAGAATTTGTAGTTATTCTATATACCTTATCTAAGTTTTAGTATCTGTAATCTGTGAATGTCATAATATGATGATGTAATAACCAAAAGTGCAGCGTTCATAGCATAAAAACAGTGCAAAATCACCCTTTAATTCTTTCAAGAAGTTTGCGTGTGGATTAAGTATAGTCCCACACTTTTATTGAAAATCCACTTGATTCCGTTTGGAAGTATGAATACCATTAGTTTATCGTTCAACATCTATCATCACTTTATTATCGTATTTAACTAAACAAAGGTAATCTTATTTTGCAGTATCTTTCTTATCTTTGAAATTGTCAATGGGCACACCGTACCAAGCCGTTAAAAGCAACAATAAACTTAACACAATACTAAAAACATTAACAAAATTAATTCAAACGAGGATCTCGCGCCATAAAGATTTAACTTTAATCTTCTTCAAACAATAAACCTGGAACACTCCATTCACCCGCGACTTTTATCAAAAGCGACTTTCATCTCAAATTTTTTATATCTTCTTAGTAGATTTTATAGTTCTCAATAAAATCTAAATCTCGCTAAGAGATCTCAGGAGCGTCCCATTGTTCCGTCCGGCAGTAAAACGAAACCACATACAAAGTGGTTTCCTGTTCTAAAAACTTAACCAGATAAATGTTAAAACAACGGTAATAAAACTCATAACACTTGCCCAAATCAAGTTAAAAAAGGCGGCAAAAAGGAAACGTCAAAATCGCTCCTCTAAATGATGCTGTCTATGATAAAGAGTTGTCTATTTCATTGATGTTGTCTATTCCAATTTGCAATTCCAAATGCATTCACGAACACGTGCTGTCAAATTGAAAAGGCGGTGGAATAGGTGCTGTGAATAGAAGGTTGGTGCAATCAAAATTGGTCGGTTAACTTCGTTTCGCAAGCAGATCACGTAGGTCTTTACACTACAAGGAGCACAGAGTATGAATTAAGAATGCCTTTGCCATCGAACGGAGTTTCCTGATACACTAATTGTAAGTTGGACATTTTTAATTACTGTACATAGCTATACTAGTGTACCATGTTATTTTATGTTAAGGCTAAGTAAATTGTTATGTAGTTTTTTTTATTTACTATAGAGTTGAGATTTTATGTACGATCTAAATATTTATCTTGTAGGTTCGTTTATTATCCTATCTCGTTTCAGCAACTTGAGATTCATCGTCTGAAAATAACCATTCTATATAATGAAAACCTTCAGACGGCAACGAGTAAAGATAATTCCCGAATTGTTGCAGGCACTCGTTAATTTGAAATAAAATGGTAATACGATAGCAGATAAAATTCCGACAGAGACGCCTTTAGGGTGCCCTAAAGGCGTCTCTGTCGGAATTTTATCTGCAGTATAAATAAATAGAATATGAAATATTAAACAGGGTTTTTAAACTAAAGTTAAGGTAAGCAGAATGCGGTCTCTTTGTATTTTATCAACTTTAAGAAGACTTAATTATTTTATAAGCAGAGATGGAATTAATATTTTGACTACACTCTTAGTAAGCGGATTTCTTGGCTTAACAGAAGTGATTAGTAATAAATTCGCTAGCCAAGGGATAGATTTTATGGTACAAATTATCTACACTGCCACATCTGTAAATGTACAACTTTGTTTCTCTCCCCTCGATACGAGCCTGTCTTAGAGCCCTATCCCATTAAAATACGGCATTATATCAAAGCGAGAGCCCTAGGCGTAGCCCTGCTACTGTGCCGGAGCAAGAAATATTGTTAAGGTTCTCAGATTTTATGTTATTACATTTATGTTAATTATACACCGTGTTTTTTAACAGTAGACCCGCAGGTGGGTTGATCAGACCAAAGCCTCTATTGATCGAGCATGGTTTGTACGGGAAAGTTAAAAAAAACTCGCATTTTTGACCTAAGTATATTTTTTCAGTTTCATGGCCTGATCACCCCCCCTTCGGTTCTAAGACGGTTAAAAAAGAACGGTGTATAACAACAAAAATTGGGTTTGTAGTGTAAAATTGAATACCTTGGCAGAACAACAGTAGAAATACGGTTGTGATTGTTTGAAATCTCAGAAATCGACCGATCATACCATGTTTTAAGTTCTGATAGATACGAGAACACGTATACATAAGTACAATTTCTTTTTGTGCGTAACCGTAATATTGTAGTGTAATACATAATAAGAAAACTGTACCCAATAGACTACAAGAAGGTAATTTAAGAAGGATGGGTACTCAGCGGTACTTTTTTCGATATACCATTTTTTTTTTGCTCGTAAGTGTACCTAGTAAGTCTTATGTTTAAATAAGAAATAAACGTGTATTACCTACCTTTACACTTGTACGTCTGCGAGGCAACTTTCGTAAAGGCCGGTCGTCGGATGGGTGGCCAAAAATTTATCATCTCGAGCTCCTCCGTGCTTCGGAAGGCACGTAAAGCCGTTGGTCCCGGCTGCATTAGCAGTCGTAAACAACCACCAATCCGCATCACCAAATCTCTAAAAGCTATAAGTTTCACAGATTCCTCGTAGGTAATAGACAGCTGCTACAAAAGGATTTATATAAAACTGCGCCTCGTTTTTGTTCTTTCGGATCAAATTTTTCGACCGTATTTTAATAGACATATACAAAAAGAGTAAGAAAACATATAGGAGGAGGCATTAAAGGATTTTCATACCGATATGGAAAACGGAAAAAACCCATTCATCGAAGAAAGAATTGTACAACAAGCACGAAAAATCTCTTTACTTTTCAAATCCTTGAAAAAATCAAACAGGATATTGGAAGAGGGAAATACTTTATCCTCCCATATCGTTACGAACAAGAACGCTTAACACTGTTTATTTATGTGAGGGATCACTTTTCCAATAACTCAAGTCTTAAGCGGGAAGCTGAATGCATAAGTTAGGCAACTTAAGAGCACAGCTGTTAAGCTGTTGAGTCAACAGCGATTAGTTAACTTAACTTAAGCGCTCAGTTAAATCCTCGCAAATCTCATTGTTTAACGTAAGTGGGTTCTGTTTAAATAACTAACTGTTGGGTTAGTTAATAGTATTGGAAGTTAACGCGTTACGACTGCGGTGTTATATAAAAGGCGCAATAAACCACAGAGAGGGTAGTAAAGTCGTTTGCCGAATCAATTATTTAAAAAAACTTTTTGTCTTTGTAAATGCACAGATAATGTAAGTACCACGCAATTGGCTTGATCAGTTGAGTATCTTATAACATCTAAAGTAAGTGTTACATACCTGATTTAAAGATAATTTATGAGATATGCGATGAGATGAGATCCTCATGTAAAACGCTTTACTGTTTATGGCTGTTTCAGTAGCTATAGCTATATATAATTTCGAAATGAAGCTGCCTAAATCCGTACATTTTTGTTTAACTCAGTCATTAGCCTATATCACCGATAGGAAGTATTGAAGCTTAAATGTTCAAATAAAGCCAAAGGCGCCCATTCAATGTCAACAACTACCGTCACTAACATCTGATCATAATATTTTTACAAATATTTAAAGATCAGTTAAGAAGTAAGCAAGCTATTTATAAATGTTCAAATAATTTTTAACGCAAATTTTGTTGCGAACAAATCACAAAAACACAAATGTTGAAAAAATTTCCCCGAGTAGGATTTGAACCTGCACCCTTCTTCAAATCCTGCTCGTGGAATTTTTTTTAACATTTGTGTTTTAGTATTGAAGCTTGCTAACGAACCCCGAGGTCAGTATTTCGACTGTCGTCGCCCCTTCCAATTTGAAAGCAGTAATGCCAATGTCATCTTCCAAACGAAACATTTTCTATTATCTTTCCTTAAAGTATTGAGTTTCACCTGCCCTGCCCGGGGCGGGTACCCGCTCCCCTCGCCCAGGGGCTTGAAGTCCCCTGTCTGTTTCCGCTGAACTAGCTCGAATATGATGTGATACCCTTGGGATAGCTAGATCATACAAACAAACAGTATTCATAATGGATTGTTAAAGGTCACTGACGCCGCATTTACGCGTGTTTTGAAGCGATCGAAAATGTGAAGCTACTTTAGTACGGTCTATAAACGTACTATCAGGAGATTACAGTCGTAAAAACATGCCATGTCAGCGTAAACGAATGGTTCTTTAGTTTGAAAAACATAGATTCTAGGGTTACCTAGGGGTTGATCACTTGATTGAAAACTGAAACTTTATTTGGATTGAATATTGTCATTGATTTGAATATTGATTGATTGACTTGAATGAATATTGTCAGTCTTCGGATTAGACTAAGCGCCTGATGTGGAATAAATACGAGACGTAAGAATTAATAGTAGCAATAGTCTATACTAGCTGGGCCCCGCGGTTTCACCCGCGTAAATATTTTCCCGTTTTGGCAACATTTTTCATTGCTGCTCCACTCCTATTAGTCATAGCGTGATGTAATATAGCCTATAGCCTTCCTCAATAAATGGACTATTCAACCCAAAAATAATTTTTCAATTCGAACCAGTAGTTCCCGAGATTAGCGCGTTTTACCAAACAAACAAACAAACTCTTCAGCTTTATAACATTAGTATAGATACTGTTGCACGAATGGACAAAGACCTATAGCATTGAATCAAGTCATCGCAAAAACTAAAGAGTATAAGTTTGCCAAATGCAGGTTGGTGATCAACCCTGGTTGAATATTACAGTAATCAAATAATCCAAATATTCGTAATACATCTGGGAATTAAAAGGACCTACGAATCGGGCTGAGCGACCACTAGACAACAGAAACGATGTAAGTTGTTTCTAAGAAATATTAGGATTGTTTGTGGTGCACGTCCTGTAATTCCAACGCTGATTTACGATTAGGAGCTCAACATAAGTGATTGCTTTCCTTTCGTCCTTCCCTTGGAAAACGCTCACGTTTATTCAAGAAGCATTCTCAGATTTACTTTCAGATAAACCTGCTTTATAATATTTTCATCTTCCTTTCTTGAAAGGATATGAATGCCGATTGAATTGAGTTAATGACGGTGGCATCCTAGGTTAGGTTTTTTATAATATTTTAATATTGTAAATATATTTTTATATAAAATATTGTAAACAATTTTTCTTAAGATATAAGTTTAATAAAGAGAATAATAATAAGAAAAGAGTCTCGACCAACATCTCAAGAGGCTTTCGCTGGATGGCTGGATCAAGGGTCAGATAAAGAAGGCAACACTCCTGGATACGGCACGCATTGTCAGGAGATTTCTTTCTCTGCAGCCTTAATCGCCGGTAGCTTGAGTCCTGCTCCGCTCCTGGCGGCGTTCTAGGTTTCGGTTTTTATAAAAGTAATATTTTTAAAGTGTTTTTGATTTGTTTACTTATATAATTTTTACAAATTACACAAATGTGGAAATAATTTAACGAGCAGGATTTGTATCTGCACCCTTCTGACATACCGGGTCAGGTGCTCTCCCAATTGAGCTATCGTGGTTCTAACCAGCCCGCCGAAATTATTCAACACTATTTACTTTTTTACTTTGAAAGCCAAAGCCGCCCATTCAATGTCAACAACTACTTAGTTAAAGTAAATAGTGTTGAATAATTTCGGCGGGCTGGTTAGAACCACCAGAGCTAGCAGCTACTTGGGCCAGCGTGTAATATATTTCGGGTCTCCTATCAAGTCTTAGGTGCTCACAGTGCTCCGTGCGCGCAAAGTGCTTAAAAGGGACACGACGTTTTCGCTTCACATATTAATTATCTTGGAGAATCTAGAAGGGTACGAACACACGCACTAGTGCGTAATGCCGATCCCTACAGAAAACCTCTGACGGTGATTTGTTTCACACGGCTTGAGGAACCCATTAAGTTTCTCGCCGCCCCCAAAAAAGCCCGGTGAAGCTAAAAAGGCCCAGTGGCAATCAGCAAACTCTCTAAAAAAACAATTCTTGGTACCTCTATAGGTAAGTGCTAAACATTTTTACGTAACAGACAAACTGCCTAAAAATAATTTGTTTCATAATGAAGTTAGGTATGCAGACATTTACCTAAAACTCAAACAAATAATTAAAATAAAATAACTCGTCCATTCAAAACAAAGATATTAAGCGAGAATAGGCCCTTCCCTTAGTTTGTTACAAAGAAGTTAATTACCAGAAAAGCAGATAAAAATTCAACACGGTTTTAACTTCACCACCCTAAAGTTAGGGTTGTCACTAATTTCATCAGTATTTTTGATATCACTCTTCAAAAGAATGTAAAAACTATTTTTTAAAGAATAGTGTTTAAAATGTTATAAGGAAATAAGGAAAAAAGCAATGTAGAAAATGCAAAAACTTTACATTCGGGCAAACGACGAGAAGCAACATACGCGCGCTTTATTAGATACAGACGTGAACTAAGGTGCTGCTACCCTACCCTCCCAATCCCAAAGAAGTGGTCCTGACTCCTGGCCTTACAAAGGCCGAAGGGCTTCGGTTTAATGCTCTTAAAATCGAACTCGAAGGCCCTTACATATTAAGTAACGTATAGAGACGCACTTGTAGGTATGATGTTGATCCCTTGAAATCTTTCAAGGTTTGTTCGGTTGAAATCGGTGCTTGCCATTCGTGACCCTCTAAGTTAAACGTGGCTCAATAACACGGTTACTCTGTAAAAGCCATAGACGGCTAACAACATATTATTTCTAAATAAATCATTTATCAGATTTCAGAACACTGATGCTCGGTTAGATTCCCAGCGGAGGGAACATGTTTGTGTACTTGATTTGGTGGAAGGGCTTATTTGTCCGCCTGACTAGCTACCACCATCTTATGTAACATCAATGTTGATAGCATTGTTGTGTTTCGGTAGCTAGAAATAAGAAGCCAGTGCGTCAGTAGTTGCGGATTCCGGGTGAAGTGCGCTTCCACCTTCGGCCTTATCAGCACTTAACATCAGGTGATGAAGGACAAGTGCTTACCAGTAAGTAATAAATAAAAAACTTTGAAAAGAAACGAGAAGCGCTTTCGCATTTAATCAACTTCTTTTCAAAAAGAAACGCACAAAACGTGATTGCCAACCCTATATTCAAACGTCTCGATTTTGCAAGTTCAAAGGAAGCCAATATTTACCTTACCAGTTGCAAATTAGGTATTTACGAAGCTGTATTAATTAATAATACCTGTTCTTTCATGTCCCTGTAATAAGATATCATCGTAGTCATGGCAGTAATCTATATCTAAATCTGATTTAATATCACTCAATCGTTTGAAACCATCTCTGATGTTTCGTGGCTGATAACTAATATATCAATATCTATTTGAAGTGGAATGTAATAAGTAATTTCTAACACGATTATAATTTTAAACCGAGATATTATATTTCATTTAAGTATTATTTTTTATTTAGGATAAAATTTAAGTATAATATTTTAATATCTATTAAGGATCGAATTATGGCTTTGTTATTGGTGTTGATAAAGTTTATTTTGAAACACACAGTAGATAGTATTAATTCATTTGGCACGGCCACAACCGCGATAGCCTGACTGCCACCATAGATAAGTAGCCTGATAACACTATATTTAACAAAAAAGTATACAGCGTTAGTTAAAACGAGGGGCATATTTAATCCTATGGTAGTTTTTGCTTGGGTAAACATAAACAAATAAAAAAATACGGCGCAGATTGCCCGCGGCGGGGTACGCGCCGGGGCATCACCGCGAGGCGGGGATGAAGGCGAGGTCTCGCGGGGTGCGTGCGGTGTGCAAAGCAAAAAGTGACCTTTCGGCATGATCTATCTGCGGCGCCGCGCTCCGCCGACGCAGTCAGTCACTAAACGATTTATTAGGATTATGCAAAAAAAATAAGAATATATTTTTTTAACGAATCGGATTGGGAATCGAATACCTAATGTCCTCCCTTAATATGTCCCTCGTTTTTTAACTAACAAGCTGTATAATGCATCAACATTAAATATACATCGCGTTTCGCCAAAGCCCTCCGTCGGAACTTGGTTGGAAGTTGAAACGCATATTCTACTTCGTGTTTATTTTCTTTTATACTTAATTGATTTTTATAAAAAAATGTGATTCTGGAATGAATGTTTATTAAGCTCTTCAACTCATATTAGCCCTATTTTTTATAAATATAATATTAACCTTACCTGTAAGAACGAATAGGAAGTCGATAGAAGCCTAAAATAAATAAATAAAATCAGAAAATACACTTAATTTACAAACAAAATTTTACATATTTTATATATTATATATTTTATATATTCGAATACAGAAACGAAGTGCAATTGTCAATGTGCTGTTAAAAGTACATTCCTTATTTTAATCCCGTTCCAAAATGGAGGCGTAGTGAAACAAAATGGCCATTGGCGTATTAATGACGTCATTAACATTAAAACCCGCTGTACGCGTCCAATTTCCGCCGGTTCAAATATTGATGGATATTTTTGAAGGTTATAGCTTATGGCAGTATTGTTTTGAACGTTTAATGTCAATAAGAGCTTTGCTAAAAATTGGATTGACTATATTTTGATCGAATATTGCCAATTATAGAAGCTGACATTAGAGAATCTCAAAAGATTGGAAATGAAATAGTTACACACTGTCGTAAAACATTTTGACGTAAACCTTATAAGCTGAACACATTTTGTTGGTTGATATTTATAACCATACTAGTAGATATGTATTAAACAGTTCTTAAAGTTATAAGGTATTTATTTAAGATATGATATTTCATTTGGAATAACCACGAGTAAAACCAATCGTTAACCGGACAAAATGCGAATCATTTGATTGGGACTTAAAGAGAATTGGACCAAACACGCCTGTGTTATGTGAAAGAACAGGATAAATTAAGGCAAGGCGTGCATTAAAATAAAAAGAATTAATTTATCAAAATATTTATATAAATATTTTATTTATTTTTAAACTTTACTCTCTCTTTGGAAAATGGTAGTAAAATACCTTTTTCCATGACCAAGGGACCCCTAAGCGACCCAGGGCCCATAGGCACGGGCCTTTTTTGCCTTTAGGTTAATCCGGTATTGACTATTGTTCTTTCCGTCAGGGCTCATATTGCTCTACCTCACTACAAGACTTATTAACATTATGGTATGTAATAAATTCACTAAAATAATTGGATTAACTGGAGAAATAAAATGAAATAGAATTTCACTAACGTGGTCCAACAACATATAAAGTATTCGCCCAATACCTTTGAAAAGCTCTTCCAAACATCAAAGTTCCTTCATTCTATTAACTACATTCCAAAGTGCCTAATAAAATCTCGGTGCGAACTTCATTCATATGTCTCTTAACTTAACGATAAGTAATCGTAGTTTGCCCTTCAAAACCAGTTGCCAACTTCTTGACTTTATTCTTGCGTGACCCTAAACTTAGTCAAACATGTGACACACAAAGTCAGGGGGCAATTACCAAAACGAGTATCGAATAACGATGGTTGATTTCTTCGTAAACAAGGTAGAGAGCTGCATCACTACAAAGGTTTCGATTATCGAGGTGTTAGTAGTGGAAACCTAAGACTATCTTATCAATTAAAGCCAAAGGTTAAAGTGCACTTAAAAACAACAAAAAAAATTATACTGAAAGGGCAAGATGCCCTCAGCATATATCATAGCATTTTAGTAATGATAAGACGCTAGTATTCCGAAGATGCCCACATAGCCCCAATAGCGACAGTCTAAACTCTAAGGTAAGATTTTGTTAGCTAGTCAAGCTCTAACCTAACTAAGTACACTATATACTATGCTTGGAATCGAGCCCAAAACCTAGGTTGAAATATAAAACAATAAAGGCTGATTCGAGTATAACGATTTCGATGGCATATGATTTTTGTAATAGGTCCCTCGGGGTGGAAAAACCGCGGCCAAAGTCATCGATCAAAATTGTGACGCGTCTGTTATTGCTGTTAATTCTGTGTCTACATGATGTATCTTTCGTTATTAACATTTTGAACTTATTAAGCACAATGACATAGGTATCTTTATATTTTATCTCAAACTCCAACTGGTATGATTCCCTTAATACAATTAACGCTTAAATACTACGTAGGTTTTCCATGTTTTCAAGCAAAAGGCCAGACAGTAAGTCTACAAAGGCCTACAAAGACCAATAGTTGAGTCCACGACGGCTAACCAAACAATAGTTAGGGGATCTATTATTTTCCATTGGCTTCATTAAGGCCTTGTTTGTGTAGTTAAGGCGTATCGCTTCAGGCTATGTGGAAACTATGTGGTGCAAGTGTAAAGCTAGTGGCAGTTGGTCAAGAACCAGATACAGAAACGGTTAGCAAGGTTGAGGCCTCTGAGCGTTAGATAAGGACATCTAGCACTTCTGAGAGTAACCGCTAAAACTCAAGCGGGAACACGATCACGTATCCGTTTCAAACAATAATATAAACAGTGGTATTTGGCGTGGGCGCATGCGACGCGTTGGCCTTTACAAAACCGGTGCAGGAACCCAGGTTGAGTTGGGTACTTGGGGGAGATATCAAGTACTTGGTCATATCGCGCTGTGGAGGTGAGAGTGCTTAAGCAATGTTTCCAAAACCATGTCACATGCTATAGCAGTCATGACAAATAAATCCTTATGACCCAAACATCTTATCTAAGTCAGTGGCCATAACAACAAATGTTGAAAGCAGTGTTGAGTACTGCAAGAGGTCAAAATAGCCAGTTCTAGGTAAAGTGCGTCCGGTGACCGCGTACTGGAAAGCGCAGTGTCGGCAGGCCTCCAACAAGGTGGGCCGACGATCTGGTAAAGGTCGCGGGAAGCTGCTGGATGCGAGCAACACAAAACCAGTCGTTGTGGAGATCCTTGGGAGAGGCATTTGTCCAGCAGTGGACGTTTTTTGGCTGAGATGATGATGATGATGACGATGATGATGATGATGATGATGAAAGTACGTCTCCATCGTTAGCCTTAAATATCAGGTCTGATAAAGGCCAAGCACTTCCCTAAAATATTATATTGCCAAACCGTCTTGCATTGCAAGTGCAGAACTCTGCTCAAGTAGTGCGTCCTATGTATCTGAATGATTCGCTTGTGACTTGGGCTGGTAGCAACATGGTCACGTCAAAATCCCCAAGGAATAGTTGTAGGCACGCGCGTGTGTACACGGGTTAATAATGAAATTTCCCACTAGGGTTTTGGGTATCGGGATTTAGTGCAACGAATTTGTGACCCGACTACAACTTAGCAATCGCAAAGGGCTGCTTTGGACATTAAGTACCAATGATTTACAGTCACAACAGTGGCATTATAAATCTTATTGTAATAAAACTAAGGTTTATTAAGAAGTAAGTACATAATTTAAGAAGGCATTCTCCTTGCTGTTGTAATCTTTTATTTGCCAGAGACGGCAAACAAGCACACGGTCCGCAATGTTTATGAAGTATCACAAAAGTACCTAGATTATATTTTCTATTAAGTAAAATTTGGTAAAATTTTACAGTCGAATTTCAAACAAATTTGGTCACACTGATGATGACTAGTTATGACCGTCTTGTAAATATTTACTTCACAGTTATTGAGAAAGTTATCCGCTTCTTGGTCGTGCTTATTAAGTGTGTACTCGTACTTCAGTGTCTCACTGTACAACTTTTCTTGATTCCTCTCTGACCCCAAGCGTCTGTCTTCCGGGTGCACACATGCTACGGATTTCCACAAAAGCTATACAGTTTTGTGTCAAGTTATAGTTTCCTGCAGAACTACCAACGTGTTACTGTTGCTTCACAGTCCTAATTTTCGAAGTTTTGAACTAAAACTAAATACCAGAAACTTTGATGGTACACTTTAAATTTTGCCTTTTAAGATAGAATTAAAATTTTGAGTCCTCGAGTGTTGTGTAATTTGGTTTGAACTCGACTTAATTCAGTGTTAACAAAGCATAAATAAGAAATCATTCTCAAAGCTTTGACAATAAAACATTATAATAACGAGCAAAGGCGAGGAAAATTCAATAACTATTGTATTATTACTTCCGCCAAATCCATTGGTCACGTTCGATTATTTTTCTGGAACTCCTAAGTAAATCCGAGCCTTACTTCTAAAGAAACAAGCGTCGAAATCGTATACAGCAGTTAACTGACTTGACGGAACGCAACAAAACAACAATAAAACTCCAATTTTCTCTTAATAAAAGTATTATGAGTGCGACACAAAACAGTTATGGCACCCTCTCTTTCCCTCCGCCAAATCGAGCCGCAATTTATTTCGCCTCTCTATTCGCGATAAATATCAGGCGACGTCGGGAGCACTCGCAAGTGTTATTAATCCCCAGCATTAATGCTCTTGACAGACAATTAACGTTTTCTAGATTTTCTAGGATTCGTGAGAATCTTTGTATTTGTATAAAAGGAACCAAAGGGTCGCAGTTTCTTGACAATTTTCGAGAATAAGTAATAAAATTTTCTGTTTTCTATTCATCTGTGGATTTAGGACTATTAATGTTGCAAGTTAATCGTGATTGATTCAAAGCCTACATATTCACAATTTATAGTGAAATTCTATTATGGTTGTGACAATTTGTAAATTGTCTTCTTATTCATTATTGGTTAATTTTCTGAACGAAACGATCTGATACACAATTAATTATCACAAAGTCTTTGTGAAATATCAAAGTCGGAGAGACACTTTCCAGAAATTAACTTCTCAGAGTCTTTACCTAATCAGCATCTACCAGTCAACTCCCCGAATCACGTAACATTTTTCAGGACCCCGTTGATGTCACCCAGGCGTAGGCCTGGTCGTCCCGAATTTGCGTGAATTATCTTTGCCATTTCTCAAAAACTCGAGTAGCGGGCGACAGGCGAATCCTCCGGGACTAATTGGGAGATTCCCTGGAGGCCTGCGCTCCACACTTTTATTGAAGGATTTTTCGGAGTGAGAGTATGGAATATTAATTGGTCCATCACTACTTGCACTTTCAGATTGTCCGACGCCACCAAGGTAGAGCTTAATAATACTAACATAGTTATAAGTTATATTTAGTGTCAAAAATTGTTTATAATGGTACGTTCATGTTAGTTTATAAAGTTTATATCCAAGGGGCTGCTGTTTTGTAACTTTGTTGTCTGATAATAAAGTAATTTAAAACTACTTTTTGTTGTTATGGTGATAGTCTCTAAGGGTCTTACAAATAAACAGATAATAAAGTCGGAATAGTTATTCCGTGTTTTGTTCCCGTCATGTAAACATCATTTCAAATTAGAGTAAAAGAGACAAAACACGGAATAACTATTCGGAGCTTATTCTCTGTTTATCTGTAAAAGGGAAAGAGTCATTTTTGCCAATAATTTCTATTATCATTCATTTTCATTTATTAACCAACAAATAAAAGCCTCAGTAGTTGAGGATTCCGGGTGAAGTTCGCTTCCACCTTCAGCCTCATCATCACTTAACATCAGGTGCGACGAAGGACAAGTGCTTATCAGTAAGATATTTAAAAAAAAAAAATATATAGGGCCTGTTTCACAATGTCTGATTAGGAGATACTTATGGCAGTTAAAGTGAAAGTTTTGTATGGACAAGTAAACGCTAATGGGAACTTACTTGTAGATGGTGAAAGAGGCCCTAAGTGTAGTTTCCCCTAACACATTAGACTTCCGACCGTCATCAGGGCTGGTATAGTGGTGGATTTAGGGATGGAGAAAGGAAGAGGGTCGTCCCAAGAGAAAACCTACTTTTAATATTGAAAATAGCAAATGGACGCAAAGGACGAAGTAACTATTGTTTATTCTTTGCCAAAGGATTTATTTTGAGTGTATTTCTTTTTACTCTCAACCACAAAACAATTCAACAACTAAAGTGAAACGTATACTTACGACAGCACAACAAACTTAAAAGAATTACAAAGTAAGAGTCGATTCATTTCGGCGGGTTAGATAGAGCCATGATAGCATAGTTGGTAGTGCACCTGATCCGGTATGTCATGCGGTGCAGATTCAAATTCCGCACGTGGAAGTTTTTTCAAGACTTTTCAAAATCAAAGACTAGTCTAAGAAACTATATAAGGAATCCAATTAAATGAATCTCCTTCAAAAAACACGTTGACTAACAGAACTGTTTGCAATTAACTATATTCGCAATATACTCGTAACACATTGAAGTAAACTAATTAAAAGTTACCGTTCATAGAGAATAACAAAAGTTCCGACGAAATGTATTTATTTGAGAGTTTATGTACACACATAAAAGGGTAACAAAATAAGTTCAACGTAATTATTATTTTTCCATTACACATGGATACAATTTGGCTGCGATGAATTTTTGCAATAAGGAACAACGATCTGAGCTGTTCATAATAAGTACAATTCCGCTTAGTGTCTAGTGGTAAAACCACAAGTCTTCACCCCAGAAATCTTAGGTTCGACACCCAGCGAATATATTGTGCACGGAATGGTTGGTGGTAGTTTTTTAAGTAGGCCTGATTAGCTACCATTAGTAACTTACCCTACTAATTATAATCCTTACAATTGTAAACCTTTTTAAACAAATGATCAGAGTTTATAAAAAGAAGAAATGTTCAACCTCAAACAACTCCGCGAGAAGAGAACGTATCTCTTTAAAATCGTGGAACGTTCATAACGTTGAATAAGCTATTAGAAAAGTTCCCCAAAGTCGTATTTAATTGAACAGCCCTAACAATCGCGAGGACCGGCGTTTCCGGCCGTCCTGCTCAGCCTCTTTTATATTTTAACGACTTTAATACTTTGCTCTTTCTTTGCGAGATAATTTGATTGTGAAGTGGGATCCACAGTTTGGGTACAGGTAGGGACTGCATTCGGATTATGTAAACTCTGGTAATACTGAAAAATTTTGACTTTTCTGGTCGAAAAAAAGTCTACATAATTATATTTTTTTTTTAAATAAATTAGCGCATTTATACATAGTGCGCTATTAATTATAATACCAGAATCGGGACCAGGTGGCCAAACTGCCGACTAGTATCAAAAGCCAAAACCCACTGGACGTTGATGAGTCCATGAGTGCGTGAGTGAGTGATGACGATATTATTTGATACTTCATAATCAACTTCATCACCAGCTTATTTTATATCCCACTGCTGCTGCCCCACAGCTGGGGCACGAGCCTTAGCCGACATGGATAGGGAGAGCTGGCCATTATTATTGCCTTCCGAAGCACGGAGGAGATTTGATACTTATTAGACTAGAATTTTTTAAAGAGTGCCAAGGTGAAAACGTGAGCTTTTTATCGCGTTTCCCTCGCTTATAGATTCTGAATAATAACTAAAACGTGATTCGCGTATCAATTGGAAAGAGCTCCAAAGTAATAATAACTTCCTTTGATGTTTCTCTGAAGCTTGTAACAAAATAAATGTAATTTTAATTAAAAATATAAAGAAATACCCTTTGCCGAGTTACACGTTTACGAAAACTGCGTAGATTTGTAAAACGTTTGTTTGAAAATATTTTACTTAAAAATGACAAAGACGAAATTATGAGTATAACTACATATTTTGTGGCAGACTTTAAAAATTTAAAATAAACAAAAAAGCGGGATTGAACACATCATAGCCTTAAATAGTGTCAGTCAATCGACCCAGTATATCTGAAGGTTTCCACCGGTCCGTACAGATCAAGGATTTAAATATACTTATATAAAATATACTTCTACACGTTTATATATAAACTAGTGACCCATCCCTGCTTCGCACGGGTGGACATTTTTTTATATATAGCCTTTGTTACTCAGCGCTAATGTAGCATTCTAATGGTGAAAGATTTTTTTAAATCGGTCCAGAAATTTTTGAGTTTATTCGTTGCAAACATACATACATACAAAATACAAAGGTTTCCTCTTTATAATAGTAAGTATAGAATATACTAATTTTTTTCCAAAAGAGGAAATTCTCACAATTGCAGAGCTGTTATTTTTCCGACACATCAATATTGGACTTTGCTGAAGTTTGCAGCTCCAACGCCTCCAATGTTTGTTCAGCGCACGTCTGATATTTCTATTCGAGCGCCGCGGCAGAGGCTGTGCTATCTCAGTGATTTCATCACTCCTCGAGAACTTTTCATTTTTACTACTTGTACTTTTTGGAAGGAAATTGCTTTCCGTCTATGGGTTGTAGGTACAGCGTTACCGGATTTGCTAGCTACGAGAGACTTGGTAGTTCCATACCCCTGACGTAGAAAGACGGTATCATGTGAGTCTGTCCGTAGGGAAGGTAAGGTATATCAATGAAGCTTATTAAATTCTCAAGGGCGTTCTAATCGGCTACCTATGCAATTATAGGAACTATAGAAGAAATTGTATACTGACTCGCTTCGAAGCGTTTCACAATACCTACTAACGACGAATGAAATTGTTCGAATTTGAACAAGTAACTATAAATAATAATGAAAGTGGAAGCTTTAATCAGTAGGTATTGATTACTTCGTTTGTGTATGACTTCTTAATTATCTAAATAGAAATTAGGGTTGATTGGGCTAAATACGATTTACTTTAACACGAATCTCATTTTGAATTTTAACTAAGCCGTTGCGTTGGCATAACAGATTGTCGTAAACGTTGTAGAAATTTATAAATATCAAGAAATGTAGTAATTGCTCGATGGAAACAACCTCCTCACTTATATTTTTAAGAAGCTCAGCGTTTCCTTTTTCAAGAGGCTACTTACCCCGGATCAAAACATTGAATTAGTTACGCAAGAGGAACTTACTTTTTCAAATTTCGAAACAGCCCTTTAAATGTCAAAGTTAAATCGTCACGGGGTAAGTAGGTCAAACTCTTCGAGGAATCCCTACTTATCCTATCCGCAATGCGAGTCGTACGCAAACGCAGGGAACCTGATGAAATATTAACGGCAATTTCTCGCGGAGACGTCTTTGCGTGAAAAAAGATTAACGGGGGAGTTTGCCGAGTTCTGTTTATTTCCTTTGGCGTAGAATATTTTATTCAAACTGTTATGTTTTGAGATGTGATGTGACACGGCGCGATATTAGTAAAGCAGTTACTTTGAATGTGACATGCCAATGGGAGTGGATTCCGACGGCTGTACCAACGTGGAATATGAAATTAGCTATCGTATAAAACTAAAGCTCTCGCGGTCCTGCCGCAGTATTTTAGATTACGAGTACGTACGTAAATGAGAATCAGTTAAAATAGAACTGCTTTTTAAATGCTTTCATTTAACTTGTGTGCTTACTGACTGTGTAACTATTTACGTAGAAAATAGCAAAATAGCATTAATGAGTTATGCACTAATGTCATTAATTTAAAGTCTTCGAAATTTAATGAAAAAAATACCATGTGTTTTTTTGAGCGAAGTTTTTAAGTATTCATAGTTGCAATTAAATATATGGAAGCGTTCCCTTTAATAACTACTCTAATGTAAGTCACTATGATAGTTCAGTTAAATGTGCTCTAGAGCAACTAGGGGTAGCAAGGGAAGCAAGTTGAAGGGGCGCCTGGCTCAGCATAGGGCCATCTTAACGCCGTATGGGAACCGCCTGGTGTTGTTGCTGCTGGGTATGACGTAGCCACACCTGGGAGTGATTTGACTTGAACACCTCCAAGCTGTACTGAACTACTGACCTGAGCAGCTTCACGTCCCACAGCGCCAGCACCTCTGGCGGCCGGCCCGCGCACAGGGCCAGCCGGGGCCCGCACGCGTGCAGCCGTACGGGGCCCGCCTTTATACTGTTGCTGTTGGGTGACGACACCAGCACCGCTCCAAACTCCTTGCTGCTACCGAGGTTGTGTTGCACCTGTTGATGAGTCGGGATGTTACTGTTTTTATGCAGAGATCTTACGTACTAGATTTTTGAAGGTACTGGTATCTTAAACACAATGTGTGCAAGAAACAATTTAAATTTGAATTTATGGCATCATCATTAGCCTACATACATCTCAATTCTGGGCTCAGGGGCTCCACATGAACAAGAAAGAGTGGAGGGAGAGAACTACTACTAAGTATCAGTGGCGAAGGGTGGATATCTAAAGAAGGGAAGCCGCACTAATAAAAATTTGCAATTCAAAAACCATATCAATTAAAATAAAAGTTTTACTTTACTTTTACAAAGACTCATCCATTACTAAACATTGTGTGTGAATATAACTCGTTAAGGAATAATGTTTATCTGTATGAAGTATCATATTAACCATTTTCTAAAGGGAAGCCGATGGGGAATCGGATGGAGTCTTTGCCACTTCTATGTACCGTTTCTAGCAAGTTCTATCACGAAACTACACCGAGACTATTACAAATTATTTGTAATCTCTGCACAGTTTCTTTTGTTGGAAGTGACACTTTCAACATCTAGCTTTCTAAATAATAGATACCTAAATGTTACAGACATAGCTTTGAAGGATCTAGACTAGAAACACTATAAACCAGTCGTGCCAAATACGGTAATAATGAAAGGTATGGTAAGGACAAAGCTATGGTAAGGACAAAGGTCTAATAATAATGTTCCCAACGTGTTATGACTCCCACAGGGATGTCATTTGGGACCTCAAATATTCTTTGTGCTATAAGTGCCTATTGGTATATATCGTAATTCCGTTGCCCAAGAATATAGAAATAATATATGTTTTTAATAATAATACGATAAAGAAATAGAACCATACGGAATCGGGCTTAAGTCGAAGGGTGTATTCGATTGTGACCCCGATCAGTAGTAATTTCTTTTGGGTCTGTCGACTAATCCTTGGGGGCCCATTTGTTTCTATGAGAGGAACTTCAGTCGATAGCGGTTCTATTTAATCTATTTAGGGTAAAGCTGTCATGAAAAGGAAGTTGTAACAGAACTCGTTAGTGCAGCCACAGACGTGTGTGGTTTAATAGGTTTATTCCACATACGGCACCCAATGATCCCACGCCACATTGCTCGGTTGTAAAGAACTTAATTTCCTGAATCCACAATACGCTAGCTAGGCTAAAATTTTTCCCCGATTAAAATAGGAAACTGCAAATACTTACACTTTTAAACTTAGCATTAAAATTTAAATAAATATTAAATGAGTCAGCCTGAGGCGGTCGATGCAACTCAGTCGAAGCTTCGTGTACTTAGAAAGGATGCCTAGCATACTTATAGTTACAAACAATATATTAATTATGATATTGTGTTACGAATAAAAACAGATGTACACACATACAAATTTCAAGTACCAACTTTTAAAAACTTCCATAGTGGATTTTTACCCGACTGCAAAGAAAGGGAGGGTATCGTTTTTCGCGAGTATCTTGTATAATTTTTTATCACTTCATATCTCCAGAACCGCTGAACGAGTTTACATAATTGAGGTATCGTTAGATTCGTCTTAGCTGTGTGTTCTTAGATAGGTGACGTAAAAAAAACATGGCGGCTGTGCGACGCCATTGGACTTGGTGAAAAACAATTTTTTTTTTCGAATAAGTACTAAGTTATGGGTTTCAAATTAGAGGGCTCAACACGAGGATTTTAAAAAGGCATGAAATTTGTCTAACTAAAAAGACTTAAATTAGATGTTGCATAAATTAAATTTTTATCTTGTTCCGGCATTTTCAGTTGATTTTCTATTTAGTTACTTATTATTTTTTCCGCAGGCGGGTATTGCTCTTTTTTAATTTTAATTTTTTAAATTGAATTAACGTTTTTCTCAATTGTTTTTACAAACTATTTAAATTACTTCGTTTTCTTCAACATTCTATGTTAGATTAATTAAAAATTGGCCAATTTTAATGAATATTTTTAAATCTTATTTTATTAAACTCTTTTTGTTCTGTTAATGATGTTCTCTTGTTCAAAATTATTGATAATTTTTCGCTTTGTTCAAATGTATTTATGTGTGCTTATGAAGTAAATAAATTAATGTCTTTGTTTATTTCTGTGAAAATTTATTATTTCTCATTAGCTAGAAAAATTTGAACTTCAAAATTTCTATACCTACACCCTTTCAAATTGTTGTATGAATTATATATAAAATCCCAAAACCAACCTTCACTCTCCACTGGATTAAGATCTCCCTGGTGTCGAAGGCCAGAACCGGCACCACGTCCTCGCACAGCAAGGCTAGGGTGTTGGACTCCTTGTCCAGCGTGAACCCTGACTCGAAGCCGAGGAACTGCTGCAGGGAGAGGGAGGCCTTCGTCTGTCCGTTCTTCTGCCGCTCTTTTAGGTCTTTGTACAGCTGGATGTGGACGCAGTCTGGAAAGAACATATTTGTTATTAGATTTATGCGCTACCTGATCATGTGTTCCCCCTGACCACTACAATCTGGGTCTCTTTAAGGTTAGAGTGAAACAACATTGCCTGTGTAAGCATGTAACCTTAGGCCACATCCAGTTCACTATTAGCACAGAATAAAGAAGTATTTAATACCTCCAAACTGTGTATTAGGCAGGTAGGCCATTGACGGTCAATAAGCTTAGCTACCTAGTATAAATATTAAAAGAAAAGACTTTGCTTACATACCGTAATAAAAAGATTACTTTTAATTTTAAAGCTAGCATGGGCAAAGGTGATCTTGTCGCTAAAAGCTGTATTAGTTTTATTTTTAACACTCAGGGCTATGTGAGTTACATCTATGCGATCTAAGCATCTAGCTGCGATCAGGCAGAATGTATGTCTGACTTTTCGACTCAGTCAATTTCAATTTCAATTTCTTTATTTGCCTCTAAGTGATATAAAAGGTGTTACAACCATTAAGATAAGATAAGATAAGATAAGATAATTTATTGCTGTATAAAACTTAGCCTAGATACAAAAACTTAAACTATGTAATTAATGTTAGAGTATATAATAAAATAAATTATGTAATACCTAAGCTAAGCAAAAAGAATGCCTGTGTCTTAGGTACCTATCCAAAACAGTCAGGTTAGCGCTGTTGAGTTATCAATGGTTACAACAATAAGAACTTATAACTTAGTACCGCTAAGGTATTGCAAACATTTGAGGACAGCAGTTTTACATTTTAAATTAAGTCTATTTTTATAAAAAAAAATCGTTTTAAAATACTTATACCTAGTAACTTTGGTGAGTTTAATTTTACAAATTTTACAACAACAGCGACATGAAACAGCTATTCTCTTAGTAAAGAAAAGAGGAAAGGCTGTTTTTTTCGACACATTTGTAAAAGTGTTGAAAAGAAAAACCAAAAAATCTTTAACTCAGTAACGATAGAAAAGATTCGCCAGAAATAATCAAGCAAATTAAAGCTCCTAAAGACGCTTGGAAAACAAAATGTCTGCGACTCGGCACGTCTCTAACCAGGGGTGAAGGGGATCCCGCTTTGTACGACTCGATACCTGCAGGGGTAATGAGCAGGTCTCGCTTCACTAATTGGGGATTCTCGTCAGTCTCCGATGACCTTGGCACGTGGTTTTTTCTCAGAAATAGTGAGGTAATCTAGCCAGATAGGCCACGTGATTCCGTTACGCGATTTAAGTTCTAAATTTAAAATTTCTGTTGCAGTTTGGTAATTATTGGTAATTATTTCGAAATACCTACTGCTTTCAAATTGTGCTCTGGCTAGCTGGGCGCAAAACTCATTTAAAACATAATTAAGTGTTTTTGAACAGCAAAGAAAATATTTTTAAATATCGTCATCATCATCATGAACTGAAACATTCGACATGATCGCACATGATTCCACTTGGCACATAGGGAGATCGAGCCGCGTTTTACCACCTTAGCCAAATGATGATTTGATTTGTCGTCATAGTGACACAATTTAATTTTTTGATATTAAAACATTTATTAATAATTTTAGTTTGACTTCAGATACTATGTATCTTTCTAAGAAGTCTAGGACTTCCATCACCATAAGTAGTTCTAAAGCATGATAACATCACCATAAGTAGTTCTACAACAAAAGCCAAGTCGACATTCATTAATATTGTCCATCAGAACATTCAGGGTTTGGCTTAATTATTCTGTGGTTTGGCTGGCAAGGACTTAGAAAAGAACTATTTGCAAAAATCAGACTATTCATATACCTATATTGTATTACTGAGTATTGGCTACGAAGTCATAGCACGTCATAACAAGTGAAGGTACAATTAAAAAAAAATAGTGTTAAGGATATATCGTGAGATATATCGTCATATCGAAAACGTTTAATTACTAGCAGCCAAAAACCTAACAGCAGCGAGCTATTACCAAACTGCGGCAGCTTATTCCGAAAACACGGCACGTACTAATAAGGACCCGGGCGGAACGCATTTAGTAATTACTAGGACACCTAGCGCGCCACATTGGACTCTACCCTCCTACACGTTGGATCCAAATCCCATCCTTATTGTCGGATGTGAATGACATTCAGTATTTCACCTATTATCTAACGACAGCTTCGAGCTGCGACGCTTTGATCTCTGTTGTGAGCAAATAAGGTCGGAAGTAGGTTGAGGGCTTAGACAAAGGGCACATGACAGATTCCACTACATCAAAATCGAGTGTTCCCATTTTCAAATTAATTCTGAGCCGTTTTCTAATTGGCGCTGCGTGACTCCGCTGCGTTCGGATCTAATCACAGAATGTTTGGATCTAATTTGTGTGTTCGAACCTTTGTGATTGTGCTCCGCTTTGTGTAAGTTTCCGGAAACAATTAAATTAACATGCCGTAATGGTGTCTTAACAAATCATGGGTAGAGTTAGAGTTGGCTTCTAACGCGCGTAATGGCACGAGCAAAGTGAAATTAATTCGTTTCCAGGTTAATTGGTGTTGTACTTTGATGTGGGCTATTCATAATTACATGACGAACTGATTGGATGTTTAAAGTCTTTATTTGTCTAAAGTTACTATTGATCTATATGAGAGTCACTATTCCATCATCGAGTCATAAGTCGGGATACCTTGTACTAATAAGAACCAGAAATAAGTCAGCAAAGACTTTCTTTTCTTTTGGAGATATCAGAAAAAAATCACTCTTCAAAATCAAACAGCAAATATAATAAATAAGTTTGTAAGACATTATAGAATACCCATAACTCCTTCTCACACTAAGGTGTTCGCGGAAGACCAGCGTCAGGTTCTTTTATGATCTAGTAGGCCTGGCATAATGCTGAGTGGACACCTTTTAGTGCCGCTTACGTATTGTTAAAATTTTATGTAGTAATGTAATTTGTGTTGTGTCACTAATAAATGTTTTCTATTATATTCTATTCTTATTAATATATAACATATTTACTTACATTTTACATAATTATTATTTTCGCCTGAGATTTCGAAACTTTTGCAGGGACCGTGCTCACAGGGAGACCTTATTCGTTGCTAGTGAAAGTATCAGGTTTCCACTCTAGGAAGGAACTACGTAATATTCAATAGCTGGTAAATCGCCCGAGGACGTAGCACGACCATACTGACAGAGTCAACCCACTAACTACTTCAAAACATTGATAAAACATAATGGGAGCTGTCAAAGTGTCTAATTACGGGATATTTTCAAATTTACTAACTGCCTACGTGTGAAATAGGCAAAGATTTGTCTTTGTCATTGTTAAGATGTGAAAGTCGCTATCTAATGGCTTAAATACATATAATAAATATTGTTATAAATGGTAACAACCATTAACTTTATCTAGTTTAGCTTCAATAACTATTATAAAGTTTCCTTCTTCTAAAACCCGATTTTTCAATCCTCAGATAAGTTTTATCCAGCGAATAAAATTGTCATTTTGACATATTTTCTAAAGAAAAACTGTCATTATGTCAAAATTATTCAATGAATGTCAAAATACTAATAACCTGCCCTAAAACTAGACATTGGCTAAATCATAGCGAGAGCCATCTTACAAGAAATTGAATTGAAACTTTATCTGACGATTGAAAAATTCTAAACTAAAAACTTTAAGAAGTTTCTAATAAACTTTAAGGATGGAGTTTTATGAATTTTTAGCTACCTATTTTTTTAAAGGCACTGCTTCATATACATTCTTCTTACCTCATCATCATCATCTTCAGCTCTTTTTATACTGCTGGGGCAGACCCTTCTCTATGGATGGGTCTACCATAAACCACCACGCGGGCCCAGTGAGGATTGATGGTTGTCAACGACTGCTAATGCAGCCGGGACCAACGGCTTTATGTGCCGTTGTATTCGTATTTGGTCACCCGTCTGATTACCTTTGCGAAAGTTGCTTACCCTTTGCAATAGCAGACCGAGCACATATTTTTAAGCTTAGATTGTTTTATTGATATTCTTATGTTGCTTAAACTGTGATGCCTATTTGTTGGCGGGTTAAATACGTGTTCGTCCGTATCCTTGTGCGCTCGTGACTTGCTAATCTGAGATAGCGATGTACTGGGGTAAGTAGGTCAACCTCAACTTTTTCTTTTCTACCAGACTCGTAGTCTGAGCGCGAGGGCACCACCGCTAGTGGTACGATTGTGAAAGCTAAGCAATGTTAGCCATGCTGGGATTCTGGATAGGTAAATAATAATAAATAATAAATGTTTCCCACACTCACACCAATTATCTAGCCCCAAGAAAAGCTTCCTTAAGAAACTCGATAAATGGTTAACTAGACAACGGATAAACATACTTAATATACTTAAATACATAGTTATTATACATAGGAAACACCCAGACCCGAAACAATTTAGAAAAACAGGTATTTCTAAATTGATCCGACCGGGGATCGAACCCGGGACCTCAGAGATGGAGACACCATGAAAACCGGTGTGCAAGCCACTCGACCAAGGAGGTGACTTTTTATATTAGAAGGAGGCAAACGAGCAAGCGGGTCACCTGATGGGAAGCAATCACCGCCGCCCATGGACTCCCCCGCAAGACCAGAGAAATCGCAGATTCTACTAGAACTAAAATTCCGACAAAAAGGCCGGCAACGGCCGGCCTTTTTGTCGGAATTTTAGTTTTTGTCGTAAAAAATATAAAATTTGTATGTACCTACGAGTATATACTGAGTTAGAAAAAATAAAACTAACGATTCTAACATAAAATTAGATGTACTTGAACACAGTGATAAGCTATCTTAAATCAAAACTTACAAAACCGTTACAGACGAAATTGCCTAAGCATATTGCTGTGGTTACCGTAATTCTAGTAGGTTCTGGAAATTCATAATTTAGATATAACATATTAAAAATAATGAGACTTAACATACTACGTAGACTTTCCAGATAGAAATAAAATTATCTAGAACTGAGTAAATAATATTTTTCTTTTACAAATCGTTATAATAACATTCTTCGTAAGTACCTTATAGATAAACATCAAATACATACATTGTATTTATTTGAAATCGGGTATCTCTGAAGTTCGATTCCAAGTTGACAAATCGGATTCAAGGATATAAAAACAAGGAAAAAGAAAAATATTAAAATTTCGTTTTGATATTCCACACGAGTCGAAGTAACGCCCCCTCATAAAATACAATAAAAACCCGCGCCTATGTCAATTTGCCTAAATCTCTTGCTGACATTGCACCTCGGATCCCTTGGTGAACGTGTGGAAACACACGGGCCCGTAAGGCAAGCGGACACGTGGCGGATAAACTACATTAGTGTTTTGCTGAAACACAGTTTATGATAATTGGTATGTTTTCTTCGAACATGCTCTGCTGATGTCAGCATACAAACATTAAACTATCGTAATGCTGATTTGCAGATGGGTGGAAAAATTAATGGGCTCTCGGCTCAAATTTTATTTTAATTTAATTAACTACATTTTTAATTTTGATTTTGATTTTAATTTTGATTTTGTTTTTATTTTAATTTAGATTTGTCATAATTCAATGTTGTCTTTTCAATTTAATTTAATCTGTAATGAATGAAAAGTGTTTGTACTGCTTATTTTGTATTTTTTGTCTTGTCTATTTCTGTTCCGTTTATTGATGATAATTATATTGCATGTCGCGTCTGCCTATAATTAAGGCAACACTTAGCCTTAAGATAAACTTGTATTTTTAAATTATTTAAAGTTGTAGTGTATGTTTTGTTGGTAGTCTATTTAAAATAAATAAATACAATCTCAGCTTTTCTTTCATTTTCAGAAGGCAGACTCGGTTATAGTCGGCAGACGCTATCGCTAACATTCACTAACCCACACTGGGCTACTTGGTGGGTACCTAATCTGACAAAAATACTTTCCAATAACTCCTTTGTTAAATATAACATCCATGATACATTGTTTACAGAATTTTAACTAATAGGAAAATAAAAAGAAGATGAGAAACACAAAAAAGCAAAAGATAACGTTACTGTACAAGTGTGTACCTAAAGAAGAGCAGCGACAAAAGCGGCACAAGCAAACCAAAAAAGTGACGGGCGCGTTCATAAACCAGATACGTGTTTTCTCTACACCGAAATATCGCCGGCCGAACATTTTCCGAAGCGTCGTCGTTAGATACATGAATAAGTAATACGGCGGAGCTCAAAGAACCCAAAGGTTTGCTGTTACGTGTGTTCATAGCTTTGAACAAACAAGGGACAAGTCGTGACGATTATTATTAAGGTTCTGCTTCATGACGTGGGTTTAACTGGAGTTCCTAGTGTAAGATTTGTTAACTATCAGTATTCATTGAAAAAAGACAGTGTTGAAAAAATTCCACGAGCGGGATTCGGACCCGCACCCCCAAAATATAATTAAGATCGGATGTTTGATGACGTAGTTGTCGACATTGAATAGGGCTTCTTTGGCTTATAGAGTAAGAGTAGCTAATGTTGATTAATTTCGGCGAGTTGGATGGAGCCACGATAGCATAGTTGGTAGTGCACCTGACCCGGCATGTCATGGGGTGCGGGCTCGAATCCCGCACGTGGAATTTTTTCAACACTTTGTCTTTTTTCCATTTATAATTTGTTCGCAACAAAATTATTTCGAAATTTATTCGATTACGTTTACGAAAACGATAATTTGTATGGCAAAATTGGAACTCTTCTCGTATGTCGCCAGGAGGCGCTGCTTCATTGCCATAGTAATTTTCGTCTTCGTTAACGTGATCGAATGTCTATTGAAACTCACGCTAGGCACCCTGGTGACTGAGTTTTCAAATCACTATTTAGGACCATGGTTTGTGTTACGACTTAACTTGACCAAAGGCTTATCGTAACTTCTGAAGAATGTGTAGACACAATGAGCACTTGCGATACAATTTCGGGAATAGGCCATTTAATATTCAACAACAGCTTTATTGACAAGGAATTAGTTATTTTATTAGTTAGTTACTTTTTGGTTTTGTTCGATTTTACATTTATTAAATTAAACCTCAAAATATAAGTATATACACGTAACAACTTAAATAACTACGAAAACGAACTTTGTATTTATAAACTACAGATATGTACAGATCACAATTAAAGCAGTGGGAATGAAAGTATGATCAATAATTAATATTAAATGAAAAGATTGAATAAAAAACGATGTAATAATCATAAAGTTATCCAAAAATAAAACACTTCCAACAGATGTAATAATTAAATTGTTTACAATTAAGTGTTCGAACCGAAACAATTGAAATGAAAAGTCGTATTACAAATAAGAAAAACATTATAAATATATTTTTCCCTTTTGTCCTAAAATAAGGAAACTCAATGCCAAGAAGGCTTCACTCCGCCCGCGTACTCCCCAGGGTCCATGCAAAACATTCTCGGGAAAATAAGATACAACTTGTTTCAAAGTGAAACTTTTACGGGAACGTTTCATTAAAATTAATAGCGAATAATAGTAGGAAGAGAAGGAGCTCGATGGCGCAGTGGTTAACGCGCCCGCTCTGTGATCGCTAAGTTTAAGCAGCTTTCGCAAAGGTAGGTCATCAGATGGGTAATCAAAAAGTTATCATGTCGAGCTCCTCCGTGCTTCGGAAGGCATGTAAGCAGTTGGTCCCGGCTGCATTAGCAGTCGTTGACAACCACCAATCCGCACTGGGCCCGCGTGGTGGATTATAGCCCGTTCTCTCTATCCATTCATAGGGAAGGCTCATACCCCACTATTGGGACATAAAAAATTTGCTGGTGATGATGGTGTGAGTAGGAGGAACAAGTCCACTCCTTTGACTATTGAAGATACAGTTAAAGAACAAACGTGTAACGGAAATAACGGAAATTTATTGTCAGGTTTGTTTTGCGGTGATTAATCGTGTCTGCGAAATCTACTGTTGCGGTTTATATCCCTCACAGGGCAAAACATAAACATCGATGTCATAAAGATTATAAAGTATAAATTACCGTAATGCATTGTCAGTTTATAAGTAAAAGTAACTCGTTTTACTCTGGTAATTAGGGTACAGTAGAAAAACAGAATTAAATAGTATACTTAGATCAGTAAAGAAGGCTTTTTTAATATGACCATAATAGGACACTTACCTTTAGGACCTACATAAATTGATTGAATAAAAATCCTATATATATTTTTTTATATTAACGGGTAAGCACAGTGCCTTGATCTCACCTGATGTTAAGTGATGATAAGGCCAATGATGGAAGCGCACTTCACCCGGGATTCTCAAATATCTTATCTCTAGCTGCCGGAACACAACAGTGATACAAACATTGATGTTATGGCGACATATTTAGATAAGATGGTATATAGAAATATATAGAAATCGATTCATTATCCTTGTTGTGTGTGACTGTGTTGTTCATGTATCTAACTATTATAAAAAATCTTTTTTTCTTTTTTTGGATTCTCTTTTCACTTATGTATTTATTGAATGCTATCCCTCATTAAAACACGCAGACTATTATCCGCAATCGGCGACAAACATCACGCACTAACAATTACAATAACGATGTGACACCTGCTAGCAGTCGTTATCGTTGCGTCACGACGACGGACTGACGGAGATAACAGTAACGAGGATCGGAGAGAGTCATCGTTGTTGATATGTCATCAAAAAAGGTCAATCTAACAATACTGACCTAACAAAAAATTGTTTTGTCAACCGGTCGTTGTGAAGATCCTTTGGGGAGGCCTTTATGCAACAGTGGCCGTCTTTTGGTTAAGATAACGATGATGATGATGATGATATGATGATGAAACGCAGAAAAAGTTGGTGATTATGGAGGGACTTGACAGAGAATTGAGGTAAGTGCGCATGTGTACCTATTGACTTTCTTTAGTAATTTGATTTCTCTCCACAATCTTAGACCACCAATCCATAGGGGTAGGCAGAGATCATTTTCTGCCACTTACCTACTACGATTCATACAAACTTCTTTCGTTTCTTCTACTCTCATTAATTTCTTCAAACATGCATGTCGGTACACTATAAATAGAGATCAATGTTTTGGTATGGATTAAAATTGTGAGAGACTTCGGTGTCTGAGCTAAGCGACAAGCCTGTCGTGAGACAGGCCTAATGCCTGTGAAGGCATTAGGCCTGTGAAGGCATTAGGCATCAGCAGAGCAATGGCAATACCTATTAGGTCCATCGCCTTATTTTTTGACCAAATAATTAAAATTTTTGCAAGTGTATTCTATTCATAGTCAGTTTAGGTATAAGTATTCCATAAAATACACACAGTCCATTTTCGACCTGAAGTTAGTGCGAAGAATTATTTCTTTTAAATTTTAATGATTCAATCTACGCCCATTCTTTATTATAATTTCAACGTGCAGTGTTTTTTTTTATATTTACGGGTAAGCACAGTGCCTTGATCTCACCTGATGTTAAATGTTGATAAGGTCATTTAAGCGCACTTCACCCGGGATCCTCAAATAGTGAGGCACTGGCTATCTTATCTCTAGCTGCCGGAACACAACAATGCTACAAACATTGATGTTATGGCGACATATTTAGATAAGATGATGGTAGCTAGCCAGGCGGACAAATAAGTACACAAACATGTACCCCCAGCTGGGAATCGAACCCGCAGGTGGTCTTAACCACTAGACCATAGAGGCCGTTCCCATCATCTTAAAAAATATTTTTTTTCTAATGAACTTTTTTATATTATTATGCAAAAACTATTAATTAATATATAAAATTATTACTACTACTACTATATACTACTATTAATTAATATATAATTAATATTAAATAATATATAGTATTAATACCCCCGTGTGGTGCCGGGGATAAAGAATTGCACCACCCCATCTCTTCCCGTGGGTGTCGTAGAAGGCGACTTAGGGACCATTTCAGAGGATGGGCAGCAGCGTCTCTTTGTGATAATTCTAACCATACTGCGTTCGCCAACCCGCCTGCCAAGCGTGGCGATTATGGCAAATTCCCCTCAATCTTGAGGGAGGCCTTTGTCCAGTAGTGGACGTTTATTGGCTGAGATGATGATGATGATGATTAATTAATAACCATAAGCAAACAAAATCTGTTGACTTTCACAGCTCGTCCAGGAAAAAAACACTGTTTTCATATGCGAATGCGAAATATGGATTCCATTTCCGTTAACAACGCTCTTTGAACGCGCCGCGGACTAAATAAAAGGCGGCAAATGTGTTTCGCGCCGACTGCATCGAAGGATTTTTGAAATACCCGCGCGTTAGAAATGTGAGAGGACCAAACAAAATGGCGTGACATTACTATATTTGCGCTGATTTGACTTACAAAGCGTGGTGTGTTGATATTACCTAGATTTAAAAATGCGCATTCGTGGCAACAGAAGCGATTTCAAAACTTTTACCTTTTTAATAGAGTTCTTGCACCCGTTCTTCTCCACAGCTTAAAAATAGACGTCCTGAATGGGTAGTAAGTAGGTAAAAAATGTATGGACGATTCAAAAGCACTTTTTTTAAGTTTACGTAAATACTACACATTGAAATGAAACAACTTTTACGGATCTACTCGCGTTTATTTTATGCATTAGTTTTAATTAATGTTTATCCGACGTTTCGAACCTTTTGTAAGGTCCGTGGTCAGAGGGAGACTGAGGTGAAACGTCGGATATAAAAATTCTTTTCTTTGTTTCTCTCTTCGGTTACATGGTTGTGCCATAGCCAAGGTTTGAGGCCGGACATTTTTATAGTGATTACAAAACTAGTTGTGTTTTTAATACAAAGTGAATAGAGATAATCCAATTTCGTCACGGTTCGCATCGTAGAACCCACATATCTACTACTTATACAACCGTAAAATTGTAATGTTTATTGTTCATAATTTCTATTTTTAATTGGACATTCCCGGGTGTTTATGGGACCAAACTGATATATTAACAGTTTCATGTGAAAAAATGTGAGATCGTAAATTAAGAGATTTTAGATTATTTATTGTGGGTTAAGTCATGGTTAATCGATAAGAATGTAATTGGATCTGCATTTTATTAGCTTTACAAGGAATTGTTAGTTTATTTTCACTTTACACATTTTTTTATGGAGTTTCATCACACATAAAAAGCTTGTGGTTTACGCTCTACGTGTTTCCGGTCAGTGTAAGTTAACATAAATAATAAAAAAAAGGTTTTGTTTGTTTTGCAATAATTAAATCAAGCACACATATTCGATTTGAATTAAATCATTCTAAATTCTAATTCATCTAAAATGAATTAAATTCTTTTAAATTAAAAGCGTGTAAAATCCGTAAAATATATAACTTTTTCAATTATCATGGTCACTATCATTAGAATAATTAGAATATCCCGTTAATAATAAATATTATCGTAAAATATGTTAAACATATTTTCAATGCGTAGTGTTCACGTAAACTTAAGAAAATACATTAAAAATGGCGTTCTTGATCAATCCTTACGTACCACTTCCCTTTTGCAAAGCCAGAAACTATTTCACCGCGTTATGGCAGATTAGGCATTTCGATGGAGCATAAATCGAAAAGTTTCGAGATTAGCTCCTCGTTCGGTGTTCTGCGCGTCGAAACTTGGCAGTCTTAATTTATTTATTTTGGAAACAGACGTCGTTAAGAAGGATTTATTGCGAGGATGCGAGTTTCCACTTCCCGCGAGTTGTTGGACGAAAATGTTTGTCATAATTTGAAATTGGAGCTCGGTCTTGCAGTTGTTGTTCGACACGGTATGATGGTACATGTAGTTGGCCATAGAGAAAAAAAAAATCACATATTTTACTTTTCTTTGTGTTTGCGCACAAACAATATTTATTACACATAAAACGAAGAAAAATCTCTTAGAGAAAATATCCTTATAATACCACAGTTTATACTACCATATAAAATATACATAGATGTTAGAGATGTTCCTTTGCCTCTCCTACTCTACGTGCTGTCACGAACAAGTAGGTATTCTTCATCCACAGAACTACTTAATAATTATCAATAGATTAACATTTTTTCTTTAATGCTCTACGTTAATAGTTACTTACGAATATCATAAATTCATGATCACACCATGATCTACGATGACATTTCCACGATTGTTAATTGTTATAAACAATCGTGGAAATGTCATAATGAACAATAACATTGAGCAATTTTCACACTGATCTTTTGTACTATATCGTCACCAAGCAGTTACATAAACAGCATTTTTCATCACCCCATGCCAAATATAAAAAATGACGCAAATGTATTAATAAAAAACGAAACGACACTGTTTTCCTTCGGCGAACAAAACGGCGCCATGCCGTTGGTATAACGTTGAGTTATATTTTAACGTTATTATGATTTGTGTACGCTTTTGCACGACATCAAGCATTTGGTGTTATCCTTAATGTTACTTAATATTCAACCCTGAACGTAAAAAAATATTTATTTAGGTACTTATTTAAATAACAAAAAACCAGTACAGACATATATGTATATGTATTAAAATATATTATAAAAATATATTAGAAAACATCACATACATTGTTCTGATCCCAAGGTAAGTAGCTAAAGCACTCGCTTAATGGAAATCAGAAACAATGACGGTAATTTTTTGGCTTTCAAAGTAAAAAAAGTAAATAGTGTTGAATAATTTCGGCGGGCTGGTTAGAACGACGATAGCTCAATTGGGAGAGCACCTGACCCGGTATATCAGAAGGGTGCAGGTTCAAATCCTGTTCGTGGAAATTTGTTCAACATTTGTGTTTTTGTAATTTGTTTCGCAACAAAATTTGCGTTAAAATTATATAAACAAAACAAAAACATTCTATAAGTACCTACTTCAATGTAGTTAGTTACGTACATTTTTTCAAACTAAACTTGCTCATGAACGAATGAACGAAGACTTCTACTCCAAGCAACGGTCGGGATCGTTATTATATTATAAAACAACAAAGATAAATTCCATCCAATTAAAAGCAAAATATATCGGAAGGTCGGCGCACAAATAAATCACACCGTAATTACCTCTTATGTGTTAGACGTTAAATTACTAATTCATTATTGGACAAAACAGATTCCCTCGATTATCCGAAGACAGCATTATTCATTCACCCCCAAAGAATTACCGTTCATTAGAGAGATAAATCAAATTAGAAGATTTCTTTGGCCTTTTACGAGCACACGGTCCCATAATTATTACCTTTTTCGTAAATGCTTCTAAAGCAACGTCTTTTTGAAATCCCAACTTTTATAAAAGAAAGGCGATGTAATGACCTTAAAGGTAATGAAGTCACTTGTGAATTTGGAGGCGATTTTTTTTTCGCAAATTAAGAAAATGATAAAGAGACTGCGGCAAAAAAATGCTTTTTTAAGTTCAGGGTTTGTGGTTATGAATACAAGAATAAAAATAGTATCATGCAAACCTCGTTGTTAACTTAGATCTAATTGTATTTCTTAAAAAAAACTATGGATTGTTTTAATTAAGGAAACAAATGCGTACATAAATAAATAAATAAAATATTTATTGTTTTCAGAAGACATACGTACGTACAGAAAAAATTACATTTCAATACACATAAAAAACGAAAGCAGCTGGAAGTAGCTCAGTTTGTGCAATATTATATAGGTTTGTGATGTTATTTATGTAAAATGCAGTTCTTTGACACTTAATTAAAACAGAACCGCATCGAAGCCTTAACACATATAATTAAATCAGCACATTCAAACTGGGTCAATTAGAAAAATAATGCACCCGCTCATTAAAGCCAAGTCGAAATAAAAATCACGCAAAATGGCGGCGACACGTGACGCTACCGGCCATTTTGTCGTGCGATTGATAGCAAAATGGCGCGCACTCTCCGGTAACGAGCGCGACGTGAACTGTCGACGCGATAACGCGACGCTCAGGGCTACATGCGGGCTGTGTGGCACAAACCGCTGTTTATTTTCGAATGGATAATTATAATGAGTAATAAAGACCTTTATATTTTTTATTATAATGGTATATTGCCCGGTGGTAGGATTCTGGAATCCGCCTTGATGGCGATCACCCTGACATTTATTTCTACCGCTAAGCAGCATTGTTTTACAATGCAGAAGTCTACTACTCTTCAATAAAAGTGGCGATCTGTGGAGAGGACTTGCGTACGGTAAAATTCAATCCAGTGATTTGTGCCTCTTTCAAGTAGGTGTTCTGCGATCGCCGATTTATTAGACTGCCTGTTCTTTAACCCTTACTTCTTTGACCCGCTCATGTATAGACACCTTTCTGTTATACGTTGTATGTGGGCGTAGCTCGAGCGCAGTATGTATTAAAGTTGCCTTCTGGCTCTCGTTATTTTGAGGCCAGTTTCTTATAGTTGAGAGTTCCTGACAAGCTGTACTTCTCACTTCGGTCTTATTGTCACTACCTTAATGGTAAATGTTAAGAGCTTCATAGTCTTCGTCAGGATAGTCTGTTAAAATACGTTTGTTAAAATACGTAAAACTAACTACAGTTATTTAAATTTAAAAAATGTCACATCTTATTATTTTATTCAATGATCTGTTATCTGATACAAATAAAAATTTTGTTATACTTAGAAAGAGTGAAGCTTTCAATAAGTTTCGGATAAACATCAAAAACAAACAGACATGCGCTAACAAAAATATCAAGGAAAACGGCACGTAACGTAGAATTGTCAAAAAAAATATTCCGTATATTTACTACTACCAAAGCGCCGATATTATCGTATAAATTGACCTTAATATATCTTCTGAGAAACACGAAAACTGCTATAAACTTATCGGCACGATAAAAGAAATCACACCGAATGGAAAGGGAGAGAGAGAGGAGTGATAACTCGATAGAACCTCGCAAAGACAGTCGAAAACTAGATATTGTCCCAAATTGGGTCGTAACGAGAGAAAAATATCAAACACGCCCCGCCCGCCCTTGGCGCTAGGGCGGGCGGCGCAAATGCCGTTCATTTGTAAAGTGACCTGTTGATTTGTGTGTAGATAGTGATACCATTTACAAAAAGTATTCTTTATTCGTTTATAAAATGGGGGATAATGGGATAGATAATGAATAAATATCAAATGTTAGAGCCCGATTGCACCACAGAAACAATTTTATATCGCTAGTGGGGAGTGTGGCGTTGGGCCAGAGTAATGGGGTATGGCCCAATCTACTACTGTTATAACAACTGTAACAATAAACAGATTTAATACAATATTTATTTCAATTAAATATAAAAGTGATATTATTATTATACAAAACAAACTTAAATACAGAACTTAACTATAAAAAAAAACAGAGAAAAATAATTAGAAATTAAAAACTAAAGACCTATAAATAAAAGATGTCCTCCAACTGTGGGCTCATGGGAACGGTCCCAAGAATAATAAATATATACAATATTTTATATCACTAATTGAAATAAACCGTTTACTGACTGTGGTCAAGCAAGTCTTAAAAAAAAAAAAACTAAATATTCGGTTAAAATTATTCAAGTATTTTTTTTATTTTCCCGCTAATAAGTTTATTTGAACCAACGCCCTAGCTTCGGTTCTGAAGCTGTTTTGGCATTTCAGTTTTAGTTCGTTTTTTTATAATTTTTATTACGTGTATTTGTTTTGAAGTGTGAAATAAACGTTTCTTTCTTACTTTCTATTTGTTAGAGCGGGGTGTAGAAAACAAAAGTCACTTTACATTTGAAAAAGAAACATTTTGAAATGTTGAAATGAAACAACTTTTACGGATCTACTCGCGTTTATTTTACACATTACTTTTAATTAATGTTAAGGAGGGTAAATAAATGAGGGTATATAAGCTATTAACTAATCATGAGACGACCAACACCGCAGTCTCCCTGTGACCATGGACCTTGCAAAGGGTTCGAAACGTCAGGATAAACATTAATTAAAAATGTAAAATAAACGCAAATACATAGATCCGTAAAAGTTGTTTCATTTCAAGAATAAACCCAAGTATAGTCTTATATCCTATATTAAATGGTACAAAATATATACCTACCTAAGAACCGTTACTAGGGATGTTACTTAACGTGCAATCGATAGTCTGTCAACCATGATATTAATGTAGTTGGTTTCATATTGTGTGTATACGTCGTGGGTAACTTAGCAAACTAGAAAACTATCAAATATGTCTCGGCAAACTTAGGGCGGGCGGCGCGATATACAAACACCGCGGTATCGGCTGACAAATGACGTCATGACCTTCCACTTGAAAATCAACGATTTCCGAATTGGTAAGCAAATGACGTACAAAAAATGTTTACGTAAATATTTAAACTTGACCGGCCGCGACGGGAGGGAGGTAGATAAGATAGAATTTTAGATGAACAGCGCTTCCGACTATCTTATAATTTATTGCAGCTAACTAAGGTAACATCAGAACAAAATGCCAGAAGCTGCCGGATCGAATAGTACTATACTATTAATAGTACTATTTTTTTCTTCACTTATTCAGCGTTATTAGTATATCTAAGCTGACTTAGAAAATAAATACGACTGCGCTAGGGATGCGATTGGTCGAGGTATTAGACTTTAGGTTAAGTGTGTTTGTGATAAACTTTTCTTCTTAAGTTCTTAAAGATATTATGTTTTAGTTTAGCATAAACAACCTCATTTCCAACAACAAAAGACTATTAAAGGTAATCCTGCCACTGAATACTTCGGCACGGAAATAAGGTGGGTGCCGGCTTCTAGTTGTCACTGCATAATGCATGCAGCCCTTGGCCTAACATTACCACACAATAGCTGGGAGACGATGCCTGGGAACTTCGCCCATAGCTCGTGGACTAAGTATCTTCGGTTACTTTCGTTTTTGTTTTTTTTATATAAAGAGATGTTACACCTCTTTGGTCCATTCATAAGAAGGATTTTTTAATGTTTTTTTCTATGAGAATGAATGAGGTTTTATGTTCCGTAACAGAGCTACTTGACGTTGACTTCTTGGCGGGAAAGTGAAGTGTCATGTTTGCGGTTTTGTTTTGTTTTCAAAAGGAAGTAGGTAGGTAATGTTGGATGAACCAAGTGATCGCAAAAGTGCACGAGTGTTTACAAACGGAATAAAATAGTGTAATGTGGCTTTCAATTTCTTTTAAGAAGACCGCGTGACGTGAGGTCTCAGTAAAGTCCACATTTACCGAACCTCGAGGGCTTCGGGGGGAACGTCAACCTTCATTAGCCATGCATCAATTTTATCATGTCGCTCAATTCATCACTGTGACGTTCTCCATCCAACGCTTCGACGGGGCGCGATGCCTTGAGGAGCTCGATGGCGCAGTGGTTAATGCGCCCGTCTGCTATTGCTCAGATTAAGCAACTTTTGCAAAGGACGGTTATGGGATGGGAAAAATGTACGTAAGTCGTTGGCCCCGGCTGCATTAGCAGTTTTTAACCACCACCAATCCGCACTGGACTTCGTGATTGTTTATGACCCGTTCTCTCAATCCATCCAATAGGGAAGGCTCGTGCCCCAGCAGTGGGGACATAGAATGCGTTGGTCCGTCAAAGAGGCATCTTTGGGTCATTGTCGCCGCTTCGTTGCTGTTGCCGCGACCTATTCGACGCTGTCAGATTAGTGCCTTAGGCGATTCCATAAAATCGACGCGGCTGGCTGAGCAGGAGACGCGGCTAGGTAATTCAGACTTATAACGAGCATGCCATCGCAATGTGCAATGAACAGTTGACAAACACAACCGGGCAAACGTACTTTCCCCTTCACAGTTAACCACAAAGCCACCACGACCCCAAACCGCTGGAGTGCTTGAGAACGGGTGTTCAGTACCAATTTTATTTGCCATTTGTAGTTGACGAAAACGAGAATTTGGTATGGCAACATTTTAATTAACTCGCCTCATTTTTCACAGATTACATGTCATACAAATTATCGTTTTCGTTAACGTCATCGAATGGCAACTAAATCTATGGTAGTCAGCTAAGATGCTGAACACTTTGGTATCCTAATCATATGTAATTCACTGTAAAAATATGTCGATCTCTGGTTCCTGTCGGACACTAGTGTTACTACCAGTCTATATAACAGATGAATGAATGATGAATGATGCAAATTTGTTAACGTATATTTTTTATTTTGTGTTTTTTTTACATGTTGTGGTTGTCTTCTATATTTTTTGTGTTTATTGTAATGGAAAGTGTCCTGCTATGATAGAGCATTTTCCAATATTTTTGACGCTGTAAGGGAGAAAAGAGCTGGACACTTGCTGAGTTTCTTGCCGATTCTTCTCAGTACAAGATCTCCCGCCCAGAGTAGACTTACGAACCGATGGCATAGTGACATTCATAAGAGCTACTTGTAGCCTAAACTGAATAAAATGATTTTGAATTTTGAATGACCTAATACTATGATTGCAATTTAAAATGAAATATACAAATTAAGCAAGTCTGTAATGTTTTGGAAGTTAGAGATATGAGAGCCGTTCTCTAGTAGTCGAAGATTCTGGATGAAGTGGGCTTCCACCTTTCGCCTTATCATTACTTACCATCAGAAACGAAGGGTAATCCACAATTATTGATGCTTTTAATACTCATTTGATAGAACGGAGGTAATTACTAAGCACAATTAGATATTGGTTTTCTACTAATAATTCACAATTACTTAAACCACTTTCAATATTGGGTTTCCCCTAATAATGGAAATATACCCTAAATTTGTGCAATATTGGGCAATGACGCAGCTTATTCCCGCCCTACTAAGGTCCATCGCACGTTTTCCTAATACATATTATATTAAATCTGCATTAATGAAAACCTAAAAAATATTAAAATTCACTTAATACGCGCTGCTCAAAATTACGAGAATAATTCGGAAAATTTGGCAATTTTTTAAAATATATTTTTACCAAAAACACAAATGTTGAAAAAATTTCCACGAGCAGAATTTGAACCTGCACCTTTCTGACATACCGGGTCAGGTTCAAATCCGGTTCAAATCCTGCTCGTGGACATTTTTACAACATTTGTGTTTTTGTAATCTCTCGCAACAAAATTTGCGTTAAAAATTATATAAACAAAAACATTTTATATTTTTACCACTTCTGTGGTGTGGATTAATAATACTGCCGGTACTCAGAGACCTCTGGTTAGATTTTCGACAGGGGTTACAGATTTGTACACTGTAGGTATGCTTTGCTTTGTTTAATTGGTAGTAGTCCGCCTATTTTTAGTTCTAATATATTTTAAGATAAGGAGATACTCCTAGACTTATTTAATGTGATTCTGAATCGGCAACCGAAAATACAGCCTATCTTCTGATGGAAAACGGCCACCGATGCCCATGCCGCTACTAAAGCTTGAGTTTTCATACTTCTATGCTCTTTAATTTCACATGATCTAGTACCCCTTAAACTGGAATAGCAGCATATTGATGTTTGGCGGCAAAAATAATTATTGAAGTATCAATGAACTTACAGCAATTTTCAGTTAAGACCTTCATCGGCCGCAGGTACGACACCATTTTATTTTAAACGCACCACATGCCCAGTCCAAATTGTGCACAGTAACACCAATCATCATTAAATTGTCAGGATATTCCCATAAAACGCTCATTAACTCGCCGGCCGTGTCGCGATGGAGCGACGCAAAAACAAATTGAAACGGCACAAAATTAATTACGACTCGTCACCGTGACGTCACCGTGACGTTGACGACGCGGACACGGCTCGGCGGCAACGCGACACGTCGGAAGCGCGGGATGGCCGATGGCTCCCTTAGCGATGGACGTTTCTGACGTTCCCGCTCGTTTGTGGATGGAAAAAAGTAATTGAAACGTGTTTAATGATCGTTCACTAAATTCGGCAAATATCAAAAACTTTTGGTATCCCAAACCTTCAAAGTATTTTTTTAAATCAACAAGTCAATTCTAATGAAACTTTCTGTATTCGCAACGTTGAAAGCCGACCGACATGGAGGGATATATTATATAATAAAAATAAATAAATAATATAGCTATCAATTGAAATAGTCAAATAAAAGCAGAACACCCACTGCTCGGAATGGATGGATGAATGAGTAGTATGCAGAATAAAAGTACGAGAGGAATAAATGATGGAACTAGAATGAAAGAGAATATAAGCTAAAACAGGCTCCGATCATGTTGGAGGAATTAATTAAAAAAAATAAAAATGGAGGGACGTGCGGCCGCCCTGGAAGCGAGTGGCGACACGGCCGGGCCGGCGAGCCGCAACCCTGTCCATCGACAGCCACCACTCTGCCAAGAGTGCCCGATTAAGAGACTAAATTGTGATTGATGTCATCTTATCTAAATATGTCGCCATAACAGCAATGCTTGTTGTATTGTTGTGTTCCGGCAGCTAGAGATAAGATAGCCAGTGCCTCACTAGTTGAGGGCTCCGGGTGAAGTGCGCTTCCACCTTCGGCCTTATCATCACTTAACATCAGGTGAGGTGAAGGCCAAGTGCTTAATCTTTAGATATAAAAAAAATAGAGAGAACTTAAATTGGTTTTTTCTTGTTTTGAAGTTAGTATGGAATAGAGAAGAGTTTAAAAGCTCAAACGAAAACATAATCAATTTTTTTAAATGAAACAACTTTTACGGATCTTCTCGTGTTTATTTTACACATTACTTTTTAATGTTTATCCTGATGTTTCGAACCCTTTGCAGGGTCCGTGGTCACAGGGAGACTGAGGTGTTGGTCGTCTCATAATTAGTTAGTAGCTTGTATACCCTCATTTAAATTTAATCAGGTGCGTTCCGTTTTACGCAGAAAGAGCTTACAGTATCTTTTGGTCTGGCAGTATGGTGTTGGTGCTGGGATTTAATATTTTGTATGATGGGATCTCAGGCTGGTGGTAGATTCCAACCATCTTCTCTATTAAAATTAGGATGTTTTTTAATTTCAATAGCCGCGTATCATCCTAGGGATGAATCGTTGTTCTCTAGCGAGTACTTGCAGTTTATCAAATCTGATGTAATAGTTGGGCCCCTCTAGGGCATGTTCGCATACTGCAGACTTATTTTCGCTCCTATGCTTGACGTCGGCTATATGTTCTTTAACGCGTGTTCCTACACTTCTCTTTGTTTGCCCGATGTAAGAGAGCGCACAGTCGCAGTTCAGTTTTATTTAATTTTAATTTTACTCTATTCTATTTTTTAATTTTACTGATGATAAACTCATTCAGTCATTATCATCTTAACATCTTAGGTAACTACTTAGTAGCTAAGGTATGACTTATGTTCGTAAGTACATACAGTAGTATTTGTTGTTGTCAAAATAATTTTAGCAGTCTGAACTCGATCCTATTGTCCACGTATCAAAATATAAATTGCGTTCGATAAAACCCACCGGCAGTTGAGTCAGCGAGACAGGCGGCGTCGAACTCCCGAAATTGTCTCCAAGGCAAAAATCGCGTTTACCAGTAGCCCCGTTGTCTATTGAAACGTTGCTATGTCTCGATAGATTTCAGTGCACGATTTTGATTGGTGTACGTCTATAATCTATTTCCATTGTTTTAAAGTTGCTACACAGGCAAATCTTCTTGGCTCTTGTCTTGTTTAATTTTTAAATGTTCTCGCAAAAACTGAATGGAACATATTATATTCATTTATGAGTTGAACTTATTCATCAAAATGCTTTCTTTGGAAAGTCTTCAATGAATAAATCATCGCTCTATGACTGAGGCAGTGGTATGAGGATTTGTTTTATTATATTCCACAACGGAAATGTGTTTGGCCTTTAAGAGGATAAAACTATGAGGTAGATCCGTAATTTTTAAAACCTTTGATAGTGGGAAGATCAAGATTACGGTAGATATGTTTGGAGTATGCCGCAGCGACGTGCCATAGAACAGTGGGTCTAATACGCAACTCCGACGTTTGCTGTAAGCTTGCTGGAATCCAATTTCATCAGAGTTCAGCTCCAGGGAGGCACATTCTGACAATAATATTTTATATGCAGAAGTTTGTTTGTTGATACTTCTTTTACTGCAAAACGGAGTAATTAATCAACGTAAAATATATAATAAATTACCATCTTCACTAATCAACAAAAAATAAATATTCTTTGTTTATAAACCAATAGGAAAAATTTCTAATAAATAAATGCTATTACAGTTTTCATGATGATCACTAATATATAAAATATACATTTTAAATCTCTCACTTAAAATTACTTTTATTACTTTTATATCATATTTGTAATTTTTTTTAACTTGTTATCATTATAGCGCCTCCTCTCTTCTAAATCCTATTGCGTGCCCGCCAGGGTCCATGATGATCTCCTATTTATGTTCACCATCCTATTGTTTACATTGTGGAATGCAATAAATAATTAAATTGAATTGAATTGAA
Organism: Eudonia mercurella; assembly: GCA_963082485.1. Classification (NCBI taxonomy): domain Eukaryota; kingdom Metazoa; phylum Arthropoda; class Insecta; order Lepidoptera; family Crambidae; genus Eudonia; species Eudonia mercurella. The sequence goes on from OY720038.1 coordinate 1,241,922, forward strand.
CGTAATTCTTTGCAAAGGGCTATCCCTAGAGTCCATCTATATAGCCCGAGTGACATAGGGTGTTGTGTAAGAGTTTTTTTTTTCTCCATTCGAAAGTAGAATATGTGTTTGTGTCATTGAAACAGGGTCTGCTGCAGAGAAGGCAAGTGATAAAATTCTACCAATCAAGTTATAGAGTTCATTCAAGTGAACTTCCCGCATTCAACCTGACCATTCCGTTCAGCAACTGAAGCTTGAAGATGAAGATCGTTTCTATTGAGACTTACACCCGTTTGCACCAAACTTATTGCCTAACTACTACCTGGTCAAGTTGAGGCGAAGGGTAAGTCACTCTTGCGCCACCAATTGATAATTTGACAATTACTAACGGACCGGATCTTTTTTTAAACATTGCGTACCGTCCGACAACAGGAAAGCATCCATATTATTTATTTAATAATTGAGCACTACTTTTTGTTGCGTGGTTTATTCACAAAACAGGCTCTCGCATTTATTCACAAACAATGGCCACTGTTAGTGTTAGCGAATGAATACAATAACAAACCTAAAAGTAGTGCACAATTATTAAATAATAGATGTTTGCCTAGTGTCGGAAGGTCTGCAATGTTTGAAAAAAAATCCAGTTTAGCAGTTATCAAATTAAATCCATTAGCGGCGCTAGTGTGCCTTACCCTTCGCCTTAAGTCGGCACCTGAGTGTAAGCGACGTTTGTGCCGAGTTAACTTGACCGGGTAATAGTTAAGCCAAGACTTAGGGGATTTGCAAACGGGTGTTACAGTTATAACTTTTACTATCAGGTGAGATGAAGGTTGCTTGCATGAGCGTTTTCTTATTGTAAATTAAAATAAATAAAAATCTTTATACATCAACATCATTAGCAGCTCAATTTGTATGTCCCACTGTTGGGCACAAGCCTTCCCAATGGATGGAAACACCACAGAGAGAACAAGCAATAAACCACCACGCGGGCCCAGTGCGGATTGGCGGTTGTTAACGACTGCTAATGCAGCCGGGACCAGCTTTACGTGCCTTCCGAAGCACGTAAAAAAACCTAATACTTTACATTATATAGTTACTAGTTGTCGCCCGCGACTTCGTTCGCGAAGACTACACTATCCCACAGGAACCAGTCCGGGTCATGGTCTGTCTATGTGTAAAGTTTCATCCAAATCCGTTCAGCCATTTTCACGTGAAGCGCGATCAAATAAACAGACAAACATAAACAGACAAAAATTCTAAAAACTGTTGGAAGGTTCTGTTATCGATTCTAAGTATCCCCAGCCAACTTTTTTCGAATATCTTCCATGTCCAGACTTTCGACCCTCTTTAGCTTTATTATATGTATAGATAGATGTATAGATTATACCATAGTATAAAGCGCAGCGTGATTCCATCACAGGTGTGGTTTAAATATTATGGTACGAACGCGGGACCGACGGCGCGGACAATGCGGATCCGAAACAGCGTCACATTTAGCAATGCTAATCGCGAATGGCAGATATCATGCGGGCAGTCTGGTGGGCAGAATTGACATTGCCCGGGCTATGTCGACTTTGCATACATCCTATGGGCAAAGTACGCTAATGTCAATTATAAACGAGCTGATATTTTTTTAATGCTATTAGGTAACATTATTGTGGAAACTGTTCAGTTAATGTGCTAACACATATTAATATAGTATAATATTAAATAAATGTTGATGGGGTGAATCGTGGCGGGGTTGAACGTGGGTTGGTGACGACGCGAAGGTCAGGGAAACAGCCACATGAATGTTGCTGGTTTTTCGAAGCAGCGGGTACTAGGCATGAGTTCGATATATCAAAACGTAACCAAAAACGGATATGAGTCCTATATCATATCATATCGATATGGGAAACTTCATAACCGATATAAGAAAAACTAACACCGAATCGAAAACCAAAACTGCAAGAGAACGCGATATGAAAAAAACTCTATACCGTCACTGTAACCAATATCACCATATCCATGGAAAACTGAAACTACTGCACAACTCCAAATGTTTTGATATTCGCATCTTCCCTTTCTAACTAAGCATAATGTTAACGGTGTAAATGAGACGAAGCGAATATTCGCCACTACTTTGATATGCAATGTTGTTTCATGTGGCTTCGCACTTTATAGTCATAGAAATATGACGTAATTTGGAGTTGTGTTGTCTATCGTTTTCAGTTTTCTAAAACTAGTTATGCATATTAGAAGCAAAACTAGCAAACTATCTTACTGATATCGATATCTGAAAACGGTTTTTGATATCGATATGAAAACTGAATATCGGTTGCGTAACCGTTATTATAGAAAACCGAAAACGCCCATGTCTAGCGGGTACAGTTTAGGGTACAAACAATTGGGTACAGCTTTTAGGGAGCTGTTCCACACAAGCACTTACCAGGTAGGACGGAGGCGGCGGATGCAGACCGTTAGGCAAAAAGGGCTTAGTTCCAAGTAGCCGTTCCCAAAAGGACGCGACTCCCAGATGCACACAAGCAATATCCTCGAATTAGCATAAAAGTTCAAAATCAGTCACAGTATATATACACAGTAAGTGAAATCTTAATAGCGCCATGCAGAAAGTGTACAAACAAGTACGGTGCCATCTATGGACAGTTAGCGGAACTAATAGTGGTTCTTGCAGATGAGTGATTTCGTTACAATAACTGTTTTTACTTTAATATTAAATTTCCTAATCAATTCTTTATTAAATAAAGTATTAGGTAGTTAAGTGTTTTTTTTATGTTACTAATCCGGACATATAACCCAGTAGCCATAGCTCATTGAAGATGGAGAAATTGGAAATGAAGTCCAGACGCGAAAACAACCGGTGCAGCATAAGTAACCCTCACCATGCCGGTCCACGAGGTGCTTCTTGACGCCTCGTTTGAACGACCCCATGTCATAGGAAGGAGGGAGAACGTGTGCTGGTAAATTCCATCTGTGGACCTAAATCTAAACCTACTTTATGTTGTTTTTGATGATTAGAAAAAGCAATCATATGCTAAGTGGAAACCAATTTGGTATATGCAAAAGTGATGTTCCTGTGTTTTCAATATGTATTTGTGATTGTAACAAATAAAGATTTTGTCTGTTTCTATTTTTATTTCAATCTAATCTGACCCGAACACCTCGGAGAATTTAGTAAGGAACGGAGACACGAACTAGTGCGTGATGCCATTCCCTCTAGTATACCTTTGACGGTGTTTCGATCAAACTGTTTGAGGAACCCTTTGAGTTTCTCGCCGTCCGCCTCCAAAAAAGTCCAAGGACGCTGAAAATGCCACCTGATGAGACAACCAGCAAACTAAAGCAACCATACAAAGTACAAAACCACAAGTTATTATCTTTTTTGTAGTTGCAAAGGTTCTTATTAACATAACACAATACCACACTTATTCAAATTAATTAACTATTCTAATTTATTCGTGGCCCAATTATTCTTAAGTTCAACGACCATTTAATTACTATTCGCCGATACAAAAACCGTCAAACTCAATAATGGTAAAAAAATCCACTCCATTTGCATACATACCCTAAGCCACAAGCGTCATGAGAGTAATGCGAGTCATGAGACCGGTCATTTGGTATGCAAAATAGGATTGTTATGATCGCCGACGCATTGAATGGCTACATTTTACTCGCTAGTTACGCCACCTATCGATTCGTTAATAACTTGACAAAGGACTGAAATGTAAGGCTAGGTCATAATTTTACATAATATTATGGAACTTCAAGTATAAAATTAATTCTTTTACATAAATCACGCCAATTTATACATACTTTATCAAACTGAATTGTGTACGAGCATACGTCAAATAATAGGCAGTTGTCTCGCTAACCGTTGAATAGATAGGGTAGTAGCCTCGGCCCCAGTGTTGCCAGTGATCAACAGTTTTTCCCTTTAATAATTTAAATGGGACCAGCTGCTGATTTTTAGGGTTCCGTAGCCAAATGGCAAAAAACGGAACCCTTATGGATTCGTCATGTCTGTCTGTCTGTCTGTCCGTCCGTATGTCACAGGCACTTTTTTCCGAAACTATAAGAACTATACTGTTGAAACTTGGTAAGTAGATGTATTCTGTGAACCGCATTAAGATTTTTCCACAAAAATAGAAAAAAAAACAATAAATTTTAGGGGTTCCCCATACTTAGAACTGAAAGTCAAAAATTAATTTTTCATCAAACCCATACATACGTGTGGGGTATCTATGGATAGGTCTTCCAAAATGATATTGAGGTTTCTAATATAATTTTTTTCTAAACTGAATAGTTTACACGAGAGACACTTCCAAAGTGATAAAATGTAACTTCTACATGTTCCCCCCTGTAACTTCTAAAATAAGAGAATGATAAAACAAAAAAAAATATATGATGCAAACTTCCACCGAAAATTGGTTTGAACGAGATCTAGTAAGTAGTTTTTTTTAATACGTCATAAAGTACGGAACCCTTCGAGCGCGAGTCCGACTCGCACTTGGCCGCTTTTTGACTTAAAGCAACAAGTCAAGTCATCCAGTAAAACAATCAAAATCTTTATAATTTTTTGGCGACTAGATCTGGTGTCAATGACGGGTTACTATGATACTATGTTAAACACTGGTGCCAATACGGCATATCCAGTAACATAGAGTGGTGGTAGTCGAGGAGCTCGATGGTGGCGCAGTGGTAAAGACACGAAAAGCCGTTGATCCCGGCTGCAATAGCAATCGTTATCAACCTGATGGTTGTCCGCGTGGCAAGTTTATGGACCGTTCTCTCTGTAGGGTATCCATCCACAAGTAGGATTGTGCCCTAGCGTTGGGGACATGTAGTGAGCTGGTGATGATGAAGAAAGTCGTATTACATGGGTAATAATACCTACTGTTTGGCAACATTACCCCAAAGTACCTACTACTGCCGACTAAAGTGATACCAGATACAGGAATGTAATAATCAAAGCCGTTAAGGTGCGTGTAGACACAACAGGCGTTAGGTTAGGCTCTTATTGCAAGGCGGTCGGCCATGCCGGCCGGCACCGGGTCAGTGACCCGGCACGTGACAGGTGACCATTCACATATTTTGCATATGAGTGGTGTGTATGACTCATGCTCGTGTTTTGTTTACAACGAAAGTTCGGAGTAAAATGACATTATACCTACGTGTAAGGCGCATATTAAAAAAACATGTGTTCGAAATGTGTTCGATATTTGAATAAGCGTCCAGTTGTTTCTTTACTTCTTTTGTTTTTAATTATATACGGGTAAGATCATGGCCGACATCTAATGTTGATGATGAGGGCTATATCTGTTAACTGTCAGATCACAACAATGCTACAAACATTATGAATGATGATGGCGATGTAATGGTGATATATTAAAAGAGATTAACCGCCTCTGTGGTCTAGTAGCTAAGACCACCAGTTTAGATCCAGAGGTCCCGGATTCGATTCCCTTGTGTATTCCGTTTGGTTGGTGGTAGGGCTTGTTAGACCGCCTGGCTAGCTACCACCATCTTGTCTAAATATGTCGCCATAACATTAATGTCTGTAGCATTGTTGTGTTCCGGCAGCTAGAGATAACATAGCCAGTGCCTCACTAGTTGAGGTTCCCGGGTGAAGTGCGCTACCATCATTGGCCTTATCATCACTTTACATCAGGTGAGATCAATGCACTGTAAAATATAAAAAAAGAGAAGATGGTAATTAACTAACGAGGCAGATGTGACAAGCCCTACCACTAACTGAACCCACGAATCCACCCTGGGAACTGCCAGAATCGGGCAGAAACCTAGCCTTGAAGACACGTCTCAAATCGTAACCTAGGTCTTTCAACTATAAATCATGAAGAGCGAAAGTAGGGAAGGACCTTTGCCTGGGACAGTAATGGACAAAAATTAACGAAAGATGAAAAGTAAAAACACACAAAGAAATACACAAAGTACAACATCTACTAAAAGGTAAAGAAAAAAAGGGAACGTGGTTGCTCGCTATCAACAAAATTAATTTCAGTAAAAAGGTGGCTACGGACATTCATTTTGCGTCCGAGCCATAAAGTTGATGTATGGCATTACACAGCCATAATGAGATTCAATGGATTAACCATAGCTCGGCCGTGAATAAATTCATCTTTATGTATTTTCGGATCTTTGATCTATATTTGATTTGGACGCTCTAGCCGTAATGGATTGAATAGCATAGGTACTTACGTAGTTTGTTCGTTTCTGTGTGTTAATTTATGTATTTGTACCAATTACATTTTAAACTAACAACGCACATTCAATTTCGACTGACGAAAGAAGATGTTATGTTATTTTTTTAAATGACATATAATTATAAATTAAATGAGTCACACCACACATCAATAATTGCATCTTCTTGGGCGCAGTGTTATGCTTAAAACATTTGTTCATGTATAAAAAAGAGACACCGTTAATACCTAGTAGCAGATATGGAGCTGCTGTAAAATTTGCCTTAGACTTTAATGTGTAGAGTGTGTTTAGACTTAAATGTAACCTTGTTTACGATATAACACAGAGGCACTAATTTTTTGAAGCAACATGACCATGACTGTTTCTATTATGAAATGGGCTTCCTTATCTACTTTATGAACTTTTAAGCTCTCGATTATTTATAAATAAGAAATATATAAATAATCTAGAGTTTAAAAGTCTCTTTTTATTAGTCAAGAATATAGTATGGTTAGGTAAGTGAGGAATGTCCACTTACCTTATTAAATCGGCAATATAATTTAAAAATGACCTCTCAAAATCACAACACCATGTTTCATAACAAGAACATAGAAGTGAATGAGTCAATGCAAGGCTATCAGTGCGCAAAAGCGAAACGTTGTCCGCGTGAATAATCAGGAAATGCAAGTGTGCCGCTGTTCGCACTGATAAGGCGGTGCAGCAGTGCCTGGAAGAGATAGTCAGTCTTGGTGGATCCTCAGGCCTTGGTACTGAAATATTTTTATTTCTCTCAGGTGTATTCAAAACAAGCATTACTCGTACTACCAAATAAATCGGGCACAAAATTTACGTACAGGGAATTAAACGCGAAGATTAAAACCGATGGAACCTAGACTGTCTCCCAATTTTTTATCCAAGAGTGACGTATACTCTAAAAGATGTCCGGGATATTTAAATTAAATTTTTTTTTATACTTTTGTGCCACACACCAAATATCGTGCTCTAGGTGACACTGACGAATATCAACATCAAAGTCCACGGAGAATAGAATTATCCTGCCCAGTTAGGGCAGGATAATTCTATTGTGGCTGTAGTAAGATAAGATACTAGTAAGGTATAATACTGCATAGTCACGATACGAGCCTATACAACCATGGATGACGCTTTAAAACTTTCTCTCCCATTTCCTTAAGTGGAATTGTCAGAAAAGTTCAAAAACTTCCGTTAATATTAATGACCACCGCGTCCTATAAATTCTAACGTCTAACGCGAATAAATTTTCCAACATCACTGTGATATCGTCCGCCATTTTGTTTTACCATAAACAAAATGGGAGTTTTTATTCCTCGCCAATGTGGTACCGACAATCGTTTTGTTCTGCCATAATATCTTTATGCTACATATATCCTTAGTTGAGTGCTAATAACAGGATTAATGTTTGATATGTCGTCGCTTTTAGGATGCAGTGTATCGTTTTTATGAGGCATTTTATTGTTGTAATATATTGTGTTTGATACACTTATTTAATTGCTCTATGAAGCAGATTAATATATTTGTTGGCGACCTACATTGTACCAATATTTTTTTGTTGCCTATAATAATAATAATGTTAATAGTCTATCCTACATATCGCATCTGCCGTACAAGCGAAGTTATACCTTTTTTAATAACCGTTAAAATCCTACGTTAATTTGTGAAGTTAATTGTTACATAAAATATTTTATAAGTAAAAACCTTCTTACATACTTGCTCTACAATACAATTTAACAATGCTATTCAAGTAACAAACCTGTATTGTCAAATACACTCTCCATTCCCATTCTGTCGTCATTCCAAGTCAATAATAGAATGTGCAACACCCTGTGGCCGGAAGACGCGTATATACATGGTGTGGTAAATTTAGACGCTTGCAATAATTGCAGCTATGTGGTTGCGAGTACAAGCGGCACGGAACAGGGAACATGGATTTACTTTCATGTTGTCAAGTTTAAGATAGCAGCTGGCTGGCTAGGCATTGTGATGCTGTGGTTTAGGCATTAATTTATTAAGCCTAATCTAGCTAAATTTAGTCAGTACACTTAAAAACTATTTAAGTAATAACAGGTGGCAATATGGCGACAATAGATTTCGTCGACAAAAAATTTAATAGATGACAGCTAGGAAGCAAGCAGGTGATATCCATTGAATTAAAAGAAGGAGGCAAACGAGCAGGCGGGTCACCTGATGGAGAGTAATCACCGCCGCCCATGGACACTCGCAAAACCAGAGGAATCAATAGGCTCGTTTCTTGAAGATCCCAAGGTCGTAACGGTCCGGATATACCGCCGCCGAGAGCTGGTGCCACAACACTGTAGTTCGAAGCAAGAAATTTCGTGAAAAACGCACAGTAGTAAACCGCCATCCATCGAGGTGATGTGGATGGAATGACAGTCGATTGCGTGTAGTGCGGAAAAGGAAATCAGCGGCAGGGTTCCAGCCGAACAATTCCTCAGAACACTCCCCATGATACATATATTTATAACTAGTAGACCCAGCGGTCTTCGTACCGCTTTGACAGTTTCAAAAGTCTGTCAAAATTTCAATAAAAAAGTATAAAAAACTATAAAAATATAAAAAATAAAAAACATTAAATAATGTGTTATAAAATAAACGCGAGTAGATCCGTAAAAGTTGTTTCATTTAAATATAAAAAACTACCAAATAGGTTCTATTCCCAACATGAAAACCAAGACCTAAGTAGTGAATTATGAGTTTCATTTCTTTGGGAATATCGGGATAAAAACTATCCTATGTGTTAATCCAGGTTATAAACTATCTGTATGCCGAATTTCATCCAAATCCATCCATCCGTTGCAGCGTGAAGAAGCAACCAAATATACACACACACAAACTTTCGCATTAATAATATTAGTGTGATAATTAAAGGAGAGAAATGTCGATCGCTGGTTCCTACCAAACACTGGTGCCCTACCCTAATAAGTTTTTTTATTTATCTGTACGAGTGGTAAATGACGATCAGGAGTTCAGGACGAAGGTGGAAAAGCACTGCACGGTATCCTCAATCGAAGAAGATAGCTAAATTGTCTAAATGTTGGAACACAATAATACTATATATGTTATAGAGTAATTATGAACGGGATTCTTACCATGTTTATTATTCTCGGGCATCGAGCGCAAAAAACGACTAAGGAAGAGGGTAGATCGTTTTGTCTGCTCATAAAAAACTCACCCGCAGTAACTTCAGTAATTCCGTGATCACGGCGCATGCAACTGTGCCAAAATATCTCTACTCGGATATCGGAACATGGTAAGAATCCCGTTAATAATTACTCTATTGCAAGTGACCATGATAGTTTAAGTAGTTATAACTATATATGTTATTATGTTCGCTAGCCAAGCGGGCTTAATGCCATCTTAGACCTTAGACCTCTGAATCCGTAACTCGTCATTTTACCACAAGGCCAGTGAGGTTACTTTAACCGTTAGTTAGTTTAGTTAACCGTTTCCTGATGAAAGTCTGTGATCATTAATCTAAAATCCTTTGTGGTCAGGTGTGCAACCCCACACAAATAAAACAATTTAAATTTATTTATAAAGCTATTACTATGTAAAGGTTATAAATATACACTTGCAGCCAACTAATCAAGCGTAGGCGGTTGTCAGTAAATACGGAATCGACATAGAAATGTGCGAATAATGCTAACGTAAGGAGTTAGAGCGAATTTATTCCGCGAATTCCGCTTTCGTAATGTCGGATCAGCAGATGGGTGGCCAAATTTGACAAATCGATTATAATTTTTATTTATTGTAATTGGTTTGTCCTTAGGATACCTATATATACAAAGTAGATAAAGTAATTTTTGAAAATGTTTAAAGCAGAGAGTATTATATTATGGCTCATATAAGGCTCTCCCAAAATCCGAACTGGTGGTAGATTCTGTAAAATAAATTATAATTCACACAAATGTTGAAAAAATTTCCACGAGCAGGATTTGAACCTGCACCTTTCTGACATACCGGGTCAGGTGCTCTTCCAATTGAGCTGTCGTGGTTCTAACCAGCCCGCCGAAATTATTCAACACTTTTTACTTTGAAAGCCAAAGACACCTGACCCGGTATGTCAGAAGGGTGCAGGTTCAAATCCTGCTCGTGGAAATTTTTTCAACATTTGTGTGTTTGTAATTTGTTCGCAACAAAATTTGCGTTAAAAATTATTTTTAACAAATTATAATTAATTATTCTTTGTATTTTAAACTTAGTTTTGACGTCAATAAATACCTGTAAAGGTCTATATTGAATAAACGATTTGACTTTGACTTTGATACAGTAATAAAAAAAATGAGGAGCTCGATGGCGTAGAGGTTAACGCGCCCGGTTTGCGATTGCTGAAGTTAAGCAACTTTCGCAAAGGCCGGTCATGGGATGGGTGACCAAAAATGTTTCATAACGAGCTCCTCCGTGCTTCGGAAAGCACGTAAAGCCGTTGGTCCCGGCTGCATTAGCAGTCGTAACAACCACCAATCCGTACTGGTGGTTTATGGCCCGTTCTCTCTACCCATCCATAGGGAAGGCTCTTGCCCCAGCAGTGGGGTCATTATGAGTTGGTGATGGTGATGGTGACACAGTAATAGAAGTCATAATAACAATACAACCCACGTTGTTATCCTATATGTCAACTATCAATACATTACTGATATGCGTTTCATTGTACTGTGCGAATCTACTCACTTAACCTTATCACATCGCTACTATTAGTTATTCTGTGGACTTACGACAGTAACCTTGACTTGACAATGACACACGGGGTCAATAAACTCGGCTGCCTACATTTTTTGTCGGGTTATGTAAATGACTTGTTACATAGGAGGCGTTATTGCAGAACACACATACTCCAATTGTGAGTGGTGGATCTGAATTTATTGTCGCGGTAATCGTTAAATCTCGTTACTTATTTAAGTATTAGTCCACTGTGCACTGTGACTGTGTTTCGCGAATTACTGATACAGTGGCAAACAATGATAATAAAGATATTAATAGGACATTTTTTAAAATCAAATAATAGTAATAGTAAACTATATTTGCGCACAAAAAAAACAGATACAGATAAATTGATGAAGAGATATAAGTACAAATAAGGCGGCCTTTTTGCTTAGAAGCAATCTCTTCCATGCACCCTTGGGCGAAAGAAAAATAATAAAATACTTACAGAAAATAAAATGTGTGCAAGTAAAAATAAACTGAATTCTAAATCTATAATTCCATTAGAAAATCTTAGTTCAATTTTAATTTGTAAGATTTTGGATGCGCTCTTCGATTGGAAGCCTTCATAAGAAACTACTAACTTTTCAATTAGAACTTCAGAATAAAACTAAATAAGTACCTAAGATAGTCAGGCGAACTTGAAACAGGCTACCGACATAAGTACCTCATACCCCAGCTGATAAATAAAATCAGCACCACTTAGTCTGAGAGTTGAGACCATATGTCTTAACTGTCAACAATCTGTCTGTATGTCTGTCTGTTTGTTTGTCTGTTTGTCTATATGTCTATATGTCTGTCTGTCTGTATGTCTGTCTATTTGTCTGTCTGTTTGTTTGTCTGTCTGTCTGTCTGTTTGTCTGACTGATTGTCTGTTTGTCTATCTGTCTGTCTGTCTGTCTGTTTGTCCATTTGTCTGTCTGTTTGTTTGTCTGTCTGTCTGTCTGTGTGTATGTGGTCTTACAGAGGCGGTTCATATGAGTCAGCATTGTTTAGGCAACCTCAATTTTGAGCAGTTTTCCTTTTTGAAACATATTTTACACATAGAGTGTATCCAACCCATCCAACTGGCATTCAGCCACAGGCAGCGTACCACAACTGCGTAATAGTCTTTTTGTTGGATGTAAATGCCGTCCGTAGCGGTTACGCTCGCCTTGTCCCGTCTGTGGTGGACGGTCGATTGGAACGGGCGTGTATAAATGTTGAAGTGGAACGCCCCAGAACAATATTGCTGTTAGTTTTTTTTTATGTCTTACTGGTAAGCAGCTGACCTTCACCTCACCTGATGTTAAGTGATGATAAGGCCGAAGGTGGAAGCACACTTCACCCGGAGCCCTCAACTAGTGATCTCTCTTGACTTATCTCATGATCTTATGTCTCATTTAGAAATATCGGCAATTTCCTGATGTCACTCATGTTTACATTATCTCAGTGCTGTTTATTATAGACGCTACTATACACAGAAATGGGAATCACTTCGTTCCATAACGATAAAACAATCAAACCAAAACATCTCCTAACGAATTTATTGGCACAACAGCTCACATAGTCGTCCGTGCGTCTGTTCTCGTGAGACAAACGCTTATTGACGACCACTTTGATCTTCCGAAGCGGCCTTATGCAAGAGAGAAGCAAGAACTTTATTTTGTTATTTTTTAAAATTAATTCATAATATAATAAAATACATAAATTATAAAAAAATGTAATTGAAATAAAATTTTTTTTTTATAATAGTGTTAGCGCCTTCTTCTTCTTATTCTTTGGTGAAAGAGTAGCAAAGCGCTTAAGAGAATGGCGTATGTTATTTATATTTCAAATGTCAAACATTTTATCCTAATTAGCTACACTATCGAATGGTGCAACAATATGTATATTACTAGCTGACCGGCGGACTTCTTACGGCTTTAACAGTTTCCATGAAAACAAAACGTTGACAGTTTCGAACACCCGTATCCCACGATGGACCCCTATAGCAGCGCCACCTACCGGGTCCAATTGTAAATCTAAACCATACTCGAATCCACTTGAACACACACAGAAAATTTCATCCAAAGGAGTTCAATAACATACACATGCACAGAAGATTTTTATATATAAAGATGTGTTTTTTACAATTAACGGGTGATTACTGAATAGAAAAGTTTATTGAATGAAAAAACAATCATACCGTTTTAGATTTCATTAAATCGGTCCCGAGACCAATTTTATTTTCTATTTGGCTATCCATGCTCACTTGGAAAATTCACACTGTTTAGACAAACGCAAATAGATTTTGATGTGTATAAATTGATTAATGTTAGAGTGTAGGCTATTAATAGTTATTTCTCAATTGGAGCCGCCATAACAAAATGCCTCACAATTACTTACCAGTTGTTCGCCGAAATTGGATGTTTGCTGGTAATAAAACAAAAGATAAATATAGACGCGAGTATTAAGACTAGTAACGATACGAATAACTAATGACGAAAGGATAAGACTTACCTTTTGCTATAAATGGCTATAATAACTTTATACTGCTTTTTTACAAAACCATGCCAAATTACATAAACATAATATTTCCTTACATAACATAAATGGTTCGTAATATAATCATAATTTGCTAATTGCTTTAATACCTCTTATCTTCCGCTCAGTGCTCCTGCCTCAAAGGTTGTCTGAAAGATATCGTTTTAAGCAATAAGATCACCTTTGCCCACCACTGTTTTGAAATTTTTGTTATTTGTTTTCTATGTGTGTTAGTAATAAAATGTATTATCTATCTTCTTATCTATATGTCTAAATTAATTTCGTATGCAAGCTATTCACTGTTTAGAAAATAATTACAATATTCGGCGTGTTTGAAATATATCGGAATGCTATAGGTATTTAATAATAAAAAACTGATACAATTTAACTGACAATATTTGAATTTTGTTATATTAATAGAATTAGAGTTATTTTTTAGCCTTACAATCTAGCTAGAGGATCAATTTTTGCACATTTTTGTAAAGATCTCGCAGGGTTTCTCTTGTATATTTTCATCTGCATGCAGTGCACACTTAAATCAGATCCCCGTGTAGTAATCATACCATCAAGAACATGTTGTATGTACATTCTAGTTAAGGTTGCAATCTGATAGACTTTCCTTTCACGAAAAGATAAAATAGCTTGTGCGTAGTAGCCAGCAGCAAAAGTAAAAGCAAAGCAGCAAAAGTAGCTGAACACTTTATGTTTTACTTACTTACTTTAGCACTTTGTCAAACCGACCAAATAATCTAACAGGCGCTCGTCAACTTCTAGTTATGCTATTATGACATGGTTCTATAGTGGCCAGCATGTTCTACTGTTGACTGTACTATGTTTTAAAAAGCATGGTTTTCTCTCGCATGATGTCAACCGCGATGGCTTCTCGCAGTCCAATTGGTTTTAATGGAGACGCCTAGCAGGACAGTGTACACACCACTTTATATCGATGACTAGGGCGGGGACATCGAACACCACATACCACAGATAAAGTATTGTAGCGTAAAGAAGGCACCGGAATCCTGGATGTACGTTTAGCTTCTATTCTGGTTAAATATCTTAGAAGTGGTAAAAGGTATGAAATATCCTTACAACATGAAGTTTGAAACTTTAACAATGCAGTTCGACCTATTTATGTTATTATTTTGTCAATCTGTAGCCAAAGTGTTAAAATATTTTTATAATATTATACTTGCTGATAAAGATTTAAAAAAAAACTTTTGTGTTATTATTTTCACTATTCCGTTGTCAAATAAATACAATACTGAATTTCCTTTTCCTCCTCCGGAGATTTAAAAATAATAATTAGTTGTTTCTCTTGTAACACAACACTATGCTTAGCAGGCAGATCGTATCGCGATCTAATAAAGTGCGGCAGTTTATGTGGCCACGTAAATGAACACGCTTCGGCGGGGTTTATGTCCCGTAGGTAACGTACGTAACGTTCACCCATTTTGCAAAACTGGATACTCTCAGCCTACAAAATGGAATGTTAGAATTTTAGTTTGTGCATCAAAAAATATGGAAAATACCAGGAATATAGAACGTTGGATTTTTTTAATCTATCAATCTGGAAAACGTATCACTGTTAGGTGTAATTAGAAACAATCATCATCATCATCTCAGCCAAAACACGTCCACTGCTGGACGAAGGCCTCCCCCAAGGATCTCCACAACGACCGGTTTTGTGCTGCTTGCATCCAGCGGCTTCCCGCGACCTTCACCAGATCGTCGGTCCACCTTATTGGAGCCAGATCTCTGCCGAAGATTATTAGCACCCCCTGCCCCGTCGCTGCCTTGGCTGCTAACGTAGTTAGGGCGAGCAGGGCCGCCGCCGGGGACTAGGGACCGGTGTTTCGTGGGGATCATAAGGGGATTTGCCATAATCGCCACGCTTGGCAGGCGGGTTGGCGATCGTAAGTTGAGAGTTAACCTCAGAGAGATGCTGCTGCCCATCCTCTGGAATGAATAGAATAGAAACAATAGTCCCGGAATTTAGGTCAATAAATCTGCAGCATTTACAATGGTAGCATACCGATATTGGGTGTGACTTCAAGCTGAGCGGACAAATCCAGGAAACCGGTCGCTTATTATCGACTTCGATCTATTATGTACTTGATAAAGGATCAGGAACAAAACAGCATCTCGAAGTGGTCCTATTTGCTCATATCTATACACTAGCTGACCGGCGGATTTTGACAGTTTCCATGACAACAAACAAACGAAACGTTGACAGTCCATGGCAAAAAAGAACACCCGTAACTCATGATGGACCTCTATAGCAGCGCCACCTACCGGGCCCAATTGTAAATCTAAGCCGTTCTCGAATCTACTTGAACACACACAAAAAATTTCATCCAAATCGGAGTTCAATAACATACACGCACAGAAGATTTATAAATAATATATAAATATTTAAATTTCGAATAACAAAATCTGAAAAAAAACATCGGATAGCATTAAGGGGGTGCAGCGCGGAATTTCGAAAATTTACGTGTTTTTAAGTCACTGGTGCTAGGAGCTGAATAGGTCATATACATTAAAAGGACTAGTGTAGGTTAGCTTGATCCTTTCACAAGGTCATGGTTGTCTTGGAATTTGAAACAAATACCCAGAAACTGCATAAACAATACGTAAAAGTAATGATATCTAAAAACTTATTTCTTCAGAAACTTTGTAAATATAGCACAAATGAAACAATGATTCGACTTCAAAATGTTTGTATTGATATTCCGCAGGTCACTGTTGTCTTAGTTTTCAATTAAAAAATATGAATATAAAAATATTAAGACTTTTATTATTTTTTACCCAAACGCCTATGATTTTACGAAAGTAAACGTTGCTCTAATTAAATCACCAGCCTACTCTACACAGATATTAGTGTGCGTGCGTATTCGTAGTCGTGCCCCGTTGTCACACCACCACTGCCATGCGCCGCTCGCTCGCTATCATAAAGACACTTGAAACTCGCAGTTTTGCCTCCGCGCTGCACCCCCTTAACAACTTCAGCTTACTATGAACCATCTTAAAAATAAAGATTAGATTAAGGTTGCAAAATATTATTATTTACTGTCATCGCCACAAACGTCATTGCGGCTCTGTGGCCCCAAAGTCGCCTACCGTTTTCCAAACGCTCATCGGGAATCTAGCAGGGCTTGAAACCGGTTCAAAATTAACCGGTATAACCAAATAGGAGCGAATATTTCAAACCTAAATAAACCGGTTTATTTCTAGCGATCGCTGGCTGCGACTTGTTGTAGCTTGTTAGATGAAATACCCGCGGGGCGCGCACCAGTGTTGCGTCGCGAGCTCTATCTCATTTTGATAGTTGCGCGCATTCTATCAATATAGGTCGAAAACGTAAATCAAGTATTTATCATTTTAAATTTTAACCGGTTTATTAAAAACCCATTTTTTTGTAAACCGGTTCAAAAACCGGTTCAATGGAACGTAACCTTTTTAATAAAGTTCCATGCATAATTTCGTGAAACCGGTTCAAAAAATTAACCGGTTTCCAATCCAAGTACCTACATAGTTGGTCGAAGCTTATTGGGAATGTTACATTTTAATTATCATGGTGATAAATGATGCTCAATACTTAAGCTCAAGTATAAACCCAACAACGCTTTACTTAAACGTCCCAACCATATGTTTGTGTCTATTAATAAAAGCAATAATACTAACTCGGATTAGAACTAGTTACGGCCAAACAAGTTGTACGACATTTCTCATATCGGCCGTTTATTTTGACATGACTGTCTAAAAATACCACCTTGTCAGCTTCGGGTTAAGGCATATAATTGTCTGTACTAGGGATGCCACCTGCATCTAATTTATAGTATAATAAATATGAAATAAAAACTATATTTTAGACTAGCTGACCCGGCGGACTTCGTACTGCATACATACATACATACATACATACATACACACATACATACATACATACATACATACACACATACAAAAATACAAAGCTTTTCTGTTTATAATATTAGTATAGACAAAAACAATTATCTAAAGTCTAAACTGCATAATTGAGAAAATAAAGTACACGAAAAGACTTAATCTCATATTTTTCTATGATAATTTTTCTGTCAATCATAAAAAAAAGATGTGTCAAATTTTGTAATTTTATATAAAACGAACAACAGTAAATATTTGTTTTTCTAAAAATATATTTGATAGCATATTTCAAATAAATTAGTCGGTGGCCGAAACGCCTCCGAGGTCGACCGAACTGACCCGAAGGTCCCGGGTTCAATTCCCAGGTCGGGCAAAGTGTGTTTTTTTAATGCATTGCCCGGGTTTGTGATCACCAACCCGCATTAGGCAAGCGTGGTGATTAAGCCATTACCCATCATTTGTAGTGATGACTTAATTTCAATGATGGAAGCCTTTGCCCAGCAGTGGGATAATAGGCTATTTACTTACTTTACTTTAATTACTTTTTTCTCACCATAGACACTTTACGCTCAGATTAAAGCTAAGCAACCCTATCTGTATCTTACGCCGCCATAAAGTTAGGAAGAGTAATATAATTTCAAAAGCCCGTAATTGTGATGAAATATATCACTCTCTGTTTATTACTAGAGGCCGTGCCGAGCCTTAATAACTCTAATATGGCATATTAATAACCCCCCATATTTTTGGAAGTTACACTTTTATTAGGCCATCGTTCATCCCCTCCACATGTGGTTTTTAAAAAGTTTGAAAAGTTTAATTAAGATTAATAATTCATTTTTTGTTCGCGTTCCCATTCGGTATGTATGTATGTACATAAAGCAGAAATGATGATTTTTTTTTATATAATATGGAATCCTTTGACTGTTATTTTTATGTTTGTTTACTTTGTTTAACAACAATTTTTGTAATTTGTTCGTAACAAAATTTGCGTTAAAAATTATTTTGAACATTTTATAAATAGCTTGTCTACTTCTTAACTGATCTTTAATATTTGTAAAAATATTATGATCGGATGTTAGTGACGGTAGTTGTTGACATTGAATGGGCGCCTTTGGCTTTCAAAGTAAAAAGTGTTGAATAATTTCGGCGGGCTGGTTAGAAACACGATAGCTCAATTGGAAGCTAGAGCACCTGACCCGGTATGTCAGAAGGGTGCAGGTTCAAATCCTGCTCGTGGAAATTTTTTCAACATTTGTGTTTTTGTAATTTGTTCGCAACAAAATTTGCGTTAAAAATTATTTTGAACATTTTATAAATATATAGGGTACTTGGGTAAATGTAATTTTTAAATGCTAATATAGTATGTCGAAATTATATTATAGCCATATTACGCAATTGTTGTTAGTAATCATAATGCTATATTATTTCCTAAACAATATAGCACTTTAAAAGAAGCAAACGACCTCAGATGTAATTTGTATCCACCACCTTACGCAATGCAGGCGCCTCATTTTTGATAAACACTATTTTGACAGTTTTCAAAGGTACTAGTGGCCGCCCGGTGGTCGAAATTCTATGAAGGCTATGGTCATTTTATGAAGGCTGCACGGATTGTATCCTAAGCAATGAAAAATTTAAAAAGATAGAATGTGAGTTTGGATTGGCATTGACAGATGTCGGCCGCATTAAAGACAAACAATACGTGTGTGTCAAATACATGGTAGTCTGTGTAATGTTGTTTTTGTTGATTTAATATATTTTTTATGCATAATTAAAAAAAAATATTGACATTCGGATAACCTTCTCTATATAAACTATAAGTGTGCGAAATTTCATACTCCTCCGTCCGCGCAATTTTCGTAAAAACGGGTACAAAGTTTTTGCTTTACGTATTAATATATAGATACTAAAACAACGAAGTTTAAAAATAAATGCATTTCTATGACGAAAGTTTATTTTTATTTTCTAGTCACCATCTGATCTACCAACCAGCACACACGCAGTGCATGCGTCACAAATTCGATAACTTACGATGCGTCGGGTCGTTTCGAAAATTGATAGTCTGTGGGCGGATGGGAGAGTTAGCGCCAATCTGTGACGGTATTGATTTACGATGCCGCCATGATTTCGGCCTCATTGAGCTGTCAGTGGGCTGATACCGCCATCCTTCGTGGCTAAGCTGTGTAGACTGGCTATGAATCGAAAGTAAGTGCTACATAGTTTTATTTAAAGTCAGGTGAAGCTGAAAATGCAGTCTGAGGCAATCAGCCAAATTATCTTATATATCAGACCATTACCTACCTACTACCTAGATTGCAGTAGTAGGTAGGTACTTCTGTAATCTACCTTCTGCTTATTCTTTCTCAACCGTTATAATAATAATGATATTTTGTTATATTTTACTTTTTATATAATTTTTATAAAACCTAGATCTAAGATTAAAAATAAATAAAGAGTAAGTAATAATAATAATCATTTATTGCAAAAATATGGTACAAAAGATAGGATACATAGGAAATGTTCGCATATTTTACCATTGGAGGCATGCAATTTTTAAAAATATTTCAACGTATATCGTTATATATTAACGTTAACGTATAACGTTATAACATTATCAACGACAATCAATGCTGAGTGTATATCTTCCAATTATCTACCTTTGTTAATATGCATTTATTTGTGTTTTCTTTCACTAGATTCGGCCAACATTAAAAGCTGTTTTGAACCATAAATACGTATTTTCAGATCTTAACGTTATACATCTTTTAAGACATCTAGCAACAGTGTAAAAATATATAGGTTAGAGTGGTTTTACACTGCGATTTTTTGGAGTCGCGCGTTTAAACAGTTTCAAAAAATTGCCATTTTAAATTAATTACGTAATTAATATTACGGGGATAAAAAATTGCACCACTCCATCTCTTCCCGTGGGTGTCGTAAAAGCCGACTGAGGGACCATTCCAGAGGATGGACAGCAGCATCTCTCTGAGGTTAACTCTCAATCAACTTTCTGCGATCGCCAACCCGCCTGCCAAGCGTGGCGATTATGGCAAATCCCCTCATGTATCCTTATGTATCCTTGGGGGAGGCCTTTGTCCAGCAGTGGACGTCTTTTGGCTGAGATGATGATGACGTAATTAATTTATCGAGCACAAACAAAGTGTACACAATTTATTATAAACTAGCTGACTGGGCGGACTTCGTACCGCATCTCTTTTTTCTTCTTTTTTTTAATATAGCCTATGTTACTCAGCGCTAATGTAGCATTCTAATGGTAAAAGATTTTTTTAAATCGGCCCAGTAGTTTTTGAGCTTATTCGTTGCAAACATACATACAAAAATACAAAGGTTTCCTCTTTATAATATTAGTATAGATAAACTACACACATAGAACGACACAATCAAATGTAAATGTGGACAGCAAGCAATAACATATAACAAATAATTCCTCACGGGTAAGCACTTTGCCATAATCTCACCTGATGTTGGTGATGATCAGGTCTAAGGTGGAATCAGTAGTTGTCAGTTACTTATGTCAAATATCACACTGAATAAGACTATACACTACACGCGTGCCAAGCCAAGAGTATCAAAACATTGTGAATTCTTTATAGGTACCTTAAAGTACAATGGTCCATAATAAAGTGTACCATTTGAAAAGCCACATGTACAAACAGAGAGCTTTGTTCTCGCAAAATAGGGCATTCGGTAGACTGTCAGTTAAGTTTGTTGGTTCAAGTACCATTGTACGCACAATACGCACTCAGAGCGCACACAAATTAGATGGACTTTTCCTGTTTTTTGAACGCGATCCGATATTAAAAACGTCCGAATTGAGGTCAACTAAGTCATTGTCAAATATTGACGGGGATTTTATGTAGACGAGTGTATTTGGTTAGTGAGTGAAAGTACAGTCAGCAATAACAATTTCTAAACCTTTTAGTTCAGTCACGAGCATCAACAATTGTGAACAATATTGTTTCGAAAAAAGACAAAGTGTTGAAAACATAGAACAAAGTGTTCAAATTTTAATTTGTTCGCAACAAAATTTGCGTTAAATTATATGTAAATAATTATCTGTTTCCTTTTGCAGGTCTGCTGGAAGATATTGCAATATCATAAGCATAAGCAGCGCCTTTGTACTACTTTTATTGATAAAAACTTTCAAAAACAAAATGTTGAAAAAATTTCCACGAGCAGGATTTGAAACTGCACCCTTCTGACATACCGGGTCAGGTGCTCTTCCAATTGAGCTATCGTGGTTCTAACCAGCCCGCCAAATTATTCAACACTTTTTACTTTGAAAGCCAAAGGCGCCCATTCAATGTCAACAAGTACCGTCACTAACATCCGATCATAATATTTTTACAAATACTAAAGATCAGTTAAGAAGTAGGCAAGCTATTTATAAAATGTTCAAATAATTTTTAACGCAACTTTTGTTGCGAACAAATTACAATGACACAAAATGTTGAAAAAAATTCCACGAGCAGGATTTTGTGTTTTTGTAATTTGTTCGCAACAAAATTTGCGTTAAAAATTATTTGAACATTTGATAAAAACTTTCTTAGTTACGATTTTGTGTGTACATAACTTGTAATATAAATAAATAAAACAATTTCTTTACTAAAGGCGACGCGCAGAGGCGAGCTTGACAAGCGCCTGCTACATTTTTTGTTGCTTTAACAAGTGTTCGGCGACTTTCGTAGCCGACTGTACCATGGTAGTGGGCTTTTAATACGGGATGTATAGTAATTAAGATTGATGAGATTCGACACGCAATTGCTTATTAGAGGCTAATAAACAGTAGGTATACGATATGTTGAGCTCGTGTAGCTTTTCTACATTATATGTCGAAAGTACAGACAGTCTACGTTACATATAAAAGGTCACATTTTATCAACTGCAAATATTTTGTGGATAAATTCTACAACATATATAAACTATTTTCATGAAAAAACCTTAAATTTGTATACGCTTGTTTTCAAGAAAAACGCCAAAAGACATTTTGTTTAAAAAGTAAAATAAAGCACTTTCAGTAGTTTCAATTCAAAAGAGCCGAAACAGAGGCCGCAATGCCTTCACCGCTTGTACGTGCCCGTAGTTTCATTCAAAGGAGCCGACAGAGAGGCCGCTCTTAAAAATATTACAATTTTTGTGTCAGGAAAAGTAAAAAAAAACTAGCCTAAATTTTTTTTTAATGTTAGGGCCTTATTTCTCTGATATAATTAGATGTTTTGTCAAAATATTTGCAGTTGATAAAATGTGACCTTATATATAATTATATCAGAAACCTTTGCTATTTTCAGTTTGTAGTCTAAAAAAATGTGAAATATTATTGCCTAATTCGTCGGGGATAGTTCAAAAGCGCGTAAGTAGCATTAGTGATACCGCACAAACTTTCATAAATATAGATAAAGCCAAACAGCGTAAGTGCTTTTGTCTTACTAGGATTTACATAGTGTTTATAGAAAAAACTTCATTATTATACATAGGAGCCATAACAATTGCTATGTTCTAATTGGTACGTAAAACCACCAAGTAAATAATTAAATAATCAGTGTTCAATCCTCTTTATTCTCTTAAAAAAATCCAGGTGTTTAATGCTTACGCGGTATTCACAAAATACTACTTACGCTCTTTTGAACTATCGCCGACGCTATGCTATTGAGCATGAGTGCATAAATAGGTTAATACTTGATGAACGTTGCCCTGCTCTCTGTGTGGTGCCGGGGATAAAGAATTGCACCACCCCATCATCTCTTCCCGTGGGTGTCGTAAAAGCCGACTAAGGGACCATTCCAGAGGATGGGCAGCAGCATCTCTCTGAGGTTACCCTCAACCTACTGCGATCGCCAACCCGCCTGCCAAGCGTGGCGATTACGGCAAATACCCCCATTCCTTGGGGGAGGCCTTTGTCCAGCAGTGGACGTCTCTTGGCTGAGATGATGATGATGATGATGATGATGATGATGAACGTAATGATCATTTTACCTATTAACATTATATTGCTGGGCGTTGGCTTTCTTATATGAACAATTGCAAGCATGTTATGTCGATATGGATGTAGGTAATACGTATATTTTCTTGAAGTTTTAACTTTTGGAGTAAATTTTAACAATCATAAAAACTAAATAAAAGCATATTATTTTAACCCTTTTCCAAATTGTAATAATTACCAAAAAAAGACATTTAAAAAAATCCTTATTTAGTCATAAACACATTTACCACAAAAGCCGCCAGATTGCGTAACCAACATATTGTTTAAAGAAGCTTAATCTAATGCTTTTATCTATAACAGCTTTGGCCATACAAAAACATACAAATAGTTGTCCATTCCCCCATTATCAGACATACATCCAACACGCACATACTCGTAGGTATTTGTTTTGTGCAACGAGCAAATATTTTTTCCAATGCTTCCAATACTAATAGGTACAACCAGTAGGATTACTGTGTGTCGTAATCATGTAACATACATCATACATCAATATCATTATACATTACATACATCTATCTAGAATCTAGATGGTGAATGCCATAATCTAAAAATGATAATAAACCTAATAAATTGTCTTTGACACAGACGTCGACATCCAGGTTAGATACTAACATTTACCAAATCGAATTGCAGTTAATTTGCATTTATAATTGTGATTTTTTTAATATATTACGGGTAAGCGCAATGCCTTGATCTCAGCTGATGTTAAGTGATGATAAGGTCAATTGATGGAAGCACACTTCACCCGGATCCTCCACTTCTGAGGCACTGAACATCTTATCTCTAGCCGCCGAAACAACAACAAAGTTACAAACATTGATTTTATGGCGACATATTTAGATAAGATGGTTGTAGCTAGCCAGGCGGACAAACAAGCCCTACCACCAACCAAACCGAGTTCACAAACATGTACCCGCCACTGGGAATCGCACCCGGGACTTCTGGGTCTGAGACCAGTGGTCTTAACCAATAGACCACAGAGGCGATTATAATTATAATAATGCAATGCAATGCAACTGACGTGACCCATGCCTTACACAAGAATATTACCTTTCTAGGTGGGTCTGTTTTTCATGTGTTTAATATTAATAGCACATTAATAATATTCAATATAAAAAAATCATGTACGCCCCCCAATACGTAATAGTCAGTTCAATAACCGAGTTGAGTAAATATGTAAATATTTACGGTCGTACGTCAGAGCAGTCGCGCGTCAGGCGGGGCTTGGTGGCTAGGTGACATATCGCTGGGACGTTGCGGCCATGGGAAAGTCCTGTTTGTATATGGATTAGAAAGTGTAGTCCCGTTTCGTTGGCTTCTTTAAAAATGTTTATTTATATAACTTTTTAAACTTTCATGGTTTGGGGTAAATCCGTGACATGACATTATTATTTTTATACTTTTTTTTTTGTTATTAATAATTTACTTCCACTTATCTGTACTCTATGTGCTGTGCTGTGCTGTGCTGTGCTGTATGTCTGGGGTACCAATATCACTCTTTAAGTTCGCACACCAATTCAGTTTGATCTGTCGTTATCCTGTTCAGGTGCCCACGAAACAGTTTTTCCTAGTGTGGGACCCATGGTCAATGCATCTTGTGTTGTTATAATGTTCTCGAATGACCTAGCTTTATTGGTTGCACACCTGTGTTTTGAGACCCCTTGTAACACAACTTTAGTACACAACGTTAATAAAGTATATTTTTGTATTTGTATTATGTAGTCTAATCTTGGACTAATTACTTCATGTCCGTGAAGTGTCGCAAGCAAACCAAAGCAAGACGTTCATCATTGAAATCAAGTCATCGCTAATAAATTGAAGGGTATTGACTGGCTAAGTCCACCGCTTTCCAAATGCAGTGATGATGATCACAAACCCATTCTAGTACCGAAAAACTACGAAAGATACTTCGCACGACCTAGGAATTAAACGCAAGACATACAGATTTACTACTCTGCCACCGAGACCATGACTGACTGCATTGGCGCATACAAATGTGCCGAAATATCAAATACTCAAACACAACAACAATAACGTCAATAACCCATCATCATCAGCTCATTTTATGTCTCCACTGCCGGGGCACGAGCCTTCCCTATGGATGGATAGGGAGAACGGGCCATAAACCACCACCCAGTGCGGTGCGGTGGTTGTTAACGACTGCTAATGCAGCCGGGACCAACGGCGTTACGTGCCTTCCGAAGCACGGAGGAGCTCGAGATAATACATTTGCGAAAGCTTTTGCGAAAGTTGCTTTACCTCAGCACTCGCAGACCGGGCGCGTTAACCACTGCGCCATCGAGCTCCTCTCAATCAATAAGGTCAGATCAATAACCTATTTTAGAATAACCTCTTATAACAACAGTCTGAACACAACAAAGAAATAGCTTGATATTATGACTCCACACTTCAAAAAATGCTTTATATGCTTTTTTTTGCTATGCTTTAAACGTTTATTTAATACTTACTAGCTAGCCAGGCGGACTTACAAATAGCCCCACGAGAAACATACTTTATTATGAGACTACCGTGTTAATCGTAAGTAAGATACGCAATCCTAAACGTCCTAATTATTTATATATTATTTCCAAATAAGACATAGTAAACCCCTTTACAATTAAAAGTACATTTAAAAATGCAAATGAGTCTCTGTGCTCGTTCAGCGGTTGTATTCAGGTCGCACTCGCGTTTTGCGCAGTTTACGAGCGCGTTACGGCGGTAACGGGTTCGGTGCCCGGCCAAGCTTTCCTGTAGGGTCGTTCCCTCGCCCTTCGGGTTGGGTCCAAGGTGTTAGAATGAGCGATGAGTGACATTTTTGGCTTCGAAAAATAGTATTTTTTTTGTACCCTACGATGTTGAATTGAATTTTCTAGCAAAAACGCGAGTACGTTATACGTTCGATGCTAGGTTATGCAAAATCCGTCTTTGTGGTGTATATTGGCAAGATTACGGTCTCAGGTTTAGAACGAAAGACAAGCGTCGCAACGTCGAAGACTAGAAAAAAATTAAAGATACTATATTTAAATTAATAAACCACTGATTAAGACCCTGAGATCCCGGGTCTGAGTCTCAGCGAGGGTAACATTTCATTGTATCTACTATACTTAGTTGCTGGTAGCTTGTTTTAAGGTACGCCTAGCTAGCTCCTACGTTCTTACCAATAACAATGTTGAGTATTGTTGATTGTTGTATACCGATAGTTATGTGATAGCCAGTCTTTCAGTAGATAAGGATTCCAGGTGAGTGCTCTTTCACCTATACCTTCTATCAGGTGGAAATAAAATTTAAAAAAAAGCACTAAAATTGGAAAAACCGCCAGTCTCTCGTGAATTGCGTCACCAAGGGGAGTGATTCTAAATAAAATGCACAGCGCATTTAACTTGAGTTCCAAACCCACCTGTTTTGGGTAGATTTCTCCCAACGCCGAAATAGAAATGGTGTCACTGTATAAATACAGATTGAGGTGGGTTGGCGCCAATTATTATGACGTCTGTTCAGTGTTGCCAACTTGACGGTTTGCCGTCATATCTAGCAGATTGGGATGAGGTAAAACGGGACAACTTGGTCATGTAACGGCTAACGGATTTTCTAGCGGAATGACAAAATGTTAAAAAATACTATAATACTATATACAAAGTATTAGGTACCTATTTTTAGGTATCTTTCTATTGAACGTCATGATGCCATTTAATTTAATTTAATGCAATGCTATTTAATTTAATTTAAAGTTTTTCAAAATTTTCGTGAAATTTTTTCAACACTGACTTTTTTCAAATTGTAATTTGTTCGCAACAATATTTGCGTAAAATTATAATATGAAAATAATCATAAAAATAGCTTGCCTAATTCTTAACTGCTCTTTCAATATTTGTAAAAATATTAAGATCGGATTTGATGACCTCCTTTGGCTTATAAAGTAAAATTAGATAGTGTTGATTAATGTCTTTTTTCAACAAAATTGGCGTAAAATTATATGTAAATAATCATATCCGGTTTTTTATTTATTTTATTATTTTGTTTATTTATTATTTGGGAAACAAACCATTATATAGGACTACAATATTTAAAATATACGTAGGACACAAATCAGCAGTTTCCAAAAGTTGAAAATTTATTCGATTACGTTTACGAAAACGATAATTTGTATGGCAAAATTTGAACTGTTCTCGTATGTCGGTAATACAAATTGTAATTTGTTCGGAACAATATTTGCGTCAAATTATATGTAAATAATCATTATATTACTAAATTCGTAAAATAACGAGTCGTGACGCTTTTAAAAAGAAAGTCCGCGAGCTCTTGTTTGATAGAATCATGGCAGAATCATCTCAATAACTTCCTACTATATAGAATTATGTATTTTATTTATGTTTATTTATTGTAGTTTATGTATTTACAATACACTTTATTATATGTTTATGTATAAATAATATTTATGCATGTATTATATACTTACTTTCACTTATTCATTTATTATACAAATAAATTGCACCTGCCAATGTTTTCTCTGCACCACCCTATGGTTGACTGGTAGAGAATGCCTCAGGCATTAAGTCCGCCATGTAATAGTTGTGTTGCAAAAGTTTAAATAAATAAAAAAATAAACAAATTTAATGTATTGAATATTGTATAATTCATTTTGTCTGAAATTTGTGCAACATACTATGAAAAGTGTCACTATGTTTAGTTTTTGACCTAAAAGTAGGTTTTTTAAAGTTTTTACTGTGACCTCGTTATTTCGTGGTATGACGGAATTCTGACGGAATCTTTGCCTTTTTAGCAGAATTTGAAAATTAAAGTTGGCAACACTAAAGTCTGTGGGTCTGGGGCGGCTGATGATTGATAAATAATGTGGAGTATTTACCATTTACCTTAACTGTGTGCTACTAACAAATAAGTTACAGATTTTGGTTAGGTACATATTTGATATAAACCTGCAAATGTTTATGCAATATTGAATGTATTAACTTCTCGATGGCTATTTCAATATAACTTTTAAATTATCTTTGTCAATAAGATAAAAGTTGCAATCAACGAAGTTGTTTTAGTAACCATGTTTTTAGTTT
This sequence comes from Eudonia mercurella, assembly GCA_963082485.1. Taxonomy (NCBI): domain Eukaryota; kingdom Metazoa; phylum Arthropoda; class Insecta; order Lepidoptera; family Crambidae; genus Eudonia; species Eudonia mercurella. The sequence continues at coordinate 1,270,332 of OY720038.1, forward strand.
TAGGAAGGACAACAAGAAACATGCAAAATATGACTATTTCTGTATTTTGGGAAGAGTACCTACTCGTACCTACTCTTAATATGTGTGTTTGTTGTATTTTATCTTTAAAACGACTTAAAAATGAATAAGTATTATTTTGTATTTAACAATTTATTGTTCCAATTTTGATTTACGCAGACACTTCTCTGCTGCAAAAAAGAAACTGAACAAAAATATGTTTTTGTATTTGATTGAGTAACTTGGGATTTTCTAAATAAAACATTATAAAAACAATAGTCTCGTTCAAATTTCAAACACAGTTGAACCGAATCAACAGACCATTGTTTCTAAAAGCAGAAACCAATTTACAACTCAATATGAAAATTGATTAAAACAAAATTTGTTTCAGCAATTTTAAGGAATTAAACAAAGCGCGGGGGAGCAGGTTCGACGCTCCGCTCCGCCACTAAACGGTTGAAATATCGGATTAGATTTATCATCTCTGCTTAATATTGTCCGGGGTAAAGTAGTGACACCCCACTAAATAAGTACTAGGGGTTATTCTGTGGTAGGGGATTAAAACATGTAAACATACATACCCATTATTTATACTTGTAGAGTAAAATAGAATAATAATTGCTTGAAACTGCATGGGTCAAAGTAAGTCTCTCTCTCTTTATTTTGCTGATGGCCATGAGGCCGTGTGAACGGCCTTGTCAAATTCGAAGGATATTTTTAGTGAAGACGAGAAACTTAAAGGGTTCCTCGAGTCATGTTGTCGAAGCACCCTTAGGGATTTTATAAAGGTCATCATGCAAGCGAATCCCCTTTCCCCTCTAGATTCTTCGAGGGGTTCGGATCGGAGCATAGATCCAGCTATAATTAATTGTAGCATAACAACTAACGTAATACGTCTGGAATATTAGGTACCTATTCTGTGACTCAGATTTAAGTAAAATTGTAAAAGAGCAACTATCCATCGAGTTTCTCGCAGGTATCCATCGAGTTTCTCGCAGGACTCTCCTCGATAGAAGAATGCAACTCTAGTTACTTTAAATTTAATAAAAACTTTACAAAGGGAAGAGATTTAATAAAACTTACAGAAATGTATATTTTTAAAATATTCGTTATCGTATTATGATAAGTTATCTAAGTTATCCTTCACGTCCGACTTTTGGAATGGGGGAACGTCCTGCTCCCGAGTACCTAACTTCGCCAAACTTGGCTGACATTGAATTAAACAGCCTATTAAACTTACATAACTTATTTACTTAGCATTGATTAAACAACGCCGGTTCATAGCGCAAAAAGCAGTACTTGGCTAATCAAAAACGAAACAAGATCCTTCATTTGAAGAGCAGTCAAATATCAGTAAATAACATAAAAAACGAAGTTATATATTGTTCATTTTCAGTTTCATGATAAGAAAACTTAGATCTATTTGGCAAAGCCTTCTTTTAAGCATAACAAACCTTTATGTACAGGCCTTTTACCAGAAGTGGAACGAACAAGACAAAAAAAATCGTAACTTACATATATGTTTATATACATTACATAAATTATTTACTTGTAAACAGTTTCATTTGGATGGTAACATAGCGGCATCATTACCTGAAACAAACATAAAAACATTAATATTATACTTGCAACAGGCTTGACAAGATCATTAGGTAGTCGTCATGTTTTTACATCTTTTTAGAAGTGTATTCGTAAAAAAATATATTTTTAACGAATTATTAATATTAGAAAATTTATTGCGATAAATATGGACAGAATGCGTAGTGCGCCTGACCCGGTATATTAAGGGTGCAAGTTCGAACTCCATTCAAGCATATTTTTCTCTTTGTTGTTTAATAAATAAAAATTGTAATGTTTTTTAAGGCAGTTTTTTTTAAAGTGACCAGGACCACCGACGAACCCTGTCCTTACAGGGTTCAGAAACTCAGTGTTGTCATGTCAATAAGTTATATATAATCCCTCAGTCGTGTAATATAGAGATAGCGACCCCCTAGATGTTTACACTATTACTCGTATTGACAAATTGTTTATTCATAAACACTGATAAATTGACAGGAAGAACGATCCATGTTACAGCAAGCATGGGGGCGCGTTGCCCTCGTAGGAGAAAAAATAAAAAATAAATACGCACAAAGTGACACCGTACATTCGTGCCAATGATAACACTCCACCTTAATATCATGATTATGTAGAAGAATCGTTCCCGAAGTGACAAGCGGTTTTTCCTGTACACAGTAAAAGCGTTATGCTCACTGTCTACTTTAGAGAGCGATGAATCTGCCAGCGATGTATCTGCGAGCGATGTATCTCCCAGCAATGTATTGGCTAGAATGTAGAATCTTTGACTTTTTAAAAAGGTTTGAATTTGAAATATGAAAAATCTGTCTTAGATGGGATTCGATCCCACGATTTTACATTACATGTATCTACATACGATAGCTCTTACTGGTCTCCGTAGCTCAGTTAGTTTATTTAAAATTTCGAAATAAATTCAATATTATGAGAGGAGAATAACAATTCCTAAAAATAGGGAAAATAGTTAATTAATTAAATTTAATAAAAAGCCTTACAAAGTTAAATAATCAACCAACTTTCTTATAGTCATCAACCTCAAGGTTAAACTGCTGACAAATTTGTTTCGTGCTGCATATTCATACTTCAGATTTTTTATACGTTTTTATAAAAATTACTTCCTGAGCTAAACTAAAAACCAACGCTAGCTTGCTATCCTAAAGGCTACAAATAATTTGCTCTTATGACTCTACACCTATTACGACCTATGACTCCACTGTAGCGGTCTTTTAACTTCCACAGACTCGATACTATACAAGTAAGAAAACAGCGATCTTATATTTTGTTTTGATTTATAGCTCTAACATAGTTTCTATAGCTCCGTTGCTGTTTAAGTGTACAGAGGTAGTTAGTTTCCCGTGTACCCGTCAGTTCCGACTGCGTCAATCAGACCCCACCATCCCTCACTGACACTCGCAGCGAAGGGGGGAGGAAACTTTTAAAAATATTTCCTAAACAGGGTTGCCGATTACATAACAATCCTATACAATGAAAATAAAGTAACTTTTCGAACACCTCGAAATAATATTTACGTTAAATCTCGCATTGTTTTGCATTGAATAGAGATTGATAAGCTTTGGTAAGGTGTTTATTATCACAATTTTATTTTATAAGAAATAACATTTGCGGAATATGCGGATTTACATGAGTTTATTTTATATTATATTTATTTTGAGTTTATGTTTATCCTGAAATTGCTTTTGCAGGATTCGTGGTCACAGGGAGACTGAGGTGCGCAACAAAATGCATTTGATGCATTCTGTTTCAAGCGAAACAAGCTTACAATATCTATACATATAGTATAAAAGATAGTCCTCAAAACGCTTATGTTTGTCTGTTAGGATGCAGTAATCTCAGGAACCACGGGACGGATTTTGATGCGATTTTTCTAATAGATACAGAGTCTTTCGAGTGTACCTACATAAAACAACACGAGTAAAGCTGGGCCGGGTCGCTTGTCTTATAAAAAACCTATATGAAAGGATTCTAGATAATTTAAGGTGCAAATCTTCCTTGAAAAACCTTCGCGTATCATTCATAGCTTCGTATGGGGCTTTCCAATCTACCTCCTTTGTTGAAGTCAGCTACAAGCAGGTGACAACCCTAAAGGTGAATGTTAATCAGGGGTGTGCACCGCGAAGATATCGGCGCTCGTTGGAGGCGATACAGCCTTCAACGAGGCGGCGGGCACGGAGCTGCAGCAACGAAGGTTGAGGGCAGAAGGTACACGATATTTAATGTTGATTTTTTTAATGAAAATCATATGTATTATGAGATTGCCTTCAGTACTAGTATAAAAGTATTTTACCATCTGCATCATCTAAATCATCTAAATTGAAATTCTCATTAAAAACTTGGCTGCTTAATTATGATTTTTTACAGTTTGAATGAATACTTTTTCGATAGGCTTGCATTATCATCACACCTGATGGTAAGTGATGACCCCAATATTATATTTGATAGGAAACACAGACTGAGGCAAGGAGTTCCACAGTTTTGCGGTACAACGCGCGGTAAAACGTGGACGCAAAACGCTTCGTACGCATGGGTGGAATCTCTACTGTGTAACTATGGCGTCGCGCAGTTTGTCAGGATAACCTGTGATAGAGAGGTGATGGAGGAAACAAATTGAACAACTCATGTTATATTTATGTATATGCTATGTTGTTTACAAAATAATATTGCTTGCGCCATAATGGGTATTACTGTTGATATCTTACCTACCTATGTCACAAAATTGTATAATCAACTGCAAAAATGTACACAATACCTACAATAAAGATTTATTTATTATTAGCCCTCACTGTTCCACTGCTAGGCAAAGGCCTAGAAATGGAGAGCATTTCTTCCACCAATAAAGATTATTCTATTTGTGGGCGGTGAAAGGTGGCTTGAAGGTTCCTCATAGGGATCGAACATCCTCGGTGAGTATCTAAAGTCAGCGTCTTTACTAAATTCTCCGAGGCGTTCGGTTCCAAATAGAGAGTGGCACAACCTGAAACCTCTAAAGGTTGACCTAGTCGCGGGGGCAGAATTATTGTTGACTTAAAGTCTGTAAGTAGACTAGTGTCCTTAAACCACCGCCGCCGGTCTCAGACCCGGAAGTTCTGGATTGATATCCTAGTAATTATTGCGGTATTCAGTTTGATTGGTGGAAGGTCATGTCTTAAGTCTGACTAGCTAGATACTACCTAGGTACTACCTTATCTAGGTCTGGTGCTAACTACAATTGTTGTGTTCCAAAAATTTAAGGCAAGGTAGTCAGTTCCTCGGTAGTTGAGTGCTCTGAGGAATTGTTCGGTTTGATTCCTGCCGCTGATTTCCTTCACGCACTACACGCAATCGACTGTCTTTCCATCCACACCATCTTGATGGATGGCGGTCTACTACTGTGCGTTTCTCACGTAATTTTTTACCACGAACTACAGTGCTGTGGAACCAGCTCTCAGCGGCGGTATTTCCGGACCATTACGATTTAGGGATCTTCAAGAAAGGAGCCTATACGCATCTGCGATTCCTCTGGTCTTGCGGGCGTCCATGGGCGGCGGTGATTGCTTCCCATCAGGTGACCCGCCTGCTCGTTTGCCTCCTTCAAATATAAAAAAAATTTAGGTTGAAGTGCGTTTCCATTTTCTGAATTATCGTCCCTTTTTTCAGATATAGTAAAGGCCAAGTTTTAAATAATAAAACTGTACAGTTTTTGATAAAAACATTTAGTTCGACTGAGGATATTCTGGGGTACCAATGATGCACTGTAATACCTACATACAGTTATAATTTTATAGCAACTTGACCTGTTTGGTGTACACATCCTTCTGTTCGTATATTTCGTGTGCCCGTCCCCTTCCCCTTGAAATTGACTAATGACTCGTCAAGGCACTTAAAAAAATGTCCTTCCAATGTTTTTGTGTTGCACTTTTTTGTTTCGCTAAAAGATTTTCTTCATTCCGTACCTCGGTACATAAAGTATAGTTAATGCTGCGTGGGGGGTTTTTATCGAATAGTAACACCTTCTTACTTGCTTTAGGGTGAAACAAGGAAGCAAAATGAAACGCTATGCTAGAGAGAGAGGTATGCTATGTCGTATTAACATACGTAGTTTATTTTATTTCGTAGTTTATTTCTTGTTCCACAGCCTTTGTAAAATAGAATTATTTTTTTCAGAGCTCGGCTGCGCAGTGATTATTGCGCCCGGTCTGCGACTGCAATTTTCGCAAAGGCCGGTCATCGGATGAGTGACCAAAAATCTTTGGGCGCGATCACACCTGATGTTGAGTGATGATATAGCCGAAGATGGAAGGAATCATCAACCACTGAGGCACTGGCATCTTATCTCCAACTATCAGAATACAACAACACAACTAACAGTTATTTTAGCGACATACTTAAATGAAGATAATCAAACTTATAATTCTGTCATAAAAAGGAATTAGGTATGAGGGCGATATCTATACATATACAGAACAGATAAGATCTGGACAACAACCCTATCGCACGATTGTACATTTGTAATAAAATTGTCTATAAAAAAATATCCACCACAGCCCCTCAAATCCCATTACCAACCCCAAAATGAAACATCACGACAGTATCGGTTTCATTTCCCGTTTGAAAGCAGGATACGTTTTGACAGTTGCAATATGGCGGCAAAATGCTTTGTGACCACACCCTTAGCGCAAACGAGGGTAGGTCCGATTTTAATTAAATTTATTAAGTTTTTTATTGTGACTGAAATCAAGAATTTACATATTATAAAGTGTACGGGGTGAAAAGTATTAACCCCTTCAGACCTGAATTAAAAGGGAGTGTTTAAAAAAATACAATTGATAATTTACAGCATATTTATGGTCTCATTAAGGTATTTTTGGAAATTTTTATTTTTTTATTTTAATAAATATTAAGATATTTTTGTGTCCACTGACATGGACACTAGGCTTAAACCGTTGTTTGATAAATGATTTTTGTATTTGCTTATTTACTTTTATTTATTTTTGTTATAAACCTTTCTATAATAATTAAGGTGAACAAAATAATAATTCATAATTTTTTATATCAACATATTATTTTAATAGCATAGCAAACTTCAAATAATCATGAAAAACACTTATTGTTTTAGTGAAATGCTCGGAAACAATTTCTATCAGTAACGAAACACAAATGTATATCGCATTTTAGGCAATAAACATGTGTTTTTCCTTTACAGCCTGGTTTCTTGCACCTTGTAGCTTCTTTTTTTTTATCATATTCTGGCAAATGGTCGACAGTGTCGTATTGTATTTCACTAGCCGGTCTAAATTCAATACATCGACGACTTTTAGATGAACTAGCTGGCGTATTTATTGGACTGCTGTTTCCAGAACTAGATGGACGTCCTCTTTTTCTTGAAATAAGTGGTTGTCCCATTTTTATTAGAGCTTCAGCTACTCTCTGGCGAAAATGTAAAAGGTCTAACATGTCTTTGTTAGGTATTTTACAGGCTTGACAGTCTTCTTTATATTCCAACCAACTGTTAGTCACCGCTAGGTCAATCGCGTGAAATATCATTCGCAACGTCCATTTTTTAGACCTTATAAAAATGCGGTACAGGCTAAGTAGATGGTCAATTTTGTCAACGCCTCCCATGCCATTGTTATATAATCGTACAAGTTCTGGACGCGGAATTGATATGTACGTTTTTGATAACTTGTTCCATCTTCGCCTCGTCTTCCTCTCCAATCCCTATGAAATTAGAAGCTAGTATCACACCTTTATTATCCATCCATTTGAGGACTACAATATCTTTTGTGCTATTGGTGACTTGTTCTGCGTATCCTCTTTCTTTTTTTGCGCCTTCTCTGTCACTAATGAGAGGTGGACTTTGAAACCTGTTGACTCTGATTGTACCGCCTGCATATATTTCTCTTTCACGCAGATCTCTAAGCAAATTGTAGTTAGAAAAATAGTTATCGAAGAAAAGGTAATGTCCAGAAGAAGTTATTCGCTGCGAAAGCTGATTTACATAGGTAGCTGATGCACCGTATCGCAGGACATCATTTTTATTTATATCTGTTGTGCCTCCTTGATAAATGATAAAGTCATATACCAGCCCGCTCTTTCCACAAAGAATAAAAATTTTGATACCAACAATGAAAATACAAATGAAAATAAATTTATAAAATCTGCTTACCCGTACTGCGTCTCATCATGGCCACGGTAATAGTATCTACAGTATCGTAACTCGGCCCTATCTTTGAAATAAATGCCTACAGCCGCGCGGTACGTAAACACGCGCTAGGGCTGGGCGTATATTTTCTTTGGCTGGGCTGCCCACCTACAACAGTATTTTAATTACATCTGCCTACTTTGAGTTTCTTTCTATCTAGTTTTGTGAATGTATTTTGTGATTGTAAATATGATCCCCCTTATTCCTAAAAACTATTTATTTTTTCGTTAAATATTGTTTTGTCAACGTCACACAAACGTCAATTTGAATTTGAGAAAAAGAGACAAAACAATGATGATTAACTAAATAAATGAATAAGGGAATATATTTTTTATGGATAGATATGGATGAATAGAAAGTGTTCTATAAAAAAAAATGTTTTTTGGTTAGTTTAAAAAATGAAAATCAATCAATCGTTTAATTCAATAATGTTTCCAAAAACTTACAACCCCGAGGTTTTAACACGAGCGTACCTACCGTATGTATCATAAACGAACCGCCTACCTAGTTTACTCGTGTATCACTTTATTTATAGTCTTACGTAAGTACCTTTCGGAGTTTCAAGGTAATCTAAAAATGTTATATCTGGGGGCGTTATTGACGAATTCGTGCAACCAAAAACAGCACAATATATTCTACTATTGATCCTCGCCATAACTTATTTTAATCAAAACAATCGCTTACTGTTTAAAAAACAACACGCCCCGCGGCTAGTCACTGCGGCACATTCGCGACTGTTGCATGCCGAGCGCATGCCGAGACCCGAGCGCGTAGGTATAGCTCGCGCTTCGTCCGTTTGTATGAAGTTACACTACTGTTAGATATTATTACCGTGTCATGGCGGTGGTCAATATTCGACTTATTATTTTGAAGTACCCACATCATGTTTCTTAGAACTGATGAAACATAAACAATGCTCATTGTATATAGAACGCCGTATAATGTTTACATTAGATTTAGAACGACACCGGGTCAAATAACAAAAATATTTTAGTCATGTCCATTGAGATGGACGCCGGGTCTGAAGGGGTTAATGTTATCTTACCCAGAGGAAAACACCCTAAATATTGAGGATAGGTAGCAAGCTTTAATGTCACATAAAGCAGAAAATATTGATTTATGTTTGATGAATATGTAATGGCGTAGGTACTTGCTTAGGTAGTTTAAAAAGCAAATGTGCATTTTTTTTTCTATCAACACAAAAATAACAAGATATTCATAAAAATAAATGAATGAATTAGAAAGAATCAAATAGTCAAAAATAGCTACCGTAAACATTTAAACATAGTTACACAATTTAAATGTCCATAGGGAAATCTCAAAGAAGAGAACAGGTTTCAAGAAAAGTCGTTTTCAGTAACAGTCGGAATCCATCGGAAACGGAAGTTGCATATCGGAGTGGCGCATGGCGGCAAGCCGTGCGCGGCGAGATCAAAGCCGTCAAACCGCACCAATTAGGAGACGTGTGCGTGTGCGCTTACGCAGCCCAACGCTCCAGTTGCAATGAGAGTTGGCGCGACGCATAAGAGGCAGAGGGTTTCTTTTTATAATACTAATATAAACCTTATAGTCGGCACTCGCTAAGTTCAAGATATGTTTGCCATTTGATCACATTTTCTATGTAAAAAGTCGGCAAACGAGCAAGTTAGCCACCTGATGGGAAGTGGTTCCATCTGGAATATCTATGGAGCTGCCTATGCGTTATCGACTTTGAGAGCCCTATTTACACGCTTCTTGAAGAACCTCATGATATAGCGCACGGGAAACACTCCTGAGCTCGTTTAACATACTACAGGCCAGGAATGCGGCACGCCTTGTGGTAAACGGTTACCGTAGCCTGTGAACGTTTGCAACACTATAGCGATTATTCACGAGTTGCCGACCCATTGGAACCAGTTACTGGGTACAGTACATATTTATTACACACTAGTTCCACATCATTAGCTCTGAGCTTATAAATTGTGCCAATCAACTCTAAGATGTTGTAATTTGTTTACCGGCGATTCTCCGCCAATTGTGCAACGACTGCCTCAAATTGTATGTATAAATAATGTATTTTTTTACAAACATATTAAATGTAAAATAGATATAAACCTGATTTTTTTTGAGATCATGCTCTATTTTCTTCATGACCAGTCCACCAGTGCAACGTCAATTGATGATGACGATAGAGAAAATTCAAAGTAAATTCATAAATTTCACGACAAAACTATCTACCATCTCAAAATAAGTACAATGTTCAACCGTATGCCCATATTCATAAAGTTCAAAGTCTAATGAGGAAATTTGACAGCTTTTTTGTAGTCGATGTTACTCGGTACTAGATGTTGCAGGCGTGTGTACAGTCGGCGGCAGATCAACCTACCCAAAACTGTCAAATTTCTACAATCAATTTTGAACTTTACTGTTTGGTTATAAGGATCAATATTCATTGGAGAAATTTGACTGACTTGGGTAAGTTGATCTGCCGCCGTGTGTACATGTTCAAAGTACGTTACGTATATGTCCAAAAACAATCGTTACCACCGCCATGAGGTTGTTATTAAGCACCGGGGGCCATAAAAATAGTTTTATGGGGTAGTCCGGTGTCACGACCAATTTATGGTGCCTGTGATCGCAGTGGCGGGAATATATCTTGTGTCAGCGGGATGTTTAGACGCTTGTGACGGAAGCGTCCGCCATTTATTTTCAGTGTTTTCTACTCTTAAAGTCTTTTATTGGTGAGTCAACGTGTTAGACACTAGATAAGCTTAAAGCGATGGTATTGATCCTCATAACATCAAAGCTTCATTTAAAACATACTTTCTTTGCAATATAAATCCTCAACTATTGTGTAACTGGGTATCATGTCTCTAACTGTGTCAGAATAATTAGATAAAAAAATGTAATTGAAATAATATGTTTACATATAGTTTGAAAAAAGATAGTGTTGAAAAAATTCCACGAGCGGATTCGAACCCGCACCACATGGCATGCCGGGTCAGGTGCACTACCAACTATGCTATCGTGGCTCATGTAATTTGTTCGCAACAATATTTGCGTAAAATTATGTGTAAATAATCATAATAATATGTAGTGTTAATTCCGCTAACTCTTTTTCCAACGACGGATTCCCGCAAAATAATGCCTGATTCCATTAATTACAAATTAGATAAGATGGTGAACAGCTTCGTGAAGATTTCTTTTGTTTTTTTTTTTTAATTTAGCAGTCGTTAAAAAGCACCATTTAGTGGTGGTTTATAGCCCGTTGTCCCTGAGGGGTTTTCATCAAAGTCAAATATTTTTTATTCAAATAAACTTTCCAAAAGTGCTTTTGATGAAGCTTTAGAAAAGTGCATCCGTATGAAAGTATCGGGTCCCTGTAGTAAAGACATAAAATACCCTGGATTGACATACCTGTGTGAGGATGGTAGCCACCAAGTCGGGTTCTATCGGGAACCCTACATCAGCAGCATTTATAACAATTACCACCAATCATAAATTACTTTAAGTAATTACACAGTGATTAATTCGGACTAGTTTTATCAATCGCTTTCCTGTTATGACCGTTTGACCGTAAACTCCCAACCTCCAGCGATATGCTGATATTGCTTCATACGTTTGAATCAGTTATTTATAATGAGAATGATTTGACCCAACAGTGTCAGGCACATCAAGATAAATCGTTCGGGCAAAGTAACTTTAATGATACGCAACGATATTTGCATGGTGTAGTTGTTTGGAACAAAGCTGCTTTATCTATACTAATATTATAAAGCTGAAGAGCTTGTTTGTTTGAACGCGCTAATCTCAGAAACTACTGGTTCTAATTAAAAAAAATATTTTTGTGTTGAATAGTCCATTTATTGAGGAAGGCTATAGGCTATATTACATCACGCTATGAGTAATAGGAGTGGAACAGCAATCATTTATATGGCAAAACAAAGTTTGCCAGGTCAGCTAGTTTGTAATATAACCGTAGTCCTATGTTTCGTTTGTGTAGTATGAGAATGTTTTATAAAGTTCATTTTTCAAAGTTCATAGGATATAAAAATTCAATTTAAATATACATGCAATTGAATGAATGAATTTATGAATTAATAAACTTAGCTCTTATTATCGGAGGCCAAGACTCACTTTGGGTCGCCAACCTAGTTAGTTAGTTAGTTAAATCATGGCATAAATATACAACAACATAATACTATATAAATATGGAACACTTCAAAGACAAATAGGTCCCCGCTCAGCTTAAGCCGAGGCACAGAGTGCCACGATCCTGGTATTCTGCAAATACATTCACCATCATGATCATAATCCTTATCTCAGCCAAAAGATGTCCACTACTGGCAAGGATCTCCACAGCTACCGGGTTTGTGCTGCTCCCATACTCGCTGGTACCTTAACGGATGTTAATTAGACATGTGTTTCGATTATTTTCCAAAATCAGTCTTTTATTGAGAACTCCGTAATGGCAAATGCAAGGCTAGTGGTCAATTCCTAAGTTTTAAAGACGTCCTGATACTACACCTAATATTAAGCAGGATAAGTTATAAGCGATAAACAAACAAACTCTTCAGCTTTATAATATTAGTATGATTTAATGTTCTCATCACTTCTCATCCTTCCACATAAGAAAAACTTTAAGAAACGCCTTTTTCAACAAAACCTCTGCAATGTAACGCACAAAACACGAACACAGAAGTTTAAGTGAAGTCCGTCCGAATGTCTGCGTCTGTCTGCAAAGTTCCGCTGACACTTTTTTGAATAAACCAACCGCCAGGCTCCACGAGAGCGGCGTTCCGTTTACTTATTCACAGAGAATAAAACTGAGTGAGATCTAAAAGGTTTGTTAGTTCGACGGGGCGGAGGGAGTTAAACTTTTTAGTTTGGGCTGCCATGTTTTCGTAAAATCTATTTCACACAACCCACCGCACGATGCAGAAAACATTTTTGTTTTAGGTGTATAGGTAAGTAAGTGGTAAGTGGTATTGTGTGTAGGGTACCGGCACCATTTAATCATTAAAAACAGAGTTTTTACCTAGGCAACAATTTTTTTATGTACTTCAATAAAACTATTTTATTTTTTAAAAAGACAAAGTGTTGAAAAAATTCCACGAGAGGGATCGAACCCGCACCCCATGACATGCCGGGTTAGGTGCACTACCAACTAGGCTATCGTGACTCAATCAAACTCGCCGAAAGTAGTGAACACTATCTACTCTTAATTTGTAAGCCAAAAGAGCCTTATTCAATGTCGACAACTACGTCATCAACATCTGATCCTAATATTTTTACAAATACTAAAGATCAGTTAAGAATTAAGCAAGCAATATTTATGATTATTTATATATAATATTACGCAAATTTTATTACGAAAAAATTACAATTTAAAAAAGACGAAGTGTTGAAAAACAAGATAAAGTTACATAAGTCCCAATACCGGTGTACCAAATAACCTAAAAATAATAGACCTGCTATCCCTAATACCTGCCGAATTGTGAGGAAGTTCATGCAACTGGAAGATTCTGAAATAACCCCACACCATATACAGACAACACGCCACACCCTGTAATGACTTGGTTTGTACCCGTAATATAGAGAGAACCGGCTTCTAGCTGAGAAAAAAAAACACACTTACAAATAATAATTATAATCATAATCATCTCATCAAAAAGAAGTAATACGTCAAAATAATAATAATATTATCGTATTACTTATCACAAACAGTTTCATATTGTTACAAACCTAGACCACAAAATAGATAGGTACCAGACAGTATAAGTATACGGGTGTATCATGTACTAGCGGCCCGCCCCGGCTTCGCACGGGTGTACTTTTATTTTTAAATATATATTATATATTTTGAATATAGCCTATGTTAATTAGCGCTAATGTAGCATTCTAATGGTGAATTTTTTAAATCAGTCCATTAGTTTTTGAGTTTATTCTTTGCAAACATACATACAAAAATACAAAGCTTTCCTCTTTATAATATTAGTATAGATAACAGTCAATAATTAAAATTGATGATTCTATTTAGATTTGATAACATAAAATTGTTTTTTTTTGTTAAACATCGCAATGTGTACAGTGTACACACCTAGTTAATAATCTTTAGTGTCATTAGTATTGATATTTTGATTTTGACCATCAACTTCTGCTGTTGACTGTACAAAATAAGTATTTATCTAATGGAGCGGCCGCTTAGCCCTTGCAGGTTGTCAGTTGGCCGGAAGTTACCAGCCGACTGTCCGGTTTTAATTCCTAACAAGACAAACGCATTTGCGTCGTTAAAATTTTGGAGACGGTTTCTTTTTTTGCGAATTACTTTTGGGGTTTTATATTTCAACTTTAAAAATGAAATGATTTTGTTAACTATGGATATGGAAGAAGTTGTAATAATGTTTGCTAAGATAATGCTTTTAATTATAATTACTTTTGAGCTTTGCTAAAATGAAATTATGAACTACACAAATATCTATATTAACAGGAAAGTAATTATTATTAACGGGATTCTTATTAGGTATGTATTTGTTATTTTATAATATTTAATGGAGTAGAAATACTTTTATATACGTCTTGTCTATTTGACGTACTTTATTCGGTATTATAAAAGTTAAAGTTTCTTCGCTTGCCCGTTTGCTTTCCTATGCCTCATCCTATGAACCATCTCGATCGCTTTGGTAAGTTGCTGCGGCCGCGATAGTTTCGGAGATGTTAAAACCTCGCGATACGTCTGTTCAAGAAGAACATGTAACGTAAGGGCCGCTGGTAACTAAACAAAGCTTTAGCTCAAAAATAAAGATGCAGCAAAAGCAGCTAAGTTCAGTGCACAAGACAATTTGCGAGCAGAATACATTTGAGTCTAGTTCTAAATCCAGAACGGCCGCGTGCTACGACGCTGCAGCTTAATGGCGTCTCTTTGTGACCGAAATAGATAAGCATGGAAAGGACACAACAAACAAGAAACATACAGTAAGATCAGGAATGACTCAGGCCTAAGAAATTGGCCTAAGTTTGGATAAAATTTAAATAAGAACAGAGTTCAACACAAACTACTTATTATATAGAACATTTTACAAATTGATTATCAGACGACCATCACCTCAGCCTCCCAGTTCCTTAAAAGTTATTTAAGGAACTGCTCATTAAAATTATGAATTTAAATGTGTAGTGTTCGTGTAAACTTTAGAAAACAATTCTTAGTTAGTATAGGTGTCGGTGAAGTGCACTTGGAGAGACCTATGTCCAGCAGTGGACTAGTATGGGCTGATGATGATGATGATAGGTTTCCTTATGCCCATTTTCACCAATGACCTCTTAGTTTTAGATGAGCCCTAAGCAATGTTAGGTGCCCTCAACATTACCACCAACTTAGCTAAGTCTATCACTAGGTAATAACAACGCAAACGTTAATAGCGTTGTTGTGTTCCGTCACTAAGAGCTAATATAGCCAGATCCTCAGTAGTTGAGGAATGAGAGGGGAAGGAAAGATTTTTTTTATATTAACTGATAAGCACAATGCCTTGATCTCACCTGATGTTAAGTGATGATAATGCCAATGATGGAAGCGCACTTCATCCGGGATCCTCAACTACTGAGGCAGTGCGGCTATCTTAGGTATCTTTGGCTACCGGAACACAACAATGCTACAAACATTGATGTTATGGCGACATATTTAGATAAAATGGTGGTAACTAGACAGGCGGACAAACAAGCCCTACCACCAACCAAACCGAGTACACAAACATGTACCCCCTGCTGGGAATCGAACCCGGGACCTCTGGGTCTAAATCGGCGGTCTTAGGCACTAGACCACAGAGGCGGTTGAGGCGGTTTCGATCAAGTGGGCAACGAAAATGTCAAATTTAAATATAAAAAAAATAGATGGTATTTTCTAAGAAAGATTACGTACCGCTCGTATCTGCACTGTGCTGTCGGTATTCATTACCAGTTAACGTTGTTAAACATTCGTTGACGGAATAACTTAGAAGTTGGCGCCGAAAACTTTATCCTTTGATTATATAGGTACAGTCAGCAATAAATAGATGAACGCATTGTATGATCAAGCATTAAGTACGCGATGTTCAGTCTAATTCTGCCTGCCTGAACTAAAAATATTGACAGTTCTTGACAATACCCATCATCTCGTCAAAAATTTTAATATGCACTGATGATGTATTGTAGTAGGTGGCTACTGTAACCACAATTTATAACGTTTAGAAAACGTCCGTATCGCGGTTTGTGTAACAATACATAAATAAATAAATTTGATCGGTATTCATGAAAACACTGCATTCGCAAGCCAATTTTAAAACCCTACGATCTGTCAACACAACTGCATCACAACAACAAGTCGAACACAAAACAACCTTATTACTCAGGCATAGGATTGTAATTGGCATACTTTTGGAACTCGCCCTAGGATATAATTTGACGAACAAACATCGCATCATAAAACAAACGTCAATGGGGGAATTAATTCGTAGCTATGAAAAATGGGGGAAAGGGGTATTAAATATTCACGGCAGGTGAGAGCGCGTGCGTATCAACACATTTTATTTATGTCAGATACCTAGCCAATACATAAGTATTTGCTAGGAATCTGACATAAATAAATATTGATGATATATATAATGATATTGGTTGTTATCAAAACAGCCCTTGCCGAGTTTCTTGCGGCTTCTTCTCGGTACAAGGTCTCCACCGTAGGGTCCACGAAGTCATGGTTTTGAATTGACGTCAAAAAACACTTGTAAAAGTTCATTTTGATAAAAAAAAAAGAATTTAGAATTTTTAATTTAATTAAATTTTTAATTTTGAAAATTGGTAAAAAAAGTAAAAGTCTATACTCTTTCATACTGTTAGACAAGTGCCTCCATCACTCCATCATCTTGGATGTTACTGTACTGTGATGTTCTGTGTACTGTATTTTTTGTTAGAGGCAAATAAAGTTATTATTATTATCATTGAAATCATTGCTACAACTGATGTGCGTCTTGCAAATTGCAGGTTGATGACTGAATTAATAGTGATTATTAGTGATTTTTTATTTGTGTATTACTGTTTCATTTAACCCCATTAATACCTAGTTTTTTTTATTTTATTAAATAATACTAGTATTAAGTACTTAAATGTTTCTATTGCATGAAGTGTTTACCTTTAAGTGTTTGCAACATTATGTTACTTAGTTTGTAAGAATATATAAGGATATTTATGTTAGCAAATGTTGGTAAGCCTATAAATTAAAAAAAATAAAAAAATAATAATAATCATTTGCAACTCCTTCACCATATAAACTGTTAACTATACCTCACAGTCCTCCGTGCCCGCAATATGCATAAAAAGTTTTATAATTTTTCTTTAGACTCCATTTAATATTTTGTTGACAAATCCCTTAAATAACTTACTCTAATGTAAAATACATTATCGCGACAAACGACAAACATCTACAAAAAGTATCAACTCCATCACATTTCACTGACAGAGCTCGACAATCGATCGATTAACCGTATCGCAATCGATGCACTACTCGATTGTTTTGGCATCGATCACGTGCTGCTGACACAACACGAATTTATTATTGAAACACATTGTTCTTTGTTTGAATTTAGTTGGTCAGAGGTTATTGTTGTTACGGTGGATGCTGGGTACCTACGGCCATTCATAAAAAATAAATTTAGTTTTGGTTATTGTTGGGTTAAAGCTAGCACTCCACTACGAGTATACCCAACACAGAGCTATAAAATACTTAGGTCTTACATAAGTGGTGGTTACTGTTAGTTTAGATAGCATTCCATTATAATAAAGATATAATATACTAGCTGACCCGGCGGACTTCGTACCGCTTTGACAGTTTCCATCATTGAGTTAAATATATATCAATGGTTTCCATGACAACAAAACAAACAAACCATTTTGTATTGGAAAATTAAATTGTCGTTTCTAGTAATTTATTTCATTTTTTTTAGCCTAGCATAGCCTATGTTACTCAGCGCTAATGTAGCATTCTAATGGTGAAAGAATTATTTAAATCCGTCCAGTAGTTTTTGAGTTTATTCGTTGCAAACATACCTACATACAAAAATACAAAGGTTTTCTCTTTATAATATTAGTATAGATTAAGCTGAGAGAGCGGTTCGAGACATTGACTATGCTAATATTTCAACTTAAACTAACTAGTTTTATAATTATAAAAATTAAAATTCTTGTTTCAATAATTAATAATTGATTAGTAATTATAGAAGTCTTAGACATCTTGAATTATTTTTTAATAAGACTAAATGCCATTAGTAACAAAATATGACTTTTAGAACCTTCGATTAATTATGTAGAACAGATGTGTAGAGGAAAGAGGCGATGTGACAAATTTATTATGGTGTAATATTGAAAAGAGTTTAATAATAGTTTGACGTTTATATAAATTTTGCTCAACAAAACTTTGGTTCCTTCTCCATGGGGAACTGTGAACTATTTTAACGAGTATTTTTATGTAATTGGTTGTTGCGTGCCATTTTCTAGCTTCTTCTCGCTTACATTCGAGGTCGAAGATAAATAAATAGTTTTCAACACGAAAGGTTACCACTACCTTTCAAGTACAAATTATTATGACTATAAAGTATTTTGTTATAAACTACTTGCTTTTATAGCTTTACTCTCGCACATCTTTTCTTGGATAGCAACCTTTACAGTTAAAATGTTTCATTACACATAAAACATTTGACAAACCACTAGATCTACAAGTGACCAAATGTTTTGAGCATAAAGAGAAATGTAAAAAATTAGAATAAACAAAGAACCTTTTGTTTAACATATGGTCTGTGTTTAACATACACAGTGAGTGGCGACTGCTGTTTAATGGAAGTGAAGTGATAGGGGACCACGACCTCTTATTACGATTTAAAGTTATTAAATAAAAACACATTATTAAAAAAAAAATATTAATTAATTATTAGTTATTATGTTCGTGTTAGGCATGTTCATTCAAGTCAGAGGAGTTCGATGGCGCAGCGATTAACGCGCCCGGTCTGCTGAGGTTAATCAACTTTCGCAAAGGCCGGTCATCAGATAGGTGACCAAAAATTGATCATCTCGAGCTCCTCCGTGCTTCGGAAGGCACGTAAAGCCGTTAGCAGCTGCATTAGCAGTCGTTAACAAACACCAATCCGCACTGGGCCCGCGTGGTGGTTTATGGCCCGTTCTCCCAATCCATCCATAGGATAGGCTCGTGCCCCAGCAGTTGGAACATAAAATGAGCTGATGATGATGATGATGATTCAAGTGATCAAGTCAGTGTAGTCTAACGGATCTATGGAGATTGAACCACGATTTCTATGAACCCGAGCATGATTCTACACAAAATCTGGTTTGTGACCACAGTACTTGTTTCCTTATAAGTACCTTTTCCTTTCTACTCAGACGTTGTAGGAACGCAATCCAGTGCAGTGTCTTAATTCAATCACATACAAGAGATCATAGTATGTACTGGAGTGCTCTCTCCACTCCCAAGGATCAGCGCTAGGAAGCTCAAATGAGGCGAATGTCCCAAATTCCCGTAATAAACTATTTCCAGGCGATTGGTGTAAGCATCACTTTAGCACAGGCGCCCGACGCATTCCTTAAGAGCTGCTTATATTTCATTTTGAGCATTGGGGGTTTATTACTGTACTCGTATCGAACTTGTTTTTTGTTTATATTGTAACCCTTGGCACTATTTTACTTAAGTTGTTCGTTAAAACAGCATATAACAATAATTGTCATTCAATCGAAACAACATTTGTAAGCATTTATTTCTGTTATTCTGAAACCTTTGTAGAGTCTATAATCAAAGAAGACAAATTGCACAAACTGTGGTCATCCTATGACCACAATGCCTCAATCCATGCCTGTAAAGGCTTATATTGAATAAACGATTTGACTTTGACAAAGGCTATGACTTGAGACGAAGTCAAAACAAATAAGGAATGGTACGACTCGATTTGTGGTTTTATGAATAGCAAAATGTTGTTACTTAATAATGTTACTTAAATGGTTTTAACTTCAGTTGCACTATTTTACTTTTATAGTCAACGAAATTCTATACAATGACGATACGGAATAGACCCCCCAGACTTAAGCAGGCATCTCTTTAGACAAAGAGTACAAAGACAGAAGTATTACTACAGTAAAAAAGTTGAGCCCTCTGTTATTTTTTTCCAGATCATTGGTGACGTGGAGTTGGAAGTGATTGTACTAGTTTTTATGCGAATAAATATTCGCAACAAGGAAATAGAATTACATTTTATTTAAGTAGTGCATTTAATTTACAATTTCATTATATAATTCATAAATAACTGTCAATTTTGTATTGTTGAAACGTTACTTGTATGTATGTAAGTAAAGCTGTGCTGCATAAGAAGCACAGACAGACATTACTGACTTAAACGAAATACATGATAGGGCCTAAATTGGAACCATGCGGGAGTCCTAACCAATATGTTACAGAACGCCGATGTTTCTCTAAATTCTTTTACTTGACACAGCTTGTCATGCAAGTACAAATTCTTATCTAATTACAGTAACTTGGGAGACAATAATTTCTGGTTTGCACAGGAGACCATTATGCCATACTTAATCGAAGGCCTGTTGTTAATCCCAAAAACACAGAAGATTAATACTTTCAATCCTCTTTAGACTTGCTTAGTTTCTCGCATATTGGATCTACGGTCGAGCGCTGATGCAGAAAACCAAATCGGTGATCAGGTAGGCTACTCTTGAGGCAAACTCAATCTCAATACAATTCCAATGCGATTCATATGTATCGATATTGGGATAAGTTTCGCAATTTCGGAACTCAATAGTAATTTGTTCACTCAATTTCCACGCAATTTAATTGCAATGTAGCGCTATTATCCCTTTTAAGAGTGCCATTTGATTTTTTTAGATTTGGGATTAGAAATTGATTATTGCAATTGTGTTTCAAGAGTAACCTACCAGGTATTATATATCTATATAACTATTTAAACTATCATGGTCACTTGCAATAGTGTAATGATTAACGGGATTCTTACCATATTATTATTTGTGAGTATCCGATATTTGGCACAGTTGCATGCGCCATTAACAACGATACGCAAAAATCGGCCATTGCTGATGATCTGATCCAGTCGGGTTCTAATCACTTTGATTGAGTTTTACAACCCTCAGATAATTTCGACAGAACGCCACTACGTACTTAAATTGGTGAGAGAAGCAATTGAAATTACGAAATATAAAAATTTCAATCGTGACGATGGATTCAAACTGTCGCGTGTCTGGAATCCAGTGATTAGTCTAGTTAAAAACCACAAAAACAAGAATAAAACCGTTTCGCGTTCCGATACTGTGAGTGTAGTGTGTCGTGAGCAATTTTGAGTGAACAGTGACTTAGAAACCAGTGGTACGGGCATCTAGCGCAAAAAACAACTAAGGAGAGGGTAGATCGTTTTGTCTGCTCATAAAAAAACTCACCCGCATTAACTTCAGTAACTCCGTGATCCCGTTAATAATTACTCTATTACATATCTATATTCTACAACAATAAATATCAATATTGCAAACCAAATTCAATTCGCTTCCACTGTTCGATTAATTAATAAAACGAGCGTTTAAAGCGAACAGAGCGGCCAACAATTTGCCGTAGCCAAATTTATCGAATGCATCGCGCTCGGCCATTTCTCTTTGCAAATATTTCGGATGCCTGTATCATCCGATTACTCACAAGTCGCAAGGACTCCTTACAGAATCATTTGTGGCTGTGATATACGAAGATTGATGGCAGTTGCAAACAAAGCGTCCATTGGCTTACATTGCAGCCAAACACTGGTCTGAACAACGTCAAAATGACTGAGTTATCGCCTCAATAAATACGATACGTTATTGATTAATTTATCTTACTTTAATTATGTCATTACGTAACATTATTATTTCATGTCAATATAGTATTTGTGTTATGTTAATTAGAAGTCTGCATTCAATTCTGAATTTCTGTTTTGTTACTTTTCGTAAATAAGAAAGAAATCATAAATCTTTATCGTATTGTAGCCTGAGTACCCTGTTTTACTGTAGGGTACAATAGAGATGTTGTCATAATCTAATTAAAACATGAAGTACAAAGTCAGTTCTTCAGACTATTGCAAACTTGACCGATGAATCTCAGTTACTACTTAAAAGTGTCAATTGGCGTAGATCAAGTCGATCACAGTTATACGAACATCAGTATCACCACTCATTGAGAGCATAAAGGTAACGTCATAAGCACAGATCGCGCCAGACTTCTAGTCCCCTCTGAAGTTGGCGCGATTCATGTCGCAGTAGTAAAAAATAGGCGTCAGTAGGACGAAGGCGAGGACGAGCGGCAGGGCCTGCCTGTGTACAGCTGCGCGAAACAACTTCAGAGGGGACTAGAAGTTTGGCGCGATCTAACTTCTAGTCCCCTCTGAAGTTGGCGCGATTCGCGTCGCAGTAGTAAAAAATAGGCGTCAGTAGGACGAAGGCGAGGACGAGCGGCAGGGCCTGCCTGTGTACAGCTGCGCGAAACAACTTCAGAGGGGACTAGAAGTTTGGCGTGATCTACGCCTGTGTCACCGGTTTAGTGGTTGGACGACCAGTCCCAGACTCGGGTGTTCTGATTTCCATTCCCAAGTTATACCTATCCATAACCACGAAGCTATAGATAACACGCTATTGACGCACATATAAAACAACCTATCTACAAATATGAACAAAAAAAACAATCAAACATACCTAAACTCGCCACGTAAAACCATCGCAACACTATTGTCGACCTTAAGCAATAACGACATAACTTAAATTACATTGGAGTTGATAACGCCGAATTTCAATATCCGTAATCTTGGCACGTAGGCCGTGATAAATGAGGTGGTTGCCCGATTTTGGCTGTTCGAGCTGATAGTGGAGAGGCGACGGTGCCCGCACTTTGCATTACAATTGACAGTAAGTGATCGGCAAATGGCGGATTTTGGGTGCATAAAAGGTTGGCTTTGAACCTGTGAATCTGATTATCTGATTTATCTTATTACCTGATCTGAATCTGATTATCCCTGAAGATTTACTGGTGTAGCGATATTTATAAGAGCAAATTCTTATGACCTAAACTGAACACGTAATTACGAGAGACTGCTTATAAATCACCCTTACCTGTACTGAAATATCGGATAGTGACATACAATAAAATCAACTAATGTGATAATCTCATTAATAATTAAAGTCAATCTGTTGTAAGTGAGTATTATAGTTTAAAAATTTATACTGTGAATATAAGTTCAAATATGCTCGCTTCATCCAAAGCATTTTTCATTTATTCCTCTATTCATTTATCAGAGCGCGAGCATTATATCTAAGATAGAACAATTGATCTAAAAACTATGAAGAGCATATGAATGACGCCACCTATTAAAGCAAAAGATATAACCTTGCAAACGATATCAATATCTCTGTATTAGCAAGTCTTGATTATTAATTTGATAACGATTGTTGGATCATTCTGTTATATTCTGTCTGGTCTTATACATATACTTGAAGCTATGGTACACCCCACCAATTTTGTAGATATTTACTAAGGCAACCGTCATAATCATGTAACATGGCTTGCGGGCTATTTTGAACCTAGTGGGTTGTGAAAACGGACATAAGACTAATTTATTTTCATCCGTCTCGTTGTCCGGAAGAGATCGCTTTAAAGCGTTAAATTGTAATTTTGTATTGAATTTAAGTTATTTCGTCATTATGTAAAGTCTCGGTTTCATTGATAGAGATGTGTCCTTAGTCCTGGCTAGCCACCTTAGCATTGCAACAATGTTAACAGTGTTAATAGTGTTCTGTCATACAGATAAGTTAGCCACTCTCTTGGTTGAGGATAGTTATAAGTACCCTTCTAGCTACAGCCTTCACCATACAGAATAAATAAAGGCCAATGCTTCCATGTGTAATAAAAAAGCTTACAAAACAAGCAACATAGCAGCTTACATGAAAGAATCACATTACATTTAAGACCGTAGACTAAATTTATACACACAAAAGTGGGTCCCATAAAGTAACAAAGAAAAGTTCTAAGCACAAGATGGTAGCACGTTACCACAAAATGGCAGCCATTTACCTCATTGTCCGGGCAGCCGACTTCTTTGTAAGACTATTTTCTGGCGGGCGCTGAGACAATGGAATGGAAAGCGTAAAACGGAACGTAGACATTTTCATGTCAACGCGACGTTCCTTTTCATGAGGTATAACCAATTTAGGAAGCCTTTTACTCGAATTGAAGATGCGGCAAACGCTAGAGTTCGGTTTATAGAGACGAAGATAGAATAATCTTATGGGCTTCACAGAAATAAAATCATATAGGTACAAAAATGGACTGGATAGGCTGATGATGAATATTATGATGATACAGAATATACATTTGAACAAAAATAATATATAACGAGTAAAACCGAGGAATAATTTTACTATCTCAGAGTAATAGACGTAGTAGTATATCAGATTTTAGTCCCATTGTTACCAAAAGAGACAAAGCGTTGAAAAAATTCCACGAGCGGGATTCGTACCCGCACCCCATGACATGCCGGGTCAGGTGCACTGCCTATTATGCTATCGTGGCTCAATCCAACGAAATGAATCAACACTATCTACTTTTTACTTTATAAGCCAAAGGGGCCCTATTCTTACAGCCTTACAGAGTAAGAGTAGATAGTGTTGATTAATTTCGGCGAGTTGGATTGAGCTTTGATGGCATAGTTGGTGCACCTGACCCGGCATGTCATGCATGGGGTGCGGGTTCGAGTCCCGCTCGTGGAATTTTTTCAACTCTTTGTCTTTTTTCAATTTGTAATTTGTTCGCTACAGAATTTGCGTATACATGTAAATAGTCATAGGTATCGCTTGCCTGATTCTTAACTGATTTTTTCAATATTTGTAAAGATATTGGGATCGGATGTACTTAGATGACGTGTACACATATGACTACTTACATATAATTTTACGTCTAGGCCTTCCACGTTGTCGTCGTCCGTTTGTTGGGACCCATGATGTGAATTCATTGGACATTCATTTATTTATAGGATATAGAATGATTTTAATTACACAGAAATAGTGTCTGACTTTACAAAAGGCCTTTATAGAGACATTAACAGGGCACCAACACCCATTTTGATTATATTTCGTGGCCATTTTCATAGGAATCCGGAGTTCAATTTGCCCTGGACATTAAGGTAATTCGTTCCGGGGCGCAGCGTGCGAACTGAATTTTTTCACAACGGCTAATAAAACGCAACGCTATTTTTTCCTTTTCAAATTTGCATTTGCATTGTTGGCTGAAAAGTTTAACGAAGCGTACTGACCGATGATTGCATTTGAATTAATGCTGAACCGATTATGCGGTTAGAGTGCAATTGAAAAGAGATCATTTGACAAACGATGGTGGAGATTCGATTATGTGAATGTGAACCAGAGGTTGTAACGGTCGCAACGAAAGTAGCTGAAGTAATAAGTAAGTACAATGCTTCTATTTTCTTAATCATCATCATCATCATCATCATGTCATGTCATCTTAATGTCTCTCGATAATCATCGCATCCCCACCTGTAAGTGGAAATGGAGTCCAGACGCGAAGATAATTGGTGCAGCGTGAAAACAAACGTAGCATCATTTAACCTTACTCTGCCGGCCCACAAGGTGCTTCTTCACGCCTCTTTTGAAGGACCCCATATCATAGAAAGGAGGGAAAACGTGTGCTGGCGACTATTCCATCTTTGGAGGTGCGACAAAGAAACGATTCGCCAAATTTCTTTGTGTGCGATGGGATATTTGAGACAGCCTATGGAGGAAGGGAGAAAGTGGGATGAGGTCAAAGAGCTCTTTAGAGCACCCGCTATGGCACCTCGCACAGGCCCTGCCAGAATACCAGCGCCGTTGCGATGTGACTTTCTTACACCGTAGCGGCATATGCTGAGGTATGGTCCTGATTGGCTCGTCACACTGTTGTGTTCCTTATTTGTTATTCTTTAGTTATTTTTGTTTTTGTATTTCATGTCTTTTAAAAAAAAAATCTATTTCTAAGCATGTTATGTGAGAGTCAATAAATGTTTTTTCTTTCTTTCTTTCCATGGTATAAGCGGTAAAACACGCTGAGTGACGCAACATCTCTACGCAATTGCAGAGATTTGAGAGTATTTGCGACTTCTGAATTCAGAAGTCGCAAATACTCTCAAATCTCTGCGGCAATGATGAAATGCGGCAATGGCCGATAATGCGTTCAGCGCGACGCTGCAATCAAAGTCCAAAGCATCGAGAAGGTACTACTTTGCGGAACCGTCCCAGATGTGCGAGATTTCCGAATGCAATCGAATTGTAATTTTCATGTCCGTTAATTATTAGACTTATCATGTATAATAATTTGAATTCAGAACAACAAACGTTATCGTTGTTTTGTTTTTTTTTTTTTTATATACGTAGCACGGCAAATGACTCCAATTCACCTGATGTTAAGTAAATATGGAATCCAGATGCGACGATAACTGGTGCAGCGTGAGAACAGCGCAGCGTCAGTTATCCTCACTTTGCCGGCCCACAAGGTGCCTCTTCACGCCTCGTTTGAAGGACCCCATATCATAGGAAGGAGGGAAAACGTGTGCTGGCAAACTATTCCATGTTTTGGAGGTGCGACAAAAAAACGAGTCACCAAATTTCTTAGTGCGCGATGGAATATTAGAGACAGTGAAGCGGTGACTTCGGAGAGCAGCACGTGTACTCCTATGGAAGAAGGGAGAAGGTGGGATGAGGTCAAAGAGTTCTTCAGAGCATTCGCCATGGTATAAGCGGTAAAACACGCTGAGTGACGCAATATCTCTTCGCAATAGCAGAGTTTCAAGAGTATTTGTGACGTCTGCGTTGCCGATAATGCGTACAGCGCGACGCTGCAATCTGTCCAAAGCATCGAGAAGGTACTTTGCGGAACCGTCCCAGATGTGCGAGCAATACTCCACGCAAGACCGTACCTGTGTCTTGTACAAAAGGCACAACTGGTCAGGCGTAAAGAATCGCCGCACCCTGTTCAGAATACCGAGTTTTCGCGAGGCTGTTTTGATCACGGCTTCGATGTAGTCCTTTTGGTTCAGATCGCAGCGAATCGTCATACCGAGCATGTTGATACTGCTCTGCAGGCTTAGAGATGTACCCTGAAGAGTTGGAAGGGGAAGGAATGGTGACTTTTTTGCCGTGAACGCACACACCTGTGTTTTCTTGGCATTGAACTCAACAAGATTATTGGAGCCCCATTTAGATATGAGGTCCAATATCCGATCGAGCTCAATGACAAGATTCACTCGGTTAACTTCGGTTTCGACCCGCCCAGCCGCTGGGTGACCGTTATATCCCCCATGCACTGTGCTATCATCTGCATAGCAATGAATATTTCCAAGTGGAAGCATATCATTGATATGCAGAAGGAACAGCGTGGGGGACAGAACGGAACCTTGAGGGACACCAGCGTTCACCGACATGAACCGCGAAGCGCATCCATCAGACAGGACACGGATTCTCCGCTCATGTAGGAAGCCAGCGACCCAGTTGCAGAACTGAGCAGGCAGACCGTATGCCGGGAGCTTGGAGAGAAGAGCTTTGTGCCAGACCCGATCAAAAGCCTTGGCTATGTCAAGGCTAACAGCCATTGACTCACCACGCTTGTCAATAGCCTCACCCCAGAGATGTGCAACGTACGCTAGAAGATCACCCGTTGATCGTTTCTGATTTTCGTGTGAACTATACTTATAGAGCTGTAAAATCTATAAATCGTCAATCAATTACGTTCGACACAATAGTATATCCCTTCGCTCTAAAATAAATTAATAATAAACAAAAGGAGTAGTATAGCAACTCTATAATACTCTTTAACTGATAGAAATCCGTCTACAGCTGAAACACGAAGTTTGCCGAGAGATACTTAGTAGAAAAATAGATGCACTGCAAGCATTGTAAGTATAAGTAACGTTTATATATTATTTTCAATAACAAAGTAATCGTATTATACTGGATACTACTCATATAACAGCAATCAAAATCAAGGTTCATCATCGCAAGTGTTTCATAGGTACCTTACCTTAGCCTAGTCAAAGCTTTCACAACCATGACCAATCAAATTTGGCCATTTCGAAGATGCTTAGCTTTTACGATTGTAATCCGAACATTAGTAGGCGTTGCGTAGTACTGATTTATTACGCATCTGTTTTACACCTAAGAAGAATAGGTTAGGTAGGTAGTAAATATTCATGAATTTTGTAAGTATTTATTCACAAAGATTTTCATTGACTGCTAAACATTAAGGTAAAATATTTTGTTTTCATGCGTGTAAGGAGTTACAACAGAATTTTAATTTCCAACTTAAGGTCGGCTATTGGCCTTCACGAAGCATTGTTTTTGTTTGAGAAAATTACAGTTTTCCTCGACACGCGATAAAAGAGAAATAACTTAAAGGAATGCTCATTCGCATAAGCAAAGATTGATCATCATCTCACTTAATGTAAACATATAATAAGGCCGAAGGTGGAAGCGGACTTCACTCGGAACCCTCAACCACTGAAGCACTGGCAATCTTATCCCTAGCTGCCAGAACACAACAATACTACTAATATTGGTGGTAGCTAGCCAGGCGGACAAACATGCCCTACCACCAACCAAACCGAGTACACAAACATGTTCCCCCCGCTGGGATCGAACCCGGGACCTCTGGATCTGAGACCAATATTCAAAATTCAAAAAATTCAAAATTCAAAATCATTTATTCAGTTTAGGCTACAAGTAGCTCTTACGAATGTCACTATGCCATCGGTTCGTAAGTCTACTCTGGGCGGGAGATCTTGTACTGAGAAGAACCGGCAAGAAACTCAGCAAGTGTCCAGCTCTTTTCTCCCTTACAGCGTCAAAAATATTGGTAAATGCCCTATCATAGCAGGACACTTTCCATTACAATAAACACAAAAAATATAGAAGACAACCACAACATGTAAAAAAAAAACACAAAACAAAAAATATACGTAGACCGGTTGGTCTTAACCACTAAAACATAGAGGCAGTTATACTTTGATGATGGTACCTGATAAAGTGAGAGTCTCCTTGCATATCATCAACTAGGTCAGTCAAGAAACTGCGTTAGTGTGTAAGGACAGTGGAAGAATCAGAAGGAGGGCATGAAAAATTGTCAGATCATTCATTTATTCATACATTCATTCGACATGGGAACATGCAGAAGTGGCTCCGCACGGCGATCAATACAATAACAACCGTACTATTCTAATGTGGTCCGTTGATATGTAAATCCATTCATCTGTGATATCATTGTTTTTCTACACTAATGTCATGCTAATGCCGACCCAGAAAGACGGTGGCCACTGGTCAACGTCATCTGTCATTGTATCCTTAATATTGAAATAAATGCGAATGTGAGATTTTATGTATACCTCTGTTTGTTTGTTAAATAACGTCAAAACGGAGATCAACGTGATTGGTTGCACGGAGATAGTTTGAGGGCCCAGGAGTGTTATGGGATACTTTTTATTGTAAAAGACATCTCAATCGTGCTTAGTTAAAATTTGAAATAAATTTTATTTTTGTAATTAGCCAGTGGGACACTTTCCGCTGCGGGGCAAATGCCTCCATCGCATCCTTCCACTTATCTCTATCACTTGCGTCTGTGGTTAACTTTGAGAAATGAATCAAGCTCTTCACACCATCTCCTTCGGGGCCTACATTACTGCCGAGCATGCGAGAGATATGTGATCAGCCCATTTATATATAAAGTACACAGAGAAACCGAACGCTCGCTTCGGTGGCGAAGTAGCAAAGCATTCGGCCCGATATCCGAAGACCTTGGGTTCAATTCCCAGATCGGGCAGTGTGACTCGGATTTATTCGGTGCATTTGTGATCGATCACCAACCCGCATTTGGCAAGCGTGGTGATTAAGCCAATACGCATCATTTGTAGTAATGACTTACTTCAGTGATGTATGTCCCAGCAGTGGGACAGTTATAGGGAATTTACTTACTTACTTACGCAGAGAAAATGTATATTACCTTTCAAACAAAACATTATTAAATACGACGTCAAAAATAAAATTTTGTCTTTTATTCACTTCATAGACACGTGACTAACGGAATACTAGTACGAGTATCACGCGGCCGAAGCCGCTCTAGTCTGAAAGCACCTAGACACACCGGTGACACTCCGTGTACGTGAGAGCTCGAGCGCCGGTGACCTTGAGCGGAACGTGTAAACGCTAGTTGATATAGTAAGTCCGTGCGTGCGGTGCGCAATACAGAGTCACTCGCCTCGGCCGAGGCGGTCTCGCCGCGACACACATAGCCGCGAGCGATTTTACGAGCACACATGCTTACTAAATGCCGCTTCTTTTCGCGGTACCTAGTGTATATATTCTTTGACCTAGATTATTTGCTATGCTTTCATTTTAACCGACTTCAAAACAAAATAACGTACTCAATACGCAAGTGGGAATGATATGTATTTTTTTATGTTTTTGTCTTTTTAGCAGCTGTACACTATTATGTTATTTGTCTTAAGGAAAAATGGTGGGTTGGTTAATCAAAAAATAGCTTTATTTTGGCAAATAAATGATATTTTAATAATAATGTTTGGCAAATAAATACTCAGACACCATTTATTAGCTTTCCGCACTACTTTGTACGATTGGAAAAGTAACCATGACAGTCTCAAGCCCTCCAACCACGTCGGAGTAATAGATCTTGCTGTTGACAACATTACACTTGTTATAGTAATAGAATTAGAAAAAAATCTTTATTTGGTATAATCACACATCGTCCTAACGTAAAAGAATGAAATACCAACAATTAAACTTTCATATTTATAATATTAGTCATGAAACTGAAAATAGCACATAGAAAATTGGACTGAACAGCCATTAAAATAGCAGTTATTTTGGTTTCTGGTTGAAAAGTCATTACCAGTCGCCCTTTCTGCGG
The DNA here is from genome assembly GCA_963082485.1 of Eudonia mercurella. NCBI lineage: Eukaryota > Metazoa > Arthropoda > Insecta > Lepidoptera > Crambidae > Eudonia > Eudonia mercurella. Next base: position 1,301,105 of record OY720038.1, read on the forward strand.
AGTTCGCTGGAATCAGTGAGATGGAACCTAGACAATAATTGCCTATGCCGATGGTAGCCATCCCCATGGCTCTATGCTAGAGTGCTAAAGCTTTTAATTAAAACGGTTTCAAGATTAAAATAACTTTTTTAATCAACTATAAGTCACCGGCACAAGTATGAGCATTAAATCAAGCTTCAAAGCTATTTAAGAGACTCTCCCCCATTAAAGATACGGATAGTATATCAAAGTTCAGTCAAAGGGTGCGGAAACGTACGGAGTATGGAAGTGGTTGGGCGTTCGGCGCGACGTACACTAGCGGGGGTCTGATGAGGGAAGAATTAATCTACCTATACTAATATTATAAAGAGGAAAGCTTTGTATTTTTGTATGTATGTATGTTTGCAACGAATAAACTCAAAAACTACTGGACCGATTTAAAAAATTATTTCATCATTAGCATGCTACATTAGCGCTGAGTGACATAGGCTACTTGAATTTTAAAAAAATGCGGTACGAAGTCCGCCGGGTCAGCTAGTTTTAAATAAAATAACAAACATCGCATTTACAAGCTGATGCTTGTATGTATGGGAACGGGCATCAGGTATACTTGCAAGTAATATATGTTTTGTAATAGTTTATTTAATTAGCAAGTGTTGTCATTTAAAAGTGTAACTGGACTAAATTAAAATGAAACAGACTTGCAGAAAAGAGAGTCTTGCAATACTGAGTAAAGTAAATTAAAAAGGCATTCAATCTATCTTTATATATTAGGTATATAAATAAAAGTTGCTCGTTGGTAAGCGCACCACTTGAAAACGTCCGAACGGATTCACTCACTCATCATTCTTTTTAAACAAATATAAAATTATAAGTAATGTTGCTATAGTAACAAAGTATCTTAACAACAAAGAAAAAACCTAACAACTAGGTATTATACCTTCAAAAAGCGCTACATTGTATAGTCTCAATATTTTATATCCAATTGTAAAATGTGACAGGCAATAAACAATTTACTGTATACTGAAAAAAATAATTCCTTCAATAAACAACATCATTACAAAATATGATAATATAAATATTTTATTATCATCATCATCAATCAGCCATCATCATAAATATTTGCGCTCATTAAAAACCATTTCGATTCGAGCTACCAAACAGCCTCACCATTTCACTTTAGAGTTTTTCAAGCCACAGCAAAGAAAGTATCACTTTAACCCTTTACCCTCCTATAAACAACTTAAAATAATACACACATTATCCTTAGAAGTTTATTTTATGATGTAAACCATATTTGTAAACATTAATAATTGCCGTTAATTTTTATGGCCCATTAACCGTTTCAGTGTGCGTTCATTTCCAACCACTACCGAAATAGTTAACTACAAAGTGGGAGTTAACGTAAACAGCTAAGTGCAGATGATCTGATGTTCCTTTGATGGAGTGCCCGTTGCCGGTATGGGGGGCGTTAAAAAATGCTTGTCTGTCCACAAAATAAGGAGACCCAGAAGGCAATCTTAAGGCGACACACTGAAAAAATGTACCAACTTTCGGCGAATAGTTTAAGACTATAATATGAATCACGGATCTGAAATGTTGAATAGCTAAATTCACGTCTTTATTCTCAAATACACGACTGTATAATTTTGAATCGATCATAATTATTTTCGGAAACACCACAAAAAAAAACAAACACTATTGTTCAAATTACAACAGAATCACTTAATTGATATGCTTGGAAACCAGTTTAACATATTGATAACATCAATATTCGTAATTTGGTAGCTGCATATTTTAATAACTAAACCAATACTTTTAAAAATTTTTTTTTTTGGTTTTTTTAAAATTTGCGGTCTCAATTGTCGCAGGCGCTACGTATTTTCGACCTTATGACAGCGCCAGTAAGGATCAGCCTTTTTGAATGTCGTCTTAATACATACCGCGCTTGAGTAACGTAAGTACCTACACAATAGCTCGAAGCAGTCCGAGCGCAGCTGTTGCAGATTCCGTGTCCGTGATAGGTTGTCTATGTGTGCGTTGCTCGACCGCGTTAATGTGAACCTTACCTTCTGCAGTCTCGTTATTTTGTGGTATGACTAAGTTGTTATGATGTTATGAAAATACAAACACATTTGTACGACGCTTGTGCGGTACTGTCAGCGACGAATAGCGTCTAACACTTCAGCACAGTGTCAGTAGCAAGGAAAGTTTTTGTTTGTTTTGAAAAAATGCTTTCCTAGTTATTTATTTATTTATTGTGATAAAAACGACATTTAACACACAATAAAAAAAAATGCAAGAGTCAAAAAAATAAAATAAGAATCAAAACAATAACTACAAAATCGGAAAATACAAGAAAAAAAAATCATTCGGCATCTTCGCTATCCGGGATGCTAGTAATTAAATCCATTGGTCACTTAATGTTTCACAATATTTTGATAATGCTGGTTATATAAAGATTTATAATAATATGTTATGTAGAAAATAGCTTTTAAATTTGCTATGAGTTATATTCAACTCTGATATCGAATGTTTAAATTGTAAAATTTACATAAAATAGACAATATATCATTATTTACTATGTTGTTAACATACATGTAGGTATGCTTTAACAATTATGAGTAATAATGTATTTTATTTATATTCTTCTACATGGTATTAAATTTAATTTCGTTGCTGACCGTACCAACAAGCGTTTTAGAAAGTAAAGTTCAAGTTTGTTATACACAGTGTAATGGCCTCAAGCGGGATACGAACTCACGACTATTGTAATCTAGACATGAGCATTGTGAAGATAATTGTGACTTAGAAAATAAAATAATTATTAACAAATACGCTTAAATGCTCATTACAAGCAATTCTTAGGTCGGGCAAAACGTATTTCGGATTCTCCGATGCATAGCCCGGGATTGTGATCACTAGGGACCGGATTATATGCAACTTAAAAAGCTTGTTATATGCATGCAAATATGCATGAAAAATACTTGAAATTTGCATGAAATATGCATGAAAATAGGTAAAATATGCAAAATTAAATGATAAGTTTTAGACGATAATAGGTGAAGTAACATAGCATTATATTACATTACAATTTTTCTTATTTTTGTAAACGAAAACAATCAAGTATTGTTCCAAATGTTCAGTAGTAAGATTGTGTCGTCGATCATTAAATATATATATATACTATATATATAAGTGGTAAAGAATCGCTCCACATCCACTGAGGTAACTGAGCTGAATTTGAACTTTGGTGCTATGTCAGCACTTATAGTTTTTGGCAAAAGTTCAGTCGTCCCATTAATAAAACTATTAATTTGACACAAACGTAGGTACCATAACAAACGACGCGTGGCTGCTGAGTGCGCTGCGCTCGAAGAATATTGTAAATGTATCAATAATGTGCATCATAACTAGGTTTTAAGTAAAATATGCTATTACCGCTGAGGATGGCTTAAATATAATGCATATAATCCGGTCCCTAGTGATCACCAAACCGTGTTTGGTAAGCGTGGTGATGAAACAAATACCTATCAATTGTAGCGGTGATTTCAATGATGAGGCTTCTGCCCAGCAGTGGGCAAGTAAATAGGCTTTTACTTCCTACTAACCAGGGGTTTCACAGAATCCCTTATATCTTCATTTTTTGAGACTGATCATTTTCAAAATGGTAGAAGATTCCTGTCAAAATTACCACCCACAATTGGCTTACAAAGTAAAAGTAGCTGTGTAGATAAGTTTCAGCGGGCTGGACAGAGGCTGGAGAGGAATGGTAGCATAGTTGTTAGTGCACCCATTATGTCATGACAGGAGGAGTCCATGGAGTACGGGTTCGAACCCTACTGGTAAAAAAAAAGCACTTAAAAAAAACCGCTATTGCGTGGTGCATAACAAAGCTGAAGGACTTCTTGGCGGGAAAGTGAAGAGTCATGTCTGCGGTTTTGTTTTATTTATATTAATCTATACTAATATTATAAAGCTGAAGAGTTTGTTTGTTTGTTTGTTTGAACGCGCTAATCTCAGGAACTACTGGTTCGAATTGAAAAATTCTTTTTGTGTTGAATAGTCCATTTATTGAGGAAGGCTATAGGCTATATTACATCACGCTATGACTAATAGGTGTGGAACAGTCGCTAATTAACGCGGGTGAAACCGCAGGGCACAGCTAGTGTTAAATAATGGTGGAGTGTTCGTGAGTGTGCATGAGTGTTGGCAAATAAAACAAAGCAGTGCACTTTTCAAATTCTCTTAAGGAGTCCGCGTGAAGACTTAGTAAAGCCCCACATCTTGACTGAGATACTCGAGGGGTTGGGGGGTATATCATTTCTCACTTCTCATTTCTATAAACAATCATTCATCATCATCATACTGAAAAGAAATATTGTTTATTTATGTTTTACTTGTAAGAAAAATTACTTTGACACTGGCTAAATGTGCTAATCGCACGAAGCCATCAACTAAAAAAAAAAAAAAACTGAAAGAATTTTTATATACTTTTTTAACTTTTGCCCATAATTGGGACAGTATACAGACTATTTACTTATTCAAACGTTACGTAACGGTGATTGCGTCATATCATACCAAATGTACTTGTAAGTAGTCGACAGCCCTACGTTTCGCAGTTACAAAGATTGATGCAGTATGCCAGGAACGATTTCACCTCCCCATTGTGCTGGCCTCACGATTTACCCATAAAGCAGACGATAGCTGTGTCACAGACACATGGAGCTGTTCCAGATACCACGAACAGATATTAAGCTTGCAACGCCAACATTACGTTTAAAGCGACACGGAAATAATCTATCTGGAGATGATCTGAAGCACAGCTGTTAGGTTTATTACACTTTTTATTAAACTTTCGTGTTCAATTGTCAACGGGTTCTGATGCAAACTTCTTAGTTCTATTCGATTCTAGGTAAACCGAGACACATACATATATTATAGTAAATAGATACATACATATAGGGTGTTGAAGATAGGGCACGAGCAATGAGACCACTTTTTCCGTTATTGATGTTTATTGTCAACTGTTTTTTCATATTTTTTTATAAAAAGATGTCACTGAAATTTAGAATTTGGAAGGTAGACCAAAGAGAGATCCAAAGAGGCTGTAACGTTGCTGGTCGGTAACATAGGGTATGCCTTAAATATTATACTTACTAAGTAGGTAGATTGAGTTTAAACTCAGTTGAAAACTTCGTTATTTAAATATTTTTCGAGTTATTTGATAAGTACGGAAATAAAGGTACTTTAGGAATAATAAGCTGTATTTTTTTTTAGCTGAAGCCTTATTTTATCAATATCCGCATTTATTTACACATAATTCTCTTAATTCTAATGATTATGATGATGCCTACAGTCACGGCGATAACTTTGCTTTTATATCTTTATACAATATGTCCCGTTTCCGACCTGGGAGACTTTAAGGGTTGACTCTAGGCATCATTTTATTTATTTAAAAAAATAAAAGTAGGGGTGCAACTCCAACCTCTTAGCAATGGCAGCCGTTTCAATATTTAATTAATGTCCACAAGAACGTGTACCTTAAAATTGATATAGCGTCGGATGTGGATGTCCTATGCTCATGAAAATAGATTCTTTTCGTAGCTCTTTAAACTGTCTAAATATGACTTTTTCATGCAAACCTTTTTTTAAAGTATAAATAATGTAAACTTAAAAGCCAAAATATTAAAAATTAAATAAAAATCTGTTGGGCCCGGTACTGAAAAAAAAACCAGCCCGTTTACCGACTTTTACTTTTTTTTAATAAATAAAATTATTCTAAGGATCAACCCTTATAGTCTCCGAGGTCGGAAACAGGACATATTGTATATATAAATTATAAATCTTCTGTGCGTGTGTGTATGTTATTGAACTCCTTCGAAATGGCTGGATGAAATTTTCTGGGGTGTTCAAGTGGATTCGAGAATGGTTTAAATTTACAATTGGACCCGGTAGGTGGCGCTGCTATAGGGTCCATTATGGGATACGGGTGTTCTAAGCGGACGAATGATTTGTTTGTTTTGTTGTCATGGAAACTGTCAAAGCGGTACGAAGTCCGCCGGTCAGCTAGTTTTTTAATATTAATATACCATTGGACCACTGACCTTATAATTTATATACTACAATCATCAATTAGCCACATTCGATTATATATATTTATAATTGCAATGTAACGACCGCAATCAAACAATTTATCTACGTAATAACAGGTGTTTTTCTGAATATTAGTTCTTGCGTGAGGTTTTATTTAGTAGCTAAGTTTTTTGTCACACCAATAATCTAAAAGCATGAAGGTTAACAAATTAGGTACTTTTTACATTAAAATTAAATGGAAATGAAAAACAAATCGTATCCTGGTAAGAATCGGTACGATAAAAATAAAAATACTTAATATAATCTTATAACAAGTGAATATCCTTATTCTAGACTTAAATTCAAGGTTCTACACAAAGGTCAACCTAAAGCTGCATTCACAAACCGGTGGAGGTTTTAACGAATACTATTAAATTTGAATTTTTTAACATAGATTGACTTAATCTCAGCTATGACGGATCGACACGTCGCCCTGTCATAATTACCTTTCTGAGAACGTGCTGTAACAGTGAAAGGTGACTACAGTATAGTAATTACTCGTCTAGTTATTTAGTTATGTATGTAGTACGTTATTATGTTATCTAAGGTTAGTTATGTAAGGATATTATAAGTTATAATTATTACAGCCAACGTTACGTTAAGTTACTATTTAATTAAATTAAAAAAAAATAGATATCACATACATTGTTCTGATCCCAAGTAGCCACACCACATCCACTATTACCCAGACCCGACACAATATCGAAAAGTTCGTTTTTGACATTAACCCGACCGAGAATCGAACCCGGGACCTCGGAATTAGCGCCGCCCAAAGTCCGGCGTGCAAGCCACTCGGCTACGGAGGTCATATTCATATTCATATTCATATCTTTATTGCACTCCATAAGTTACAAAGATGTTAAAAATATAAGTAAGTACATTTATGGACCCTGTAGGGCACGGTAAGTAGGAGAGGCGAGGAGTCACCCTATGCTCGTATTCACAATTTTTTAATTTTTTAGTTTATTATATTTATATAAATCATGTATACATAAATCTAAATTTAGTTTATACATAAATTAACAACTTTGATGATAAAATATTATTTGAGGTTTTTATCATCTTAAATCGGTCGTCGTATTTAAATATAATTGATCACAGTTCCTATTATTTGAAGTTGTCTTCTACCTACATAAGAATCTACGGCGCAACATGTTTTCTTTTTTAATCAGCTATGTCAACATTTACTCCTTTTTTTAGCTACATCTTCCACACAGTCTATATCACTTGTGGAATGGATTAATCTGCTATAAAATTTCCTTTTATAAAGGTCCTACTACACTCCCGCTGCAACTATGGCAGGCTCACCTCGTTGCATGGCTCATTAGCATGCGCGTGATGCCGATCACAAGGTCACGTCACGCCGCGCTGTTATGTAAGCACATTTACTATCGTCTAAGGTCGTATACTACTTTTTAACGACTTGTTCGAATTTTAAAACGACCGTTAAAAATGTAAGCATTCCTATTTTGAACTGTTTTGTTTTTTATCGATTTCTTTTGTTTGTGCTTTGCTTAAAAACTTTTAATAAATACTTTTTGGTTTAGAGTCTAGTTAGTACTCTAAAGCTTTTCGTATAAACGTCTAAATGTTTGAAGAGAATAAAGACATGATTCTGACGGCGGCGGGGGCTGCCAACTGCAAACTACTCTTAAAACTGGAGACCGCAAGCGGCACTACTGCTTTGTATGCATATGAAATTAATCAGAGCGCGAAGACACTGCAATTTAAATTAATTGCATATATGCAAACCAGTTGTAGAAGTCTCCGTTTCCAGCAGCTTTAGAATCTTAATACTTTTAGCTATACCGCACGATTTTACTACAAATAAAAAACAAAGATTAAAAAAACCTAAAAAGATAAACAAATCGTTTTAAACTTTAAATGCAGACTAAACTATTGGTTCTTTAAAGGCAAGCACATTTATAACAAGAATAAACATTCATAAAACTCTTCAAAACTTTTTTTTCCCATTGGACATGCCGCCTTACGCATAAACGATTAAAAATACTGACTGATGATCGCATAATCTGATTGAAGTCATTGCTAACTGATCGTTAACCTTGAATCAGCCAAGAGTGATTCTGACTGATGTTATAATGAATAGGTGTTATAAATGTAACTGTTTTTTGTAAGGGAATCTAAATCTTAAATGGTGCCTCTTAAGTACAGCTCAAATAAAACGTCATAGTTACGTTATATTATCTGTTTTAGTCAACTCAGCAAAATAAAATTAATGCTTTTTGTTCTAAGTTTATTCAATTAGTAAGAAAAAGTTATTAAAGTACGATTTCGTACTAAATCTACGAGTTTTTTTATATGCTACATATATATGTCCCACGTTCGAGTTCATATCTCTTCTGAGGCTCAGGCCCTATCACATCAACATATGCACATGAAGAGTTTGGGCCATAGCCCACCACGCGGTCAATATTCGGATTGGCGGGATTTAATGACTCCCATCTTGCGTCAACAATCGTGACCAATGGCTTTATGTGCCTTCCCACGGAAGAGAGATTTAATAAACGTCACCATTTTAATAAAAAAACTTTTTTAATAATAATAATAATAAACTTTTATTTCAGGCATAGCCCATTAAATTGTGTTAGTAACAATAAAACTTATCTATGTTAGCATTACCTACAGATTTTGTTTTCTTAAATTTTTTACCACAATCAAAATTTATGATTTTCAAGATATGCCTCTACGCTGCAGAGACCGCTTTTCCTTTTTTTTCAAATAATCCAACAATTTTCGTACCAAAGAGTTTTGTTACAAAAAAAACTATTAAAACTACCTACAACTTGTTTTATGGAAACCAGTCGGCACAGCTGCGAAATCTAGACAGGCCGGTGTTCAGACATCTGCCACTACGATGATACTTTTTAAGTGTACTTCTGCACGTGAAAAGGAACTCTATCACAAGGACTTCTGGACGATTTTTAAATACACACACTATACTTAATTCCGCGTTACTTAAATAATTTCGCCATGAAAGTGATAGCAGGTGGATTGGGGTTTGCAACTCAAACGTGGTATTACTTTGTGTATAGTATTTAGGTGAGATTTATGTACAATGGTAATTTATGCAATTATCTATATAATAAGAAGCGGCATTAAAAAGGGAGTGTGGGTCCAAGCGAATGTTTAATATGGCCAATTAATGTTTTTCCATGGGTTTTGTCAGAATATCCGTGTTGTGACCGTGAATTTGCAACAAAAAATCTACAGACAGAGAATTGTGTTTCATATTTTAGATAAGTACATACATACAACACCAAGCCGATTTCCATTAAGTACTAATAGCGATTACTTACTTGATTTCAAGGATGGATGCTTTTGCTCAACAGTAGAATATAAGGGTAGAATCGCTTTATATTATTTAAATATATGTATATTTATTTTGAAAAAAAAAAAGATTTATTTTATTAAATTATATTATTATTAGATTTGTGTGTGCCTACTCATATAACTTTAGTGGCTGACATGAGCTGGATGCCAGTAGCCGCGGATCGTGCTCAGTGGCGTGCACTTGAGGCCTATGACCAGCAGTGGACTTGTGGCTGATGATGATGGTGATGATATAATATTTTTACTCTTACTTTTTACTTTTAAGTGCACAATTGTGCGTATTGAATAAAAGCCTTTCATTTCCTTTACAGTACCTGGTTGACAGAGCTTTGCTCGGTATTTTTTTTACGGATAAAATGACGTTTTCTAAAAATGAAACCTAGCTAGATCAATTTATCGCCCCCGAAACCCCCTGCATACAAAATTTCATGAAAATCGTTGGAGCCGTTTCCGAGATTATATATTATACCTACAAGAATTGCTCGTTTAAAGGTATAAGATTTAACGGCGTTAATAAATTAAAATAAACTTTGTACAAGCGTATTATAAGAATACCTAATGACAATTAAAAGAAAACATAAAAAGTTTCACATCCAACCTCATTCTCTATTTTATTGTTCTATGGTTTTATTTAAACGTTCGATTTGTAATGTGAATCGTAAATAACATCTTAAGACCACCCGACTGGGCGCAACGACAATGGATTTGATAAACGAATTTAATTAGTACAAAGACATTTATTAACTTACAAGAATGTTGGAGTAATTATAAATTTTATGTAAACAATGTCACAATGGATAATAAAATATATTAATAGGCTATTAACGTACCGATTGTTCATTCTGATTTTTAATACAAAATTAAATTAATGAATAGAAATTTAAATAATGTTATTGAATTGGTTGTAATGAAGCTAACTATACTAGTCTGCCGGATTCTTAGAAAAGTCTGATTAATTTATCTTCCTTCTGAAATTTATATCATATTAAAACAGATAATACAGATGCACGCGCATAAAACAACAAAAAATAGGAAATTAAAGAAAAGTCATAAAAAATGGTCGGAGCGATGCATTTTTCTGCGAGTACCGATTTTTAGTCACATCACAACACAACCACAAGTAGAAACAAAAATAGCAGTTGCAACTATTACTATTTAAATTATTAATTCCTAAATCAATTTTTTATACATAAATTCACCAATAAGCGAATTTGTCTTCTACAAAACATTATATGAATGCGTTATCAAAATTTATGAGCAAACAACTGGCGTCGCGTAAAATCGAATTGATTACTACATCCGCAGTGCCCAAATTATTAACAATAATTAAACCAATTAACACAACTTACTCTAAATGACTTAACAAGTGACGGCCGCGGTAATTACCTGCAACAATGAACGAAGTAATTAAACAAGTTGCTGGATGCACTCACAGTTAGTGAAATAATCTGTTGACCTTTTAGATCAAGTGTGAATTGTACAAGCTTAATTAGAATTCAAACAAAAAACAAAATAAAGAAGTTAGTAAAATAAGTAAGAAAATAACCTATATAGGTCTATTTATATAAAATACAGCATGTCCATCGGCTACAATCACCTTTGGATAGATGGCACTAATGTCGCTCTAAAGCATTTCAAAAAATCAAAAAGCAGTGACAAAATTCAGCGTTTACGTCAGCTTTCCTGGTAGCATAACGGTCAAGCAGCCGCCCGGATTGCGGAAGACCCAGGTTCGATTCCTGGCTGGGTCCGGTGGGCGTTTAATTTTTTCACTGTATTTTATATAAATATTTAATTCAGCTTAAGTGTAGCAATTAACACTTAAAAATAAAAAGTAAAAAAAAATATATAGGTCTACTTTTGCGTTAGCTCAATCACCACACATGCCAAATGCGGGTTAGTGATCATAAACCCGCGCTATGTATCGAAAAGTCTGAAACCATCTTTGCCCAACCTGGGAATTGAGCCCAGGACCTGAGCATATCTGGCTGAACGCTTAGCAAGTCAGCCGCCAAAGCGTTTTGAAAAATGGTGTATTAGCTTCTGGTTTAGGCGTCGTATTGAGATGCTTGGGTTAAAATTAGTTAATTATTTAAAAATATTTATTTATTTAATTATTTATTTAAGTATTTATTCATTTATTTATTCATCAACGTTTCTTTAAACTAATAAATTAAAATAAGACAATAAAAGTCTAAAAACAAACAATATTTTTGAGGTGTAATCTTAAAATAATTAACTAATTAATTTGAGGTTATTACAATAGAACGAATCCGAACGAAAATCGTGATGTGTTGGTTCAATCTTCATAACCACGTTACACTAACTGTCATATTAATAACAAATCAATAAGTCTATAGAGTTCCGTGTGTGTTTCGACTAGCCTTATCATACCTTATCGACAACGGGTGAGATGAAAGTCGAGCACAATGGAATACATACTTAAAAAAACCAAAAGTAAAACAAACGAGAGTAGACATAAAAAACGTGTTTCATTTCAAATCGTAAACTATTGAATGTAAGCCTGCCAAAATGATCCAAATTGATTGTGCCAAATTGATCTAAAATGGATCGCGGATAAGATATTTAAGAGATCGAGGTTAATTAAAAATACGAATAAGTTATTCAGTCCGCATCAGTTTTCACAACAAACTGATCAATCGGACACCACCTGGCCACCTGCTGACAACAGACACATTAAAAACCAGAATGGAACTTCAAAAATGAAAACAAAAAGCGACACTGAACCGATTTGTTATTACATTGCACGGTATACATGCAAAAGTACGAAACTACAGGTGCAGACACAGCAATGAACTACGAAGTTCGATTAATTGTAATTTTGGACAGTTGTTAATTGGTACGCATAAACTGAGCCAGTCTGTTCTGGTGGCACGCAGGCGCAGGCTGTGCGGAACATCTGCTTCGCATGTCGTGTCGTATTGCTTATTTCTTAACTAATCTTTAATATTTGTAAAAATATTATGATTGGATGTTAGTGACGGTAGATGTTGACATTGAATGGGCGCCTTTGGCTTTCAAAGTAAAAAGTGTTGAATAATTTCGGCGGGCTGGTCAGAACCACGATAGCTCAATTGGAAGAACACCTGACCCGGAACGTCAGAAGGGTGCAGGTTCAAATCCTGCTCGTGGAAATTTTTTCAACATTTGTGTTTTTGTAATTTGTTCGCAACAAAATTTGCGTTTAAAATTATTTGAACATTTAGAAATATATAAATAGATAGAAATAGTTCTAGCGACAAAGCATGCTCGGCATTTCATAAAATACACTTTTAAAAATGTTAATAATTGGTAAGGTAATTGGATAATATAGGTATTTAGATAATATATGAATAGATAAGTAATAATAATTATGTAACTTATGTAACGTTTAATGTGGCAACTATTGCATCTGGGGGCACGACAGTCGAGCAAAAAAGCAGCACGGCCGTACCATCCTTTTTTCGAAACAGTTCAGTAAACCATTTTCGACCCCCTATAACTTCGTTGTTGTTAAAACTAGAAGCCTGAATTTTCAGTAACCAAGCAGGCATTGTATAATTCAAATTTCAATCAATTTGAACGAGTAGTTTAAGAATTATAACTAGTCAAAATTTTTTGATTTTGTCACTCACTGACTGACCGATCATCAAAACTCTAAGGCACTTCTAGCAGACATACAAGCTTAAAATTTTGAATACAATTAGTGTTTGCCAAGTCAATCTATTTATTTAAAACAAAAGATTTTTAATATTGATATTGTCACTATAAGATGTTGTTAGGTTAGCTAATTATGTAATAACTTACGACAGAAAATCCCTAGGGACTAAATAAATTAACCGACTTGGTATTACATGGATCTCACAACTTTTTACGGTTGCTGACAACTGAGTTGTGAGACTTGGTTTTTTTACAAGTACGTTTTTGATGGCATTTATTTAGTATGTAAGGATAGTTGTGTATTAAAAATAAATAAATAAATAAAATTAGCTCAGCGATTTATGAAGAACATTATCTCAGCCTGGCTGGTTATCAGCTATACATCTTCAATCATTTCGTTCTCATTATACATGACAACAGTTAGACTATGTTTAAAAATAAACAAAGTTTACTAACAATCCTTATTTTTAAAGCAAGGAAGACTCATACATGTGCAGTAAGTAATTAGTTAGTTCAAAGTCCTCGCGCGCCCTGTGAACGCACGGTCGTACACAAGGTGGCCCGCTAATTATACCTACAGCGCGGGACGGGTTAAACGCAAACCGCATGCATCTCAATTACCTAGTTTCCAGACACTGTTTGTGTGGGGTAGTTGTATCCACTCAATACAAGTTAACAAACACAATTACCGACGCATTAACCTAGGTAACTTAACAAACTGTTCTTACGCAGTTATTCGACTAACAAGTCTCTGCCATAGACTTAAAAATTGGTTGAAAAAACCTGTTTGTGCTATCAATCGATAGTTTGTTCCATTTTAATTCTACATACATGCATATAAATTGACATAGGTATAAGTTAAACAATTAATCATTTATTTAATATAAGCGGCGAAGCTTCGGAAGCCAAATAGATAAATGCCTGTAAAAGCTTTTACTGAATAAACGATATGACTTTGACTTTGATGCTTGGCTTGAATGATTGACGTGAACCCATACCTAACTAACACAAGCATATTAGCTTTCTAGGTGGGTTAACAGGACTGTTGTGTTAATAGCGAAATAGTAAAAAAAATATTTCGAATAAAAGACGTCGGTAGTCAAACAGAATGTGGGTATGGTGGTTCATTTCACATAGGTACCTACTATCATTATAATAAGAAACAAGAATTGAATGACGTCAACCAATTTTAACATGTTTTATGTAACTGAGGTTAGTCAGTAGGTAAATCGTTTCTTATAAAAATCAAAGTCAAAGTCAAAGTCAAAGTCAAGTTTTTTTATTCAAATAAGCTTACGAAAAGTGCTTTTGAATCGTCCATACATTTTTTACCTACTACCCATTCAGGACGTCTATTTTTTAGCTGTGGAGAAGAATGGGCGCACGAAACTCCACAGCTGTATTAGAAGTAACGACATTTACAAAAAAAAAGCATTGCGTTACCAAACCATACAATATTTACAATTAAAAACTATCAAGAGCCCGGAATTACAAATAACGCTAACATATACTTAACATTACACTTTATTCTAAAAAAACGTACTTGGGCACTATGTATGTACTAATTCAAAGTTAATAGAATGACGCTTTATACCTATACAGTGTGCGAGAATTAAATGCATTCTTAACATGAACATAATATTTTTTTTTATTTTTTTTTATTTATATTTTACGGGTAAGCACAGTGCCTTGATCTCACCTGATATTAAGTGATGATAAGGCCAATGATGGAAGCGCACTTCACCCAGGGTCCTCAACTAGTGAGGCACTGGCTATCTTATCTCTAGCTGCCAGAACAACAATGCTACAAACATTGATAATATGGCGATTTACATGGTAATAGCCCTTTTTATAAGTGTTTCCTTAACGTGTTTCTTAAATTTCTCAAAGGGCAAAATTAAAAGCAACAGTTTCAGTAAATAGACGTTTGCTACTGTTATTGTGATTGTGACAAATATAATCACTTCTGATGAAGTGTTTTGTTTTTGTTATGATAATTACTATTGTGTGCTTAAGTAGCAACTTATAACAAAGGGTAAACAAACGAATTGTGGTCTGGTGATTTATTTCATTAAGTTTCTTATACTTTTTCCTGTGTTTATCAAATACTGACTCAATCAAACATATAAATCAATATAAGACAAAGCATTTTAAACCGAAACATACTTTTTAACTACTTAACAAAAACTTAAATATACTATGTATAAACTTTAACAGTGCTCTAATCGTAGAAAACTAAATTAAAGAAAACTAACCTCTATTTATAAGTATTTGTTTTTCTGTCACTATTGAATATTGAAACTGTGAAGTTGTATTTAAGCAATAAACATTTTATTTTCATAAGTAATTTTTAAGTCTATGGTTCAAGATGGACGTTTTCGTAATAGAATAACAAACTTGCCCCTTCGCCCCGGTCCGGTGATAAGAGATTAGGCCCGGAATAAGTCAGTCTATTTGAGGACCACTTGCGCTTTGTAAACTATTAACTTTTTCTATCGAGTTAGGGTTGACTCGCACAACAAATTATGTTTTCCAGATCCGATTTTCTCCGTTATTATCTTATGACATTTTGGTGTCTCAATATTAAGGTACTGACAGACATGCTCATTATTAGCACGAGAACATGCCATTATTGAGCAATTGCTTCTTTTTCTTGGTACTTGGAAGCATGTGTGGAAATATTGTTAGTTATTATAAGCATGTTTATTTCGAGAATGATCAAAAAGTTTTTTTAACTAAAGTGGTTTTCATTAATGATATAATATATTCACATCACATTTTTGCAGCCTTTGCAGCGTTACCCCGATGAAGCTTTTTTATTTTTTATATTTTTATTTATGACAATAATAGCACACACACAAGCCTTGGTACGTTTTAATGTGATTGTGATTAAAACTAAAGTTATGCGGCAATATTTAGCGAGTGCTTACCAGTTAAGTTGATTTGAGAACATTTTGCCTTAATCTTTTTTAATTTTTTTATTTATAGCTCGGCAACTCCACTCCACCTATTGTTAAGTGGAAACGGAGTCCAGACGCAAGGACAACTGGTACAGCGTGAAAACATCGCAGCATCAGTCACCCTCACCCTGCCGGACCACAAGGTGCCTCTTCACGCCTCGTTTGAAGGACCCCATGTCATAAGAAGGAGGGAAAATGTGTGCTTAATTAACTTGTGAATCTTATTTATTTTAAATATTGATTCAAAGCTACAGAACTAAAGTAAGTAAACATTACCTTCGAAGCGGCGTGCAAAAAAAAATTTATTTTATCTTAATGTTGTAAAATATCTTTTCAACCCTACGGTACGTGTACACAGCACCTTCGTAGCGGGGTGCGCGCGCGCATCTCGACGACATGCACCTGTCAACGGGCCGTTTTGTGGACGCTTTTGGAGGGTTTTTGTTCCTGCGCTTGGAAAGGTATTAACAGCTTAAGCGATTACACGTGTTCGTTCGACTTTTAGTGATCGCGTTTTGTTTTATTTAGACACGCGAGTGTTAAAGGTAATTCCTATACTGAACTGAAGGGAGAAGCCTTTTTCTTGTAAACACATGACTATTTGTTGATTTGTTTGTTTTAGTACCTAACTGAGTTGCTCAGTACTCGGTTGTAATAACCGAGCGAGCGTTTAAAATATTTACACATTGGCGTGAAAAAAGAGCTTGTACGCTCAAACTGAAAAGGCTCATACGATTGCGGTCATAAAACACGCATTTCAAACGACTGAGTGAGCTTTGAAACTCTGATATTAAGTTATACTAGCGGTTCATCCTATCACACTTATAATAAGAAGTAAAGTTAAGTATAACCTACAACTAGATAAATGCCTCCATCAATCAAGTCATCGCTACATTTGATGGCTTTATCTCCACGCTTGCCAAAAACGGGATGGGAATCACAAACCCGGGCTTTTACTTAGCGCCTTGCCACTCGGCCACCGAAGTGTAGATAGATACTTATTTATTGATGTGTAACATCTTTCCGCTCGGTTTCTTTAAAAGCAATTTGTTGGAGTGATTTCGAGAAATGGGACGGAAGTATGTGTAACTGTGTAACACGTGTGTAACAGGAAGTCGGGGTAGTGCGCAAGCGCGCACCATTTTGTAAATTTAAAATCGATATTATGAACATGACATATTATTATTATATGTGACATATTGTGTCATTTGACTATCAAAGGTCACTTTGATATGTCAAATGTCTTCTAATGAGTATTTACTGCATTTATTTTAAAGTTATAAAATGATGTAATGCCTAACCCATTTAGATATTTATTATTTATTTATTTTATGTTAAAAGGAGGCAAACGAGCAAGCGGGTCACCTGATGGAAAGTAATCACCGTCGCCCATGGACATCCGCAAAACCAAAGTAATCGCAGATGCGTTGCCGGCCTTCAGGAAAGAGTTGGATCTTGAGGAGGGAGTAAGAATTGGGAGGGGGGAGGGGTGAGAGATGTCAAATATTACACATCATATGCGACTACTGTAAGGCTCGCTCGTTTTTTATATTTATTTTCAACCTATATCGTCCCATTGCAGGGCAAAGGCCTCCCTTCCCTTTTTCCAATATTCACGGTCTGTAGCTTTCTGGGACCAATCCCTCAAAAATTCAAAAATGAGTCCAACTCGTCCTGATAGATAGATACTTACTAGAATAAAAATAATACTGGCATCACGATTTGTATGCTCTATCTAACCGTACTTCCCAACACCCCCACTACAATAAGTGTCTTAAAGCTTTGAGCGTCGAGTAACAATCTGGCAGAGCACGCAGCCCGAATCGAGTTAACCATCGCTGAACAAAGAAGTGGCGACGACGAACGGTGGGAATTTCAAATGAGTTGTAATGTAACTGGTGGAAGGGGGGGTGGAGGGGAGGTCGTAGCATTTTCGTGTTTCCCCGCTAATGAAATCCGGAGTTTGTTAAAAGTACAACACAATGCTTGGAATGTTTGCGTCGAACTTTACGGTTCTGCAAACATGTACCTACTGCCTCCTACGCAGCACTAACTATAACCCAACATTTGGCGGATCCTAGTAGTGTGTATTTACTTAATCATGTAATTGCACAGGTTACGGAGTTTTGGAATTTCGTAATTTGTACCGTGAGGGTAAGCCCTACGAAAAAAGTGATTTGATTTGTGATAGTGTTCAGTCCTGAATCGTACTGAATATTCTTGCTAAAATTACCACTATAAGTGTACCAAACATGTACCTACTGCGTCCTACGCAGCACTAACTATAACCCAACATTTGGCGGATCCTAGTAGTGTGTATTTACTTAATCATGTAATTGCACAGGTTACGGAGTTTTGGAATTTCGTAATTTGTACCGTGAGGGTAAGCCCTACGAAAAAAGTGATTTGATTTGTGATAGTGCTCAGTCCTGAATCGTACTGAATATTCTTGCTAAAATTACCACTATAAGTGTACCGATCCGATCCGAACCCCTAGGAAAAACTAGTAGGGAACGGGGACACGACAAGACCACTAGTGCGTGATGCCATTCCCTCTAGAAAACCTTTGACGGTGTTTCTCGCTGCCCCCAAAAAATCCAGGGATGCTGAAAATACCGCCTGGCGCAAACAGCACTCTCCAAAAAAAAAACCTATAAGTACATATAACTGTTTTGCAATGACTAACGATCCATACCTGTGTTAGTTGCTATTTCAATCTTAAACATCTCAACATACTATTCACATTTATGTCATGTCAATCATATAATCATGTTACGGCATCATACTTGTCTTCAATTGGTGATTGTTGGAGCCCGAGAAAGCAGTTCGCCACTTTCTAAGCCCTACAGCTTCACCTTTTACTTAAAGTATTTAATGTATGCAAATATGCACGTAGGTTATTTAGATACAAATAATAATAAAGTAATTACGGGAATACTGTTTATTAATGTATGATTTTTGTACCATGTATAATGGTCAGTAGCAGTGAAGCGAAATCTTTGGATCCCTTTTTAAGCAAATTGCGCGGAAAGAGGAGTATGAAATTTCGCACACTTATAGTTTATATAAAGAAGGACTGCAGAATGCTAATATATATATTTTTAATTATGCATTAAAATACATAAAAATAAATAATCATTGTTTCATAGTCGAATTTCGACCACTGGGCGAGAGTAATTGGGCTGTGGAATAGATAGTCGAGAAACTTTTTACCAACTGTCAAACGATTTTATTTAAAAGAAATTGTATTGGAATGGAAACTATGACGTCACTATTTTGTTTCGTCAATTGAGTGTTTATTTATAACTTTATAAGTTACAAATGTATGCTTAAGTCAAATAATAACTACTGACGCATCCTACGGGCAGCCGTAGCTACTGGCGTCTGGCCAAAGCCGTGCAATCAAATTTCTGCCAACCCTCGCTGCCACCACTGAGATGTCCTGACGGGACTTTAGCTCACAAGCCGCAGGAGAAGGTCGATCTCCTGGCCAAACTCTTTGCAGCTAACTCCCGAATCGATGACTGCAATGCACAGCCACCTTCAATTCCTCACTGTGGCCACACAATGCCTGATTTTAAAATCAGGCAGTGTGATGTCCGTGCGGAGCTGCAGTCAATCGATGTCCGGAAAGCTAATGGCCCTGATGGCATCCCAGCAATAGTCCTGAAAATGTGTGCAGCGGAGTTGTCCCCCGTGTTAACGCGCCTTTACCGTCTCTCGCTCTCTTCTGGTTGTGTGCCGGAATCTTGGAGAGAAGCTAATGTGCAACCGGTCCCCAAAAAAGGAGATCGGTCAGACTCATCTAATTACCGCCCCATAGCCGTTACTTCAGTTTTGTGCAAAATCATGGAACGTATTTTAAATAAACAACTTGTACACTACCTGGAAGAACACTCCATAATTCATGATCGCCAATACGGGTTTCGGCCGAAACGATCAACGGGTGATCTTCTAGCGTACGTTGCACATCTCTGGGGTAAAGCTATTGACAAGCGTGGTGAATCAATGGCTGTTAGCCTTGACATAGCCAAGGCTTTTGATCGGGTCTGGCACAAAGCTCTTCTCTCCAAGCTCCCGGCATACGGTCTGCCTGCTCAGTTCTGCAACTGGGTCGCTGGCTTCCTACATGAGCGGAAAATCCGTGTCCTGTCTGATGGATGCGCTTCGCGGTTCATGTCAGTGAACGCCGGTGTCCCTCAAGGTTCCGTTCTGTCCCCCACGCTGTTCCTTCTGCATATCAATGATATGCTTCCACTTGGAAATATTCATTGCTATGCAGATGATAGCACAGTGCATGGGGGATATAACGGTCACCCAGCGGCTGGGCGGGTCGAAACCGAAGTTAACCGAGTGAATCTTGTCATTGAGCTCGATCGGGTATTGGACCTCATATCTAAATGGGGCTCCAATAATCTTGTTGAGTTCAATGCCAAGAAAACACAGGTGTGTGCGTTCACGGCAAAAAAGTCACCATTCCTTCCCCTTCCAACTCTTCAGGGTACATCTCTAAGCCTGCAGAGCAGTATCAACATGCTCGGTATGACGATTCGCTGCGATCTGAACCAAAAGGACTACATCGAAGCCGTGATCAAAACAGCCTCGCGAAAACTCGGTATTCTGAACAGGGTGCGGCGATTCTTTACGCCTGACCAGTTGTGCCTTTTGTACAAGACACAGGTACGGTCTTGCGTGGAGTATTGCTCGCACATCTGGGACGGTTCCGCAAAGTACCTTCTCGATGCTTTGGACAGATTGCAGCGTCGCGCTGTACGCATTATCGGCAACGCAGACGTCACAAATACTCTTGAAACTCTGCAATTGCGAAGAGATATTGCGTCACTCAGCGTGTTTTACCGCTTATACCATGGCGAGTGCTCTGAAGAACTCTTTGACCTCATCCCACCTTCTCCCTTCTTCCATAGGAGTACACGTGCTGCTCTCCGGTGTCACCACTTCACTGTCTCTAATATTCCATCGCGCACTAAGAAATTTGGTGACTCGTTTTTTTGTCGCACCTCCAAAACATGGAATAGTTTGCCAGCACACGTTTTCCCTCCTTCCTATGATATGGGGTCCTTCAAACGAGGCGTGAAGAGGCACCTTGTGGGCCGGCAAAGTGAGGATAACTGACGCTGCGCTGTTCTCACGCTGCACCAGTTGTCGTCGCATCTGGATTCCATATTTACTTAACATCAGGTGAATTGGAGTCATTTGCCGTGCTATGTATAAAAAAAAAAAAAAAAACATAGGATGTTTCAAATACCTGGTACGTGATTAATTTTCAGGAATTAATTATTGATGTTGTCAATAACCCTTTTATTGACGGGATTATATAACCATGTTTATTGTGGACTTCTGACTTCTGAGTTGCATGTGCTATGATTATAGTCATAATAATAATTTCATAATCATTATTATGACTATAATCATAGCACATGTCGACTCATGTCGAGAAAATAGCCGAAAAGCAGGTTATAACAAATATTTTGCTAGCCTTAAATGACTCGGTACTATTGCGAAATTCTTTTCATTAATCATTAATTATCCAAGTTTTATATAAGTTTGACTTGATTAGACAGCGTAACTTATAGTTTAATTTATAAACTATTAACTAAGTATACATTTTTACAAAAAAATATCACTTTTTGAGGATCTAAGTACATAGATTTCTGTGTGTCAAACTGTTAAGCCTAGCAGTCTTGTTTACTTAGGCGCCAAAAACAAATCCCTCGACAGTGTTTTGAGTGGAAGTGTCGAAAAACTTGTTCTATCTGTGGATTTACGTCCACAAAAAGGTGCGTACCACGGTAAGTCTGCACCTGTCATGCCGCAGGTGACTTTCGTCGGCTTTAATACATAAATATAAGCTCCTTGGAAGCGGGTGAAGGTTTAATACCTGATATTGTAACTTTCATAAACGAACATGATTATTGAACACTGTAAGTAAATAACCTGTTATAGACACCGACAATCCCAAATTCTTCTTGAAAACCCCTGAGAATCTAGCAATAGTAATACTAGTTCTCTTGGGTTTTCGAGGGTATGCTCTCATGTAATGCCGATCCCAGGTCCAAGACTTAAGAGGCGCCCTCGGGTTTACCTCGACAACCAATATAAGTTAGTGAGCTGATATGAGGAGCTGGTCTGCAATTGCTCAGGTTAAGCAACTTTCGCAAAGGCCGGTCATAGGATGGGTGACCAAAGACTTATCATCTCGAGCTCCTCCGTGCTTCGAAAGGCACGTCCCGGCTGTATTAGCAGTCGTTGACAACCACCAATTGGGCCCGCGTGGTGGTAGATGGCTAGTTCTCCCTATCTAGCTAGTGCTAGTACACCAGCACTGGGGGTCATAAATATGAGCTAGCGATAGTGATGAGCCGGTTTGATGTGTACCTGTAGTTAGCAGAGGCTACGATTTAGATAAGGCACTTTAAGTATCCCTTATTTCGCTTAACATTAAGGCTGAAGCACAATTGTTCAATTACAATAGCAAACGTGATCCATAGTACCCAAAGCTATAATCGATAGTTCAAACCATCCCGAGTCCGGATATGAATGGCCTGAATACGTTCCCACTGCTATCTATCAAGCAGACAGACAGACAAAGCTAGCATTCATTAGCGGTCGATGCACCACTGTAATGCACTCTCGAGTGGACCAACATTCAGTCTTGGATCCTTCTCTTGCACAGCTGAAAGTCATATGTCGTGTCGCTCGCACACTTTCAAATTGTATTCAGCGCTGGCCACTATCTCCTTGTTGTAACTAATTAAAAACAGCTTGGGGTCCGCGTAAAAGTGAATTGAAAAGTTTAACGGTGCTAATAAAATACAGTGTGTTGTTACTCTCACACCATCAATGTCACTGGAGGAACAGAAGCTGAATCAGTTAGTCCAAAGCATACTATTGGCAACTAGGTGTCACCTAGTAAAAAGTTTTTAATTGGTGTGTTTTGTTTTCCTAGTAAAAGTCAGTGTGTGTGTTTAATGGTTGTGACGTTTGGGTTTCGCAAGACACCAGATCACAGGCATTTTTAAAATATCGTTTTATTATATTGGTACAAAAGATTTACTAAAGAAAAAATAAAGTAAAAGAAACGTAACTTAATTTTAAAAAAAAACCTATAAATTTAAAATATCCTCCAGCTGTGTGCTCATGGGAACGGTCCCAAGAATGCTGGCAACATTACCTCAGGATAGCCAAGCTAATACGTTGGCAGAGGCAGCTGCCAGCCTTCTTGTCACCGAAGGATTCAATAAGGCTAGCACTCAACTCTTTAACAAGCTGCTTGGCCTCATGCCCCCATGGACCGCAAACGGAACAAATAAATAATTTGGTTTCAGGTTTGTGTATTTGTGCCGTTTGCGATTTTCCACACTTACCAGCAGCCCTCACATGAAGTGAGGTGGCGAGGACATGCGAGGGAGCCACGGTATCAACACAGGTTATGCAAAAAGGAATAGGAACCATTATACAAAAGACACATGAAAAACCACTAGGTAGGTACGTCACGAGAATTAGCGACTCGCGCGCAAACAAAACAAATCATCCTTGTTGCATGTAAAAACTCCTTTGTCATTTTTATGAGAGCATCTATCATTTCCAGCACATAAAGCGCCATGTTAAAATAGACCGCGGAGATATCGCTGATCGCTGGAAACATGAAAAAAAACACATCCTACTTCTGTACCAGTAAAGATTTATTTTTAAATAAATTATGTCAGTATACTTTGTTATTGTTTGTAGGTTTATTCATTGATTAATATATACCTATTTGCATAATTTTTCTATTACGTATATTATGTATTTATTATATAGTATGTGGTCAGTTCTTCTATATTCTTTTTGGGTAATAAAACTGGAAGAGATTGCTCGTAGCGATAATAAAATAAATACGTGCTATAACCCTGTAATTTTCTCGTAGGTATTTGAAAGATTTTTGAAAGAGAGGAGCTCGATGGCGCAGTGGTTAACGCGCCCGGTCTGCGAGAGCTGAGGTTAAGGAACTTTCGCAAAGACCGGTCATCGGATGGGTGACCAAAAATTTATCATCTCGAGCTCCTCCGTGCTTCGGAAGGCACGTAAAGCCGTTGGTCCCGGCTGCATTAGCAGTCGTTAACAACCACCAATCCGCACTGGGCCCGCGTGGTGGTTTATGGCCCGTTCTCCCTATCCATCCATAGGGAAGGCTCGTGCCCCAGCAGTGGGGACATAAAATGAGCTGATGATGATGATGATAATTTGAAAGATTAAATTCTTCATTATAGAAAAATTTTGTACACCGTATTATGAGATACTGGCTCCTCTTTTAAATTACTTTAAGAATAAGTATGTAGTGTGAGAAATATTACTTACTTTAACTAAATTCCACATTTTCCACAAACACTCAAAAAGGAGGTTACGAACAGAATATCGCTATAAAAGGCTAGCACAAGCAAAGTGTTAAAAAAATAAACACTCCATACTTAATACACATTCTAAAAGATATTCGCCACAATTAACTGTCAAGTATAGTGCTGTTGAACCGTTTGACCGTGGGAAATGAAATATAGACATGCTTTATGTAGTGGGTTGATATGATACCACGAAATGGTCAGACAAACATACGGCGCAGGCAATGTCACGGATTCTTCAAACTAATGCCAAATAAGGTTTCATGACAGTTATGTCAGTTATTGAGCACACTTTAAAAGGTTTATTTGCAATTGAAGCGGATGGATAGCAATATATTTTACTCGTAGGTTGTTAAACAGCATGCTATGATATAAAACAGTTATTTTTGTGCAAAGTTTACGAACTCGACACTAATATACATGTTATTATTATGCGATATTATAGGTACACTAAAGACCAAATATATAGCATGTATTATTGCGAATTTAATAGTTAGGTATGGTATAATCTTAAAATATAAAACACAGTAAGTAGCGGTTCTTGATAGTAATCAAGGAATCTGTAAAGGGTTTAAAACGTCAAGATAAAATAAATGAACTATTGTTTATCAAAGCATAAAGAGATTTTCATATCCTTTATCTATACTAATATTATAAAGAGGAAAGCTTTGTATTTTTGTATGTATGTATGCAACGAATAAACTCAAAAACTACTGACCGATTTAAAAAATTCTTTCACCATTAGAATGCTACATTAGCGCTGAGTAACACAGGCTATATTAAAAAAAAAGAAAAAGAAAGAAATGCGATACGAAGTCCGCCGGCTAGTTTCAATATGTAAAACAGTTGTTACAAAGTAAGTTATGTTTTAACTTAATCGTTACAAGTAGGTGGATTAAATTAATATTTAGACGTAGTAACTATTAACTTATCTGTGATTTAGGCTTCATTGTACTTACCTACGTTTTCAGTACAATTTTTTATATACCTACCTATACCTACTCATGTACACACGTCTGCACATCAACCAACCACAAACTGTAAAATTTTCTCAATAGACTTTAAACTTTATTACTAAGCAGTATGGTTGAAAATGTATTAAATTAATTTGACAGTTTTGGATAACGACAAGCATAGGCGCGAAAATAAGTCTGCAGTATGCGAACATGCCCTAGAGGGGCCCAACCATTACCTCAGATTTGATAAACCACAAATACTCGTTAGAGAACAACGATTCCTCCCTAGGATCATTCGCGAGTCTATTGAAATTAAAAAAAACATCCTAATTTCAATAGATAAGATATACCACCAGCCTGGGATCCCATCATACAAAATATTAAATCCCAGCCCCAACACCATACTGCCAGACCAAAAGATACTGTAAGCTCTTTCTGCGTAACACGGAACGCACCTGATTGAATTTAAATGAGGGTATACAAGCTACTAACTAATTATGAGACGACCAACACCCCAGCCTCCCTATGACCACGGACCCTGCAAAGGGTTCGAAACGTCAGGATAAACATTCAAAAGTAATGTGTAAAATAAACGCGAGTAGATCCGTAAAAGTTGTTTCATTTCAGTTTTGGATAATATGTTGATGTGCCGGCGGGCGTCAGTATCTACCTATTATCATCATCAGCTCATTTTATGTCCCCACTGCTGGGGCACGAGCCTTCCCTATGGATGGATAGGGAGAACGGGCCATAAACCACCACGCGGGCCCAGTGCGGATTGGTGGTTGTTAACGACTGCTAATGCAGCCGGGACCAACGGCTTTACGTGCCTTCCGAAGCACGGAGGAGCTCGAGATGATACATTTTTGGTCACCCATCCGATGACCGGCCTTTGCGAAAGTTGCTTAACCTCAGCTTTCGCAGACCGGGCGCGTTAACCACTGCGCCATCGAGCTCCTCATCTACCTACTATAATTATTTGTAATTATTTTCTACGACCATCACCTTATTACCTGTAACCAGTGACCCAATAAAATGTAAAATAAACACGAGTAGATGTGTATAAAATGTTATTTTTCAATGTGTAGTGTTTTAAAACTTTAGAAACCAGTTAAAAGCAAAAAAAATAAGCACAAACTCATTGAAAGTAAAGTAGCAGTTAGATGTTAATGTGTCAAGAACTCGAGAGCGATTCATCAGGTCACTCGAGATAAGGCTGTTGGAAGGTTTGCCTTGACTTTTGTGTTATGTATGTAAAGACACATACTTATTAGCGCTTAGTTCGTCGATACTCTTAATGAATGTTTACTTAGAAATTAGTAGGTTTATAAGGTTAGTTTTAAGAGGATTACCAAACAGGTCGATCCGGAGCTGTGATTCGCACCTCAACAAAGACATTCACTGATTCATACCATGGTATGAGCCGTGGTTCGAAACAGCCAATTCAAAAAGCGTCCTTCTGCGATTCACACCGTGGTGCGAACCCGCCGTGGTGTGAATCGATGAAGTACCCGTTTCGGATTTTTCAATGCATAGCCCGGGTTTGTGATCATCAATCCGCATTTGACAAGCGTGGTGCTTAAGCCATTACCCATCTATTGTAGTGGTGACTTGATTTCAATGATGGTCTTTGCCCAAATGCACAGTAGTAAGACAGTTAGAAGCTATTTACTGCCAAACAGGTAAAATATCTTGATGTCAGTCACCTTGCATGAACAAAATGAACATAAGTTAAGCCTTCATTTAGGGTCACCTTCCATCTGGGTTTCCCCGGATTCGTCATAGATTTTTTTTGTTTTTGTTGATGGCTTCGTGCGATTAGCACATTTAGCCAGTGTCAAAGGAATTTTTTTAACAAATAAATAATATTTCTTTTCTGTATGATGATGATGAATGATAATTATAGAAATGAGAAGTGAGACATGATATACCCCCCAACTACTCGAGTATCTCAGTAAAGATGTGAGGCTTTACTAAGTCCTCGGGCGGCCTTCTTGAGAGAATTTGAAAAGTGACGTTGTCGTCATAGATTGAAAGGCGTTCGGGGAGCGTCCGGGCGGGGCTTTGTCAAAATGTCAATGTCAAAATCCGATACCAGCTTACATGATGTTGGAGAATATAAATAAATGATAAATAATTAAAATAAGATATTTTATTGGAAAGGCAAACATTATTAGCAGAAAATTAGAAAAAGAAGAATTCAGGAATATTTGAGCAGTTTGACAATTTTACAGATGGCAACACTCTGTTTTGACAGATCCACAGAATGCATTGCGCTCTACATTGAGGAGTCACAGTGTATTAAGTAAGTAGGTATGTGATTAGTACAAACCAAAATCTTCCAAGTGCAGGTTTTGAGATTACATTACATTTTCATATAAAAAAATACAATTTACGAATAAGCAATATACGACGAACATAGTTACGTAAAATATTGTACTATACGCGTGCAGATATCCAAGCAATGTAAGAACTTTTTTGTAGATAATCTCAAAACCACGTTTTTCATACATATTATTAGATACAGAGACAGATCAGATTTTTTAATTTTGATGTTAGGTTCTCGCTTTTTGTATCTCGTGCATGCTGTCTTCACCTTTAATTGAAGTGTCATTTGGCTCCTTTTTTAGACTAAGAATAATTTTGATTTCTATTTAAGGTGTACATTACGTTGGTGATAAATTTAAACTAGTGGTCGCCCAGTGGTCGAAATTCGACCGTAATTTTATTAAGGCTGCACGGATTGTATCCTAAGCAATGAAAAATTAAAAAAGATAGAATGTGAGTTTGGATTAGCATTGACAGATTTCGGCCGCTTCTCTTCCATTTTTGAAATTTTTGAAAAGAGTTTATATGCGTGTGTGTCAAATACATGGTGTGTAATGTTTGCTTTATTGATTTAATGTATTGTTTATGCATAATTAAAAAAATATTAACATTCTGCAATCCTTCTCTATATAAACTATAAGTGTGCGAAATTTTATACTCCTCCGTCCGCGCAATTTTCGTAAAAAGGGGTACAAAGTTTTTGCTTCACGTATTAAATATATAGATAAATAAATAAATATTAGTATGGCAGCGATATTATGCTTATAAACATCAAAGTTACGCTATGTCTACTGGCTTTTGCATTTCAATTAACTTTAACGCCTCTTAAGTGCTGCTTTCAGAGTAAAGACTTGAACACAACGAGCCCTGCATGCGATCACACGGGCTGGCGTGATGTCACCTGCTTCTTAGAACTACCAAGGCTAGCCGGTCGCAGTTAATGTGGCATAGTCAACGTGCTAACAGATAATTAGCAGGTATTGTTTGTGACATATATTTTTTTAAATATTTTTTTTCTATATCACAACGTGAAGCTTTTTTAAATTAAAATAGTTACCTTAAGTCAGCTTAAATTACCCCCTCCATAGAAACATACTTTTTTTTGTTCTTTTAGTTGATGGCTTTGTACGATTAGCACATTTAGCCAGTGTCAAAGTAATTTTTCTTACAAGTTATACATAGACAAACAATATTTCCTTCTCCCAACCCCTCGAATATCTCAGTAAAGATGTGGGGCTTTCCTAAGTCCACGGGCGGACTCCTTGAGAAAATTTGAAAAGTGACGTTGCACTTTTTTGTTTGATTTGACAACACTCATGCACACTCTCGAACACTTAACGGTTAATAGTCCACCATTATTTCACATTAATATGAAATGAAATGAAATGAAATATATATTCGACATAACACAAATTTTAGAAAATAAAACAAAACCACAGACATGACTCTTCACTTTCTCGCCAAGAAGGCCAGAAACATACTTATTAGCGTAGATTCCTTGCTTGTAAAACAACACTTCTGACTGTACTATATTTTCACTGTGGCCACTAAACTTAGTATTCTAGGAACATTTGCAGTGGCGATAAGCGATCGCCGCGATTATTTAGAAAATGCGGTAAGCGCCTACTTAACATGGCAGCCGTTAGGCCTGCAAAACCTTTGAGTTAACAAGTAGCGAGCTCTACCGGTAGGTAGTGCTTTAGCTAAATCACAAAATAAGGAGACCACCAGAAGAGAAGCTTATTATTTATCACGCTCGAGCAACGCACTATAGTTGCAAAAACAACCGTTTTAAACCAAAATCTGCGACTTAAAACTCGTTTTAAATTTGTTTAAAATGATTAAAATCATGATCCACGTCGTAGTGGTAATAATTATTAACTACTACACTATGACGTACGTGGTCGTGATTTTGAACAGTTTTATCAAATTTAAAACGAGTTTTAAGTCACAGATTTTGGTTTAAAACGGTTTTTTTGCAACTATAATCACGACACACGAATCTCGGAACAGCTCGGAACAGTCCGAGATTCCTTGCCGCGAGAGTTTGTCAATGTCTGCTTTGCTCGAGCGCGTTTGAGTAAAGCTTTCTTTCTGTGGATATCCATGCTTTGTGGCTAAATCTAAAGTGCTCTTATTGAGTTCATGTCCATGAACTTTATCTATATACCATCTATCCTTTGCTCCAGTTAGTATTAAATATGAACCTGAAACCTGTAATGAGAGATGTAAAGTTTCTAATGAAACCTATTTCAGGCACCAGTCTCTCACAAATGATAGGATGCAATGTATCTTAATAGTATCTTCTAAAGTCTGTGGAATGCATGCCTGAAAAAGCCAGGAGAGCAAAATCTTCGAAGAGTTTTAAAAGCAACAAGTTAAGGAGCACTATCTATCTTTGTCATTTTAATGTTTATTAGCCATTCCTTTATAATGTAATACTTTGTCCATATAATATATATTTAGTTTATATGTATGTATTAAATTTATATAGATGTATATAGGTATATGCATTGTATGTATGATAATTAAGTATTTTTATATTGTGTGTCGATTAATATTTCGGAAAACACCATTAACCGCACATTTCTTAGCTTTTTTGTCTAGTTCCACACATGGTTGCCTGGAAGAAATTGCTTTTTAGCGATAAGGCCGCCATGTGTACTTCTTCTTGTATTGTCCTCTCTAAGTCTTTTGTATGGTGTACAATAAAAAGTATTTTCATTTCATTCATTCATTTCATTTTATTTCATCTTAATATTAAGTGTATGTAAATTCAAGGGCACTCTGTCACGGTAATACTATCGTGACTCTGTCATTAGATGCTGGATGGTCTTGTTTGAGTCTGTATCGTCAGAACGTCTTTTAGTTGTGAAAAAGAATGTAAGTTATCATATTTTTAGGTACCTAAAAGCACAATCGCAAAATGGCGGTATCGTGTGTAATTAGCGAAATAATGAGACAGCGAGCCGTCCCAGCTAATTAAGATTGTAATGCGCTGATTACATAAAACTGCGCCATAAAAATATTAATAAAATGCCTTTTAACGACTTATTTTAACGAAATTTTTGTGTAACGCACGCTTTTCCAACTTAAAATAAATGTAGATCCGTTGTTCCGTAGTTTAAAACTTATGATGTCCCTATTAACCTTTAATAATTTATCTTAAATGAGTAAGTATTTATTTTCAACACACTAATGCGAGAATATATATTTTAATTTTTTTATAGTTTTGCCTATTTTGGCTGTTTTATCTATCTTGGCTTGTTTATCACAAAAATCTTTATCGCTTGCCTACAAGAACTTTTTTTTTATTATTTTTCACATTGGTTTTGACAAATTTTTGCAAAGTTTGCCCAAAGAGAAATGGAGAGGGCTATGCTCGGGGTTTCTCTGCGCGATCGAATCAGAAACGAGGCGATCCGCAAAAGAACAAAGGTTACCGACATATCCCGAAGAGTTGCTAAGCGTAAGTGGCAGTGGGCAGGGCACATCGCTAGTAGGTCTGATGGCCGCTGTGGCGGAACAGTCCTTGAGTGGCGACCGCGTACCGGAAAACGCAGTGTAGGCAGGCCTCCAACAAGGTGGACTTGAAGATCTGGTGAAGGTCGCGGGAAGCCGCTGGATGCGAGCAGCACAAAACCGGTCGTTTTGGAGCTCCTTGCGGAAGGCCTTGGCCAGCAGTGGACGTCTTTTGGCTGAGATGATGATGATGATGATGATGATGATGATGATGATGATGATGATGATGATGATTGGTTTGGACCGGGATAAAAAGTTTTCTACACGTTAATTATTACTCAGGTGTAGAGTTACTGCCTTTATTCATTTTTTTTTAAGAAACTATGACCTTTGTTTATTGTTATTTGATGAATTGATTACTTAGTTGGTTTTATATATAAGGTCACTTTTTATCAACTGCAAAAATTTTGACAAAACATCAAACTATATCAGATAAATAAGGCCCTAGCATTTAAAAAAAATTCGGGCTAGTTTTTTTTTACTTTTCCTGACACAAAAATTGTAATATTTTTAAGAGCGGCCTCTCTGTTTCAGCGCCTTTGAGTTGAAACTACCGAAAGTGCTTTATTTTTAATCGTTATGTCTTTTAGCGTTTTTCTTGAAAACTAGCGTATAAAAATTTAAAGTTTTTTAATAAAAATAGTTTATATACATATGTTGTTGAATTTATCCTCAAAATATTTGCAGTTGATAAAATGTGACCTTATATTGTTAGTGAATACGCATTAAGGCGCAAATATTCTAGGTTTAAGAGGTTAACATAGTCATTTTTCAAACGGAACATTTTCTATTACTTATCTCTTAAAGTATTGAGTTTCACCTGCCCTGCCGGAGCAGGTACCCGCTACCCCTCGCCCGGGGGTCTGAAGTCCCCTGTCTGTTTCCGCTGAGCTAGCTCGAATATGATGTATTACGCTTGGGATAGCTACGTATCGGATCATAGAAACAAACAGTATTAGGTAATATCGGATAGGTGGAGGCGATGCATGCGTTCTTTGAAACAATCGCGAGAGTTAATCTTTTTAAGCGGTTGGTAAATAGATGGATGACCAAAAAGTGAAGACGTTGGATCCTACAGCTATCAGTAGCAATGAGCTAAGAAGACTGCCAACAGGTCATTTGCGATTCAAAATGTAGTAACCTATAATACTAATATTATAAATAGAAAACCTTTGCATTTTTGTATGTATGTATGTTTGCAACGAATAAACTCAAAAAGTACTGGACCGATTTAAAAAATTCTTTCACCATTAGAATGCTACATTAGTGCTGAGTAACATAGGCTATATTAAAAAAAAATTTCCACCCGTGCCAAGCAGGTACGGGCCGCTAGTTAATAATAAAACATATTAAATTAGAAAAACTTACATACGGACTTCCTCTAAAGAACTGAACAATGTTATTGAGCTAAAATAAAAACAAACTTTGTAATCTTCTATAGATTTATTTGTTTATGAGGACGACCAACAAGACAAACAAACACTAACGTTGTACAGCGCTGCCATTTGCATTCAAACGAAAACTTTTAATTTGACCTCGCCAATAACACAATAGCGATGTCACGCACATATAAAACATACAAATAAGGAGAATCTGAAAGTTCCTACCACGCGTGGGCACAAGTTTCCTCCCAGAATGTATGTAAATTGTTCTCCGAACAAGTGGTGAAAGGGGGCTCCTTACAACGTTCGATGCCTATTCTTGTTTTGATTAGTTACTCAATTTAGGCATAGGAAGTAACGGCCACTGTTTCTTAATAAGCACTATAGCGAACTAACTCAGTGTTTTGCGATTTGCGATTGCTGACTTTGAGCAAATTTCGCAAAGGCCGGTTATAGGATGGGTGACACGAGATCCTCCTTGCTTCGGAAGGCACGTAAAGCCGTTGGTCCCGGCTGCAGTAGCAGTCGCACTGCAATAACAACCACCAATCCGCACTGGTCCCGCGTGGTGGTTTATGGCCCGTTCTCCTATGCATCCATAGGGAAGGCTCGTGCCCCAGCAGTGGGGCTATATTATAATGAGCTGGTGATGATAATGATGATGGCTCTGGCGAAAAGCCCGCAATTTCGTCCTTTTAATGGAGAGAGTTTGATATTGGCTTCAAACAGCCTTTACAGTGTCACTGGACTTTTTGGGGGACGGAAAGATATTTAAGGGTTCCCTAAGCCGTGTGATCAGAACACCGTTAGAGGGTTACAGGAGGGAATGGCATCACGTAAGCGTCTCCCCGTTCCCTGCTAGAATTCTTCGAGGGGTTCGAATCAGATCGGGAAACTTCGTCTCCATAAACACTTGTATCTCGTGATGGTATTACCAATTCAGAAACCATCACACAAGTACTTATCAAAGCTACAGTTGCCAAACAAACTATGGGTAACCTTGTGTGCAAATTCATCTCCATCTTGGATTTCAGAGAAAAGACTTTGGCAAAATGACAAAATAATAAATAAGTAGTGAATCTAGGCAAAGGTCTTTATCATAAAATCAAGTCATCGCTACAGTTGATGGGTATTGTCTTCATCATCACGCTTGTTTGCGCGTTAATGATAACAAATTTGGGTTATGTATTGAAGGATCTGGTTAGGCTACTCTTGACGCAAACTCAATCTCAATACAATTCCAATGCGATTAATATGTATCGATATTAGGATAAGTTTCGCA
Source organism: Eudonia mercurella (assembly GCA_963082485.1). NCBI lineage: Eukaryota > Metazoa > Arthropoda > Insecta > Lepidoptera > Crambidae > Eudonia > Eudonia mercurella. The sequence goes on from OY720038.1 coordinate 1,335,056, forward strand.
ATTTCGGAACGCCTCATCTCGATAATAATTTGTTCACTCAATTTCCATGCAATTTAATTCCAATGTAGCGCTATTATCGATTTTAAGAGTGCCATTTGATTTTTTTAGATTTGGGATTGGAGTTGTATTGAGATTGAGTTTGCGTCAAGAGTAGCCTACCTGAAGCGTTGCCCGACTTGAATTCTACTCAAGACCTCAGATATCGGGCAAAGCGCTATGCTACCCAGCAAACTTTGGTTAAGGAAATATTAAACTTTTCTATAAACGAAGTTCGGGAGCTCTACCACAAAATAAGGAGCAACAGAATGTAAGCTTAACACATATCGCGCTTGAGCAACTCACACATTGACCTAATAAACTAATAATGAGCATTTTATCAAGAAATCATCACATAAAAACAATTTGCGTAGCAATTATTGTCATGATTTTTGTATTCCCAGATGTAATGGAGCAGTAATGTATAAAAGTATTTTTGCCTCAGCTGCAAGAATTTTTAATAACCTACCTCTTGAATTTAAAGTAGTTACTTGAAGGCAAACCATTTAAGAATAAATTAAAATCTTGGTTAATTGATAAATAATTTTATAGCCTTTATGAATACTATAATAAACTAGCTGACCGGCGCGGGCGGACTTCGTATCGTTTTGACAGTTAACGTTTCCATGACAACAAAACAAACAAATTATTCGTCCGCTTAAGAACACCCGTATCCCATGATGGACCCCTATAGCAGCGCCACCTACCGGGTCCAATTGTAAATCTAAACTATTCTCGTGTCCACTTGGACATAGAAAATTTTATCCAAATCGGTCCAGCCGTTTAGAAGGAGTTCAATAACATACACACGCACAGAATATGTATACTTAAAGAAGATAGATAATTTTCTAAATTCCTTGTTTTTATTGTAATTTCAATTATTATGAATCTTAAAATATTAATTTAAATTTTATCTTTATACTTTGTCTAAATTACTTCACAAAATAGTAATATACTTAATTTATGTTAATTTTTGAATATTTTATTAGTACATATTATTACTATTGTACACTCAATTTTAGGTAAACTGATGGATTTATATTAATTTTTAAAATCTTTATGCACACAGTTTCACAATAAAAGTCAATCACTCAATCGACCCCTGGATCTCGGAATGCTCCGAGCTGTTGCGAGGTTCCGTGTCCGCGAGAGGCTGTCTATTTGTGCGTTGCTCGAGCGCCCTTGTATGAAGCTTAACTTCTGCAGTCTCCTTATCTTGTGCCTTTTCCCTCAAGGGGATACTGTAATATGAGTAACAGAAAACACTACAGTCGCGACATTACGAACCCCTCCGCAATTTGGATAGGTTTACGTGATAGGAATTGCTGACAGACCTCCGACGGAGGGATTACATGTGTGATTGAATATTTATCGCTACAGCTTTAGCTACAATAGCAAAAGACGCTGAATACATCCCGCTTGGTAAACATCCTATTCGGTAAAACGGATTAAATGTACCAATGAAGTAAATAATATTCCTTAAAACAAAACACGATAAAACATTGCTGTAAATGAAAATTATTAACTCCATCTACGTCCATAGAAAAATTGGCCATATCCTTTAAATTCTGTAGACGTGTTCGTGTGGTTGATCTAACAGTTTTTTTGGGGTCAAGACTACTCTAATTGCTAACCCGGCCAATTTTTAACTTTTTTTTTGTTTTTTTTTATATTTTTTCAGATTTTTTGGATTTTTTTTATAGCCTATGTCACTCCCACAGTCAAAACAAATCTAACGACACCTCATATGTTAAAATCCACCATGCCGTTTGGACTGTAGGGCGTGCCAAAGAAACAGACAGACATACATACATACATACATACTACATACATACATACATACTCGAAAAACATAACCCTCCTTCTGACGCAGTCGGGTAAAAGTAGTAAGACCAACTGAAATAGGCAAATAAGGGCAAAAGGTATAATAACATAAAAAATCTTATCTTTGCTGGCTTCAATATAATTGTGGTATATATGTATAAATTACACTAATTAAATCTAAACTCATAAAAACTATATCTACCACTATTTATCAATAAAAAATGCCCCCAGATGATTCCCCCCAGTGTCCCTTAGATTCTCTGGATCAAAAAAAAGTGCTAAAATGTTTATCTTTTAAATAAAGTACCAACCTACTTTTATTAAACTAATGATGCAACACTATATCTTACAAATCAGCACCTTTAATATTTCTTGGATTTCGTATTATCATTGATACACTCTTCAAGGTTTTACGAAGGTTAGGAAGTTAATACCTGCTTTAAGTTAACGCTACAAACAATATTCACACTTAATGCCATCATCATAACGGTTATTATTCTGGCAAAATGTTTTTGTCGGTTATTCTTTTCTGTGGTTATAGGTACTGGAATGTTTGATGATAGAAGTAATTTTAACTTTTCAAGTAGGTACCATACTTGAAATTGTATTCAAGTGCTCTGCAGCGATTTGGACACTTTTACGATGTTAAGAAAATATTTCGTTAATCTTGTATTTCTCTAATAATATTTATGTTAAAACCGTAGGTAGGTGTGTACGTTAAATAGTTTTACTGAAGAGACAAAGAAAATTAATGATATAGGTATTTTAAATCATGTTAAAATTAAATCTTTCTAAACTATTTGAAATAAGACAAAGTGTTAAAAAAATTCCACGAGCGGGATTCGAACCCGCATCCGCACATACCGGGTCAGGTGCACTACCAATTATGCTGTCGTGGCTCAATCCAACTCGCCGAAATTAATCAACACTATCTTCTCATACTTTTTTCAACAATTTGTCTTTTTTCAAATTGTAATTTGTACGCAACAAAATTTGCGTAAAATTTTATATGGCCATAATCTTTCTATACACTCCATAAGCAGCACAAAACCGGTTGTTGTGGATCTCCACATCAACTGGTTAATGATCCACACATCCTTCACATCTCAATGATGATGATGATGTTTCCTACACTCACACCAATTATCTAGTCCCAAGAAAAGCTTCCTTAAGAAACTCGTTATATGGTTAACTAGACAACGGATAAACATACTTAATATACTTAAATACATACTTATTATACATAAGAAACACCCAGACCCGAAACAATATAGAAAAACAGGTATTTCTAAATTGATCCGACCGGGGATCGAACCCGGGACCTCAGAGATAGCGACACCATGAAAACCGGTGTGCAAGCCACTCGACCAAGGAGGTCGCCAATGATGATGATGATGATGATGATACGCTCAATATCATGTTTCACCTGCCAATTTGTTTATCATGTATGAATATGATAATCTTTATAGGTTAAGAAAATAATGAAATATTTTTTATAAATATCATTATTTAAAAAAATATAAGTAGGTACTTTTTTTGTCGAGGTTTGATGTAGAATTATGGCACTTTTAGCCCTGTTTCTTTGTGAAACGAAACTTTAGGATGACCTGAAGGTTTCGAAAAAAAAATGTAAATTACTTATGTACCACTTGAGGAATTTTACGTAGGGACCGTGGAACTGTTTCTTTACCAAACAATAAATAAACAATAATAAAAACCACAAAAAATAAATAATTAATAAAACATGTTAAATAATTGAGTTATATTATACAAATTTAGAATAACAATAAAAAGATTTGTTCAAAAAAATCAGTACTGAATAAATAAATAAAACTGGATGACAACGTCACTGACAAAGAAAACACATTTCTTTTGGTCTCTTTACAAAAAACCCTTTTCAGAGGTAAATCTGAAAGCACAACTTATTCAATGCACACAAATAAACAATAATGGCTGCGGGCCCATCAGAGTTTCGGTCACAAAACCAATTGTTTGGGTTGGGTTGCCTGCGCCACATCGAATGCCAATTCATCGAATATCATGCTAGCGTATACACTTTGCTGTGAATAATATAACGATTAAAATCTCTGGTTATTACGTACTTTTAAACAATTTTATGCTGTTACAAGCAACAACGATCTTCTCTCCATCTCGGTTTACAGTTAACAAGTCCTTTCTCTCTCTCATTTTATCTGTGTTGCCACCTCACCGGTATTGAAACACAACTCTATTACACTCATTTTGTATTAAAATAAGTTATATGACATTGCTATAAGAACAAATATTTAGTGTAAAGACAACAAAATTAACATAAGAACTGTAAATAAGTAATTAAATGGAAACAGTTAATCAATAATTTAGAACAAAGCTAATAAGTAAATAAATGATCGACGATTAATCGACAAGTCAAATAATTGAATTGTTCATCGAACGCAAACGTTCAAAGCATCGAAAATATGTGTACTAATCAATGCTTTTGATCATTCGATGTTTTTAATGTGAAATATTTTGAACGTTCTATAATAATATTATTAATATTAGTAAACGTTAGACGAATAACAATTATATTATTTGACTTTTCAATGCCTTGTTTGATATTCGATCAATTGGTATTCGAAATGGCGTAGGTAACCCGTTCGGTTGGCTATTTTTGCCTATCGGAGGCAGTTTAATGGAATATTGGCCTTCGCACCCTTGTTCGGAATCCAAATAAATTGTGGCCACCCTATTATGCTAACTCGATAGTTTTAATGGTCTATCTACTTCGCTTTGTGTTAAATCTCTATTTTCTAAAACCTCATCATTGGCCGCTTAACGTACACTGGGCTAATAGTTTGTGATTTAAATGCTGTGTCTACTCAATTTTAGGAGAAGAGCGTGAGAGTATATATGTTGTTTGTATTCCAAACTTGTCACATATACATAAATGGAACTCAGTATTAGGTGAGTCAGGCGGGGCTGAGCCGTCGTACGTAATAACTATCATTTCATATAAGTATGTCCGAGCTATCAATATAAAGGTCATAAGACAAAGAACGCGTATTTTGTAGTTTTTTTTAAATTATATAATGATTGAGCTTACCTGCTACTGGAGACAGTTTCCGCATAACGCACCATCGCGACTTCCACTGAAAAAAAAAAGATTTTTTTTATAAAAATGATAATTATGTAAAACAGATTAACAGATGTTTTTGTTTTGTTTATATAATTTTTAACGCAAATTTTGATGCGAAACAAATTACAAAAACACAAATGTTGGAAAAAATATTTTATTTATTTTTTATTTAACCAGCCCAGTAAGTAAAATAATTTCAGCGGGCTGGTTAGAACCACGATAGCTCAATTGGGAGAGCACCTGACCCGGTATGTCAGAAGGGTGCAGGTTCAAATTCTGCTCGTAGAAATTTTTTAACATTTGTGTTTTTGTAACAGATTAGGATATAGATTATAGATATGAAAGAGTTTTATTTATTGTCTAATTTGATAAAACTAAACAGCTTTTTAATCTACTAACACTAGTTAGTTACTACTACTAACTAAGTACTAATTAGTTTTGATCACCCATCCGGAGACAAGACCTCGCGAAAGTTGCTTCACATTCGCAATCGTAAATTCGTAACTAGAACGCGCCAGACATTGCGCCACAGCGTACTTCCAATCGCTATTCTGTCTCGTCTGGCGCACGAAGTATCCGAGCGATAAAAGTCTAGTCGAGACGAGAGAGGCCGCCGCGCGGCAACAAGTGTCACCATGATTTCGACATTCCGAGCTCTTATTAAAACAAAAAAATACACAATATTTTGCTACCTTATTTTTTTTTAAAGAATTTAGTTTTGGCCCTCTTCTTTCTGTTCTATAGGTACAGCGTTACTTGGCTTATGACCTGAAGTCAAATAATCTTCAGAAGCTTACTATTAGGGACGTGTTTTCCGTTCCTCATTAGATTCTTCAAAGAGTTCGAGTAAACTAGTTATTTTTTTATTACAACAGTAAGTTCTTGCAAGTAAGGGTAACAAACGTATGTTACGTAAACGTAACGTACATATACGTATGAGGTATATACAGAACAGAATAAGCTAGTTATATCAATTTCTTTATGCATTTAAAAAAATTAAAATAAACTAAAAACTTGAAGCATCTTCATCATCATTTGATGAAGATCAAAAAAGTGTTGAAAATTGTCTAATAGTACTACAGCACACATAGTGTACTTTACAGTTATTAAATCCCCACTGCCCGACGCTTCAACTGAGTTACAGAACCCGCAGTACCGGTTACTCACCTCACCACCCATAATCACCACAACAATAAATAGCAACGCGAAATTTTAATCAAAACCCAGTCTCACCACTACAAAACCACGCGTACACCCTAGCCGATCTAGCACGAGATCGCGCAGTTGCGCTACAGTGGCGCCAATGCAGCGACAGCGATCGGTAAGCGAGCGGCCATCTTTAGTTGCCTCGGTCGCGCGACTTCGGCCGCACGCCGACTGTTCGCGCCACAATGACGTGTGAAATTAAAGCTGAAAAATTGATAAGGGCGGTGCGGTCGCGCCCAGCGTTGTACGACAAGTCCGACTCGCGGTTCCATACTCATCATAAGTATAAGACGAGTCTGTGGAAGGAAGTGTGCAGGGAAGTATTTGATAATTGGGACGAGCTGAGACCGTCCGAGAAGGTTGAACACGGTGCGTAATCGTCGTCATGGAATTTTGTGTCGTTCGTTGTAACGGATCCGAGTGGAGTGAACGGCAGATGTAGTAATAATAGACGATAGACGCGCCAAAGCGGCACTCGAAGTGCCGAACGGTTGCCTAGATTATTCTTGGCTTCATAGATTTTGTAAAATGTTATTGTTGACATTTTGACATTTGGTTTTTTACTTACCGGACCATAGTTTTTTTTTTTCATTTAGTTGATGGCTTCGTGCGACTAGCACATTTAGCCAGTGTCAAAGTAATTCTTCTTACAAGTAATATATAAATAAACAATATTTCTTTCCTGTATGATGATAATGAATGATAATAGAAATGAGAAATGAGAAATGATATACGATAAACCCCTCAACCCCTCGAGTATCTCAGTAAAGATGTGGGGCTTTACTAAGTCCTCGGGCGGACTTCTTGAGGGAATTTGAAAAGTGACGTTGCACTGTTTTGTTTCATTTGCCAACACTCATGCACTCTCACGAACACTTAACAGTTACCTAATAATCTACCTTTATTTCACATTAATATTCGACATAACACAAATTTTAGAAAATAAAAAAAACCGCAGACATGACTCTTCACTTTTCCGCCAAGAAGTCGTTACTATAAACTGCCAAGTTTCCTAATGATGATGTCTGATGTACAGGCGTGTGCACAATGTTTTATAAAATGACGCCGGTCGGTATTGTTTAAAAAAACCATTGCATAATACATATTTAGAGACTTTAAAATTATTGTTGTGATCATATTACGTTATTCTGTGATATTACTAACGTCATAATAACATCTTATTTGGTTGTCAAACAATGTCAGTAAGGTAGATAGGTGCCAATTTTAGTTTATTTTTGTAGTGATAAAGTTTGAACTAGAATAACTATCAGGTCAAATAGGTAGGGTACCTACCAAGTTATGTGTTAGGTCCTGACATCTATCTTGGTGCTTCTTATTAGTTCACTTTTAAGGTTAAGTATATATAATTTTATGCAAAATTTGTTGCGTAATTACAATTTGAAAAAGGGCATAGTGTTGAAAAAGGTCCACAAGCGGGATTCAAACCAGCACTTTACCTTTACCTTTTTTTTACATATTATCTCAATCTTTTATTGTCATAATAAAGCCCGTAACAGTGAATTGGGTTTGTTTAATCATGTAAAAAAATCAGAAGTAGGTACCTCACCTTACGTACCTACATGATAGGTAAATAGAAATCTAAGTAAATTAGGTATTACTATTTACAATCACATGTCAGATACTAATACAAATCAGCTGCGACCCGTTAACCTACTTCGTGTGTCGTTTTAAACATGTTTTTATGTTTTACAAACAACAAATCGAAGGTGACATACCTATTGCTTTAACAAAATTTTAACTTGTTACCTACTTTTTTTGTAAGTAACTATCTAACGTTAAAAGTAACAATCCATTAGGTATTTTGTATTACACGATCGAATAGGATGTAATAGGTGAACACGCACAGAATAACGAACTGTTGACGTTAATAAGTTGAACTAGGTACAGACGGCAACAAAAGTCGCTAAATACATTTAGCAACTATAAGACGTAAAAGGCAAAGGTTTTTTAATCAACTTACGAAGACACTACCAAAGTCAAAGTCAAGGTCAAATTTTTTTTGAATCGTCCAAACATTTTTTTACCTTTCTATAAACTGAAATGAAACACTTTGTTTGCATCTACTCATGTTTATTGTATGTCAAATAAATGATGTAGAGTAGGTAACTAGTGTTCAGTGTCAGTTGCAATGTCAGCGTTCGCTTAAACTTTAGAAAACTTTAGTACCTAAGAAAGGATTAGTAATAAAAATATAAACCCGGGAAGATCCGTTTAAAAAATTATGTCAATGAATACTTACCATATTTTTTTGTCTATAACTTAGTAAAGTAGATATAGGTTCCTGTGTGCCGAATTGAAGACCCTATAGATAGTCTGTTCAATATAGCCTGATACTCGTGACAGATGTCAAATTGGCATGCCTAGGGTTGAGACAATACTGAAGTAATTGCATCAAATGATAGTTGAAGATATCAATTGAATATCATTATCCTAATGAAGTACACTGTTCCTATCTAATGTGCCAATTGATTTTCTTTTCTAATTTTTAGAAGTTCTGTAAAAATATCATATACTCGAGAAAAATAAATAGAAATACAAATAATCGTTATTTAGTGCAATTACACATACACATTTAAAACACAGGAACAACACTTAATAAAGACTAACACATTAATGAATACAGCTAGGATGAAAAATATAAAGTTAAATTTAATCGATTGGTTATTGAATATCCCAACACTGGTATTTATTTGTAATGAAATGACCTTGTAAGAGCTCGAGCGCGCGAATACCAGACAATAGAATTTTAATTGTTATCCACCTGGTGGTCGATCGACGCTCCCTTACGTTTATTTTATTGTATTTTTTAAATTTGTATTATAATAAGTAAATGTGTGTTATACGGGAGTATATTGGGATAAATCTAATCTAACATATAAAATAGTATCACAAAAGTAATTGTAGTAATTAAGTGATGGATTATAAATAATAATGTTATCTTAATATAGTCAAATAATTTCATATGCTTTTACAAAGTCGCGTCTTCGATTTTAGTGACTTCTGTCACAGGTATCAAGTTATAACGAATAAACTATTATAGAGACCATAGAGATTGACACCCATTCAAAATGTTTGTACCTACAATCGGCCTTTTATGTAGGTAAGCGTTTGCAAAAAATATGAAATGTATACGTTTTAGGTGATTTCAAATGGCAAACTAGTTGTATTGCACAACTGTGAACTTAATATATCTGGAAACAAACCCAAACCGCAATAGATCTTTGGAAAGTTGACGTTCGATATTTCATATTTTCTCGCACAGAGGGATATCCTCCAATTTACTTTGCAAAGACAATCTTGTTTTCTACATCGTCGGGCGGTGCGTTGCGTGAGCAGAATGCGGTTCGCCTTTAAATGAATGAATGAATGATTTATTTGCGCATACCGTAGTTTTAGATACCTTGTTGCTAATACTCGTAATAGTACAGCTATTAAAGTTACATGTACATGCACATCTACTTATCTAAAACTGTCAAATCTCTTCAATATACTTTCAAACTTATGTCTAAGGCAAAAAGTTCAAAGTCTTCAAAGTATTGAGGCCTAAAAGCGAGTTTTATTCACCACACCATCACATTAACGAAGACGAGAATGTGGATGGCATTGAAACAGCGCCTTCTACTGAAGGAAACAAACAAAGGAAGTTAATATTTTACTTTACAAGATCTAATAGCAAATAAAAATCACACTAGGCACCATAAACTGTTCTGGTCAATGTACTTTTTAAATTGATGAATAACTATGTAAATACTAGTTTCTTGTTACTCAACTGGGAAAGTGTGGTTTTTAACTCACTTAAGTGGTAAGACGGCAAGCTTGAAGGGTACTTCATTCGGAATCCTCAACAATTTAGGAACTTACTGACTTATGTCTAACTGCCGAAACAGAAAAATGCTACCTAATGTTTGATATAGCTACTTACTACTTAGAATCAGCCTTACCACAAACTAAGTCAAGTGTTATGTTTGGTTTGACACAAGCTGAGATAGAAGAGAACAGAGATTTCTTTTTTTAACGAAATACTAATACTAAGCTATTTAAAAAATTCTACATTTGTTTACTACCACAAAATAAATAAAGTGATAGCAGTAAATAAAAAGAAAATTTATGACATTACTGAACTCACTAAAAACTGTCCACTCTACGATTTATAGCTTTTGCTTGTAACTGTCCATGAGATTGAGATTTACTTATTATATAAATTGTAATCTTTAACACAATCTACGTTTTAAATGGCATTTCACATTTTGGTATCCTTAACAATCTTCAAAGCTAATTCTTTTAAACAAACATGCCGATTTTATTTAATCTTTCTATACTTAAGCGAAATACAGAGCTGTTGTCAGTTAATAAAAACTTTAGAAAAAACGATTTGAACTTTTTACAGTGGAGTCTCATTTTCATTTATCTATTTTAGTATTATTCGGTTTTTTAAATTGTTTTCTATAAGCGTTGGAATGACGATTTCGACTATTATAAAAGAGTTGAGAGAGAGAGATGAGAGACCGCCAAAGAACAAGATGTATGGAGAGATTTGGAGAAAACCTTTGCCTAGCACTGTCAACATCTCTTTCTCTTTAGCACAGACAGTTTAATTAAAATCGGATCATTAGTTTGAAAGAATAGACATTTGAAGTTATGGGATACCGAATGTTTAATAGCTCTCAGTGATAAAAACATTTGTTCCCAGATTTTGAGCTGCAGAAACGTTGGAAGAATTTGAGAACTTGTTTCACACGCGAGCTGGGCCTGCAGAAGAAGGAGAAGCAGGCAAGAGACAGAGGTCGCAGCGAATCCGACGATGATCATCCATACAGAAAGAGAAAGCAGTATGCCTACTTCAATGCAATGAAATTTCTTCTTAACCATAACGAGGCAGAAGACAGCGGAGATAACTCGTTCGACCCTATAAATGAAGAGATTAAAGTAGAAAACTACATTTATCATGCATCTCCGAGGACTTCTAGGAACGAACATCGAGTTACTCCTATGTCCAGGGAAAGAAGCGAAGAGCGTGTTTATGAAAGATTACAACAGCCTAAAAGATCAATTGAAGAGAAAATACTAGATCTACTAGGTGACAAGAAGAGAGAAGAGGCAGATGAAGATAGACAGTTTATGTTGTCTCTGGTACCGGGTTTCAAGAAATTGAGCGAGCGCCAAAAGTTTGACGCCAAAATTGAGATATTGAAAGTGTTACAGAATATAACTTTTCAAACAGACAGAAAGATTGATATACAGTTGGAGGTTATGGGAACGTAGATAGTGACGCCCCTGTTGAATTCGAAAACAATTTCTTTGTGTTACAGATTTTTGTTTTTGCGTTAATTATATTCTATGTATACAAAAATAAAGTTTTGTTATTTTACTTAAATACTTGATGGCCCGCTAATTATACCTACAGCGCGGGACGGGTTGGCTTACAAAGTAAAAAAAAGTAGATAGTGTTGATTAATTTCCGCGAGTTGGATTGAGCCACGATAGTATAGTTGGTAGTGCACCTGACCCGGCACGTCATGCGGGTTCGAATCCCGCTCGTGGAATTTTTTCGACACTTTGTCTTTTTCAATTCTTAAGTTAGGAATACTTCAAAAACTTTCTGAAATAAATTTACTACTCGTTTTTCAAAGTGTTTGTTTTTACATCTATTTGATAAAATTATATATTTAAATATATAGTTGGATGCAAACAGTTACCCTAAACGTGAATTCACATTTGTATATTTACAATTAATTAACGCAACATGATATAGTTAATGAAATACCTAATTATTAATCACCACACAAACCGGAAGTACTGAGTCAGTGATGTTATGCATAGACTCCATCAAAGTCCATCGCTATGAGTAACACGAGATTGGTGTTTATCAAACATGCTATTGTCACTGTCAGTGGATATCTATGGAAGGTCTTTTCCGTGGAAGGTACAAAGCATAGACTAATGTAAACATGGATGGATGGATGGATGGTATTTGTAATCATTAGCCTGAATAAGAGTTCAAATTACCATGGCCGCATACCCTAGGCACTTAGTAGTATCGCAACGAGCAGCTCGATGGCGCAGACGGTATGCGATTGCAACTTTCGCAAAGGCCGGTCATCGGATGGGTGACCGAAATTTTATCATCCCGAGCTCCTCCGTGCTTATGAAGCATAAATCCGTTGGTCCCGGCATTAACATTCGTTATCAACCTACATGGTGCGTTCTCCCTATCCATGCACAGGGAAGGCTCGTGCCCCAGCAGTGGGGATATAAAAATGAGTTGGTGATAATAATATCGCAATCAGATACCAATAGAAGATTAGCTATGCTGCAGTGTTTCACTGCACTTACATAAATGACTCTTGACGCATGCTTTCATTCGAAATATTGTAAGTTGTGATAATAAGACTAAGTATATAAGTACTTATGTGATATCTTTAAAAATGCCTTTTCAATTTGAGTGTGCTAGTTGCTCTAACTAGGCTACGCTCTGCCTTTTATCTCCTAATGACATTAATGATTATTTAGAAACTTTGATTCTATACGACGTGTACTTATAATATAAGTGTACAAAAATCTCTATTATGTACTTGAACATTAAAACATTTTTTTTAAATCTAGATTTTGTTGCGTTGTTTGACGGACCATTTCATAGTATCAGCGTCTTATTAAAATCTCAATTCTCGATACATCTCAAAAGTGTCAGTTCAAAGCTTAATTTACCATTACAATAAATAAAATATGGTAAATTATAAACTGTAAATAATACATTTTATGATAGGTATGTTCCGTATTTCATGACTTTATCGGTGACGGCTATTTTCACATGATTTCTTGCTAGCCATCGCCCCTTATCGGATATAGCGACACAATTCCAGTTATCGATACCTTATCTTAGTGTGGTGCGATAGTCAAACTTCAAGTAGTCAGATTTGAAGTATCGCTACTACGTGCGTTACGAATAGGTAGCTCCAATTTAAAAAAACAGTTCAATAACCCAATGACAGATTTTTTTTTAAACGTATTTTAAAAACACATAAGAAGAAGAAGAAAAGGTAGATTATTAATATTTCCATGACTATGATAATGGACATTTTAAAATAGCCATTGCTCCATTATTACTGTTAAAATTTCTAAAATTAAAAATAAAAACCCCACCTTTTTCCCATCGCGGAACTTCACGGTCCCCTCGATGATCGAGGTGGCGGGGCTGGAGTCGTCCATGTTGAAGAGCTGACGTCACGTGACCCGCCCGCAGCGCCACCGCGGCAACATCGTGAACTAGCACACCATCACTCACTTCTGTCACAACACTCGCACTCAGCACACGTCACTTCCGCAATCCTGTAACAAAAGAAAAGAAAATCAGCTACAGAAACTCCTCATTACAAAATATGTGGTCTGGAGTTGAATGAGTTTTGTGTTTTACTTTTTAAAACGTACATTTGGGTCTACAGTTCAAACTTTTTTGAATTGGGGTTTGTATTTGGTAAAATTATAGACGTAAAATGGCTGACAGCAGTTGGATGAGAAGAGTCAAAGATCTGGCTTAGTAGCATGCATTTGCAGATTGCTAGCTATACAACATCGATAACTAAAATAAATATATTTCTTATTTTATCTAACAGACTAAAAATATCTTACAAATAAAAAACCAACAGGTAGGCATTCAATTTTTTCACTGTATTTTATAAATATTTAATTCAGCTTCAGTGCAGCAATTAGCACTTAAAAAAAGTTTAAAAAAAACTAGCTAACAATTTGAAGGATTTATCGTTTTTAATAAATAAATAAATCGATTTCTTCTCATAACCACTTTTAAAGTAGTCTCGTCTATTCTACACGCAACCTTCCGTCCTTTTTAGCCATTTCGCTTCAATAGTCGAATGCATCTGGATTCCATTTGCGAAGGAGGATAGAATATAATAAAATATTTTGCATTGGCGGGCAAACCTGAGCACGTGTTGTGTTCCAAATATTTCTCATAAATTCAATCTGTGGAGTTGTGGACATAGTGAGGAAAGGCCTTTCTGAATCCGTATGTTGAGTGAAGTAACTATAGTTGTACAAAAAAATGTTGTGGCGTACCTAACCAAAGAGTACACAGTTAGCTATATCGCAGGACTGTAAGGTAGTGTCAGTTTATTACTTTTCAAGATCACAATAAGACTTCAAAATCGCACTTAAGTCCCCTAATAAAAAAGTGATAAAAGGAAAGTTTCTGGCTTATTATTTAGGGTTAATGGAAATACTTACTTTTATTTCTTGCGTGGTAAAGGTTTTTCGAGATATGCTAGCGTTACTTCCTGCCTAATTGTTTGAAGGTTTAAATTTGAATGTCAGTCGGAAATATTGATTTTAAGTTACTTTTGCGAAACCCTTGGACAACATGTTAAGGTTCATATAAGTAAATAGAACACTTGAAAAGTAGATTTGAATCGAAACACCTCACGCAGGATTTCTGAGTGATAGAGCCACGCTGTGTTCGTTGCTCGAAATGGGCCGGCTCGCCCGGCGTAATACCACCCTCTCACAGAGCGTGAAACAATGGCACTTATTGTTGCTGTTGTGTTTCGTCCGGTGAGTGAAAGTAAGGTAAAGGCCCATCTCTCACCCCTCCCAATTCCTACTCCCTCCTCAAGATCTAACTCCTTCCTCAAGGCCAGCAACGCATCTGCGATTACTTTGGTTTTGCGGGCGTCCATGGGCGGTGGTGTTTACTTTCCATCAGGTGACCCGCCTGCTCGTTTGCCTCCTTTAAATATATAAAAAAAACAGGTTCAAGTTGCTCGAATCTTGTCTATTTTCGTTACAAGCTTTGTGCGAAATTTCCGGAGCTCCCTCGCTAAGTATCTGGTTGGATTCGGGGGGTTAAGTTGGTACGCCTTGTCGGGTTAAACTTCGCGTGACGTCTGCTACAGGGAAGTTCCCTTTGTGAGGTGCAAATTTCCCTTGACAGATACCTACGCGTTTCGTAATCAAATAGCGTGGGCTCGTTGTTTCTTGAGTACAATTCAGGTGGATAGTTGGTCCTATTATTTTCATATAATCTTAAAGATGGAATGGGAGGAGTAAATGTAAACAGTAAGCTTTCCTTGTAAGATGTATGGAAACACCACAGAGAGATGTGTTTCCATCCATAGGGAAGATTCGCGCCCAGCAGCGGGGATATTAAAAATCAGATGGTGGTGATAATGATGAATTTATAAAGATCAATCGTTAGATAGTTATATCTATCAAGCAATCAAGTAAGGTGTATAAGATTTCGAATGTGTCTTAATAATATTATTACTCTAGTTTCTTTTAAAATTTTGCATTGTTCGTCCACAGCAGAAGCCATCTCAAAACCTTTCCATTAACGTGCTTACCAAAGCACGAAGGAACTCGAAACTTTTTAATTTGGTCACCCATCCGATAAACGTAATTGCGAATGTTGTTTAACTTGCACGATCGCGACCCGATCGCGCAAACCTCTGCGCCATCGTCTCCCAATAATGGAACATTGTTTTCTCTTTGTCTTCATTATCTTCGTGGATCTTATTGTCATTCTCTCTAACCTCGTTTTTATCTCAGAATGATAATAAAATATAAATATTATTATTGCATCAACCTTCAACAATCTACTTTCAAGAGATGTTAATCATCGATACTCTTTGAAGAATGTTTTAAACCATTTTTTTTTTTTTATAAATCGGCTTGTGAAGGTTAGCGGGAACAAAAAGCCCTCGATTTTGGGACGCAAATTGACCTCCAGCCAAGTTTGAAATTAAAAAAGTTTCAGTTGCGTATCGATATATTTTATGCAAAACACTGTCTTGTAGCGCGATTAAATTAATATGTGTCCCGGCCAATATTGGAGTTAGTAAAAAAAGTGTTCTAACTTTTAATAAATTGACAGTTGCTCTAACTTTTTAATCGTGCTTGCAAACAACTTTGGACAACGACATTTTGGAAAGTGTCATTGTTGATACAACGGGAGTAATATCTGTATAGAATTGTTAATGGCTGTTGAAGATTGTAGATGGTGTTTGAACTGTAAATATGCCAACAAGCAAATAAATAAACAAGTCAGTATTGAAATTATCGCAACAAATAAACAAAGAATAAGCTACGAATAGTTATTCCGTGTTTTGTCTCTTTTACTCTAATTTGAAATGACGTTTACATGACAGGAACAAAACGCGGAATAACTATTCGAACCTTATTATTTGTTTATTTGTAAGGCACTAAGAGTTTAAGTAAAAATAGGGGTTTTAAACTTTTAGCTCATAAATTTCACTTATTTCACCTTAGTATACTTATTATTACAAAGTTTAAGATTAGTTATTATAAAAATGTTGGATTACCAAAAAGCATTTTAAAATTAGAAAATCGCCACTCAAAAGTAACACAATCATCGACGTAGGCAAAACAATAATAGAAGCTATTTACATTTCATAGGTCATTATGTCCGTCTAAATGAGAAGCCCCCGGGCGCATTCGTCCAAATCCGAATTAATCCTATGGCCCCATGTGGTCCATTCGGGTTTTAGCCGAAGAAATTCAATAACGCGCGAGAATAGCCCCCCAGTGTACTATGAAATATGGCGAATGCACGCTTAATGGCGTTGGGCAAACATGGGCGCTTACAGTTTTGGCGATTTGCTTTAATGTATTACTTATAGAATTGTTAGAGAATATTCATTTTTGGTGATTAACTTTACTGATACAGATCGCGTTCATTGAAACGCTATGGTTAGGTACGGCTAGCTTAAAGCTGGTAGGTTTATTCTTACAATCAAATATTAATTGAAACGAAAAAAATATTGCCGAAAAACGTTCGTGCGCCTTTGACTTTGCCCACATAAGCTCCGTATTTCGTGATTCTGATGGAATTTTCGAAAATCTCATCTTATCCCCATATTATGTGACATCCCAAAGGGAACATCTATGCAAAATTTCCGGTTTCTTAATCCAAGGTTTGGACTTGGCGATGATGATTCCGTCAGTAAGTGATTCGGGACTTTTCGCTTTAAACGTATTGATGATGATTGGTAACAAGGAACTTTGAACGGTCCAGAAACCAGAAGTGAATTGCAAGTAGGAAGCATTCGCAGAGTACGAGTTCTCAACCATAACGGCCATTATTAAGAATGAAGGAGAAAGTTAAAATGTAGTACTTGCGTGGAGCACGCGTGGTGCAGGAAATTATGCTAATGTTTAATGTTAACTGCATTTTATTTAAACATATAAATTGTAAAACGTTTTATTCGCGTTATTATTTAGAAAGAGATGAAGAGCCGGTATCCAGGAAAACGGAGATGAGCGGAGAGAAGACATAGTTATTGTGTTTCGACAGTAAAATATTTATTGCAAAAAGATAGCTATTTGCTGCCGGTGGCTTTTACAGAGTAACTACAGTTATAGGGCTAGCGAGATACTACAGGTGCCTAAAGCCGTAGTTATCAAACATCCTCAGTAGGTTTCTAGAAGGGATATCATCACGCAAACGTGTCCCTGGCCCCTAGTAAATTCTCCTAAGCGTTTAGATCTAAATGAACCGAGAGCACAGAAGAAAGACACTAGCCGAGAGTTAGAAGGTAAGGCTGGTTTCAGAGTTGTGCGGGCCGGCCGTACGGGCTCCCGGAGCGGAGACACAATGTAAGGCGCTTAGGCGTTGTACGGACTTTACCCGGAGCGGGTCACACCGAGTCGCTGTGAAACGATGTTCTAGGCGCCTCACATGAGTCTCCGCTTCGGGAGCTCGTACGGGCGGCCCGTACGTGCGGCCCGCACAGCTCTGAAACCAGCCTATGATATCAGGTTCCTCAGCATTTGAGAACTCCGGCTGGAGTGTTTTTCCAACTACGGCTTTATCGTTATTTACCATTGCATGAGAAGAAGGTCAAGCATCTGTATTAATCAAAATTAAACATGAAACAATATGAGTTCGAGCCACAATTAATTGATCACAATCATCTGCCATGCGCACAGCTGTGTCGATGGCGTCCAAATGTTTATAACGTAAGCCCCACCCGACAATCCGACAATTCATTCATCAATATATTTGCACCATATTTCTGTATCACTATTAATTTTATTATTATAAGTAGGGAGATTTTCATTTGAGATGAAATGGTGTCGCATTGTGCAAACTGGGGCATTTATTTTATTAACAGAACACTTTTTGATGGATATTTATTGAATTTTATACTTGCGCGTTTCATTTCAGAAAAAATGTTTGTTCAGCCGTGACCACGGCCGAAATGATGGGTAAATAAAGTGCTTAGTATAGAAACTACCAAAACATTTGAAAGTTAAATAGATTTAAACTTATACGCTTGAGTTAGCAAAAGCAACACTTTAGAACTATTTTATTTATAATAATTTTATTTTTACCATCTTTGGTTCTTCAATCAAACATTAAACAACCCTAGAAGGAGGTAAAAATCTGTAAAATGGTATTTAAAATTTTCTTTTAGATGTTTTAAATTTTAACTTTGTTTGTTTTACATTTATGTAAATATAGTATTTAACCAGCAGTGTTGTAACTCCACCTATATTGCAAACAGTACAACATAACCCATTTTAATGGAATTCCTAAACGTTTGCCAATGAAACCTGATATCACGACGCGTTATTCCTTTAACTATTATTTATTTAACCGAACAGTTACTGCTCTTACCGTTTGTTTGCAACACTATCAAGTTTCTAATTGTCAAGAACATCTGCTTTGAACGCTTTTTTTCTTGCTCCTACAGTATCGGGAATATTGTTAATTTCGCACCCACTGCTGGGACAAAGGAGGCATTCTTTGTGGGACTGGCATCTGCGCGACAAAGGCGCGGTGACTTAGGGCAGATGTGTTCGGTACGTTGTCAGTTGTCACGCTTCGAATATTTTGGGGCAGTTTTATCTTTTGGACAGTTAATCGGTGTTAGTTTGTTGATTAGATTATTTGGAACGGTGAAACTTTGAGTATTTATTGTGGTTTCGCTAACAGTGATAATATTAATGTTGAAAGTTGCCAATAATTTTATGTAGCAGATCTGATAAAAAAATAGTCTTATTAAAAACTTTTTAAAACTTGCCGAGTACTTACCTCAATTTTTTTTACGATATCGAATAGACCTTTTTTTCAAACATGTCATACTACGCTACGCAGTACGCACATACAAATATGACTTAAATAACAAGACAAATTGTAGTATCTTGCATTATTTGATACATGATTTTGGCAATTTGACAACGTGATTTCAATGTTTAAAACTTTAACAGAAAACTGTAATGCAAAGATAATGACTTTTAGCTGCAGAAATAGGTGTTATTTACTTAAAATTTCTCCGTACTTCGGAAGGCCCGTTAATCCGTTGGTCCCAGCTGCATTAGCAGTCATTAACAATCACCAATCCGCACTGGACCCGCGTGGTGGTCTATAGTCCGTCCTTCCTATCCATCCATAGGGAAGGCTCCTGCCCTAGCAATGGAAACATAAAAAGAAGTGATGGTTATGATCATTTAAAATTCAAGCGGACCGGGCGGTCGCCGTTGTGTAAAAATGAAACTGGACAAGACATGTAATTTTTGAGAATTAAGTTTCGTGAAACCCATTTCAGAGTAAGTCAGGTGGCAAATTATGCAAAGGTTTTTCACGGTTGGCGTAGCAATGTTTTTATGTTAAACTAGTTCAAAACTATATTGTTCTCTAATGTCATGTTTCGGACCAAATTTTCATAAGCAATGTTTTCCAAGTAGGTGCATACGGCATGTATACTGACGTCATGAAAAGTGGGGGGACCTTTTTTCATTATTTCAATGCGAAAAATATTACATAATAATATTACATATTTTGTTAGTAAACAGTTCCCGAAAATAACCCGTTTAAAGTACTCTGACTACCCTAATACTTATTTCTGTCGGCAATCAGAAGCTTCTTCCATTTTTGTGTTGCAGATGCTTTCTTTCTTAATAAGCATTCGACCACAATCTCACCTGATGTTAAGTGAAGATGTGGCCTATGTTTACCTAGAAATAGCCTTGAAGAGTCCCCAGTTATATCGTTCAGGGAACACATCAGAGAACGAGTTCCAATCTTTGTAACATATATATTGTATACCTATATTGTTAAAATCATCATTAGGCATGTTTTCTTACCACTAGGCCGCCTTTGAGGAATTATTAATAAAAATAGTTGCTGTGATTCTTTGAACAGCCGCCACACAGTTCAATTTAATATATCCAACAGGTTTAGCATTAAAAAAAAGTTGTTCAATCTTTGGCCACATCCAATGAAACATCACCGACCGCGCCTCAACATTGACAACGATCGCGTGACTCCACAACAAAATAATGTGTGTCATACAAAAAAGCACAATAAAATTAGTTCTGTAAACCAAAACCTATAAAAACATTCGCCATATGCTCACAACATAAGGCGACTGCAGAAGGTAAGCTTTGTACATGCTGACGCGCCGAGCAAATAAACAAACAAGCCATTACATAGCAATTACTTTGTTTTTAGAAATATCACTAAGATCTAATTTCATTTTATATACAAGTAATTCTAATTCAATTAAATAAAAGTATTATTGTTATTATCAAATTCATTAATTTTATATTATTTTAGACATAATACAAACTTTCACACGGAATATAACCTCAATTCTAGTTTGTCACAAACTTGTCACTATGAATTCTTTGAGAAACCTTACTAGATTGCTTGAGTAAAGATATTGGTGACTAATGCTTGGCTAAAAATTCTAGCTTTTGGCGTTTCTAATTTCATCGGTTTATTTAAGAATATGAAATTTTACTCGTTTATAAATACGGGGGTTAGACTCTTTCACGGACAGGGAACCTCGCAACAGCTCGCAGTCGCAACAGTCCGAGCGCAGCTGTCGCGAGATTCCGTGACGGTGAGAGGGTTAAGGTAGGTATGTGTGCGTTGCTCAAGCGTGTCATGTATGAAGCTTATCTTCTGTAGTCTCTTTATTTTGTGGCCATATTATGCTGCTGAGGCCGAAGCGAATTATCAACGGTCCGATGATCGCGCTCACAACAAAATAACTTTGAACTTTATCACACAGTTCAAAGTCTCATTATGCATTGTCGTAACAATAACAGTTGCGTGTTCCGATTGTATTTGTAAGGAATCTTCTGCCAATGTGATTTGTATAATTTTAAAACTTTAATTAAGTTAAATTTGTATTTATTACGAATATGGTTACAAAGCTTCAAATGTTTTATGTAGATACTGAATTAAATATATCAATGCCATAATTATGCTTAGGACATAGAGTCTTAAGGTCACAGAGTCTCTATTCCTGTTCATATAGACCAAATGTCAATATCAGGCACTGAGACAAGTTTTGAAATATCAATCGAGGCCTCCTGATCTCAAAAAGAGCTTTTTCCTGCTCTCAGTAATTCCATATATTGTGTTTGTTTTGGTACTCGTAAGTGGCCTCTGTTGTGTGCCGTCAGTTTGAGATAAGATAGTCAGCTCCTCAGTGGTTAAGAAATCTTGGTGATAAGGCACTTGCACTTTAGGTTTAAAGAACTTTATTTCTCATAAAAACTACAGAAGTTCACTTAAAATGAGATATAAGAAATTACACACTTAAGTTTAAATAATTATAAGTATGAGTAAACCTCTGGGACCTAGCCCAATTAGTAGGTCTAACTAAAGTAACTAAAACATTGTTAAAGAGATTTGTCTAAAGTCTAAATAGTTTATATAATTGTAAAACAGAAATAAAAATGCCTATACATTTTATGGAATTATCTTTCATCTTCGGCTTCGTCTGTAAGTCTTATAATTGTGTGATAAAGGTCAATGCAAGTAAAATGTTGTGTCCAAAGCCAAAGTCAAAAACACGGCTGAAGCTACGCTGCTAGCCAGTCACCTAATGAATGAGCTAGATCTACCCACCGAGAGCTAGTTGCTGGTTTTAAGCCAAATTCACGGCACGGCGACCGGCCGCCGTAACCGCAACCCTTAATTACAAATCCGGCTCGGATGTCACTTCGTCACCGCCGGTCCAGCCGTGGCTTTAGTTTAGCAAATATTAATTGACATTACGTGCAATTACGTAGGTAGCTGCTGCATGTCACCACTATCGTTTAGTATACTAATTAGTAAGGAGAATGCATAAATTATGTTAACAGGTTCGCTGCCGACTACGCACCGGTGCGGGGGGGGGCCTCCCTCGCGGGGAGCCGACTACGCACCGGTGCGGGTTTGCGCCTTGTAATGTTCATAGACTTATTCCAGCGCCGGCACGCGGCGAGAGCGTTTGTATTTGGCTCGGCACTGCGCTCGAATTCTCAAGCTTTTTTAACGTGTTTTTGGTTTTTTGCTGCGAAGTACCGTTTCTTTTTTGTGTGCGTTAAAAATAGACGTAACAATGGACTCTGGTGAAGGCCCTTCTCGGGCAAAAAGGCTCCGGAAACAAGTATTTAGAGAATTAAATGATAGTGATTTGGAGGAAGCACTGTATGCAGATGATTCTGAGGATGACTACCACCCTGATGAGGAGGAGTCACCATCAGAGAGTGAAGTTGAGGTGGACCTTTATAATGTTGAATTGCGACCTCCCGCACGTCGTATATCGTCTGATATGGCTCAGGATCAAGAGATGCAGCCAGACTTACCATCCACATCAGGCTCGACTTCTGCATGGACTACCAGTGGCGAGTTGCAAAAATTTACTTACACAAAATGCAACGAATTTTATGGTGAAGTCACAGGGGTGAGTCCCATTGATTATTTTAATTTCTTTTTTACTAAAGATTTGTTATCATTGATTTGTACTGAGACAAATGCACAGGCACAGAGATTAATTAGTAAACATAATACGCCAGGATCTGAGGAACAACCACGTGGACAAAGAAAAGATTTTTCGAGGATCATTGGGTGGAAACCGATCACTGTCTCAGAGTTGAGAATTTTTCTTGGATTGTTGTTCCACATGGGAACTATTCCTCTCAGTCGTCTACAAGATTACTGGAAAACGGATAGGTTGTTTTCCATTCCAGTCTTTGGGCAACAGATGAGCAGAAACAGATTCCTCCTCATAATGAGATGTATGCATTTCACCTCAGAGGAAGAAAGTGAGGACCCAATGTTCAAAATGAGAAGTATAATTGATTACTTCAACAACAAGATGAATGAATGCTATTACCCTGCGGCACAATTGTCCTTAGATGAAAGTATGATACTGTGGAGAGGGCGACTGAGTTTTCGGCAGTTTATAAAAAACAAACGCCACAAGTATGGCATAAAATTGTATATGCTCACTGAACCAGATGGCTTGGTATTAAACTTTCGAGTATATGCAGGTGCAAAAGATGTGCAAGTAACTGGTAAAGGCCATGCTGAAAAAGTAGTCATGCAGCTACTTCAGGGAAAACTGAACAATGGTCATGAGTTGTATATGGACAACTTTTATAACAGCTTTGGTTTGGCGAAGACTCTATTGGATAATAACACCTATTGCACGGGCACTTTGCGGAAAGATTTAAAAGACAATCCTCAGGAAGTAATGAAGAAAAAATTGAAGAAAGGGGAAAAGTATGCAATGTTTCGGGATGGAGTGCATGTTGGCGCGTGGAAAGATAAACGTATTGTGACGTATATCACTACGCAATATGAAGACAGAATGGTTCCTGTCTCAAATAAACGTGGCCAAATGACTCAAAAACCAGAAGCCATATCAAAATACAATGATTATATGTCAGGAGTGGACAGGCAAGACCAACTTCTATCCTACTATCCTTGCGAAAGGAAAACTTTACGTTGGTATATGAAGGTAGCCATCCACACGTTTCAATTGTTGTTCATCAACTCTATGAAGTTGTACAACAAATATTCAGGACAACCTAAATTGT
Organism: Eudonia mercurella; assembly: GCA_963082485.1. Lineage (NCBI taxonomy): Eukaryota > Metazoa > Arthropoda > Insecta > Lepidoptera > Crambidae > Eudonia > Eudonia mercurella. The sequence continues at coordinate 1,359,108 of OY720038.1, forward strand.
CTCTGTATGATTACCGCTTGAGTGTCATAAATGCTCTGCTCCCAGACACTACTGTTCCAGTAAACCCCAGACATTCAAGCATCCAAAGAAATATACATCAAATAAAGAAAAACACAGTAATAACTGCAAATGGGCGGATCAAGCGTAAACTTTGCCGTCAATTCTCCAAGAATAAAAAACGCACTGACTCTCCTTGGTATTGTGAGACTTGTCCTAACAAGCCTGGACTTTGTGTGGAGTGCTTTGACACTTACCACTCAGAATTGAACCACTCAGAATTGAATTTGTAACTCAGATTTTTTGTCCTAAAAACTACTAATTGTTGATTAAATTGATACCAAAGTGTAATGCCATTAGTAAGCAAGGTTAAATTAGAAATAAATGTTTGTAGTAAGCAATAAAAATCTTATTTAATTAAATTTATGAGTATGTTATTCCTAATAAGTCAAAAATAACCTCAGCCACTGATAACGCACCGGTGCGTTCTCGGCACTGGGAGTGAAAAATTCATGCCCAGTGCCTAGCACGCACCGGTGCGTAATTTTCCTACCCCCCATTTTTATAACATTACATGTAAGACTATATAATTAAAGTAAGAATTTATCTTAATTAATCACTTTAAAAGTACATAAGACAAAAAAAAATTTAGGCCTCCAGGTGAAATTCTAAAATTTTAGATGGCAGCGAACCTGTTAAAGACCAACTGCTTTAGGCCTTCCCATAATGGACAAGAGCTCATCGGTAGCCATCTTACGTGTGCATTACCGCATTACCCCATGCACCATTCTCGAGATATATTAATTTCAAACATAAAGGGTAATCGGTCCTCACTCCTTTAATACTAACCCCAGAGACTAACTTTTGGTGGTGGCTCGTAGTACCTTATGATACCCAAATTTAAGATTTCGGGCACAATTACACGAGATGAGGCATTAATTTATTCTATATCATAAATTCAAGAAATTCGACAACATTCCTGCTGAGGTAACGCACACCCAACTTACAACAACCCAGGTGACAGATAACAAGTAACAATGTTAAAACGGAGTTAAACGCAAACTGTTGGGTATTTTCTTCTTATACTGAGCTGGTAAGCGAGCATACAGTTCACTTAAAGGTCAGCGGTAAACACAGCCCATGGAGTCTTGCGACAAGAACATATGCGCGCGCAGCCATATCTGAAGCTTCAGCTTTTATGCTTTCATGACACAATCCATAGTAACTCTGTGTTCTATATCCTGTGATTTTACTTGATCTAGTACTCTTTAAACTGGAACACAGCAATGTAAAACCTTGCATTACAAAGCGTTTTGCATCATCCCTTCATAATGGACAACAAAGCTGTGGAATAGATACTCTTCCGGCTTTCCTGACACATATAAATGGGTCTACTGAAGGTCGGAGTGAATGGGCATCTTATGGGTAAGCGCAGTGCATCTTAGACCACATCCTAAATTTCCCATCGGGTGGAGTCAAGCGCAAAACTATTTTTTAGAATGCTTATAAACAGAAATAGGTTTAAGGGTTTGTCACTATCAGTCTTTGAGCAGGACCGTATACTAGGCATAACACAACTATCTTTTCTTTACGCAAAAGGTTGCTAACAAGCGTGTCACTTGATGGAAGTAATCACCTTTACTCATGGACACCCACCCGCAACACCACAGGAATCGTAGAGCGTCAGCCAATGAGAAGAGTAAGCTCGTTTCTTGAAGATCCATAATTCGCGGCAGTCCAATAATACCGCCGCTGGGTAAGCCAGAAACGTTTAAAAAAAACAGACAATGATCTTCCATATCGTCTACAAACAGTACCGTTCAGAATGCTTCCTCGTGCGGGTGCCGTCCGGCTAAACCTCAGGCCTAATTTTGCGCATCCCGCCCGGATGTTACTTAGCTTTTAATCACAAAGCCTTTATGATTGCTCCACATGGGGTTGGAGGCTACATCAACTATTTACTAAAGCAATTATGAAACTTCATTCAAACTGTATTCTGGGTGCCTAGTGTGAGTTTTATTCATTACACTGTTCGATGACACCAGAATTAATTGAAGCATTGAAACTGTGCCTCTTATAAAAAGACTATATATTTTTTTTAAATAAATTTGTTCGCGCCAGAAACTCCGTCGTCGGCGGAGCTAGTGTGCTGACGAACTGCGCGACCTTCACTTCGCTGCATCGGCCCGCCCGTGAAGTCGCGTTCAGCACTGAATACTTTTGAATTACCTACCGGCCGGTACACCCCTTCAAAAGTGGGTGTGCGCGAAGAAATAAGCGAATTCTACCAGCATCAGCTCCATCTCCGCGATGGTCGTGTCGTGGCCACGCCGTCGACGTCAGCTCGCCGGGTAAGTCAGCTCCCTATTCCTCCCCAATCTGCCCACTCTGCTGCACATTGCCTTCCTGGCAGCCGATACAAAATTCATTGATTTTTAAATATTTGGTGAGAGAGAATAAGAAATATTAATTTATGTTACGTAAGTAGTAGGTAGGTATTTCTTTTTAATATAGGGAAGCGTTTAAACTTTACGTTATTTTTATGGTATAAGTGACGATTTAATTAAAAGTCTAACTCCAACCTCGAAAACAAAATAAGGAGACTGCAGAAGGCAAGCAGCGTTAGGACTGTTCCGAGCTGTTCCGTGATCCTTGTCCGTCAGAGGGTCTATGTGTGGGTCGCTCGAGCGCAGTATGTTACTTACCTTCTGCGTCTCATTATATTGTGACTTGACCCTCAATCTTACTATTGGTGCACAAACACTGCTAACATTCACGTTTAAAATCGTTGTAACTACTTTGTTGACTTTCGAATAATTTGTGCATTTATCAGAGCCGCACCACAACACAATGGTTTTTTTTGTGCTCAATTAAATGATGACACAACTGTCACGCTCGTTGCCCTGCTCCACGCTGACTAATCGCAAGTCGTCACAATTGAGACGTTTTCGAGTTTTGACGATTTGCGTGCTAGAAAGATACTTATTAATACTCAGTAGATACTCAAATACAAAACTGCAGTGCCTTTTTATTGATTTTTACATACTTACTAAAAACTTATGTTACACTGTAACCTACTAGCAAGCACAACATGATTAAATCTGATCTGCGATAGAGCTAGCTACTTACTGGCTCTTATAATCTCTTATAGTTGAATTTTAAAAAAAATACAGGTTGACCTTTTTATCACCGGCACCGTCCAAAACTTCTGTGATGACTCCTGTGATACAAACGAACAACTCTTACTATTGGACCAACCCCTAACTCGAAACTAAAATTCAGCTGTTCCGTACATTTGGATGAATGAATATTGATGTTTTGTATGGAACAGCTGAATATTATTTTCGAGTTGGGGAGTTAGTCCAATAGTAAGAGTTGTTCGTTTGTATCACGGGAGTCATCTCAGAAGGTTTGGACGGTGATAAAAAAGTGACCCTGTAATGTTAACAGAGGGTATTATTAATTATTTATTATATTAATTACTACAAGTTATGGGTATTGGTCATCGCCATATAATGGAAGATGCCCTCAGACTAGGTGGAGCGACGATGTTCGCAAGGTAGCTGACAAGAGCTGGAATACGAGTAGAGTAGTCGCTAATAAAATTTCATTTTAACCCTCAGAGGACTAATTAACGTAAGACTGCTGTGCTGATGCTGTCGATGATGATAATGAGCAATGCAATCGAAATTGATGAGAAGGACGTCTGTTTTTCTCAAATAAAAGAAAAAATACCTTTACTTTCTAAATTGGTAGCTAGTTATTTTAAATGATTGTATTTTGTCGTTACAGTCTGCGTTCATGTTTTGATGTTTCTGACAGCGTAACCAACCGCGACGGTTAATAAGATTACGCTCAAAACTCCTCATGGGAGTGCTGTACTATCAAGGGCAGACGACCCCAGAATACTAGATTCTCCGGGGCATTTAAGTTGTGCTTTAATTGAAGAGCGGAAAACTCCACAGCGCCTTCATAAGCTAGTTACAACTGCCTAAGTATCTTTTTTATTGACTAGAAAAAATCAACCAACCTCAGGATGCTCTAGTGGTAATCGAACCCACGACCTTTGGATAACCGGTCAAATGCTCTGACCGCTGAGCTATCGAGGCCCCAGAAGACTGGTTGAACTTTTCTAGTAGCTTCCAGAAGACTAAAGAAGTAGTTTACAATAGACTTTCATGGGTTCGAGCTTAATGAAACTGGTTTTTTTCTAGTAAAATTTTATAAATATTTATATATATAACTATATTAGCATTGTAAATGAAAATTTCTAAATAATCAAAGATATTTTGTCAAATTCATTAATTTATTGCATCCATGTATTAATAGTATTGTTACAAAATTTATGTTAATAACGATCAGACTTGATTAAAAATAAGAATATTAAGGACGTCATTTACACATCGGAGTTGTAGCTTGCAGCCTACTTACTTCATAAACATGTATATGTAAATTATCGATTCAATTTTAATGATCGACTTCAATGATGGAGGCCTTTGCCCAGCAGTGGGACAGTTATAGGCTATATACTTTACCTTTACTATACGTAAATTATAACTATGAACCAAGTTATCTGTTTTCTGTAATAAATAAATACATAAATAAAGAACTTATCAAGGTAATCTAGCAAAATAAACTTTTATGTTTATGTTTATTTACGTGTACTTTAATCAGGTTGCGATACGAATAATAATTACGATGCTACTACATACATACAGATAATATTAAGTAGAGATGATAAAATTCGAAATTTAATACCAATTACGAGTATTACTTCCAATTGAAACCGATTGGATTTGTGTTTCCAATAAGTGTTATGAATTTGATTTTATGCTTCTGATGTCTATAGAGCTGTATAATAATAACTATAATGAGAATTGGTATAATAAAATTGCTCAGTAAATCGCTGTTCACGCTACAGCTCATTAACGAACGGACAACAAAAACAGAGCTGTATTTGGCAATAGGCTTAATTGATAAGCGAGAGCGATTATCGGGTATTAGGTAGTTTTGTTCAATTAAATTGCCGATCCGCATACTTTATATCGATAGAATTGATAGTTACAGTCAACTAACATAGTTATTACTAATTCTTAACATTACTTAATAATTTACTAGTGCTACGCTTTGTTACAACAAATTGATTTTAAAAGCGATTTGGGGGCGATTGTTTGGGATTTTTTTGGGTTTGTGGTAGAATTGATTTTGATTGCCCATTAACACTTTAAAACACCATTTTTGTGATATTTAAATCAAGAAAGAACTTTAAGTATATTTCAAAAAACTTATTTTTAATTTTAATTTATTAAGAACAACAAACAATTACAAAATGTGTATTATACAGCTAATAATATAGACACTTACTAATTTTCTTGTATTTCTTGTCTTCTTTCCTGAAGTGCAGTATAATGGTCGTGCAAATCGGTTGCACTTCCCAGTACGCGTCGCTTATCGCTCCCGCTAGCTCTTATGACTTGGCTGTCGCATAACAGAGGCACGATTTGGCAGCGATGCCAAGCCACAGGAAAATTAGAGTAGACTACACTATTATGAACGCATTTCAGCGATGTACTTAGTTCATTTTGTATTCATACGTAATGTAGGGTACAGTCGCCAACAAGAGTAACCAGACATTTTAAAATATAGGTCACTAGAGTTTCAGAACGTCTCGGTAGTCGAGTGGCAAAGCAACGAGATGTGTTAAAATTTTCTCATACAAATTCTAGGTTTTGTTAACGTGATCCAATGGCGAAGAGCCATAACCTGGTATAACCTTGGTATCTTATCTCCAATTAAAGTACTATATCACAGTAGACATTATAATAAAACGTCAGCGTAAACATTAAAAAGTAATGTGTAAAATAAACGTGAGCAGATCCGTAAAAGTTGTTTCATTTAAATGTGTAGTGTTCGCGTAAACTTTAGAAAACAATACATTATAATGTGTCAATTATAGCATTACCAATCCAAATCGCACACAGAACTTTTCTTGTACAGTCGCGTACATAACAAAGTAACAAAAGAGTTTAAACTGGCATAATTATGCCAGTGATTCTGTGGATTGTTGTTTTGTCGGCCTATTACTTACACGTCAAGACTTGCCTTGAGAGGTCGTTGCCTGCTGAAGCAGTAGATGAAGTTATTACCTTGTGCATACATGCGATTACATAACTTTTGACGACAACTTTGCATTACCTACATTACACGTCGTGAACACCGTTCAATTTTAGTATCGAGTTGCTTGTACTTATGTCTTTACCTTGGCACTAAGTAATAAAGTTACACTCAAGTAAAAAAATATGTACCAATAAACTGCATTTGTTTAACCTATAAGGGCTTCCATACACTGACGTCCAAAGAACGTTAATTTGACGCGAACGAACTTTTCCAATTTTATTTATATTTACAGTAAAAATGTTTTTATGGACCTACATATACTATATACATTATTTTACCAAAACACGCCAAAACTAAACTTTAACTATAACTAAGTATAAGGAATGATGGGAAAAGTATCTTAAATAAAAAGGTGCTCTTAGCCACTCGGCCAGGTGTTCTATAAACCTAATAAAACTATTAAGAAACGTTCAAGATCATTTGCCTGTTTGCAGTAAAAAGAATCATCATCATCATCAGCTCATTTTTATGTCCCCACTGCTGGGGCACGAGCCTTCCCTATAGATGGGTAGGGAGAACGGGCCATAAACCACCACGCGGGCCCAGTGCGGATTGGTGGTTGTTAACGACTGCTAATGAAGCCGGGACCAACGGCTTTACGTGCTTTCCGAAGCACGGAGGTATAAAGAATAAACGTTTGCAGATTATGTCTTTTAAATTTTGTCCAATAGCTACTTAGTACAGAGACCAAGAAAATTGTTAGTACCACTGCTATTGCCAGTCGCGTCCCTCGCTATTTGGCACTGAATCTGCGCCATCAAGCTCAATGTTATGACCAATGGATACAGTTTACAGCCCCATCTTAGGTGCACTTTTATTGTGATGATGTGGAGGTAAAAAAATATGATTGCTATCTATAACAATTTCAATAAAAATTTTCGATCTTGTATTTCGATTTTTCTTTGTACCCCCAGTGCCTAAGTAGTTTTTTTTAAGAGTTTATGATTGCCACTGGGCACATTTTCAGCTTCACCGGGCTCCGGTCCTTACTAGATTCTCCGAGGGGTTCGGATTGGATCGGATTAATTAATATACGAACACAAACAAACCCACTGACACAGAACATTTAATGGTTGACTTATGGCTTAGTTAAACGTACTCTCAAACTAAGTATGAGTTTTTTAGAATCAAAATAACATTAAGAAATACTTCAACATTTTTATTGTCTTTCTAAATGGGACGAATATGGTACAAATCTGTGATGAGAAATGTGACGAAAAAGTGTGATGAAGTTGGAAAATTTAAAACCTTCGTACTATATACCGTTTAATACGATAACTCTTATGAAAATATATAAAACTATAGCGAAACAGTTTCAAAATATTGTATCACACGATTTGCATAACCGAAACCGTGTATAACGCGGTTAAGTACGCTCCACATTTACGAAAAAACGTTACATTCTATCGACAACTAATCAACCAAGCTGCCACGCAATATTGAACTTTGGTGCACCACAATAAGGTCGAGGAAACAATTCAGCGATTGTTGTAATTACACAAAAATGCAACGCCATCAATTGAAAACTGGGTTGATCGTTTGCAATTCGGAGGAAGTTGCTAGATTAGTTTTATTTTAGCCGAAAAGCCTTGAATCACCTAATGGAGCCTTACAATACGTTTTTGTTTACTTATCATAACATTTGTTATGTAAAGTTAAAAGAGAGTAAGTAAATAGGCTGAGGACCTCAAACGGCGTAAATATAGTTCTCTAAGCCTTGGGCACATATTTGCGCCGTTTGGGGTTGAAACTTTGGGACCATGGGGACCGGCAGCTCGAAAGCTTTTTCAAGAAATTTCCGCTCGCCTTATAGAGACCACTGGTGACCCTCGAGCTGGCGCGTTTTTTGGCCAACGTTTAAGTTTGGTCATCCAAAGAGGCGACGCCGCCAGCGTCCTGGGCACTCTCCCGCTTGGCAGCGATTTGGAGTCCCTTTTTTATTTGTAAAAATTATGTACACATAATTTTTTTTCTATTTCCTTTTTTAATTTATGTTGTATACTATATATACTTATATATGTTTCAATGTGTTTCGGATTTTTCGATGCATAGCCCGGGATCGGTGATCACCAACCCGCATTTGGCAAGCGTGGTGATTAAAGCCAATACCCATCACTATAGTGATGACTTGATTTCAATGATGTAGGCCTTTGCCTAGCAGTGGGGCAGTATATAGGCTATGTACTCACATTAAGAAGTACATAGCTAGGAAGCAAAATGGTCGTCCTTTTTTCTAGTATTAAAGGAAAAAGTGGCAATCACTGGGTCCTTTTTATATGTTACGGGTAAGCACAGTGCCTTGATACATGATGGAAGCGCACTTTACTTGTCGAGCACTGGAGCCATAACCTTATTATCTATTCGTTGAACAAAAAAAAAACGTAAAAAACAAGATTTCTGGAAAGCTTATGACTTATATATACCTTACCACAGAATAGACCTAAGTGCCACTAAATGCCACTATACATTTACAGATAATAAAATAAAAAATAAATAAATACATACACTAAACATGCACACTAGTTTAGGCCCAAGACACTAGAACTCGTAGACGTAGAACAGTAGATTCGTAGAACAAGGGTACGACGAGCCGGTTCACACACGCTCTATACCAGGTACAGACATGTACCTAGGCGCTTCTTCACCACGGCTTGGTCAACCCGAGCCGAGGTCCCTTTAACCCTTTCAAAGGCAATGGTAGCTATGTTGCCACCGAATATTGAATTATGTGCACTTGGAATAAGATTGAAAACCAATGAAAATCTAAAACTGTATTGCCCGTGAAAGGGTTAAGGCGCACTCTGGTTGTTCCGCTCCCCGATCCGATTGGAACCTCTCGGAGAATCTAGTAGGGCACGGGGATACGCACTAGTGCGTGTCCCCGTGCCATCACATCTGAAGGCTTGAGGAACCCTTCAAGTTTCTCGCCGCCCCCTAAAAAACCCGTTAAATCTGAAAATGCCATCTGAAGCAATCAGCAAAATCTCTCGAAAGGAAACCTAAATGGGCCGATTTAGTACTTATTTTTTTAAAGGGTCAAAGTAAAGCTCGAAACTCGGTATTACCATGATTGATTTTACAGCAAGTTTTAATTAACAATATTAATCAAAACAATTCGATTAAGAGATAATCTGGAACGTACCAGAACTCATTATAATTAGATTGTACCATCATCTAAACCGTAATGAATTTGATATTGCCAAGCTTGCCTATTTGTTGGATATAGCGGCCTGATTACGTTGGTATGGGAACAGACCTAAATCAGAGGGTGGTATCTAGCCAGGTGGACTTCAAATAAGCCCTCAACCACAGATTAGTTAATAGTTACTCCTCAACCATACTGAATACAATGACATACTGTACGCAGAGAACTGAACCCAGGATCTCTAGCCAAGAATCGTGTGCTGCCCTTTGGGACTAACATAAAAATTTGCAGACGAATTAAAAACCACCTCCTATTTTGTATTCAGTTAAAAATGGTGGCTATTAGTATGCTATAGTAGTATGCTCCAGCGCCGCCGTTAAACGCTATACAACAGTTGATTTTCTATCACCAATCAACATACAACACAGGAAACCAACAAGTTTGATGAACTTGACTACAGCACTTGCAAGTCCATACTTGCAGATAGCAAACAAACGGCCAAGCGTGTACTGTATATTCTGCCAAAGGTTCCGTATAAAGTGTATAGAGCCAGTTTTATTCAGCATTCTTTTTTCAAATTTCTTACGTGTAAGCATTTAGCGATGGGCATTTTTCAAGAGCTGGTTGAGAGTAGCCGTGGATCGTGCTCGGTGGCGTGCATTTGGAGAGGCCTATGTCCAGCAGTGGACTAGTATAGGCTTAGGCTGATGACGTATGTATGTATGTATGATGTAAGCATTTAGCAGCCAATGGTCATCTCAAGGATATCTAAGGGTCTGTTATCTAGTTGAGATATCGTAAATATCTTTGACCATTTTTAACACTTTTAACTAATATAATTAAATTAATAATATCATTAACTAATTAAATTAACTTAAATAACTTAATTTTGTCTTTTTTCAAATTAAAATTTAATTAAATTAACATATTTTATTCAAATGTGAATAAAAATTAAACGGAATCCGCTGTTTGTCGATAATAATCTATTGTTCCTACACCAAGAATAACAACTAATAATTTTTTAAATTTTAATTTGAATTTGATCTTAAAATAATATAGAGTGAGCTTTCATATTACATTTATTGTCTCCGATTGTACGACAGGACCCTAATAACCCGCTGTGTCTGTCATGCCTGTCCTCATAGGTGATCTCTTAAACATACGTCTCATATAACTCGTTTGAAAACGATTTACTATCGCAATTACAAAGTCAAATTTGTCTTTCACTGCACATATTTATAGTTTAACGATTACATTGCACTTGACATTAACGAGAGTGGTTCGTAATTGATCTGTGAAGATCTGTACATTAACCCCCATATTCATAAAAACTATTTAAGCATAATTTAGTTAATCATTGTTTTGTCTCTTTTTCTCAAATTAAAAATGACGTTTGTGTGACATTGACAAAACAATATTTAACTAAATAATGCTTAAATAGTTTTTATGAATAAGGGGGTAAGTGCCTTACAAATAAACAAAGAATAAGGTCCGAATAGTTATTGCGTGTTTTGTTCCTGTCATGTAAACGTCATTTCAAATTAGAGTAAAAGAGACAAAACGCGGAACAACGGGTTCCTATTCGAAGCTTATTCTTTGTTTACTTGTAAATAGAATATTTCAAATGTACACGCTTTCATATCAACCTACCATTAACTGTCAAATTTCTTTAATAGACTTTGAATTGAATGCTAAAAAAATCTAAATAAATAATAAAAAAAAATTGAAAATATTTTTTATTATTTATTTCGACCTTTTAGAGTATTAACTAGTCGCCACGCCGCCGCCGCCGGCCGCCGCCCGTCTTTGTGCAATTACCCAAACCTCGAGGCCCCGAGACGAAGTAACTATTACCTAATCTGTGCCCCGAGGGTATTTCAACAAATCCAGTCTTGTTCCTCTACGTCATAAAGGGAACCTCTGAGCATAATTTCTAATTCTAGGTCCAGATATTTACCGGTTACATTCCGTCTGGAAAACTTTTCCTTTGGTAAATGTATAGCAAAGTGAGGTTTACGGGCACACGCTTGCGTGACGCCATGCCCTCTAGAAACCCTTAAACGGTTGTTCGATCACACGGCTTGAAGAACCCTTAAAGTTTCTCGCCGCCTCAAAAAAGTCAGGTGACGCTGTAAACGTATGAACTCAACAGCAAACTCTCTTTCCAAAAAAAAGAGGTTATACCACTTGGGATAGCAAATGAAACGGTCAAAGAGTGAGTCAGGGCTTTCCTTTCCATGTAGGTATATCTATACTAATATCATAAAGCTGAAGTGTGTTTTCTGTTTGGTTGAACGCGCTAATCTCAGGAACTACTGGTTCGAATTGAAAAATTATTTTTGTGTTAAATAGTCCATTTATTGAGGAAGGCTATAGGCTATATTATATCACGCTATGACTAATAGGAGTAGAGCAGCAATGAAAAATGTTGCAAAACCAGCAAAATTAGATTGTTCGCTAATTAACGCGGGTGAAACTGCGGGGCACACCTAGTATACTAATATAATAAAGCTGAATAGTGTGTTTTTTGTTTGAACGCGCTTATCTCTAGAATTACCAGTCGGATTAAAAAAAATATTTTTGCATTTGTTAGCCCTATTTTTGTGAAAGGCTATAGGCTATTTAGTGGACTAGTGTAAGCTGATGATGATGATGATGATAGGCTATTTAACATTACGCTATGAACTATGATGAATATGATATACTTGCCTTCTAAGCTAAACGAAGTACTATCGCATTCGGGCGATGCGATGCGATACTCTGTGTCGGGGAACAGTTAATTAGTTTATAAATAGTGAAATCTTTATATCCCGAATCCGAATTTAGTAATCCCAAATCCCGAATGAGGGATAATGGGATAATAGAGGCGGGCACGCTCCGCTGGGCCCGTGTGGCAGATCCAAATCAGATCCCGCATCTGTCCTTCTCAACCTGCAAATAACTTTCAGTGATACCCAATGCCATCGAATAGATTCACTAATTAATTGCTTAATAGTAAAGCCGTGGACTTAATTAATCTGTCTTGTGGAACTATCTTGTGGAACTTGTAACAAGTTTGATAATTACAATATATCCATTATTTTTATTATATAATTATTTTACATCAATCATGCAAGCTGAAAAGACGATCTGGTGAAGGTCGCGGGAAGCCGCTGGATGCGAGCAGCACAAAACCGGTCGTTGTGGAGATCCAAGGGGGAGGCCTTTGTCCAGCAGTGGACGTCTTTTGGCTGATGATGATGATGATGATGCAAGCTTGACGGTGCAGTGGTAAATGCGCTTATTCTGCGATTGTTAAAGTTGAGCAAATTTCGCAAAGACCTGTCATCGGGTGAGTGACCAAAATTTTGACATCTCGAGCTTCGCCGTGCTTCAGAAGTCACGCAAAGTTTTTTATTCAGTTACGAGTAAGCAGTTCGCCTTCATCTCACCTGATGTTAGGTGACGGTAAGGCCGAAAGTGGAACAGTTTGAGGAAACTACAGAAGGCCCATCTCTCACCCCTCCCCCCTCCCAATTCCTACTCCCTCCTCAAGATCCAACTCCTTCCTCAAGGCCGGCAACGCACCTGCGATTACTTTGGTTTTGCGGGTGTCCATGGGCGGCGGCGATTACTTTCTATCAGGTAACCCACCTGCTCGTTTGCCTCCTTTTAACATAAAAAAAACCTGCTATTTTATCTCTAACTGTTTCCGAAGCTCGAATAACACAATGTTATTTTAAATTCGTGACCAGCAATTGTTAAAGCTGCTTAACTTTCAAGATCTCAGTCCGAACGCGCCAACCTCCGCGCCACTATCGGCCTCCTTCGTAACACGAAATGTAATCACGAAACTAACTGAATTTAGTGAATGGAAACGCGCTTGTGTTTTTATTCTGTGTTGTATAAAAAAACAGGAATCATTATAACTGTGACGTGGTACATAATGGCGGCGCTGACGTCATCGGAGGCTGCCTGTCAGGTTTTCAGAGCCATTGACGCAGGTAAAATGAATTGTGGAGTTGGTGGTGAAAAAAAACTTATAATGATTTGAAATGAAACATATAATGATTATATAATGATATTTATATATAATGATTATTGGTTAAGTGGTTGTTTGGTGTGCAGACGTGTGTTCGTAATGCTTTCAATGCGGTACGGCGGGTGAGACGTATTAGTTTGACTTTTATATTGTCTGACCATGTAAACTTTAAAATAAAATATATCGATAGATAGTATCATCAGTACGTTTATTTTTCAAAATGATAGACTAAAAGCGCAGAATACTTAATAGTACAGGTCTAAAAGTAGATATCTGCTAGTAACGTGGAGAGTTGTTAAATAAAACATATAAAGAATAAAGAATAAAAGACATTTATTGGTATCACATAACAAAAGTTAAGTTAAGCAGCTTTAACAATTGCTGGTCACGAATTTAAAATAACATTGTGTTATTCGAGCTTCGGAAACAGTTAGAGATAAAATAGCAGGTTTTTTTTATGTTAAAAGGAGGCAAACGATCAGGTGGGTTACCTGATAGATTGTATCATCAGTACGTTTATTTTTCAAACTGCTACACATATCTTTTGGTTAACTGTACTTTAATACGTAATACACTTAATTGCAACTAGCAATCATTGTAACCATTCACCAAATTAAACCTTTCAAGGAATAATGACATTCACGCATGTGAAAGCGAGAATATGTTTCTGAAAGCGATCTCTCTTAGCTGAGCTATGCATTGTCTTTCAAATAAATATATAAATTTATTGCTTGGCCATTCAAAGTTCGTATAATGTTATGTAGTTTCACTATTTAGTACTCATTCGCAAATACTCTTATCATGTAATGCACGTGTATTATACTACTAGCTGACCCGGCGGACTTCGTACCGCATTTTTTTTTTTTATTTAATTAGCCTATGTTACTCAGCGCTAATGTAGCATTCTAATGATGAAAGAATTTTTTGAATCGGTCCAGTAGTTTTTGAGTTTATTCGTTACAAACATACATACATACAAAAATACAAAGCTTTCCTCTTTATAACATTACTAGCGACCCGCCCCGGCTTCGCACGGGTGCAATGCTGATACTAATCTCGTAGGGTTCAGCCAGCGTTTGCAATGTAAGCGCAAAAAATTGTGAAACCTCTAAAATTATTAGTGTTTCTCTACTATATTATGCATGTATTTATACATAAACCTTCTACTTGGATCACTCTAATAAAAAAAACCGCATATCTTTCACTTAATAACGTCTTGTCTAACAAACACTAGTAGTCAGCACTAGGCTGCTGTATTGTAGGTGCTGTTAGTGGACAAAAATGTAAAAATACATTTGAATCCACTAATAGCACCTGCCAAAAATATCAATAGGTGCTGAATGTGGATTAGTCCAGGTGCTATTCGTTCAGGTGCTATTTAGGCGGGTGCTCAAAGTGGATGGGTTAGTTCCGCTATGGTATGGTTCCGCTATTTCATCATCACAAAATGCCTACCAAAAAGTCCCACTTTGGCACCCTTCAGTTTCTGGGACTGACGAACAGAAAAGTCTTACGATGTTTTATGAAAATACACACCACATACTCATTAAAAGCAGAAAATTTTGATAACCTGCACATGATTATATAATCTGTGACCTAAAGTTACCAATCATCATCATCATCTCAGCCAAAAGACGTCCACTGCTGGACAAAGGCCTCCCCAAGGATCTCCACAACGACCGGTTTTGTGCTGCTCGCATCCAGCGGCTTCCCGCGACCTTCACCAGATCGTCGGTCCACCTTGTTGGAGGCCTGCCCACACTGCGCTTTCCGGTACGCGGTCGCCACTCGAGAACTGCTCCGCCCCAGCGGCCATCAGTCCTGCGAGCAATGTGCCCTGCCCACTGCCACTTGAGCTTAGCAACTCTTCGGGCTATGTCGGTTACCTTTGTTCTTCTGCGGATCTCCTCATTTTTTTTTTAAAGTTACCTATAGTTAATCATAACTCTTCTAATTACTGTTATCGCAAAGTTGCAACTGCAATTCGGACACTAAAACCGCAATCATACTGCCTCTCCCTATTTACATAAAAACAAAAGAAAAGGACTACATAAGAATTTACCTCGTTTTAAAGATCTAAGCATACATACATACATAGGGACAGCAGACAGCGGGAAGCGACTTTGTTTTATACTATGTGGTGACGTATAGATTTATTATGTACTGACGCCGGCACATTAACCCATCCAAAACTGTAAAATTTCTTTCTTCAATAAATGTTCAACCATATGCCATACACATAAAGTTCAAAGTCCATTGAGGAAGCTTGACAGTGTGTAATAGTCTGTTGTGTAGCCGTGTGTACAGCAACAGCTATACAAAGGTTGTGGCATTCGTCATCGATAAATTACACAGTAGGATGTCTTAAATTCTGTGCAACTAACAAAACAAGTGCGAGTCGGACTCGCGCACGAAGGGTTCCGTACCATTATCTATAAAAATATTTCAAGATTCTACCTGTTACCGTTGGACCGAGAAAAAAATTGGAAAAAAATCACGTTTAAATATTTATTTTATTTTAATTTAATTATTTATTTTTAAAGTGAATAAACGAAATATTTTAAGCGTCCACCATTTTGCAGTTATCAATATCGAGCAAAAACAAGCAAAAAAATCACGTTTGTTGTATGGGAGCCCCTTTAAATATTTATTTTATTCTGTTTTTTTTAGTATTTGTTGTTATAGCGGCAACAGAAATACATCATCTGTGAAAATTTCAACTGTCTAACTATCACGGTTTATGAGACACAGCCTGGTGACATACGGACAGAAAGACAGACAGACGGACGGACGGCGGAGTCTTAGTAATAGGGTGACCAGGGTACCGTTTTACCCTTTGGGTACGGAACCCTAAAAAAACCAGAAAGTAGATACTTACCGATTTTCCAAAATTGTATTTACATATCCAATCTTTATTAAGTATGAATTCAATTAAGTGAGTAATTGGCTAAATGTATTTTATTACAAACAAAAATGAATGTTGTGCATAAATATGTATATAATAGTATCAATAATTGATTGTCTATCTACGGACCGGTTTATATCATTCATTTGTTATTGTTTCAAGCATTAGTGTGTAAGTGCGATTGCGTGTCTTTTAATTGGACATAGTTCCAGGCTGCAACGATGTTCTGTGATAATTGGCCTTTGGCACTTTCACATACGTTCACGGAATGACACAAATAGGTATTATTTTCAAGTACGTTATTAATGTCCGAACAGTTACTGCGGGTTTTAAAGACTTTGTTGACATAAAACACACACTTTACAGTGACCTGTTGTAGACCCAGAAGCCGCGAGTTCGATTCCTAGCGCGGGTTAATCTGTGTCAGTCTTATAACTTACTGACGGATTTATTTAGGTATCTACCTTAATACCTACCTGGTATCTATCTACCGCTAAGTAGCACAGGGCGCCTAGTGTGAATTTGGGTTACTATGCGTATTCCTTCGATTACGTTTACGAAAACTAGTATGTTATTGAAGCAGCGCCTCCTGGCGACATACGAGAGGAGTTAAAATTTTGTCATACTAATTCTTGTTTTCGATTACGCGATCGAATCGTGAATAAAACTCGCACAAGGCAGGCACCCAGCATTGCACTGCTATGTTCCGGTTTAATAAGTACGCGATCAGTGAAATTGCTTAAAAAAACCGGCCAAGTGCGAGTCGAACTCGCGCACGAAGGGTTCTGTACTTTTTGACGTATTAAAAAAAAACTACTAACTAGATCTCGTTCAAACCAATTTTCGGTGGAAGTTTGCATGGTTAATGTACATCATATATTTTTTTTAGTTTCATCATTCTCTTATTCTAGAAGTTACAGGGGGGACACACATTTTACCACTTTGAAAGTGTCTCTCGCGTAAACTATTCAGTTTAGAAAAAAATAATATTAAAAACCTCAATATCATTTTTGAAGACCTATCCATAGATACGTATGGGATTGATGAAAAATAAATAATTTTTGTGTGAAAACTTTAATGCGGTTCACAGAATACATCTACTTACCAAGTTTCAACAGTTTAGTTTTTATAGTTTCGGAAAAAAGTGGCTGTGACATACGGATGGATAGACAGACAGACAGACAGACATGCATGACGAATCCATAAGGGTTCCGTTTTTGCCATTTGGCTACGGAACCCTAAAAAGGGCAACGCAGTATAAGAACTCTAACTTGGGTCACCCATAGGCAGTGCGGAGGCCATTTTACATCCGCTGTGCGTTACGATAATTAACGGCTCAATATTATTAAAAAAACTGTCATAACATTTTTTTATTTATTTCCAATTTGTCTCTGTTGACTTTGCTTCCAGATTTTTTCAGCCGACATCTGTGGAACATTTGAACTCGGTCCCCGGGTGTACTCTACACACATTATCTAAATTAGCATTGGAAATCTCTAGAGAGTCTTCAGTCGCTAATGCTCGCGGCTAGATGAGTATTGTCGAACGTTTCAATATGAAAGTATTGCTAATGGTGCATTCGCTGGGATTTTAATTAGCTTCGTATACATGTGCTTTTCTAATGTCTGCTGTCTCGTTTTATTTTAGGTAGCTTTTGACTGCAACTTCATGCGGAGTATACGATGGCTACATAATCTACATTATTAATATTGGCATTTCGAAACTCAAAAACTAGAAATTATATTCTTTGATTTTTTTTGCTTATTATTAGTCAGCCTTGTAGTACCCCATATCCTACTTTTAACACACATTTTTTTAGTCACGATGTTCGAACGATGTTCGAACATCGTGACTAAAAAAATTGTTCAAAATGAAGGTAATTCCCTCTTTACTTACATACTTTAGAAACTCCATACAAAATATATGTTGAACATCATCTATAAACACTGCATACAATATTAATAGTTAATATTACTTTTCACGAATTGACTCGCGTTTCATTTTACATGTAATATTTTTAACCTGACGTTCCAATTCCTTTACAAGGTTACATAATGTGATCACAATGTGTTTTTTTAATAGTTCCAAACGATTCCACTTCACCTGATGTTAAGTGGAAATGGAGTCCAGAGTTCAACTGGTGCAGCGTGAAAGCATCGCAGCATCAGTCACCCTCGCCCTGCCGGCCCACAAGGTGCCTCACGCCTTGTTTGTATGACCCCATGATGAATTGATGGATAGAGTTGTGTTAGCGTAAACTTTACAATATAAAAAAAACGATTTTTACTTTTATTGCTACACTTAAGCTGAATGAAGAAATATTTAATTTATTTTTAAGTAAAAATTTACTATACCTAGCGTTGTGTTATCAATTTGTGATATTCTTCATCTGCAAAGATGAATCTGCATGTCCATCGGTTGCAAATACCTTTCGATAGATGGCACTAATGTCGCTCTAAAGCATTTCAAAAATCAAAAAGCAGTGACAAAATTCAGCGCTTACCTCAGCCTTCCCGGTAGTAGTCAGTGCAGCCGCCCGGATTGCGGAAGTCCCAGGTTCGATTCCTGGCTGGGTCGGGTGGGCGTTTAATTTTTTCACTGTATTTTATATAATTATAAAAAAACGCTTTCTTTAATACAAGTGGATTTATTACTAATAATAACACTACTACGTACACACGACACACGGGCGGACGGACAGACTAATGGAAGGCATTTATCGTATCATTATGTGATTAGCACGCGATCTGAAACCACAATCATCATTCCGAAGATCATCGTGACGAGGAATGCTATCAGCGATGGCGGATTGATTGCTTAACTATAGGATAGTGGACACCGGCACAAACGGAATTCGAACCTACCTTATTAATATTGAGCATTATCTTTTAATTCCGTGCTTTGGAAGGCACATTAAGCCGTAGGTCTCGGCTTTAACAATCACCAATCCGCTCTGGGCCCGCGTGGTGGTCTATGGCCCGTTTTCCCTATCCAACTTTAAGGAAGGTTCGTGCCCCAGGAGTGGGGACGTAAATGAGCTGATGATGATGATGATTATGATGAGGTATATAATATTAAACACAGCTTTGATTTTGCTATTTGTAACGTCCACTATTGTGACTTAGTAGCATCATTTTGACATTTGGACTTTTGAACTTATAAGGAAAATAAGAAAAAAAAATGTTTGCGATTATCCTCCGTGCTTCCGAAGACATCTTGCTTGCATAATGATTAATGATACAAAGAAGTTAATAATCGCTTCTGTGTAAGAAGATTTATTATCATTAGGCGTCATTATTAGCAGTTTTCTGAAATATCCTGTGTGCGTTCAAATACCAAATGCGGCAAAAACAATCGTTTTCTTGAAACCGAAAACAAACATACAAAACGGAGATTTCTCATAAAACGTTTGCTTGGCCAAATTTAAACTTTAACTCTGACAAAATAGAGGTGTTGAACGGACCGTATTGGAGACACGAGTAGGTTTTTTTGATTATACACATTAAGGCGCGGCGCGAGGGTGCTATTCTGGGGTTTCGTTTTACACTTTTTACTGTAACTCTAATTATAGGCTGATGGGTTTCGATCATGACAAATTGTAATTTTAATATATTTATAAATGTCCGTTTGGGGTCGCTAAGAAATTTATGGGGTTTGGATACTATTATACTTATCATTTTATTTTTATTAATAATAGGTTACACGAGATTGTGACTGTTGAAGGCGATACATTAATGTTGGATGGTATTTGATTTGTTTCAACTGTAACACACAACAGTAAAAAACGTATTTATACGTTTTGACTGGGTAGAGCTATTATTGCTAAACGAAAGCCTGTAATCTAATTTTTATTGGTTTTAGCGGTAGCAAGCTAATCTTAAAACATGCCAATCAACCAAACCGTAAAATATGTAACCTCACTATGAATCGGTCCCGGGAACCTCTGGGTCTATGACTGGTCAACCATAGAGGTTAAGATCAAATGGGTACTGTTAATAAAGGCACATGAGTAAATAGGTATTACTCATGTGGTAAAAGTGTATAGTGTCAGTTTAACACAAGATTTAACTTAATTATATATCTTAGAATAACAGAGATTTCAAAACAAAAAATGTGTATTTAACATAACATATAACCATTTCTATTTATTAAAAAAAAAACTCAGTCTACTTAAGATACAAATCTTAATAAACAACTAGGTACCCACCTACCTTTAAGGAATTGAAATCTAACAGATCACGTCACAATTTAAACTTTGACGGCAAGTTTGTTTTCAAGATTTAATGAATCGATCAATCTAGATTTTATCTCCGTAGTCAGATAACAAATATCTAATTTAAGCGATGACATTTACATTACAACATTGGCAATGTCACAAAATAAAGATGCAGCAGAAGGTAAGCTTCATACAATCGCGCTCGAGCAACGCTCACATAGACAACCTCTCACGGACACGTATCTCGCAACAGTTGCGCTCGGACTGGTTCGAGATTTCGTGTCCGTGAGTAGGTCTATGTGTGCGATGAATAATAATGAAATAATATTGAAATGTAATAATTAATAAACTCTTATATGAAGTAAAAATTAAATAATATATAACAATGAACCTAAAACTAAAAACTCATAATTAATAATGTATAAATGTCTTAAACTTAAACTAAAATATTTGCTTGCATGCTATGGTTATCTTTATATTAATACGTGAAGCAAAAACTTTGTACCCTTTTTAAATGAAACAACTCCCTGTGACCACGGACCCTTCGAATCGTCGACGATTCGAATCGTCAGGATAAACATTAAATAATGTATAAAGTAAAATAAACGCGAGTAGATCCGTAAAAGTTGTTTCATTTAAATGTGTAGTGTTCGCGTAAACTTTAGAAAACAATTTGTACCCCTTTTTACGAAAATTGCACGGACGGAGGAGTATGAAATTTCGCACACTCATAAGTAGTTTATATAGAGAAGGAGTGCAGAATGAAAATATTTTTTTTAAATTATGCATAAAAAATACATCAAATCAATAAAACAAATATTACACACTACCATGTATTTGACACACACACGCATAATTACTCTTTTTTTTTAAATTTCAAAAATGGAAGAGAAGCGGCTGAAATCTGTCAATGCCAATCCAAACTCACATTCTATCTTTTTTTAATTATTCATTGCTTAGGATACAATCCTTGCAGCCTTAATAAAATTACGGTCGAATTTCGACCACTGGGCGCGACCACTACTATAGTTAAATAGGCATAAGAGGCTTTATAATTGTTTTTACCATCTGTAATAATACCCTAATTAAAAGCAAATAAATATTATGATTATGATATGATGCTTGAGCGCGGTATGTATAGCTTACCTTCTGGAATCTCCTTATTGTGTACCAATGGTTAACCACAAAAGTTATAATAAGTTTTGTGAAGGCAGCGAAAACGTTTAATATAACTAAGCGAATACATAACAATAGGATTTATTGCACTGAAATTTAGATAATAATTGCATCTATTCGCAACCGGATGCGACGCCTTAATCGGGTGTTGCGCAATCGCAACAAAAATCGTTCATTACTGTTTGTTGCTGAGGCTGTTTATGCCGACATCGATTTGTTCTCGACTTCTCAGGCTTTCGTCGGTCTCACAATCGTCGGGACGAACGTTTTTTTTTTTTCTTTTTTTTTCATTTTTTTGATGGCTTTGTGCGATTTAGCCAGTCTCAAAGTAATTTTTCTAACAAGTAATACATAAATAAACAATATTTCTTTTCTGTATGATGATGATGAATGATAATAGAAATGAGAAGTGAGAAATGATATACCACCCAACCCCTCGAGTATCTCAGTAAAGATGTGGGGCTTTACTAAGTCCTCGGGCGGACTTCTTTTAAGAGAATTTGAAAAGTGACATTGCACTGTTTTGTTTCATTTGCCAACACTCATGCACACTCACGAACACTTAACGGTTAACAATCCACCATTATTTCACATTATAATTCGACATAACACAAATTTTAGAAAATAAAACAAAACCGCAGACATGACTATTCACTTTCCCGCCAAGAAGTCCGGGACGAACGTTGCTTAATTACCAATTATCATTTTTTTTAAATAAGTGTTGCCATTTGCTAGAACGAATGATGAGGAGCTCGATGGCGCAGTGCTTATCACACCCGGTCTACGATTGCTGAAATTAAGCAACCTTCACAAAGGCTGGTCATCGGATGGGTGACCAAAATATATCATCTCGAGCTCTTCCGTGCTTCAGAAGGCTCGTGAAGCCGTTAGTCCCGGCTGGTTAATAACAAGCACTGCACCGCACTGGGCCCGCGTGGTGGTTTATGGCCCGTTCTCCCTATCCATCCATAGAGAAACTCGTGCCCCAGCAGTGGGGACATTATGAGCTGATGATGATGATGAATGAATAGAAACATTATAGGATAACGGCACCAGTATTCGACAGAGTTTTCGTAGCCAAAATAATATAGTTTTTAGAGTAATTCAGGCCAATTCTTCCTATCCATCCATAGGGAACGCTCGTGCACACATAAGATGAGCTGAAGATGATGATAGATTATAAAAATACATATGAAAAAACTATAGCTTCAGACTTCTTATTAACCTAGCCTTATTAATGAACTACTCGAACAGATGACGTAACAATAAAGCGCCTGCCTTCTCATTAACCTAGCTTAATTAATAACCTTCTTAAGCTTCTATGCTCTGTAATTACAAAAGTATAGGATCTTATAACCTGCAAACCGAAACATAACAATGCCATACAATACTGCTTGGCAGCAGAAATAGGTTAATATCCACTTCTAGGTGGTTGACTTAAATTGTTAAATTTTACTATTTGACTTGATATAATGTTAATTTTAATATAAATAAGTGCCTAACTAATTCTAATCTCATTTGTGTTTATTTAATTTTTGTTTTATTTAGGTTCATTCGATTTTATAATTTGTACACCGCAAAGGTACAACATGTTGAAACTATAAATTTAACCTGACATCTATGTACACATGGCTCGAACAAATAAAGTATCTTTATCTTTATCTTTATCTTAACTTTATCTTTATCTTGCTATTAATATAAAAGTTTCTTTAATAATTTTGTACTTAAATAAGTAAATAGCCTACAACTGTAGTGGGACAGCTGGGCAAAGGCCTCCATCATTGAAATCAAGTCATCGCTACAATTGATGGGTAATGGCTTAATCACCACCGTCGCCAAATGCGGGTTGGTTATAACAAACCCGGGCTATGCATCGAAAAGTCCGAAACACACTTTGCCCGACCCGGGAAATGAACCTGAGACCGTCGGGTATCGGCCCGAGCGCTTTGCAACTCGCCCACGATATACACGATATGATATTATATTTATTTTTGACGACCTCCTTGGTCGAATGGCTTGCACACCGGTTTTCAAGGTGTCGCCATTTCTGAGGTCCCGGGTTCGATCCCCGGTCGGATCAATTTAGAAATACCTCTTTTCTAAATTGTTTCGGGTCTGGGTGTTTCCTATGTATAATAAGTATGTATTTAAGTATATTATGTATGATTATCCGTTGTCTAGTTAACCATATAACAAGTTTCTTAAGGAAGCTTTTCTTGGGGCTAGATAAGTAATTGGTGTGAGTGTGGGAAACATTATTATTTTTTATTTTAGTTTACTTGGGAAACAAACAATATAAGAATACATACAAGTTTTCAATAGACAAAACACAGTGATCAGGTAAAGTTTTCACAATTAATAATTAATACTTACAGACAAATTGTTACAGGACAAAGGACAAAAGAAATGCACAAATCTGTATTAATTATTATAAACCTATTTATTTTTGGAACAATTTCGGCGGGCTGGTTAGAACCACGATGGCTCAATTGGAAGAGCACCTGACCCGGTATGTCAGAAGGGTGCAGGTTCTTATCCTGCTCGTGGAAATTTTTTCAACATTTGTGTTTTTGTAATTTGTTCGCAACAAAATTTGCGTTAAAAATTATTTCAACATTTTAGCAATAAATGTACGATCAAAGCAAGTTAAAGTAAAATAGCAGGAGGCAGTAGGAATAATTCGGCCTTTTTGCCCACTATAGTTAAATAGGTCTGTACGCCACTAAAAGTCATATAAAATCCGTTTTTAGTTGCGTTTGTTTTTTTTATTTGACTTTTTGAACCAATCGCAGGGTCCTCACTCACGGTAGATCGTCTACCTTTGATCACGGATCGTATAAAAGAGTTTTTTAACTTAACAGACCTGTGTAGGTACCGAAATCAACTTAACACGTTATTTATTACAAGATTTATACTATAAATGGAGACAAATAAACTTTGTACAAAGGACTTTGCCCCGCTGAATAATAATGAACGCAATGTAACATAATATTATATACTAATGATTAGAAACATTGAGGAGCCTTTAGAGGCGCCCCTTGGTTATTGCGGGTCCGATCCGCTCTGAACCTCTCGGATAATCTAGTAGGGCACGGGGACACGCAGCAGTGCGCGATGCCGTTCCCTCTAGAAAACCTCCGAAGGTGATTCGTTTCACTCAGCTTGAGGAGTTTCTCACCGCCCCCAAACCGGCCAAAGCAATCATCATCATCCTCATCACATCAGCTCATTTTTATGTCCCCACTGTTGGGGCACGAGCCTTCCCTATGGATGGATAGAGAGAACGGGTCATAAAACACCACGCGGGCTTAGTGCGGATTGGTGGTTATTAACGACTGCTAATGCAGCTGGGACCAACGGCTTAACGTGCCTTCCGGAGGAGCTCGAGATGATACATTTTTGGTCACCCATCCAATGACCGGCCTTTGCGAAAGTTGCTTAAACTCGGCACTCGCATTAACGCGTTAACCACTGCGCCATCGAGCTCAATCATCGAACGATCTCCAAAAAAAGAAGGCTGTTTATGTACAAACGCTCAACCTTGGTGCAAACTCGATTATCACAACTGATAACATTCGAGGATCGAGTGAAATCTCGTTATTGGGTCTTATTACGATAGAAAACGGTTTAGGAACTTTCCTTGGCGATAATGAATCAATCTCCTTAGAACATATACCTAGTTATTAAGAGGAAAAGGCGGTACCTATCTACATAAGAAAGACTGAGGAGATTAGCTGAGTTGATTATGCCTTTATTGACTTGCAGCGAAGAAACTAATCAAAACGGTACTTTAACACCTCGTAATGGAGCTTAATATAGCGCTGTATAAGTAACTGTTTCGCTATAGCGAGTAATCTAGTTTTACAAGTAGTTATTTAATTCGAAACACTTTTTTTAAACAAAATTCTATTAAACTTTTTGTTTCGAAACTCTTTTACGAATCTACTCGTGCGTCTATTTTTACGTGTTATTGTATTATTTTACATATTATAGACGACGACGTTTTACTCGTATAGGTATATAACTGCTTATACTGTAGTGTAACGCTACATTTATTTTCGCCTATATTACAAGGTCATCGGTCAAAAATAACATTTTGAAGTAAAATAAGTAAAGTAAAGTTTATGACTGTCTCACTGCTGGGCAAACGCCTCCATAATCGAAATCAAGTCATCACTACAATTGATGGGTAATGGCTTAATCATTACGCTTGCAAAATATGGGTTTGTTGTCACAAACCCGGGTCATAGCATCGACGGATACGAAACACTGTCCGACCTGGGAATTGTATCCGAAGATCATCGAGGCCGAAGTTATTATCAAAAGATTCCAATCTCCAACATGATGTAACAAATTAATTCCTTTTATCATATGGCATTTTCCTATATTTTGACACTGTAAAAAGAAATGCTCTTGCCGGTTCCATAAGAGCTATTTGTAGCCTAAACTGAATATATGATTTTTTTTTAAATTGAATCTCCTACAATAACGCATTCTTGACAATATTATCTATCAAGACAACCTGTCGCGGCACGACTGCGGCGTAGGTGCGGTCGCTTTTTTGCATCTTCCGTCCGAACCGGTTCTGCGTTTAATAATAAGAGCATCTCCATTGAAGCCTCACTCTTTGTCGTGAGGCTAGCGGTGAAATCTTAATCTCGTGTGAAACAATATTTAACGTTTGGTCGGTTATTATAAACAAAGAGAACTTGAGATTTAGTTCTTAGAAAAACATATTATAAATATGCTAGGTATAACAAATTAAAAAGAAACGTTCTGTTAATCCCTTCAGGAAACTAATAAGGTTGTACGCGAAGACTACATATTTATTTAAACATCTTTTACGGATCTACTCGCGTTTATTTTACACATCGGTTTTATCTTATACTGACTTTAGGTACCCTTTGCAGGGTCCGTGGTCACAGGGAGTCTCCCTGTTATAATACGGTTGTGTCAGGAATGGATGTGAACACGTCAGTAGTCTAACGGGGCGTTGTCTTTTATTATTTCTCTGCAGGTAAGCACTTGGCCTCTAAACAAGCTAGGTGGACATAACAAGGTGCGATTGATCTGGGTCCCAGGCCATATGGGAATCCACGGCAACGAGATGGCGGATGCACTTGCCAGGGAATGCTTAGAGACCCAGCTCATTGGTCCTGAGTCGTTCTTTGCACTTGTACCAAGTACCATTAACAAGGCCCTTAAATATTACATCGACAACAGGCACGGCATCGAATGGAAAGACCAGCCGGGTATGAAACACTCCAAATACTTCCTAGGCGATAACGCCTTAGGTCGGAGTAAGTTCATATGCGGAGGCAGTAGAAGGCAGGCCCGATTAACCATCGGCGTCTTGACAGGGCACAATGCCACAAAACAAATGCTTCACAGAATGCACCTTTCAACAAATAGTCTGTGTAGGGCATGTGGAGAGGAAACGGAGTCAATGCAGCACCTACTGTGAGACTGCGACTCTCTGGCTAGGAAAAGAATGGGACACCTGGGGTCGGCCTATCCGAAACCGGAGGACTTCAGGCTCTTCGCCCTTATGGATGTTGCCAAACTTATGGCATCTATCTTTACAGCGGAGGAAGACTGAAAAGATGGGGTTCCACAAAAGATCACAATAGGTCTGGTAAGTGTTACTGGGAGAAGAAAACCTCAGCAGGCCCCACTAACATAAGATAAAAATAAGCAATTGGCCTCCATCACACCTGATGTTAGTGAAGATTAGATGGAAGCGTACTTCTCTCGTAATCCTCAAAGACTGAGGAACTGGCTTTTCACTGTTTGAAAACAACAATGCTACTAGCATTGATGTTATTGCGACATATTTAGATAAGATGGTGTCAGATAAAGTAGACTTAAAACAAGCCCTACCACCAACAAAACCGACTACATGAAAAGGTCCGCTGGGAATGAATCAGGACCTCTTTCTCTGTCTGAGACCGGCGGTGGTGTTAACCACTATACTACGAAGCAGTTATACCTATTATAGTTACGATACGATAGCTTAGGACAACAGACCTTTCCAAAAGTGACTTGTCTTTCATTCTGGTTTATAACTCTCAGATAACTCGCGTAAACAGACTTGCCTTGTTAATAGTTGATTTTACGACAAAATAGATAAGTAGTGGCTGTTTGCATGGTGCAGTCATGTTGTAAATATACTATGATATAAAAGCTAATTCGTCTTGATAATGCGGTTGGACATCAATCAAACAGTCTTTCCTTATAAAGGCGATTAATTGCTTGTTGTAGTAATTAGTTAATAATCTTTATCGCTACTTTGTTGGGCTGTATAAATGAATAATATAATATAATAGTGTGAGTGTTATTCGTGTAGGTATTATATAAATACGATGCGATAAACTTAATTCCGAATATTGTTATCCCAAAATTCGAAATCCTGAAGCATTCAAAATCGCTTTGCTCTTTCCTCTGCTTTTATTCACAAGTAACCGACTGCTATAGTTAAATCATAACTTAGATGATAAAAAATTACAAAATCTTAACGGGTGATGAAATAGAAATTTTATTTATTCGGAATCATAAATGTCGGATAAATGAAAATCGCAATTTTGAAATTTGAAATAAATCATTTTGGAATATTTGGGTGTTCACCATTTAATTACGTTAACCAAAACAAGATATTGTATGGCAACGTTTTGACTCTTCTCGTATCCCACCAGGATATTTTGCGATTGCGACTTGAGGATGCCAATACAATTTTATATTTTCGCATACGTGATCGAATGGCAAATGACACTCGCACTTGGCATCCAGATTGTCAACCTTTGAATATAAAATTTATGTGGTTGTACATTTTTGAATAGCCTATATACAGTTTAAGCAGAGAATATCCTATTAAAAATACATATTAATTACTTTACATTATTGACGAATATCATGAGTAAATTCTATGTAATTTTCCTACGTGATGTAAGTCAGAACGTGATATCCAAGCTGTATTCGAGCGCAGTAATCTGGAGACCGCTGTAATAGATTATTTGCATAACACTAACAGCGTTAGTTAATACTACCTATTACACTGTTAGCGTCGTATTTTGATCGAATTCTTGTAACTCTAACATACATACCTTACCTATAAGAATGAAACATCAACATTACGCGATAACATACCTATTAGTACTATAATATTAACTAAGAGTAAGCCTTCAATTCACCTGATGTTAAGTGACGATCAGGGGGCCGACCGCCTAACTCTCTCGCTTTCGATCGCTTTGAAGGCGAGGCGAGAAGGAGGCGACATCTTGTCATTTCGAGAGGAATATGAAAGTAATATCGAAAGCTATAGGCTATAGCTTTCGATATTATTCGATATTATATTTCGATATTATATTAGAAGGCGAGGCGAGGGCCTCACCTTCAAAGCGATCGAAAGCGAAAGAGTTAGGCGGTTGGGGGGCAGGTCGAACGTGGAAGCGCACTTCACCAAATACGGGTTAGTTGCGTTATTCCTCAGTTGCGATTTTCCCCGAAAAATAAATATAAATTTTCTGGCTGCCGGATCACAACTACAGGCTATGGTGACATATTAAGATAAGATTTGGACAGACAAAACCTATCACCATCTAAACATGAACCCCTTGCTGGGAATCGTCATTGGACCTATGGGTCTAAACCGGCGGTCTTTACGCCTTTTTTTACCACGGAGGTGGTTCTGTGATAATATGTTATGCGGTTTTGTGGCTGCGAATAACATGGTGCGAGTTTTAATTGCCATTCGAAAACTAGAATGTGTATGACATTAAAGCACCTCCTGGTAACAAACGAGGTAAGTTCAAAATTTGCATTTTCGGTAATGCGATTGAATAGCAAATAAAACACGCATTAGGCACCCTGAAAGTGATAAAACGTCCACAGGGTATCAAAGGGATGTGCTTTATGAGTCGCCAAGTGACCAACACATATCATAAATTTCAAACAATTGTTTGACCTTCACGATTTTCGCAAACAATACTTGTGTAACGTAAAGGTTGGCTTACATCATGTCGTGGGACAAATAATGTAAATAAATGCGGAATAAGTAATTTTGTTTGATACTGCTTTTTAGCAAATACATATTTGGCATGTTTTAGTATTTTAGTTGCTGTTTAATCCGTTTCTGTGATAAGACTATCGTTCCGGACTCTAATATCCGTGTTCGGTTGTGAGCTGTATTGTATTGAATGAATGAATGAATGAATGAATAAAAGTTTATTTGGCACAAATTTAAAACATTATTTATACAATATCAACTTTAAAAGAAACAAAGCTAAATGAATTAAGCTTAATTGTACTCGGTGGTACGGATGGCCGTCTAGCTGGTTGCGACCATCTTTTATAATTAATTACTAATAATAACATTTGACCTACGAATCCAGTTTTTAAAATAAAGCGAATACTATGTAACGAATAGGTATTACACTATATTTCAATAGGAACACAATAAAATAAAAAAACTTGATTTACCATTATTTTACTAAAACTGTTACAAAACAAGATTAATTTATCATTGTATTATAAATAAGTACCAAATTGCATTTTTTTTCCGATTGAATTTAATATTTAACGTCTATGAAACCGCGGACAGTAAGCTAGT
The DNA here is from genome assembly GCA_963082485.1 of Eudonia mercurella. Lineage (NCBI taxonomy): Eukaryota > Metazoa > Arthropoda > Insecta > Lepidoptera > Crambidae > Eudonia > Eudonia mercurella. Next base: position 1,389,350 of record OY720038.1, read on the forward strand.
GCCAAAATGAATCAAGTATTATTCATCCTCTTAACATCGATCTGTCAATGAAAGATTCTTAGAATGCAAACATACAATCTAATATGCTGATTTCTACTCGGAAGCATCTAGGTAAGTTCAATTTCTTAGAAGGACATCTATTATTAATAAACCCAATTTCTGTAGGTTGGCTATAGTGTCACACTAATATTTGCTATGTTTATTAAGAAGATAATACAAAAATAATTGTGTTATTTGTACATCAGCCTCTGTTTGTATTGTGTTATCTGTACATTCAGGCCAAATTACCAACATATTGAAAGACAAATTGGTAAAATTTTGCAATCTTTGGCAATTGCAACGTTTTACCAAAAATGTTTGGTTTTCTTTCTCGAGTAGGTACCTTGTTTGTTAAATTGTTTCAACATAAATGAAGGGACAAACAATAAAAAAAAATAGAAAAAATGTAGACCTACAAAAGTTATAACGTTTTTCTTAATCTTTTTTCTATAAATAAAACTAATAAGAACTTTTACTAATTACCGTTGGCAGCGAAGATTATTAAGTTTTAACTTCTAGTTCTAAAGTTACTACCTGTTCGCTGGAAAGTTGAAATCTACCGGGCAGACTGGATCGATTCGTCTTGTGCAAAGATTTTATTGTTGTAGCTGTGACCACAGGCTCTTGTGGTCACTATAAGTGTATCAGATGATAGTTACGACTACCGGTTAACTTACAATCTATATTTATTCGTTTCGTTGTAAGATCCAGAATACGTCTGAATGACGACCACCCAAGTACTTATTTATGCTGCATTCTTGTTAAAGGGTTTTTCAGTTTCAATCTGGGCATATTAAAAAGGTTTGGTTTCAGAAGTTTGGTTTTGTGACCATCCTCGAGCTGCGGTTGCTGCTTCTCAGGAACTTACAAAAATAAGTTTATTTGTTTTGTACTGTATGTGTTCCTATTACATTTATCCAATTACGATGAAACTTTGGTAAATTGTTGTGTTAACGCTCGCAAAGGTTTCCTTGTAGATAAAACCATCACAGGATAAGGATACCTACGAGTGTTCAAGAGGATGAAGTCGTGCAAAGGTCGTCAGTACAATATACCTGAATAAATTTTAGGAAAAATATCTTTTTGTACCACCTCCATTGTTCTTCAATCAAAAGAAGAACTAATTAATGTAGCAAACAATTATAGCATAGGTATAATGGATTAGTAATGTATTCTTCCGAAATGGACAAAAAAATGGCAAGCTTGGAACATTACTCATCATCTGAGAAGGCCATACATCCGGGTTGGCCTGGATTCCTACTAGTTCGGGATCTCCGGTCCGGGGAGCGTCCGGTCGGGGTGATGGAAAAACTACGGGTCTCAAGGTTTAGTGGAAAGAATATAGTGAAAGTTAATTTTAAAACTGTAAGTAACGTTTAAAAAAAATACGTTATGCTAAAAACTTCAGGGTTATATGCTCTGGTTTTATTAATTTACAGAAGGCAATCTTAATCATCTACCCGCAATGGCCTGATGCGCACTTTTTGGATTTGGATTTTTTGATAACGACTCCTTTCAATGATGAATGCTTTTAACCAGCTACGTACCTAACTTACTAATATTTAAGGTACATTTACAATAAATACAAAAGTCACAAAGCTTATTTAATCTGTTACTAATTTCTTAGTGTGTGTTAACGAACCACGGGTGTATACAGCATTTGCCATTTACCGTGTAGCTATTTTCTAAAACATAACAGAACTAAACTGCTTAATTATTTAAAATGGTCTGGCTTCCAAACTTAACATTGCAAGCATACGGAAGCAACGAGGCGTCCAAATAATGAAACCACTTTTAACAAAACATCATTGTTAAAAAAACACTTTTTAGTAGATATTTACCTACTTTTTAATTTTTTTCCTCATGGTGTTTACTCGACTAGACAAGTTACGAAAGGGGAAAAATAAAATCATGACTTTGTAGATACCTCCGCGTCGTGTCACGCCGGTGTCCGAGAAAAATGAAATTACCGAGTTGCGCCGTTCTTTCACAAAAACCTACGGGTTGGGCGATCTGAGATGACAAGGCAGTATTGTAGTCGCTACTGAGAAATCGTTTCGAGAATTAGGTAGTATATTTTTGTTGTTGGTTTGTTATAGTTCGTATACATTAGTGTAGACACGTAGGTACTATTATTTATTCTATGCCTAGGTAGGTTTGTTGCTTGATGTAAAAATATGCGTAGTAGGTAACTAATTAATCACAAATAGGTACCATCTAGTTCTACTATAATCTGTTCCAATAAAATTTGCATAAAAGATAAACAATTATAACGAGTCTATTTGTCGTGTAAAATAATTTGAACTAGGTAGGTAGGTACTTACATAGATAGGTAAGTAATATGATATGATTTACTTAGTAGAGAGGTCGGTAATTAACATTCTTAAACTAGTTACAGTATTTTTTCTAACAAAGAGACCAATCTAGTTTGTTACCTTCAAATTGCATATTCAATTGGATTGAAACATGCTGTGTAACACTAGTAACTAAAACAGCAAATCATGAAATGGATAAATATCTAGGTAAAGTATCTAACTAAAAAATTTACCTACTACCTACCTAAGTTGGTAAGATTTTATAGCCTAAGCCTAAGTAAGACATTAGACAAACCTATTACCTATTTATAAGTAATAAAACGCGTTTCTTTGTTAATACTGTTGTTGCAAACGTAGTAAGAACTTTTAAACCTTTAGTGTTACTATATACTAAGATATTAAACAAACAATTGTTTGTTTTTATTTAATATCAACTTTTCTATAGGAATATCCCGAGTTACAAAACGTACAGTGTAAAGAGCTGGTGTTACAAACAAAAAATCTACCTATTTGTCTAAAACGACCTTTTCTTTTGGCCATCAAAACAATATGCGGGTAGGTCCTATTGTGTTTCTTATAGGGTCATTTCGCCAGTTCGCGTCCATTTAGTGCAGTTGGCAAGTTTGAAGGAGAAAATAAAAATGTTCCAGCTCTAATTTCAATGAAAAATTTATGTAATGTGTTCATTATATAGTCTATTTTAAGGTTAACTTTCAGTTTTGTTCGAAACATCTTGTGTTTATTTTTTAAATAGACAAACTTCAGAATTAGGCGTTTTACCCAGTTTGCGTCCACAAAATCCAAATTGCGTCCACCCGTGGACCACTTTGCGTCCACCTGCTTAGAAAAGGAATGTGAGGGTGATCTTTTTAAGATAATGTAAAGAAAGATTGGATTTTAACAATTTCTTTATTTAAGAATATAGTTATTTTAAAATCAACATTATTATCATAAATAAATCACTTTAAAGAAAATAAAAATAGCAAAAAGAAAAACGTACAAACGGTTGGGTCACAGTTCTTTAAAACCCACCGTACAAAAGGAACCAAAAAGTTCTCAGACCATACCCTAAAACTAATGGAAGATCGGCGCTCAATGGTTCTGCTTATCTGCTTTCCTCAGGTGATGCGTCTCAGTTTCGGCGGCTAAATAGGCAGATCTCGAAGTCTATGATTCGCGACACGCGCCGATTTTATACTAACCGTATTAAAGAGGCCATAGAGTGGAACAAAGGCTCGAAAGTGTTCGCAAGAGATCTGGGTATTGGGCAGTGTCAACTGACGACGCTGAAAACCGATGACAGCAAAACTGTCACGACCAGGTCCGATGTTATGGGAGAGGTCGAGAAGTTCTATGGACAGCTTTACACATCCACACGGCCACCTGTACAAAGCTTAGCTAAAGACCTTAGAGCTAAGTTAACCCGGCAGTATACCGAAGACATCCCGGACATCAGCCTTTGCGAGATTAGTATGGCAATCAAACAGCTCAAGAACGGCAGGGCACCAGGTGCTGACGGAATTACGGCCGAGCTTCTGAAAGCGTGCGGAAGACCGGTACTCGTAGCTCTTCAGAAGCTACTTAATTCCGTCGTACTAGGGGGCAGAACGCCAGAAACGTGGCACGAAGGTATGGTGGTACTGTTCTTCAAAAAGGGCGACAAAACCCTGCTGAAGAATTACAGGCCCATCTCACTTCTAAGCCACGTCTACAAGCTGTTTTCGAGAGTCATAACGAATCGTCTCGCACGCAGGTTTGATGACTTCCAGCCTATCGATCAACAAATGTGTCTTAAAATGAACATGGAGAAGACAAAAGTTATGTCGTACCCCACTCCTCTGAAGGCTGGGGACTCTGCCCTTGAAATTGTGGACGATTATGTTTACCTGGGACAAACGGTCCAGCTAGGTAGGTCCAACTTCAGCAAAGAAGTCAATCGTCGAATCCAATTAGGCTGGGCAGCGTTCGGTATGCTACGAAATATCTTTTCGTCCGATATACCGCAGTGTTTCAAGACGAAAGTCTTTCACCAGTGTGTGTTGCCAGTGATGACATACGGGACTGAGACGTGGTCGCTCACTATGGGTCTCATAAGGCTCAAGGTCACTCAAATAGCAATGGAGAGGGCTATGCTAGGGATTTATCTGCGAGATCGATTCAGAAATAAGGAGATCCGCAGAAGAACAAAGGTAACCGACAAAGCCCGAAGAGTTGCTAAGCTCAAGTGGCAGTGGGCAGGGCACATTGCTCGCAGGACTGATGCCGGAAAGCGCAGTGTGGGCAGCTTCACTCCTCCACTGCTGAGTGGACGTCTTTCGGTTGAGATGATGATGATGAATCGACTCAGCAACCCAGGCGGGGTCACCGCAAGCTAAGAAGCCCCAGCCCTCAGTTGTGAATCCGGCTGAAGGCTCAGAGCGGCTTGGACCAATGTGTCGGCCAACTTCATGATTTTGTCCAATATTGTGGTCTTGGGAATAGCATTCTTTGCATATTTGTCTTACCGATTTCATCTTCTCTCGAATATTATATTTAACGCTTCTTTAAATCTTCTTCTGTGTATGTTCTCTTTTCCTTCTTCTTTCTTCTTTCTTGTCTCCGAAGAACTCTTATCCCTACAGAAAAAATTAAGAATTAAAGTAATTACTCATTTTATTCAAAAATAGAATTTTAAACTCGTACCTAGTAAAGACAATACATTTTAAATTATTTTTACAAACAAAACAAGTCAATTGTATTTATTGAAAAAATGGACGCAATTTGCTTTATTAATATCCCCTCTAGGTAAAGTTTGCGTCCATGGCGGACGCAAAGTGCAAGTTTTATAAATTCGGTGTAGTAATTCGCGTCCACCCTATTTTAACTGTTAACTATAAAAAAAATAAGCAAATTCATAATTAATATTATTCCTTTTTTCATTATCAAAGTCAAGATACAGCTATGTAACCTAAAATTCACATAAAACAATAAAAGACTTACCGTCAAACGCGCCGCTGCACACTATTTTTTTCCTAAAATCCCGCGCATCCGCGCTCTCTTGTTGAACAGCCGAGACTAAATATTTTTCTAAACAGGATTGGTTGGGCGCACGGAACTTTTATCTATGTGTACGTGCCTCTTATATATTGAGGTATTGGCGGTAATGACTTTTCTTTTTAATGGTGTGTTAGTATACTTATTTTCGAGAATGTTAAAAGGGAGATCTGTAAAATGGACGCGAATTGGGCGATGGACGCGAACAGGCGAAATGACCCTAATGATTGTTGCAAAACATCGCTACAGAACTGTGTTTTTACAGTTGCACAAACAATAGCGGTTACGTTTGCATGCACATGATCAATAAAAATCTGTGATAGATAAAAAATATTGTATATCGGAAAGCGAAACGCCACGTCGATCGATCAACAACAATAGAGAGATAAGAAAAAAAACACACACTACTAACCGTGAAAAATCCGCTCACTTCGTACTAAAACCGCGCCACTTCTTGTGAGATGTTTGCAACATTCCAAAATGCACTTCAAACAATTCCGCAAACACTGTATACTGGATTAAAAGCACTCGGTAACAGTTTTAGCACTCCAACAATCACCGGGACACTATCGCAATAAAAAAACACGAAATGTATTTATTCGTTGTAACACGAAAGTTATCACGACACTTTAGACCGCGGCGCAACACGACCTCCCGGGACAGCGCTCCGTCGCGGACTGACGCGCGAGCGTGTGCGAAAGAAATGCCAAAAACGTTTGAATGGAATTAATACGCTGTTAGAAAGGGAAGGAGCATGGATAAGCGCTAAGTTAGCGGTATGACCGAGAATGACCACATGGCACGCATTTAGTTTTAATACAATCGTTGCACAAAACACAAATTGAGAGTTGGCGCGTTTTTGTTGCGAGCGGCGGCGGCGGCGCAACCGCGGGGCCACGTGTTTAGACTTATTTAAGAACTTGAGAGCTTTTGAAGTGCAGTTTTTCAATCGAAAGTCGTTATGGCACTTAGATAAACATACTAAAATAATAAGCAGGTAGGTAGGTACTTGGTAAGTGTAAAGTTATTTAGAGATTTTATTAAGCACAAAGTAAAGAAGTTGTTTTAGTTTTACAGTATGTACTTAGTTGCCAGTTTTTGTATTAAAAACTTGTTTTTTTTATTATAAAAAAGAGTAACTTTACAGTATAATATCGGTATTATCGGTATATCGGTATCGGTAAAAGTGTTGAATTTTTTTCGACGATCGTAATTTAAACCCGCTTTTTATGAAATATCAGGTCATTCTATCATGAATAGGTTACTATGAGGCTATTGTGATTGCATCCGATCCATGCAAATTTATCAAACAAAACAGAGCAAATTTAATGAATAACTACATCCACAGTCATCCCATTCGGTTCTCACATTTTTACTAATTATAACGGGGCAGCTATGAATTATAGCACAGACTAAGGAAGTGTAGGATACTAATAAGTAAGCCTTAATTGTGAATATCCATAATTTCCACTTATATTTTTATAGAAAGAGGCATCATTTTTACTTTTTCAGGTCGGGAAAAGAACTTTCGTTACGCGAGCCGTAGGAATTGTAAAAACAGGCGCATGAATATTATAAGGGTAACCGGTCGTTTGCAGGGCGCCTTGGAAAATTCACACTCGTTTTTACCGTCCGCCCACCCGCCGCCGGCCATTCGGCCTTTCCTGATTTTTAACGTTTTTTTTTACTTACACCGTTTTCCCGGGAGGGAGTGAAATTTCACGTTGGGTTTTATGCTCTGAGGTAGTTAACGAAATACTTTTTATTTGAGGACAAATTATACATATACAAAGTTTATTGTTTTCAAGTCGTTAAAAAAATTATGTTTTTTTACCCGTCCAAATGTGCAATTTATGCTATATATTTACTATGTAGTAAGGCCACTGAGTAGTACTCGTAGCTAGGAGTAGGCTTCCCTTTGTTTACGGTGTGCTGTCTTAGTACGGTCAGCAACGAAAATGGTCAAATATTTAGGTTCACTTTAGTGCTTGACAAACTAAGCACAAAACTACTAAGTGTTCAACGACTGTCCTTCCTCATTGTTTACCAAAATGGTCCTGGATGATGGCTGTCATGGCTTGTTTTTACAGCTGCAATCTGATAACAACCGGTGACAACGGCTTAACTGAAAATATTTGAATAATGGAATGAGGCGTTACTTTGCGGAAATCCACGTGTACACAAAAATGTACCTAATTGAAATAATATGTAGTGTTAGTTCCGCTAAATAAAGAATTAACACTACTTACATATTATTTCAATTACATTTTTGTGAAAAGAGTTGATTTGTTTTTATATTTTTTTTAAAGTTGAACACTACATATTGAAATGAAACAGCTAAAGAATTGACTCGCGATTAATTTTACATATTATTTAATCCTGAAATTTCGAAACTCTTACAGAGACCGTGGTCACAGGGAGACTGAGGTGTTGGTGACGAGAATAAACGACGGCAAGACCAGTCACATCAGTTTTTATTTACCCATCCGGGTACAGACCGCATACACAGTAGCTTAACGTCTGCGATCTTTGCAACCGCCTCACGCCTGACCAGCACTTGGCGAAGACTCACCAGTGCCAAGAACCACTTGGGCCTCGGCTCAGTAGGTACATCACTAATTCCCTCGGAGGCTCGGAACAATGTGCAGCGCGTCAAAGGAGCTGGCAACAAAGGCTTGCTCTTTTACGCAGGGGGTGAGGACATGGTCGCTGCACGTTAGCGATTTTAGAAAAAAATCTGGCTTACATGTATTTAAAAACAAATTTATTTTTACAGTATAAAAGTAGTTTTTTTTCTCACACGATGCTTCATTCAATGCTAACAAAAATGTATATAATGCCTTACGACTTTTTGCGATCCAGGCGACCGCTCGCTCTTCCTATAGAGCTACCGTGACTTTTTTGGAAAATATTTATTTCAAAGGTTTAAGTTTATTCTTAAAAAGCTATTAGGTTAAGCTATTAAAATTTTCGCGTACTTTTTATACTTATATAGATACCATTCGTTGTAATTTAATGCCATACAAAATCTATTTACGTTATCACAACGGCAAAAAAAATTACAAGTAAATTAAACTTATTAAAACTTTCGGCGGGCTGGTTAGAACCACGATAGCTCAATTTAGAGAGCACCTGACCCGGTATGTCAGAAGGGTGCAGGTTCAAATCCTGCTAGTGAATTTGTGGTATTCATCTGCAAAGATGAATCTGCATGCCCATCGGTTGCAAATACCTTTGGATAGATGGCATTAATGTCGCTCTAAAGCATTTCAAAAATCAAAAAGCAGTGACAAAATAGCATAACGGTCTGTGCAGCCGCCCGGATTGCGGAAGACCCAGGTTCGATTCCTGGCTGGGTCGGGTGGGCGTTTAATTTTTTCACTGAATTTTATATAAATATTTAATTTAAGCTGAATTAAATATTTATATAAAATTCAGTGTAGCAATTAACACTTAAAAATAAAAGTAAAAATTTATGGCAAATAATTTAACATTACGCTAAGTCCGCTTCTATGTCCACATCCCGGCTGCAGAGAGCCTTTCCCCAGTTTTTAACAGCAGACTTCGGCTACAGTACTCCGAACATTCTTTACTGAAACTTGGGTCTTTGTTACATGAACCCAAGTTCTGATTCAAGTTTCGGTATGTGATGTTTGTTCGGAGTGAGATCTAAGTATTTAAATGAAATAGCGCTGCTGCAATGTAGACTAGAAGGATTATCTTAACGATGCAGACGAGAAATCGAACAAAGTAATAATAATGTCATAATTATATTTTTGTTGGGTATGATGGGTTGGATGTATGCAACTGTGCCAAAATATCGGATACTAACTAACACACAACAAAAACATGCTTAAAATCCCGTTAATATTTATTATGATTATAATGTAAGAGGTACCTATTACGCTTTAAAAAGATAAAATAAAAATATTGTGTAAAAACATGTTTTTTGGAGGAGCTCGATGGCGCAGTGGTTAACGCGCCCGGTCTGCGAGTGCTGAGGTTAAGCAACTTTCGCAAAGGCCGGTCATCGGATGGGTGAAAAAAAATATATCATCTCGAGCTCCTCCGTGCTTCGGAAGGCACGTTAAGCCGTTGGTCCCGGCTACATTAGCAGTCGTTAATAACCACCAATCCGCACTGGGCCCGCGTGGTGGTTCATGGCCCGTTCTCCCTATCCATCCATAGGAAGGCTCGTGCCGCAGCAGTGGGGACATAAATGAGCTGATGATGATAATGATGATGATGTTTTTTGGAGGACAATTTAAAAAAAAAAAATTATTTAACTTAACTTAATACTATCATTACAATAATTTCCAATTCGAATAGCAAAGTAGAAAATTATAAAATACTTACATTGCACTTAACTTATAATATAAACATTCCGGTTAAAAACAATCTGCTTTTATAGATTCAATATTATATGAATTAAATAACACAAACACAAAATATTACTAATACTAGTAGGTACTTGTATTACGACCTTTTTATCAGACCATTGGGCATCGAAGCCTTTGTAGTATCTGTGGTATCAGTATGAATACGTCAGTTTAACAAAAAATCATAATCATCCATCATCAATGATGCATTGCTGCCTGCCGAAGCACCACCCGTCCATCGATCCTGCATTGCGAAAGTGACTTAACTTGCAAGGTTGCAACCTGACAGCGCAAAGCTTCGAAAACAAAAAATGGTGTAACCTTTTGTTTTGCAGACACTCAAAGATTGCGTTCGCATTTGTTTTTATTTGTCTAATGCCACCAACTCTCATATCCGTTGCAGAATACATCGCCATTTTTCCCGTGCCAACATATAACCTCTTTTATTTTGCACAACTCAATAAATAACGGTAACTTTCTGCCATTCTACGGTCCCTCTCCAGCGGTCACTTCCTTTGCAAAAACGTTATCTCAGTAAACAACACATAAACACGGTCGTTGGGGAAAATAAAAAGAAGTTTTGCCCGTAAACACGCCTAGTTACAAAAATAAATTAGTGCGGGCGCGGCGATGTTGCCAGAAAAAAGAGAATTCGGCAAAAGTGCTTTAGAAAAATTAACCTTTTTAGCCAAAAATCCCTTGGCACTAAAGCAATTGTTTAACTTTATGGCATGTGGTGAAGTATTTCATTACATGTTTTTCGAATGCTTCGATTTCACCATAATCATTATAATATTCGTTTTAGCTGAATGAAATAGAATAGGTTTTATTCGGTACATACCTACATGCCCGTTGGGACAATATAATGCAATAACAACCTGATAGCCTTAGAATAACGCCTAGAACGATAGTGTCAAACAATTTTCGTCAAAATATTGAGGCACAAAATACTCCGTCGTGTGCGTCAGCAGCTTGTCATTACACACACAACCGTACGAATAAATGTTGCAAGTAAAATGGTAATTTCCCCAAATCGGGGTAAATGGGTAAGTTACTAAACTCTTATCTTGTTTCATAGTTTAAAAATTGTATTGTTGTTACATATGATTTTATTAGTAGTAGTATAGTTATTATTCTAAGCTGATAGCACAATAAGCCTGCTCAGTATTACAACTGGTTTTCAGCAGGTGCCTATAAAATAAGGCTTCCTTTGGTATATTGTGCGGTTGAGTTCTATTATTTCGGGATTTCACCAAATTTTACGCATACATATACATGTGTGTGTGTAGGTATGTAAGTACACACATGCCTACTCTCATTTCCTTCTCTCGAAAAGGAGTATCACAATCACCAGAGTAAACTCGTTAGTGACCTCGACGATACATTTAGCATATAACTTTTTAAACTATCATGGTCACTTATATTAGAATAAATATTATTAGATTGGTTAGAGAAGCGATTGAAATTACAAAATACAAAAATTTCAATCGTGAAGATGGGTTTAAACTGTCGCGTATCTGGAATCCAGTGATTAGCTTATGTAAAGAACGCAAAAAGAACAAAAGAACCGTTTCGCGATCTGATACGGTCAGTGTAGTGTGTCGAGAACAAGTTCGAGTGAATAGTGACTTAGGAAACAGTGGTACGAGTATCGAGCGTAAAAAACGACTTAGGAAGAGGGTAGATCGTTTTGTCTGCTCATAATCACCCACCCGCAATAACTTCAGTACATCCGTGATCATGGCGCATGCAACTGTGCCGAAATATCGGATACTCAAACACAACAAAAAACATTTAGCATAATCGAAGTAGGACTCCGAAGTGGAATAGGTAACATCAGTGATAGGTTGCTAGCCGATCGCCTGATATGTGAGCATCTTGGAACCCTTAGTCGGCCTTACTCTAGCACGGGAATTTAGGTAACTGATACATTACCCATCATACTTGTTCGATAAGCTCCAATTCTCCCATCGGCCTTGTCGAGATGCCTCTCGTCTTGCATGCTCTGGTCATAGAACGGCAGCTTTTAGAGGTAGCTTCCGTTATTTGTCTACAAAGTGTTGGAACAATATTTCCTTTAGAAATTCTGCAACTGTTGACTCTTCTAAATATATAAAAGAAGAAAGTGACTGACTGACTGACCATCAACGCACAGCCCAAACGGCTGAAGCTACAATCATGAAACTTGGCACGTAGGTTCCTTTGGTAGTGTAGATGAGCACTAAGAACGGATTTTTGGAAATTCTAATTTTAAGGGGGTTAAAAGGGGGGTGAAAGTTTGTATGAAAATCCGTCAGTTTTGAAGTAATGATCTTATAATTTTGTGTTTGGACTGAAGATTAAAAAATAAATTACAGGTGTCTCAGCGATTTTGATTATTACATCCCCATGAGGGTGAAAAGGGGGATGAAGTCATGGGAATAATGAAATCGTCTAGAGACTTGAAATTTTGCACATATATGCTTTATATTGTGCAGGCATCTACTAAGAAAGGATTTTTGTGAATGCCACCCCTAAGGGGGTGAAATAAGGGATGCAAGTTTGTATAAAAGTCGGTCAGTTTTGAGTTAGTATCTTCGAATTTTGGGTTTGGGCTGAAGATTAACGCAAATTAAGGTTTTTTGGGAATTTTGTCCTTGGGGAAGGATCATGCGGGATGAAATGTTGTGTAAAAAAGTCTTTACAAAGGCAAAATTATTAAAAATACTTTTAAGTCTTTACAGTCTGTTGGTAAGTATAAAATGGCTCAACGCATAGATATAGGAATTAAATAGGGACGGGATAGGGATAGACCTAACTTATCAATGTTAAACATTGACGTGTAACAATTTTACCGAAATAATTTTCATTTTATATCGTTTTAATTTCATTTTCTGATAAGTACATAAGGGGTCAGTAGTGTAGCAAATCAAAAATAGGAATCCTATAAAGAATGTATTACCTAACAATTACTTCTGTAGATGGGTTTCTTTCTTCTGTAAATAAGTAAGTGTAGGTACCTAGGTATAATCCGCGGCGCCTAACGTGAGCTCTGGCTACCATACTATCAGTATCATAATCAGAGTTTTTTTGAATTCAAGAGACTGCAGTTTCCTTTGAAAGTCTGCTTTGCCATGACAATTAATAAGGCTCAAGGACAAACTCTGAAGTATGCTGGTGTCGATTTGAGAGAGAATTGCTTTTCTCATGGACAGTTCTATGTAGCGTGTTCACGTGTTAGCTCATCAAATAGTCTGGTGATATTGGCACCGACATCCAAAATTGTTAAAAAAGTTGTTTATAAGGAAATACTTTAATTTAATTACTTACTTATGATTATGATTTCTTATTAGGTATTAGTCATGGATAAACACAAAAATAGTGAAGGGATAGGGACAGGGCAAGGATACAGCGTATTCATGATAAATAAAGTAGGTAAATATAAGTCTCTCCTAAGAAACGCACGTTCACATTACATTATTTTTATCATCATCATTTTCTACTTTTTTTCTACATACTTACTGTTAAAATAATGTTAAGGAAAAGCATGTAGTCCACGCGTGCGAAGCCGCGGGCAAAAGCTAGTTTAAAAATAAATACAAAAAATACCTTCAACACCAGCAATGTATACTCTAAGTAAACACTAAATTGAAATATGTAATAATGTATAATCGAGCATACTATGTGGTACATGTTCTACCTATAACCTATATTTAGTACATTCTACAAAACTGTCTGATCCACGAAAAAGTATTTAATTATTTATCTATATAACCTTTTTATTTAATAAGATTAATTTAATTGTAATGTTAATTTTAAGATGAATGTTTTAATATGAATGTTGTATGTAGTATTTAGCTCTTCTGGTACCCACGGAAGACCAGCGTCGTGATGCCAATCCGGTACTTCGATATTATGCTGAGTGGGAGCCATTTCAGGGCCACTAGTTTTAAGTTTTTTTTTATGTTATGCACCAACTTATTGTTTTCTTTGTGTGGCAATGAATAAATGCTTTTATTATTTATATTATTATTATTTTTCACGTCCCAGACCAGCTTGGGATAAATATTCCAGGTAATATCAGTACATTTTACCATAAGTGTCATATTAGCTAAATGAGTGCACTTATTACGTGGTTGAGTGTACTAATAAAGTTCCTTCCCTTGAAGATTAGCGGGCCTTTGTTCGTGGCCGTACCATTGTGAAGATGGTGGCGAGTCCATAGTAAATTTCTGTTATCTTTACAAGGGGACATGCATACGTTGCGGTGCAATTGCGAATTTAGGCTTTTGTAAAAGATTCTGGCTTGATATGTTTTTTCCTTGCTTTCTTTGTGAAGATAGTAAGGGAAGAAATCGTAAAGGTTTTTGTTCTTGTGAAGGAAAAAAAAATTAGCATGACTTCAATTGAATCAATTTCAAAAATGGACTACGAATATTTATTTATTTACTGCTGCTTGCAACCTACAAAATATTTAAACGTTTTTGACATCATCTTCATCATCATCAAAATGTATGTATTAATTAAATGTATTTTTAACTAGTAATTAATAATAAATGTCTGCTAGTTATTTTAATTAACCACGTTGAACTAACCAATGAACCAAACACTATCGAATAAATAAAATTCTATTCGCCTAGTAATATTTTGTAATTATAAAGTGTAGGTAGGTATTATGTTATCAATTGGTGCTGACATATCGTTTCGATCAATTAATAAATACTAAGTTTATTACTAAAGCTACGTATTCGCTTTCTTTATTTTTCGCAGTATTTTTAAAATAAAATATTTATTAAACGTTTTTTAAAACATCGCATTTCACAACGCGACAACTACTTAATCGCGGCTTTCAGCAACAAAATGGCGAAATGCAAGCACGAGCACCATACAAGTCGCTCGGGGCGCACTCGAGAGGTTTCTAGTGGCAGACCACTCGAATGCGTAGCGAATGCTTTCAAAATTATGCATACATGCGTATACATACATATATACAGGTTTAACTTGTTTTATTACTAGAAACAAGTAAAATAAAATTTGTTACCTTTAAAGATAGGATGTAAATAAATATGTAAAGATGTTTAATAATAATGTTCTAATTTTATTAAAATAAATAAATAGGTTTTCCTTATGCCTAAAGGATTATTGAAGACTAGTGGACCGTGTGAAAAATATTTATGCATTTGATAGCCTAATTTATGTGGAAGGGTATTTAAGGCTATTTAAGATCACGCTATGACCCTTAAAAAAAACGCTAATCGAATACGAAGTACTAACGCATTCGGGCGACGCGATGCGACGCGGTGGGTCGAGGAACAACCTAGTGTAGAAGAGGGCAGATATTTGCTACCGTGTAACTTACAATTAAGCTGAAGTAACATAAACTCATTACAGGCTTTCAGTCACCCTTTACTCTTTAGAAATCTACCCCACAACAATTTACACCTCTCCGAAAGCTTTATACAGTTAATCATTAAAGTTAATTATAACTGAACCATTTATCAAAAGGACCCAGGTGCGGGTTCCGTAATAAATTGTTTTGCACAATGCGGAACCCTAATTTGGGGTTCTGTCGATGGCCACAACCCTAATTGTTGACGTGTGCCGAAACATATGGTTCCGGTTACCTCAACTTGGTGCTCACATGTCAAGTTTTTGTATTATGAAGTCAATTGATGAGGTTGCGGTCTACTTGGTGGCAAGCGGTCAGAGGCGAGTACTCCTGGTAACAAAAGAGGAATGTAAAAATTTAAGCATCTATATATTAATACGTGAAGCAAAAGCTTTGTACCCCTTTTTAGGAAAATTGCGCGAACGGAGGAGTATGACATTTCGCACACTTACAGTTTGTATAGAGAAGGATAACAGAATGTTAATATTTTTTTTTACATTATGCATCAAAAATACTTTTTTACAACAAAACAAACATTACACACACTACCATGTACTTGCCACACACGCATATAGGTACTCTTATCAAAAATTTCAAAAATGGAAGAGGAGCGGCTGAAATCTGTCAATGCCAATCCAAACTCACATTCTATCTTTTTTAATTTTTCATAGCTTAGGATACAATCCGTGCAGCCTTAATAAAATTACGGTCGAATTTCGACTGCTGGGCGACCACTAGTAGAAAGTATTTTTTTCGTTAACGTCTTCGATCAACAATACGTTAACGTGATTAAGTGGTGAATAAAACTCGCATTAACTAACACGACACGTAGTTTCAGACGTTTATTACTTATTATTTACAAAAAATCTGATTTTGCCAATTTGCAGGTTGTACAGATGCCTGCATAACAGGCTCGTCGACAAAGTCTATTGAGAAAATTTGACAGTTTTGAATAGTTTTTTTTTGAAGTGAAAACTTCTATAGCGGCGTTGTGCACTTTTTTTGGAATGGGTAAAAAATGTTAAACACGCGTCAGGACACGTGACCAGATCGAAAATTCGTAAGACGGATGGAGAGTAGACAGCTGGCGCGGTGTAATATAAATTTTTAATATAACTTTTTAATGTAATATAAATTGTCATGTTTGTGTACGATAGCCCAATAAATAAATATTGTATCCTACCACATAAATGAGAGTATTTTTATACTGATAATTAAAGCAATTCGTGCAAAATTATTCCCTAACCATCCCAAAATATCAAAAATGCACAACGTTAATATTCAAGTTTTCACTTCTGCCGGCACTCCCAGAGTGCAACCCGTCGGTTTTTTTTTAGGCGTGTTTACCTGTTCGCGTAGTAGCCGTCAAACAACCGTTTTATCTATTCTGTTTTTTTTTCTAATTCGGAAAAGTTTATTTATGTCAATGTACAACCGGTTCCAGGGAGATAACGCGGTTAGTTATGTGGGGCACTCCATTGAGCTCCGACTTCCCTGGCCAGGCTTTATGTCCACGATAGGAATTCAGGAGACAGTGGGCATACCTACCCACTAAAACCCTAGAACATCCCCTCACTTGCCACTGCTGCTGGGTAAAGGGAGAAAGTCGTTTGTAGCGGGGTTACAGCTGGGTAGATCTGGGGCCGGTTCCAGCAGCTGGTCCAAGCAGTGTCCAGAGTTCACACCCGGGGATGTATGAGCGTGTTCCTCCATTTATTGACCTACAAAAAGCAACTAAACATTGACACCGAGCACAGAAATAGCGACGCCCATTCATAAGCAAAACAAAACAATATCGTCGTCGTAAACAATTCAGCATCTGTTATAGTTTATCACTTCATTGAAGATAGGAGAAGTTATTTTCGTCTGAATATTTAGTCGACCTTCGTATTGACAAAGGCATAGAGCTCATATTCGCGTGCTTTTTACGTATGTCTGGTAGTTGATTATTTATTTCCACCCTCACCCCAGTAAATGTCGGACGGATATGGAAGACAATTCAATACGATCGACTCTTGCGCAGAACGAATGTGAAGATCAACTGAGTTATTTTTGAAATGGAGGAGGGCGCCACTGTTGTAAGAACCATCTATGAGTCGTAGCAATAAGGTTCAAATTCTTCTGATAATTCTTGGATTGTATACTTAGCGTCGTTAGTTCAAAATTTTGCCGTAGGTTGGTAACTATTTTTAGTTTCCATTAGTGAGAGGTGCATTTGAGACAATTGGTTTAAATGAGCTTTTTCCTACATTTAAACATTAAAAGCAGGATATAGTTAAACTAATGGATTTTTTAGTTTTATTTAAAATTAAGTCTTTGAAAAGTTACCTACAGCCTCAAAATGAAAAAGTTTATTTTTTTTTTCAAATTAAAATTGAGTGAATGAAGACTGGTTATGAAAAATCCGGTGTCCGATTACTCCATTGGAAGTTTACAGGGGTCGCAAACATTTTCAAATGATTATAACATTATTTTATATTTAGAAATTGGCCTAGATTGTACTTTGGTGTATAAAATTTGGATAATGTTAATACAATTTTGGATACAATGACGATAGCCTAATTGGTAGGGTCAGATACGCATTGTGAAGTGTAAGTTCAAATTCCAAAACTGGAAATATTTCAATCCAGTTTCGAAATTATAATTTATCCGCCTTCGGTCAATTGTATGCAGTAACATTTGCGCTTAATTTTTTTTTGTTATTTAATAGGTACTTACTAGCATGTACTAACTAAGTAATTTGAAAGCTTAATTAAATATCCAATTTGTTATTTAACATTAATTTGCTGGCGATATATTGTATTGTCAGTAGCCTGATATTGATCTAGGATTTAGGTAAACCACATACTTTTTATGTATTTGTAAATGTCGTTACCTAATTATTTTAAAGCTGTGCAGTTTCTTGTGCACATTCTTCTCCACAGCTTAAAAATAAGCGTCCTGAATAGAAGTAGATAAAAAAAATGTTTTGACGATTCAAAAGCACTTATTCTTAAGTAAATTTTAATAAAACATTTTTAATTTTAAATGAATCGTGTGATTTTAAAGCAACACAAACGCCACTTTTTTAACCGACTTCAAAAAGGAGAAGGTTCTATGTTCGACGTGTATATTTTTTTAGAAATCGAGTTTTTGAACGCAAATTTTTCTTTAGGCCTATTTACATATTTGCCTTAAACACCACACATGTATTCTGACGTTTTATACTTTAAACGTGGTATCGATTTTTTTATATTGTTGCAGGCAACGCATGTTTAAAATAATAATCATTTTTTGTATCTATTGAAAAATTATAGCTCCTTGACATATTATGTTGTTATAAAATCACACGATTCAAATAGAAAAAAAAATACTTTAAATTTGTCATAATCAGGTCACACGATTGTGGTCGTATTAAAATAGTAGCAGGACATGAATGTAAGCGCTAACCTTAAGTTTATTTCGTGAATTCGTATCAATAAAATTGTTATTATTTCCCCAATAATAAAGTAATCAATACAATGTTCTCACGTTACCAATCGTCGCACCCTCCGAGGAGGGTGCACGAATTACCGCGGCACGTGCCGACATTTCTACATTAACGTGTTTTTGTCTATTTGTCCGTCTGTCATCATGATTGGTGACAGTGACGCGCGGAGGTATTCTGTGCTGCATGCGATTTTTTTTAACATTCGATCTCGTTAACGAAAACGAAAATACCCTATGGTTGACTGGTAGAGAATGCCTCAGGCATTAAGTCCGCCATGTAATAGTTGTGTTGCAAAAGTTTAAATAAAAAAAAAAAAAATAAAAATTAGTATGTTGGGTAAGCAAAGCCTTCTGGCGCCGCACGAGAAGAGTTTTGCTATACAAATTTTCGTTTTCGTAAACGTAATCGCATGAATACGGACAGTAAACAAAACTCACGTGGCACTCTGGAGGCGTTCGTTCAATGCTGTACAAATTACTCGTTTACATCTAAGTAATTGAATGGTGAATTATATACACTACGCACTCAGGAGGTTGCCGGTTGAGGTTGGAGGTTGTCGACTATGACATCGGTTCGAAGTCTATACAGGGCGGGAGATCTTGTACTGAAAAGAATCTTCAAGAAACTCAGTAAGGGCATTTCTTTTTACCTTACAGCGTCAAAATATTGGAAAATATATATCGTAGAAGGACGCTTTGCTTTACAAATTAACACACAAAAGACAACCACAACATATACAAAACAAAAATAAAGAAATAAAATATCTAATATTGTTTTCTAAAGTTTACGCGAACACTACACATTGAAATGAAACAACTTTTACGGATCTACTCGCGTTTATTTTACACATTACTTTTAAATGTTTATCCTGACGTTTCAAACCCTTTGCAGGGTCCGTGGTCACAGGGAGACTGTAGGTCGTCTTATAATTAGTTGTAGCTTGTATTCCCTCATTTAACCAGGTGCGTTCCGTTTTACGCAGAAAGAACTTACAGTATCTTTTGATCTGGCAGTATGGTGTTGGTTCGGAACAACAGGATAAACATTAAAAAGTAATGTAAAAGGAATGTGTAAAATAAACGCGAGTAGATCCGTAAAAGTTGTTTTATTTCAAAAATATCTAAGTTAGCAAATATTAGGTACCAATTTCAATTTCCCCAATGTCATACAGTACGGGTAAAAGTCAAAAATATCAACGAAAAAATATAAAAAGAAAAGTATTTATGTAGGTACTTTATAATAAAAAAAGTATGCAAGAGCAACTGCGTATTGTGAGTTTCGTTTACTATCCGTATTAATTCGGTTACGTTTACAAAAAAGAAAATTTGTATGGCATTGAAGCAGCGCCTTCTAGCGACATACGACTACGAGGAGAGTTCAAATTTTGCATACAAATTCTCGTTTTCGTTAACGTGATCGAATGGCGAACGAAACTCGAACTAGGCGCCCAGACCAGCCTCCTCATCCGTTTAACGAGTATAACAACTATGAATCAACCATATCGCTTCGTTCAACCATATTTTAGGGTCATTCGAAGTAATTCAAACTTCGTCATACGTAATAAGGCTGTGTAGTTTAATATCACCCAGTTAATGCGGACCGGTGCGGCCTCTCAAAAGTCTGCGTGTCGTCCTTGCGCCTGCGCGTGTGTTATCGGATCTCGATGTTAATTGTGTTTGTAGTTGGAGGTTGGTTCGAGAGCTCTTGGAGTTAGAGGGGGATAACGTTATTGGCTTTTGTTTGACAGGAATGAAATTTTTGCTGTTAATACAGTATTTATTATCACTACATAGTATGAAACAAAGTCGCTTCCCGCTGTCTGTCTGCCCCTATGTATGCTTAGATCTTTAAAACTACGCAACGGATTTTGATGCGGTTTTTTTAATAGATGAGATGAGATGAGATAGAGTGATTCAAGAGGAAGGTTTATATGTATAAATACATGCATAGTATAGTAGAGAAACACTGATAATATCAGCATTGCACCCGTGCGAAGCCGGTGCGGATCGCTAGTAAAAGATAATTGATAAAAAAATTTTTTTTTGGTCAAAAGGAAAGTCTGCTAAAGCGCCAAACAACGAATGGTGGGAGAAATGGATTTTAAATTAAAAACTTTAAAATACATTTCCCATGAATGCCTTTTTGGTGATAACCTAAGTAGTTTTATCAATCCACAGATGATCTTGCAAAATTTCGAATAATTTCGAATTTCGATAGAAATTATTTACGTTATACAAATTACGAAATAATTGATAGGACCAACACCTCAGTCTCCCTTGACCACCTGTGAGTCGTTAGTAACCACCGCACCGCACTGGGCCCACGTGGTGGCTTATGGCCCGTTCTCCCTATCCATCCATAGGAAAGGCTCGTGCCCCAACAGTGGGGACATAAAATGAGCTGATGATGAAGATGATGATGATGATGATGATTCAGATACATTATCTCGGGTTGGTGATCACCAGCACGCATTCCGGATGTATGAACTTGTGTATTTGGTTAGCTGCCATCGTCTTCTGCCACCTGAGCAACAATTTGTATTGTTTTATTAGGAGAATATAATTTTGGTTTGAGGCACAGAAACCTGCGGTCTTCACGGAAAATCAGCAATGGCGCCTGCCTGGCCCAAACAGAGGCGGTTGGCGGCTGGACGGTCACGAGTACCAATATGTAATACCTATATATATATATACACTTTGAATCTTATTCCATTGTATTAAGAGTTACAATTGTTTACATATTTTTGCTCGTGACTGGACACGGTCACGATCACGGTCGCAGTCGGATGTGCCTGTTAGTAGGTATAATATGAAGAAACTTTATCCAATAAGCGCAGGCAGGCCATTATCTACAGGGCCCGCCTCGACTATGATGACACGCGGCAGGCTTATACCGATCCTAGTGACAGTCGCGACAATTTACAATCTATCGCTACAAAACTCATATTCGTATTGCCATATAGTAGTACCTGGATGACCGAGCTTTGCTCGTTATTTTATTTTATGTTTTCCAAAAATGAAACCTAGCTAGATCGATTTATCGCCCCCAAAACCGCCTGCGTACCAAATTTCATGAAAATCGTTGGAGCCGTTTCCGAGATTCAGATTATATATATGCAAGAATTGCTCGTTTAAAGGTAGGTATTAGAGTACCTGCATGACTGAGCTTTGCTCGTTATTTTTTTATAATATTTTCTAAAAATGAAACCTAGCTAGATTGATTTATCGCGATCGCGATCCCGAAACCCCCTGCATACTAAATTTCATGAAAATCGTTGGAGCGTTTCCGAGATTCATATTATGTAATATACATATCTATAAGAATTGCTCGTTTAAAGGTTTTGGATTACGGAACGGAAAACGCTACGATATTGCCACGAGCGAGCGATTGACGAACTAAAAGTGCATGACGGCGCTATAGAATAAACCTAGTAGTAGTCGCGTTGCCATTGTGCAATAGCAACTGGTTGCTTTTTTTCGGTAATAACCCTGCGGGATACAAGTTATCTCCCGGGCAGCGGTCAGTCGCTTGTTACTTGCCACTGCGCTGTTAGTGTAAATTAAACGTGCCCGCGCGGGCAGACCGCGACCACAAAATAACTCCTTTAATGCCGCGACCGTGACCACCGCCACCGCTTCTGCTTGGGCGAGGCTTTACTTACCGCAAGCAACAAATACTGAGTATAGTATTTGTATAATTCTTGTACCTATGTATAAACTTTTGTTTTCTAAATATACAATTTTCATTCATTCATTCAATATTATGCATTGTTGTCGTGCTGCTAACACTTTCTATGACACCTGTAAACGTGCTTGTTTATTGTTAAGATAAACCTTATTACAATCAGAAAGTTATGCTCTACACTCGCTGTAAGTTTCAAATACTGTTTTAAGGATCCCCGTTAGTCCAGACATACAGAAAAAGCATTTAACAAGACAATCGCATTAGCAACCAAATGCAGGTGCGGTCATGTCTGTACTGTCACGCAGATTTACAGCTGTGCAGACTAATGTTAGTAGCGGTGGTGAACTGATTTAATTAGATTAGCTTTAGTAACCACTGCGGCTTAGTGGTTAGACCACCGATGTGACTAACAATGTAATAAATATATAAGTAAGTATACCTAGTTACTCAAAATAATGTTTAATTCATCATCATCAGCTCATTTTATGTCCCCACTGCTGGGGCACGAGCCTTCCCTATGGATGGATAGGGAGAACGGGCCATAAACCACCACGCGGGCCCAGTGCGGGTTAATGGTTGTTAACGACTAATGCAGCCAGGACCAACGGTTTACGTGCCTTCCGAAGCACGGAGGAGCTCGATATGATACAGTTTTGGTCACCCATCCGATGACCGGCCTTTGCGAAAGTTGCTTAACCTCAGCACTCGCAAACCGGGCGAGTTAACCACTGCGCCATCGGGCTCCTTTTTAATTCGTTAAGTACCTATAGAGGTTACCGATTTATTACTAGAATTTACTATAAATTTACTATAAAATTCTGTTAAATAATGGGTACAACAAATGATGTACTATGATAAGTGAAAATAATTTTTCAAAGAAAGATTTAGAAGTCATCATCATCATCGTCATCATCAGCCAAAAGACCTTCCCAAGTGCACGCCACTGAGCACGTCCCGCGGCTACTCTCATCCAGCTCTTGCCAGTCACCGAAGATCGTCGCAACATAATAGCTATATTTTGTATAGTATACCTACTATAGTATAGTAACACGTACATCTGCCCACTGTGCGGAAACTCTCATTTTCCGACGCCTGTAAAAAACCGTGAGCCCAGCTCAGACTTACGGCTGGTAAATTACGTCTGCTCGTAAATCGTGACCGCTAATATTGACGTGACGTTATTTATTGGTCTGCATTTTCGATTTTTGGGGTTCCGCATCTGATATAAGAAATCAGATTTTTTTTGACTACGTCCGCGTGGATTTGAGATTTAAAAGAAACTCTTTTTAAAATAAAATAATAGCCTATGTTACCCGCAAAGAATGTAGCTTTCTATCAGTGCAATATTTTTTGGAATTGAACCAGTAGTTCCAGAGATTAGCCCCGACAAACAGACAAACAAACAAACGTTCCCTGTTTATTAATAGTAGATATATAGATTGGTAATCGAAGTTAAAGCATTTAAGCTATATAGTTACTGTAAACGTCACAAAATTATTAAAATTGGTTTGAATACAGATGGGGCAGCAAAAGTAACTAAGCACTTTAGCACCTTGTCAAAACAACTAAGTAATCTAAGGCGTTTGTCAACTTCTATTAAAACTAAGGTTATAGATACATATAGGTAGTATTGTAAAGTGGTCAGCGACTTCTGGTGTTGACTGTATGTACTATAAATAAAAATATTGGTTTAAAATACATAATGTAAAAATGGTAAATTGTGTAAAACCTCCACGCTGTCTATACTTTTTACTACTCGTATAAGATTTTATGATGATTATGATAATTCAAACTCAAAATATTTTTATTTTAATAAATTATTAATAAATAAATAATTAGTATGTTCTGAACGACAAATCTGAACCATGACTTCGTAAACCTTACGGTGAAGACTTTACTTCCGAAAAGAAACAGAAGAAACTTGGCAAAGACATAACTGGGAAACTGGGAGATGTGGCGCCTGTGATGCTTAATGGTATGGCTCTTAATCGAGTTAAAGAGTTTAAATACCTTGGCCATGTGGTCACCGAGGATTTAAAAGACGATGGAGACATAGAAAGGGAGAGGAGAGCGATGGACATTGGGCTGAGATTGATCGGTAGTGGACTTTTGTTTTATGAAAATGGACGAGGCTTTTTTAAAAAGCCAATACCGTATTTTGATTCTAACATTAAATACAAGAGATTTTAACACTTTAACATTTTTTGATTTAGTAAATAGTTTCATGATTATTTGCATATAATTTTACGCAAATATTGTTGCAAACAAAGCATAGTTGACAGTGCACCTGACCCGGCATGTCATGGGGTGCGGGTTTGAATCCCGCTCGTGGAATTTTTTCAAGACTTTGTCTTTTTTCAAATAGTTTCATGTTTATGAATTTTGAAAGATTGTTTGGTTTGGAGAAAATCATAAATGTCTTAAAATCTCGTAATTCTCAAAAGATCTCTAAATAAAACTTTTAGATTTGTGTAGTACGAATTATTTGCCTATTTTACAGTCATGCTCGTCTTTCGATATTGCTCGATTTCGCTGTAGTATTGTCTTATAATTTGTTATCTCTATTCCACGCCACCCTATATGGGTATAGAGAGACCAAGGCGCGTTTTTTTATTAGTGGTGTCCCCAGTAGGCCTAATCCACTCACTCTGCTTAGTTATTTTCCTCAGCCTCTGATTCATCGACTGTTACAAATTCAAATTTTTCACTATCACGGTTATCGTCAATTATTGTGTCTTTTAAAATTAGTAAAACTTTTGCTGCCTCTGATAGTTCCCTGTGTTTTTTGTTGTAGTTTGTGGCGATTCATTGAAATATGAGGATGAGAACTAATCAATAGATTATTTTAAATGTCCTCATTAGAGGCTTTTCTACTGAATCTTCGTGAATGGTTTTGATGATACCTTCGAAAGTCATTATTTCTTGATTCAGCAGCGTATTCGGATAATTTTCCATTAGGGATTAAACCGAAGTTTTCGATTATATCGGCGCCTGTATGTAAGGACTTTATGCGTACACTCGAAGGTATGTACCTAATACTCGTACCACTCATATAAATCTAAATATAATTTCATGGTAACTTTGGTATACTCTTTAAACTTAATTGTTTCAATGCGATGACCAGAAGAGATCGTCTCTAAAATTGTTAAAAACCGTTTTATTAAATTTACATTTACAAGAAATTAAAAAAATATTTTTTCTTCATACAAACTTTGAAGAGGTAAATCTCAAAATCGCTGCTGATGTCGCTGATGTGCCGCGCGCGTGGGAGAGCCAACACCATCCTCCACAGCCACAGCCCTCTTCTGAGGCACTGGGTCCAAGCACAAGTGCGTGTGCCTCTGGGGTACCCCAGAGGGTGGCAAATACCAAAATGACTATGTGTTGTTGTTTGTTTTCTTTTTTTAGTACAAGTATCTACTAAGATAATTTTTAAGTCGTTTGTATGCTAACAATATTATGGGCAACAGCCTGAAATAAATAGATTTTATTTTTATTTATTTTATTTTATAACAAAATAGTTTCGCAAAAATATGGATAATCAATGATGTTGATGTATTTCCACACTAATTCCATAGGTACTCCGATGAGGTACGGAACCTAAGCGCTCAAATTGTCGTCGCACTTATCCACTTTTCCTTTCTAAGTATAAGTAAAGGTGGAGTGGAAGTTATGGCCCCAGATGGGAGGTTGCAGGGTATACTTTCTTCGATTTGGGCTTGTTTTCTTTATCAGTGAAGGAAGCATGCTTGACGTTTGCAAGGCAGCTGTGCTATAAATAACGCTAAGTAAACTTTAAGCAACTCTTTTAATTAATGTCATAGAACAAGTGAAATTAAAAATATTTTTTTACAGATAAAGTGAAAAGCAATCTTGAGGGCTTTTTTCATAGTCTTAACTTCATAATTATCTTCTTTTTAAGTGAGAATGGAATAATATGGCTACTCTCTTTGCATTCAAACTTAGCTAAGACTCACATAGGTTGTAATAAAGCGTGTGGCTTGCACGCCGGACTTTGGGCGGCGCTAACTCTGAGGTCCCGGGTTCGATTCCCGGTCGGGTCAATGTCCAAAACGAACTTTTCGATATTGTGTCGGGTCTGGGTGGTTCTGGTACCGTCGTTGTTCCTGATTTCCATAAAACGAGTGCTTTAGCTACTTACCTTGGGATCAGAACAATGTACGTGATGTTGTCTAATATTTATTTATTTATAAAGTGCAAATATTTTTAAAAAATGTCGTAAAATATGGTTGAATTAAAAAAAAGCAAAAAGTTTGTAAAATACTTTAAAAAAAAACTATTGTTTCAAAATCTAATCTTACTTTTTACTAGGTATAGATATATTAGGTATATAATAAGATTAAAGACAGACAGACAGAAAACATTCGCACTTTGTTTAAAACACCCTCCATTCTTAAAGATACAGACATATTATTATAGCAAACACGCATCTACAGTCTACGCATCGATTGTCAACAATTTTAATTTAACACATTAACTGGAACTCAAAAACAAAAATTCCATGAAAAACTAAGTTACTCCAAACGGATGCAACAAGCCACTAAATTGTATGTTTTTTTGAGAACAGTCTAATATCAGATATCGAGTTACAAGAATGTCCGGTGTTTGGTATTCTAGCCGTGCCCTTGACCTGACGACGTGAATACGTTATCATAATCGAAATAAAAGGTTTCAACAGAAACTTGACTACACGAGTAGCAAGCTTGTTTATACAAGGTGTTTGGTAATAGGTATTACCAAACACCTTTGATATACAGGTGTATTTATTATACAGGTGTATAATTTCGAATATGGCAGATATGGTACCGTTCATAGAAACCTGGAAAATTATGAACATAACTGCACCCACATGACCGAGATATCGAGGTTCATTGTTACTAAATAAAACTGTTAAGTGATAACCCTGGGTCAAGTTGATACGTTGTTCTTGGTCGTCTACCTCATAGTCAAACATAAACAAAAGTCGATACTTGCAGGAATGAACAAAAAAAAATTTTGTTTTTTCATGGAAAAGTCATCATCATCATCATCAGCTCATTTTATGTCCCCACTGCTGAGGCACGAGCCTTCCTTATGGATGGATAGGGAGAACGGGCCAAAAACCACCACGCGGACCCAGTGCGGATTGGTGGTTGTTAACGACTGCTAATGCAACCGGCTTTACGTACATTCCGAAGCACGGAGGAGATCGAGATGGTAAATTTTTGGTCACCCAACCGATGACTGGCCTGCGCGAAAGTTGCTTAACCTCAGCAATCGCAGACCGGGCGCGTTAACCACTGCGCCATCGAGCTCCTCCGTGGAAAAGTAAATCTACGTAAATATGATTTTGCTTGTTAGCACAGTGTTTTATACTTGGTTGACGACCTCCTTGGTCGAGTGGCTTGCACACCGGTTTTCATGGTGTCGCCATCTCTGAGGTCCCGGGTTCGATCCCCGGTCGGATCAATTTAGAAATACCTGTTTTTCTAAATTGTTTCGGGTCTGGGTGTTTCCTATGTATAATAAGTATGTATTTTAAGTATATTAAGTATGTTTATCCGTTGTCTAGTTAACCATATAACGAGTTTCTTAAGGAAGCTTTTCTTGGGGCTAGATAATTGGTGTGAGTGTGGGAAACATTTTTTTTTTTTTTATTGTTGCATAGCTATATTTCGGGAATATACACCTTTTACCAAACATTCTGTGTTAGTGACATAAGCCTACACAATTTTTTGAATTGAATTTTGTTGCGATTTATCTTGTTTCAATAAAATCGCCCTTTGAAAATGTTTATTTTTATATAATCAAAATCAAAGCACGGAAATGTTGTTTAACCATAAATCGCATACGTTTCTTGCAACGCGCTAATGAAGCCGCAGAACTATCATAAATGTGAAAATATAATTCAAACTATACTACTCGTACTATATTAAAACAAATTGAAATATTCAAGTTTTTTAATTTCCGTAAAATTATTTTTCTTTATTTATTTAAGGGGGTGCAGCGCGGAATTTGAATAATTACGTGTTTTTAAGTCACTGGTGCTAGACGCTGAATAGGTCTTATACATTTAAAGGACTAGTGTAGGTTAGCTTGATCCTTTCACAAGGTCATGGTTGTCTTGGAATTTGAAACAAATACCCAGCAACTGCATAAACATTACGTAAAATAATGATATCTAAAAACTTATTTCTTCAGAAACTTTGTAAATATAGCCCAAATGAAACAATGATCCGACATCAAAATGTTTGTATTGATGTTCCGCAGGTCACTGTTGTCTTATTTTTCCATTAAAAAACATGAATATGAAAATATTAAGACTTTTCTTATTTTTTACCCAAACGCCTATGATTTTACGAAAGTAAACATTGCTCTAATTAAGTCACCAGCCTACTCTGTACAGATATTAGTGTGCGTGCGTATTCGTAGTCGTGCGCCGTTGTCACACCACTGCCACGCGCCGTTCGCTCGCTATCATAATGAAACTTGAAACTCGCAGTTTTGCATCTGCGCTGCACCCCCTTAAGGACTTTTATCTTTCTATACAATACACTTTTAAACTATTATGGTCATTAAAATACCTAATTATTATTAACGGGATTAAACATCGACAGCTTCATGGATTAAACCCTTCTTTTTTGTTTTGTGTGAGTATCTGATATTTCGGCACAATTGCATGCACGATTATAATGATATCCACCCACAACAAAAACATGGTAATAATCCCGTTAATAATTATTGTTCTTTTATATACATTTCAGGATCAATAAAACGTGTTTCATATCAAAAACCCTTTTTGCGAATTTTACTCGCATTTATATTCATTACGATATTATTATTTTACCCTGACCGAGATTCTGTTTTACAGGGTTCTTGCTTGGTCTCAGGAAGTATAGGGTTCCAATAATAATTCCTACCTAATAACTTTTGTAACCTAACGCTAAAAAATTCGTAAAGAAAAACATTTTAATATGCTCGCGAAAGTTAAGAAAACAAAGAGACAATAATAGAAAAGAGTGTATCACTTAATTATAATGACAACAAAGATTACCTTCTGTGTATCTGTTGGATTTGGATAGCTTAGCCTCCGCTTTGTCGCTAAATAAAGAGACTCAGAAGGTAAGCTTAAATATATCTTGGCCCGCCCGATCCTCTAAATGCCACTACACATTTGCAGAATACACTAAACATGCACACTAGCTTAGACCCAAGACACCGTACTCGTAGAATAAGGGTACGACGAGCCGGTTCACAGGCGCTCTATACCAGGTGGGCTACTCTTGTCGCAAACTCAATCTCAATACAATTCCAATGCGATTAATATGTATCGATATTGGGATAAGTTTTGCAATTTCGGACCGCCCCATCTCGATAATAATAATTTGTTCACTCAATTTCTACGCAATTTAATTCCAATGTGGCGCTATTATCGCTTTTAAGAGTGCCATTTGAATTTTTTAGATTTGTGATTGGAAATTGATTATTGGAATTGTGTTTCAAGAGTAACCCTACAGGTACAGACATGTACCTGGGCGTTTCACCCCACCCCCACGGCACGGTCAACCCGAGCCGAAGTCCGAGCCTTTAGAAGCGCCCTTGGGTTGTTCCCGAAACCCTCGGAGAATCTAGTAGGGCACGGGGACACGTACTAGTGCGTGATGCCGTTCCCTACTCCTCCTCCGAAGGTGATTCGTATCACACGCCTTGAGGAACCCTTTAAGTTTCTCGCCGCCTCCAAAAAAGCCCGATGAAGCTGAAAATGCCGTCTGAGGCAAACAGAAATTTCTCTCCAAAAAAAACGAGTGAGCCTTACAGTAGTCGCAATGATATGTAACATTTGACATCTCACCTTAATAATAACCAATTTTAATCTAAAAAAATGGGTCAGGTAATACATCATTTTATAACTATAAAATAAATGCAGTAAATACTCAATAAAAGACATTTGACATATCAAAATGACCTTTGATATTCAAATGACACAAAATGTCACATATAATAATAATATGTCATGTTCATAATATCGATTTTATTAAATTTACAAAACGGCGCGCGCTTGCGCGCTGCCCCGACTTCCTGTTACACACTTGTAACGCTGTTACACTTTTCACGAAATCACTCAAGCTTCCCCGACTTCCAGTTACACACTTGTTACACTGTTACACATACTTCCGTCCCATTTAACGAAATCATTCATAGAAAGCGAGCGGAAAGATGTTACACATCAAAAAACGGATGTTAGAACAGCTCGGAACAGTCTGAGCGCAGCTGTTGCGAGATCCTATGTTCGCGAGAGGTTGTCTATGTATGTGTTGGGTTGCTTGAGTGCGTTTCAATGAAGATGGCCTTCTGCAGTCTTCTTATATCTCTGTATTGACGCTCGAGTTCAATCGATGAATATTGGATGTTTTATCGCAGGCACGTTCTGTCGTATTGACTGGAATCCATCGGTTTCTGTTTATAATGGTTTATCACATAGGTACAGTCATATGGATTTTGTATGTATACATTGCCTAATGTTTTCTTGTAACTGTACAATTATTTTCTGCATCATGTGTAGGTTTGTTGTGGTGTAGCAATTGCCTTAATTTCAATTATGTAGTTATATTGAATTAAACTAATGAAGTGTACGTTTTTATTAGGTACCTAATAAAATGGTAATTATAAATCAATTTAAAATGGAGAATCAAACTTTGTAACATAGGTAACATTAAGTACAATCGCATAAAAAACAAACATGATGAAACTGTACGTAAACACTTAATGGGTATTTTTTAAAATAATAAAATGATTACTACCATATTATGATGAGTAAAACGAACTTTAACACCAACAAAAGTCTCTTCTCTTAGTAGTACCTAACCTAACTACGTGTAGGTACAGACGCCTACACATCAACCTATCCAAAACTGTCAATTTTCTTCAATAAATATTCAACCGTATGCCATAGTCATAAAGGTCAAAGTCTATTGAGGACAGATTTGACAGTTTGTGGTTGTCCGATGTGTGTGTACCTATTAACTCAATTAAATTTTTAAAGATCACTAACGATAAGGTGTCAATATGTTAATTTATCATCTCGAGCTCCTCCGTGCTTCGGAAGGCACGTAAAGCCGTTAGTCCCGGCTGCAATAGCAATCGATAACAGCCAGCAATCTCGCTGGTTGTTATCGTTTGCTACTGGGGCACGAAGGCTCGTGCCCCAGCAGTGGGGACATAAAACGAGCTGACGATGATGATGATGATGTTAATAAGTAATAGTTAGTCATACTAACTTACCTCTCCAGAAACTAAAATACGCATTGTTCACTTCAGTCAAAGTCCGAGGTACAGTCACGAGGGTTGCCATCTTTTTTTGTGCAAATGAAGTACATTGGGTAGAATAAAAAAGTACATTGTGTCAAAATAAAGTACGATTATTTATTTCGCTTAAATACATACTTCTCATTGCTTTTAGTAACATTTAACAAATAATTATCATTGCTAAATAGCTGCACAGCCACTTTTTTGTGTGTTAAAAGTAAAAAGAATCCCAGAGAACTAACATATGTGAAATAAAGTATTTTCACGTTCTTTATTGTTCTTATAAAGTATAGAGTACAATTACCCGAAATAACGTACAATCTATATCTATACTAATATTATAAAGCTGAAGAGTTTGTTTGTTTGTTTGGTTAAACGCGCTAACCTCAGGATTTACTGGTTCGAATTGAAAAATTATTTTTGTGTTGAAGAGTCCATTTATTGATGAAGGCTATAGGCTAAATTGGGTGGCTGGCAAGAGCTGGGTGAGAGTAGCCGCGGGTCGTGCTCAGTGGCGTGCACTTAGAGAGGCCTATGTCCAGCAGTGGACGGTGTGTAGGCTGATGATGATGATGATGGGCTATATTACATCACGCTATGACTTAACGCGGGTGAAAACCGCGGCGCACAGCTAGTACTTTATAATAAAGTACGGGTGGCAACCCTAGACACGAGCATTATTAACATGTCTACACTCTTGACTAGTTTTGACTCTTATTCCATTGCACCTTCAAGTTACCATGTTATTGCTCGTGTCTGTACTTCGGACTTTGACTAACCACGGCTATGGGACTGACCACCATTCTCGCAGTCAATCCGAGTACCTACATTCGTTAAATAACAATAAATTAATAGGTTATAGTTTCCCATCGGCGCCGGCGCAGTCAGTGAAACTCGTCATGTTGGCGCCGCGCCACACAGTGGGTTGCGTTGTATGAGCGTGCGGAAAATATTGTTTATTGATTCGATAAGTGATCTTATGCTTATATTTTCGTAATATTCTTGTACGTTTTTGAATGTTCTTGTAATTTAACGGTAATATCTATGTACTAAACCTATATCAGGTAAGTACTTAAAAAATACAATAATATTAGTGCAGTGGTTTTGTAACGACTAAATAAATGATAAAGTATTCATTTAGATGGCAAACGTTGCATTAGATAATGATTTCATAGCTAATATTCAGTTTCAATTATTTTTGTTATTTTTGTTTTACGCTAGATAATGTTGGATTAATCATCAAGGGGGCAGATGGTGGCAGCTGAATTAGGTATCTACTTGTTCGTGAGGGTTGTCCCTATACACACCTGTATAAATTATATGTTAGCAGCTTGCCGATCGATACTTATAGACCTAAAATGACAAAAAATATTTAAAAAACTCTTCAAATTTAACAATTAAAATTAAATACCAAAACTTAATTAAAATGTGTAAAAA
The DNA here is from genome assembly GCA_963082485.1 of Eudonia mercurella. Lineage (NCBI taxonomy): Eukaryota > Metazoa > Arthropoda > Insecta > Lepidoptera > Crambidae > Eudonia > Eudonia mercurella. The sequence continues at coordinate 1,422,380 of OY720038.1, forward strand.
TACTGATTTAGATTCACAAAAGAATGTATGACTACAATATTAATCGAGATTAATTCAGATATTCATTACTTTTGAGCAAGCCGTGTTTAAAATAATACAAAAATTCGTTTGAAATTAGCCCGTTTAGTTTGTATTCCTTTATGTAGTATTTATTCAGTACCTAAAAATAGTTATATGTTTTATTTGTATTACGTTGCTATAGTTGTATATTTCATAAAAAAATATAAACTTATCGTAAAATAAACTACTTCAAAATTAGACTTTTTTTCCACCTATTTCCTACTGTGCGCCGGCCGGCGAGACGTCGCCGTCTTCTCGCACACCTGACGACATTCTTCCACGCTTCGTAACGCTTACAACGACGATCGAAAATGAAACATGAATGAAACATAGTAGTTATTTAGTATTAACATAAGAATAACTTATAATCCAAGTAGGTATAAGTATCTAGTAGCTTACGTCTGGCGTTGGTGTAGCCAGCCATACTTAGTCAACTCTGATAGAATCAAAAGTATATGATAACGAATCTTTTCTAGTATGTTTACGGGTAAAATAAGTTAAGTAAGATAATAATAATAAAATAAACAAAAAAACCTTGCTATTAAGTTAAAATTCACTATCATAAAGGTGCCTCCCATCTTAAAAATTGGTCACTTGTTGTTCAAGATAGAACACGATGGATAATTCGTAAAACTGAACTCATTAGCGATAGTCTTACATTGGATAAATAAATAAATTCGTGTTAACACCTTTGTGCACGACTGTTAAATTATAGTAAAGTTTAAGTAATTCTTTCTAATCGACGAAGTCAAAAAAATGCTTCCGTGATTCATACCATGGTATGAATCTAAGAAGCACAAAAAGGATATTCGCTATTTCATACCATGGTATGAAACAGCCCATTCAAAAAGCGTCCTTATGCGATTCATACCGTGGTATGAACCATTCATGGTATGAATCGACGAAAGACCCATGGAAAGAGAAACACTACACTGCAGTGGGAAATAACAGGCTTATAAATAATAATATATAAAGGTGCAAAGTGAGGAAATCAGTAGTAAGGCACAGTACTCCACTAGATGTCTTCATTGGTTCGTCTTGTTTGCCTACCTGGCGAACTACCACCATCTTATCGAAATATCTCGCCATAACATCAATGTATGTAGCAATTTTATGTTCCGGCAACTAGATATATAAGATAGCCAGTACATTAGTAGATAAGGATTCCTGGTGAAGTTCGCTTCCACGTTAGGTCTAATCATCTCTTAACATCAGGTGAGATGAAGGCTACGAGATACTATCCTTCTGCTCAACATCAAGCAGAGCGGAGTAATTTTCCTACTATCCGATAATAAAGAAAAACAAAAATAATATATTAGAAGATTATTTGATACATTTTTTTGTAACTCAACAATGTTTGGTTGTGTAGCGCATTATGCCGACCCTGACCTTCCTCAATCCTCAATACCTCACCCCAACCATATGTGCGAAGCATGTGTTAATAATCCATATGACATGTCATTACTCACCCCTCCCCCCCACCCGCGCCCGCGGCGATATTAATTCGACATAAACTGACCAATTACCAGGGCCAATAATAATTTATCGGTTGCAGCTGATTAATATTGTATCGAATAATTCGTGTTTAATTATTTCTATAAATGCAACGTTAATTGGAGTCGCAAATCATACATCATCATCATTATCACCATTTCATGTCCCCACTGCTGGGGCACGAGCCTTCCCTATGGATGGATAGGGAGAACGGGCTATAAACCACCACGCGGGCCCAGTGCGGTTCGGTGGATGTTAACGACTGCTGACGCAGCCGGGACCAACGGCTTTACGTGCTTTCCGAAGTACGGAGGAGGTCGAGATGATACATTTTTTGGTCACCCATCCGATGACCGGCCTTTTGCGAAAGTTGCTAACCTTAGCAATCGCAGACCGGGCGCGTTAACCACTGCGCCATCGAGCTCCTCAGCTTAAAGTTCAGGGTTCTTTTTTAACTCGCAAATCATACGTTATTGTTATTTATGTAAGTTAAAATAGTTATAATTAAAATTAAAATCAATTGTTTACTCTGTCGAGATGACTGGCAGATAACCAGGTAGTTGAACCTCATTATTTAAGATAAAGCAGCATCATAGAACGCCTCGACACTGGAAACCCAAAAGTCCTGGGCATCCCGGGTTCAATTCCCAGGTCGGGCAAAATGTGTTTGGCAAGCGTGGTGATTAAGCCATACCCATCAATTGTAGCGAAGACTTGATTTCAATGATGGAGGCCTTAGCCCAGCAGTGGGACAGTTATAGGCTATTTTCTTAATACTTGTAGCATTATACAAATAAAGCAATTGTAGTGGGACTTTGAAACGTGGTCATATACACCCAGTCCTCAAAGCTGCTTTCAATGTGAGCAGGACTTCGCCCATTTTAGATAGAAGATAGAAATCCATTGATTATTTACTGTAACTTGATGTTGGGCATTAGCCTTTCCTATGGATGGAGACATCACAAGGAAAACGGGATCATAAACAACCACGCGGGCCCATTGCGGTCTGGAGGTGGTTAAAACTATGCAGCCGAGAACAACGTGCCTTCCGAAGCATGGACGAGCTCGAGATGATACATTTTTAGTCACCCATACAGCCCGAGCGCGATTACCACTGCGCCATCGATCTCCTCAATATTATTTGTTATTATATTATTTTAATTTTGAATAATTTATGCAACTACTAGTTACGATATTATGCAACTTTCTTTAAGTTCAACAACAAGGGTTGGAAGTTTCGAAAGCTCATTGTCAACTTGCTGTAAATTTTCAGAAAGTTTAAGATTCTCAGACACTTTAAGGGGGGACTTATCATTTTAATAGCGCGCAGTTTCCTACGATTTGTAATGTTTCATGTTTAAAACTTTAAGCAGAGTAGTTAGTACCGAATAAAGATTTAGTAAATATTACTTTTTACAAATCTAATAGCTGACCGGCGGACTTCGTACCGCTTTGACAGTTTCCATGACAACACAACAAACAAAACGAACAAAACGTTGACAGTTTCCATGAGAACAAAACAAACAAATCATTCGTCCGCTTAAGAACACCCGTATCCCATGATGGATTCCTATAGCAGCGCCACCTACCGGGTCCAATTGTAAATCTAAACCATTCTCGAATCCACTTAAACACACACAGAAAATTTCATCCAAATCGGTCCAGCCGTTTAGAAGGAGTTCAATATACACACGCATAAGGGGGTGCCGCGCGGAATTCCGCAAATTTACGTGTTTTTAAGTCACTGGTGCTAGGCGCTGAAGAGGTCATATACATTGATAGGACTAGTGTAGGTTAGCTCGATCCTTTCACAAGGCCATGCTTGTCTTGGAATTTGAAACAAATACCCAGAAACTGCATAAACTAAAACCTTATTTCTTCAGAAACATTGTAAATATGGCACAAATGAAACAATGAACCGACATCAAAATGTTTGTATTGATATTCCGCAGGCCACTGTTGTCTTATTTTTCAATTCAAAAATATGAATATGAAAATATTAAGACTTTTATTATTTTTTACCCAAACGCTTATGATTTTACGAAAGTAAACATTGTAAACAAATTAAATCACCAGCCTACTCTGTACAGATATTAGTGTGCGTGCGTATTCTTGTGGCGCGCCGTTGTCACACCACTGCTACGCGCCGCTCGCTCGCTATCATAAAGAAACTTGAAACTCGCAGTTTGCGTCCGCGCTGCACCCCCTTGTGTCACTGGGAGACTAATTTGTTGGTCGTCTATTTTTTTAAATAAGACTTACAATACTGGAAGGTACAGAAGACGCCTGCATCCTGCATGTCAACCTATCTAAAACCTGATCTAAAAAATGTTCAACCGTATACCATTTAATTTTTTATTGTATTTTATTCAGGATAATAAACAATTACACAATAACTAAATTATTGTGCAACCAGCGACATTGTCTACAGCAGCGGTAAAAAAAACAACTACAATTAAGACAACTTCAATTTACTTGCAATTAACCTATATTATACTCATTGTTATATTCTTTCTTAGGAAAATATATAGGTACAATAATTGCTATTTTTGGAGGCGGTGCCAGCCAACGAAATTTTTGGAGTCGGTGCCAGTCCGCGTTTGTAGTCAAAATTTCATGCATTAGATTGAATGTACTATTATGTATGTTATATTATAGTATGTCGTTAAATGTTAATGTAAAAGTTACCTTTCCTGGCACCGACTCCAAAAATAACAATAATTCTACCTATATTTTCCTAAGAAAGAATATATGATTGAGTATAATATAGGTTAATTGCAAGTAAATTGAACAAACTAAACTACGCAATTATTTTTTACTTTTTAGTGCCATTTTTTCAGTAAAATTTTTTGGAGTCGGTTTTTTATTTGTTAAAATTTTTGTTTATTTCTCGCTTTCATTTCATCTCGATTTCATCACAAATGAAACATTGTTCCAGTGTGACATTGTAAATGAAATTCCATTAGTGTAGATAGACAGATAGACTCTTTATTGCACACGGAAACATCAAATACACGAAAAACTCTTACATTTGTTGTGTACAAAGGCGGCCTTATCGCTTAAAGCGATATCTTCCAGGCAACAGTGGAAGACGGACAAACAAACAGCTTTCGCATTTACAATATTAGTTCGGAAGGATTTAGGAGCCGGAGTGGCTGAAAATGCCAAAATCGCTATAGGTAGGTATGCCTACAATATTTGAGGAATTCCCTCAATTCCTCAAGAATTCCATCATCAGAACTAAGTTTCGGTGCTTGCCTTCTTTTGCTTCGTCACAGTCGCTTAACTATCTTAATCGAGATATGTTATCGCCACCCGTGAAATACTTATCATTGAGGAGTTCCGGTTTTTCATCAGTCACACTTCATCAAATGATACTTTCTGAATGCAAATGCTTGACCTATTGCTGAAAATACCAAAATCTATAGGTATGCCTACAATATTTGAGGAGTTCCCTCAATTCCTTAAGGATTCCATCATCAGAACTAGATTTTGATAAAAATGGGACCAATCTGAAAGTATCTTTCAAATGATATAAAATAAAATCCAAATCGGTGTAAATAAATCGGAGTTATGAGGTAACAAACACTAAAACAAAAAAATACATACAACCGAATTGAGAACCCCCTCCTTTTTTTGAAGTCGGTTAAAAACGGGAATTAGTGTGAAATAGTTTTAACTCTCCTCGTTTTTTATTAAGGACGCTGCTTCAATGCCATACAAAATACTCTTTTTTCGTTACCGTGCTCGTATGTAATAAAAAACTCGCAATACTATCTCGCACACTGAAATGTGTCGGATAGCAACATATCACGAAATTGAAATTGACTGGAACTCCCCATTTCGACCATATGTTGTGATGCAAGGGAGTAACTGTTATACTCGTACTGTTGAATAATGATGTGTTTTAATTTGTCAAATGTGTTCGGTAGATGATAGCAATGGCAGACCGAGCTCCTCGACTCTCACACATCGTCTATTAATTATTGTATCACATTATCATCACCAGCCGTAATCCAAAGACTATCATCATCATCACATCATATCACCAGCTCATTTTATGTCTTCACTGCTAAGGCACGAGCCCACGCGAGCCCAGTGCGGGTTGGTAGTTGTTAACGACTACTAATGTAGCCGGGACTAGAGGCTTTACGTGCCCTTCGAGGCACATAGAGTATTGGGATCTTACAATCCAATGCATACCTCTAGGCCACCAGAGTTTCCTATCCTTTAATCAGGTCACTGCACTGATTAATGTTTATTGGAAATATCGCAATGTTTACCAGCAGCTAGAGATGAGATAGCCAGTGCCTCAGTGGTTGAGGATTCTGGGTGAAGTGCGCTTCCACCTTCGACCTTATCATCACTTATCAACAGGTGAGATGATAGCCAACTGCTTACCCGTAAGAATTAATAGAAATGTTCGGCGAAGTACTTACCTATTTTTTAACCAAAACAACAAATTTTAATATGTGACGTAATTTTGTCACTATATTACTCATGTCAAGACAAAAAAATATGTATTCATAACTTAAGCGTACCATTATCATAGCTAGGGTTGCCGCCTTTTTTTGTGAAAATAAAGTATATTGATTTTTATTATTATTTAACTGCTTCTGTGGTCTAGTGGCTAAGACCACCGGTTTTGACCCAGAGGTCCCGGGTTCTCGGTGTACTCGGTTTGGTTGGTGGTAGGGCTTGTTTGTTCGCCTGGCTAGCTACCACCATCTTATCTAAATATGTCGCCATAACATCAATGTTTGTAGCATTGTTGTGTTCCGGCAGCTAGTGATAAGATAGCCAGTGTCTCACTAGTTAAGAATCCCGGGTGAAGTGCGCTTCCATCATTGGCCTTCATCTTCATCATCACTTCACTTCATCATCACTTAACATCAGGTGAGATCAAGGTACTGTGCTTACCTGTTAATATAAAAAAAAACATTTATATTAAAAGGTAGAAAAAAAAGTCCATTGTGTTAAAATAAAGTACGATTATTTATTTAGCTCAAAAACATACATGTCATTGTTTTTAGCAACTTTTAACAAATAATTATCACTCCTAAATGTCTGCACAGCAACTTTTTGTGTGATATGTAAAAAGAATCCCAGAGAAATAAAATATGTGAAACAAACTATTTTCGCGTACTTTATTGTTCTCATAAAATATAGAATACAATTACCCGAAATAACGTACAATACTTTATAATAAAGTACGGGTAGCAACCATAAATAGCACACAAAGGAAAGTCATTTATCTTAATACTGAATAGAAGTTAGAAAAATAGCTTATTATAGTAAGAAAAAACAAAACAAGATATCCTTGTAATGTGTCCGTTCAAATTAACATATAGGAAGAAGGCTACAAGTCTAGATATAACACATTCCATTTTAGTCGCTTTGTTGATGATAACACGTCATTTTCTTAGGATTACATCACTAGATTTGACTAGATTTACTAAAAGGTCAACCAGGTGTTTTCTCAGCTATCTAGATCGATATATATATATTTGTTTAATAAAATGAATTACTTGTTTTGATTTTATTGCGTTTTTGTTTTCATATTTAGAGGGATTTGTTTACAAAAATTATACACAATTTTCTGCTTACTATAAACATGATTTTTAAAAAACCTAGTGATTTTTTATTGTCTGCCAACTGACCTCGACCTCAGACTCTACTCAACTGACCTTGTCCTCAGATCCAACTGACCTCGAATTTGTACCCAACTGACCTCGGTCTTTGACTCAAGACCCAACTGACCTCGACCTTTGGCCCAACTAACCTCGAACTTGTCATCAACATACCTCGGAGGCAGCCTGCGTATACTGGAAGATGTCGACGTACAGCAGCACGTCCTGTCCCTCCTTATCGCAGAAGTGCTCCGCTAAAGCGAGCCTAGTGAGTTTTCTTATCTGCCAACTTTGCCTCAACCTCTGACCCATCTGACCTTGACCTCATTTTAACTGACGATGACTAAGGCACTGTTTGCTGTAGTCCAGCCATTTGAGTCTCGGTCAGCCCGGACCTCTCTTTCCTGGAATTTCGCCTTAGAGGATAAAACTTAATTTCTAAGTAAAATCAAGAATGATGTCTCACTCATAATAACATACATATCAGAACCTTACCCAATATTTATTGTATGTTTAATGTGTTTTCTGTGAGTGTAATTGTTTAAAATAAATTAATCACAAATTAATGAATTATCCACATGATTTTTTTAAATTATATTTTTGATGTCACTATCTCGCTTGTGTTTCCTACATCCCTCTTGAATCAATAAAGCGTTCATTAAAGCACAACAGTATTTCCTTACAGCTGGCGCCTGAGCTCCGTCTGTCTGTCTGTTCTCTGAAATTAATATATTCTTGAATGTGCACTTGTCTATAACAGATGAAACTGTTATGTTTATGAAGTAACGGGCTATGCACCTATAGTAGGTCGTGGTGTGGGAATAAGAATTACAACGTGCTCCCAATGAAACCTTGTTTTATTTAAATGTTTATGTTATTTATATTTTGTCGACCTCCTTGGGCGAGTGGGTTGCACACCGGTTTACATGGTGTCGCCATCTCTGGGTCCCGGGTTCGATCCCCGGTTGGATCAATTTAGAAATACCTGTTTTTCTAAATTGTTTCAGATCTGGGTGTTTTCTATGTATAATAAGTATGTATTTAAGTATATTAAGTATGTTTATCCGTTGTCTAGTTAACCATTTATCGAGTTTCTTAAGGAAGCTTTTCTTGGGGCTAAGTAATTGGTGTGAGTATTTTATATGCTTGTCGACTTTCGTATATAACTTACCCCTTTTTAAGAGCCACAGTACTTTAAAGGCATCAGTGTTCAACACTTTAAGCCCAGTGTTCGCCATAGTTTTCGTCACCATCACCATTCATCATCATCAATCATTAAAACACAGATTTTGATTAAAAATTTACCACTTTACCCTTTTACCTAGAAGAAGTTCCACTATGTCGCACTAAGCGCTTCATGTCATCATTTTTACTGCGCACTGGCAGAGAGTGGGATTCTCTGCCATCGTCTGTGTTCCCAAAAAAATATAACCTGAATGCCTTCAAGACGAGAGTTAATAGGCATCTTCTGGGGCAGCTCGCTCCACCGTAGACCTCATCTACGCTAACCATCAGGCGAGATCGAGGTCAAGAGATGTCTTATAAGGCAAAAAAAAATCAGCTAGGAAGCTGGTGGTCTGTTTTCAATTGTTGCTGAAGGCTTAAAGCAGTTGCTGCTTGCTGACCCATTATTAAAAATAGGGATTTTTAATTATTAAGTTATAAAATGTCGGTCACTGGTTTCTGTCAAACACTTGTGCCACTATTCCCTATGTTGAATTTTTTCATAGATTTTTGACCTTGAATCAAAGCAGTAAAGTTGATTAAGATAGAAAATACCAATGAAAAAAATGGTAATTTTAATGATTAAAGTATAGTAAGTAGATAGTATATTGACAGAGCTCTCAGAAGGGTTAAATAGCAACTAACCTTCTTTCAATCAATAATAATATATGTACATATTAAAAATATACTTAAACGATATTTGTGTTAGACTTTGCGTTAGATTGGAATAGAAAGCCACGGATCGAAGTCACTAGAGACAGTATTTAGCAGAATGCCGTCATGGATTAGAGAATAATCATTAAAATCTCAGTGTTTTGCCCCAGTTTCTATGTATTACAATATTTATATCTTCCTATCAATATTATAAATGTTTTCGAGAAACCAGGTAGGCTACTCTTGACGCAAACTCAATCTCAATACAATTCCAATCCCAAATCTAAAAAATTCAAATGGCACTCATAAAGGCGATAGTAGCGCTACATTGGAATTAAATTGCTAGGAAATTGAGTGAACAAATTATTATCGATATGGGGCGTTCCGAAATTGCGAAACTTATCCCAATATCGATACATATTAATCGCATTGGAATGGTATTGAGATTGAGTTTGCGTCAAGAGTAGCCTACCAGGACTTAACCATTCCCTTAAGTAAAACAAAAACCTTGACCTTCGTATGAAAAACAGAAGGATCTAATACATTTCTTATTAAAACGAAATAAGGGTCACTTCAGCTCTTCAATGCTACTCTAGATTTGTTGTTAACGCATAACAGGAAGTCCCGAATCACACAAAAGAGTTCTTAACCTATTTATTTCAAAATAAAGGACGATTGGGATTGGAAGAGAAAAGGAGTGCCCTTTAAAGACTTACGCATGTGAATAAGTTCATAAAACTTTGGGAATTAATATGGATCGTTTCTTTTCTATTGATATTGAATGATAACTTTCTGAACCTTAACATTTCACTCCCGCATCTAATACATTTAAACGAGCTATTCTTGTATATATGTATATTATATATTATATTATAATCTGATTCCGGAATCGGCTCCAACGATTTTCGTGAAATTTAGTATACAGGGGGTTTCGGGGGCGATAAATCGAACTAGCTAGGTATCATTTTATGAAAACGTCGTTATATCCGTAAAAAAAGACCAGGTACTAATCTTTATTAACTAAAAATATTCCTTAGCTGGATACCTATAGAACTACTGAGCTAAATTATAATTATATGTTGTTAGCTGGCAAACGACGAACCCCGAAGGTTCAGTTCTTTAAAAAAAAATCAAATGCCTAAATGCTGATTTAGATAATAACAAAACAGTGAATGTAGAATTAATTTAATATAGTAAAAATAAGTGTAGATATATTTGTCTATATTTAAATATAGTTTAAATGAATACGGCTGGTGGTAGGATTCTACCCAGAAGCCGACTGGAAATTTACCAACAATAAACTATTATTTTTAAATTTATAAACTGATACGAAACAGATCAACAAATAATTAAAGTTCATAATATTGATTGTAGTGACACCCGACCGAGTTTTATAAGGGGCACGTCACGTGTGCGAGCCACGTGCGTGCGCGCACGTGACTTCGTTGGCACCCCCTCGGGCACTACGCACAACAAATTGGGCGTGACAATGATACTTCACCTTTTTGTTTATACTTTTAATGAACACAGTAGGTATTCGAATATAGAAAAAAGTAGTTCATGGCGCAGTGGTCTGCGCATCGAATCACAACAGACGGGTGACCAAAAATCTATCATCATGGGTTCTCCGTGCTTTAGAAGGTACGAAAAGTCGCCGGTCTCGGCTGCATTGTCGTAAAAAACGACCGCACCGCTCTGGGCCCGTTGTGGCTTATATCTCGTTCTCCCTGCGGTGATTCCATCCATTTTTTTTTTTTTTTTTTTTTTTTTTTTTTTTTGTTTTTTTTAATACTTGTCCCCCGACGTGGGTCAATGTCGGACATTTTTTCAGGCTTATTATAATAATGCCGCTGCTAAAGCTAGGAGTGGCTTTGAGCCTACATATCCTTTTGCCCATCTGCTTTCTGCTATCCTATTCTAAAACTACACACTTTCAATATGCTTATTTACATTTTTCTCGCACGCTTGGTGCCCTATCTACTCTATGCTTATTCTATTTGTACTTATATCTATTTATCACATATTTCTCTAACCTGTCTCTTATTATCTATTCATAATTTTATAACTTCATATCTATTTCACTTTAACAATTCTTTTATTCCACTTAATTTTGACCATTTTTAGACCTATTTCCTTTTCTACTTTGTTAATCCTAGTATAGATCATTATACGGGTGAAAACATAAGTACTATAAGGCTAAGTCTTATTTCTTAAAATTACTTTTGACGCAATATTTATGCAGAACTCTAAAAATGTAGGTCTTGTGTATTTACTTATCAATAATTTTGCAAAGTTTTCTTTATTTACATTCATACCTATCTTTCTTTCATACTTCATTCTTTCATACTCGTGGACTGGGCATTCTGTAATTATATGGATTGAGGTCTCCTCCTGCTCGGGGTCACAGATGCACGATGGATTGTCCTTGCATTTGAAGCGGTTCAAGTACGAGGAGAACCCACCGTGCCCCGTCATCACCTGTGTTAGCACCCCAGTCGGCTTGATTTTTCTGACTAATTTGTACGCTGCTACCGCATCTGGGAAGAAAACCTTCGTCACGGAGGCCGTCGTTCCCACCTCGTATCTTCGGGCCCATTCGCCAATCGATTCATCGCGAATGAATCGCTTGGCGAAAGAGACCGGACACAGGTCGTAGTCCGGCTTCCTCCGTGACGAAGTGGCAGCCTCCTTTGCGAGCTCATCCGCGCGCTCGTTCCCGGGCAGTCCCGCGTGGGCTTTCACCCAGAACAGACTCACAGTTTTGTTTTGTGTGAAGGCCTTCTGCAAGTTTGCCCGCGAATCGAGCGCTAAGCGGTGGAGCGAGCTACAGTTTGTTACAGTTTCCAGTGCAGACCTGGAGTCGCTGTAGATACCGTAGCTCGCTTCACCCCTCTTGAGAATCTCTGCAGTCGCCCTGGATATGGCGAGGAGTTCGGCTTGGTAAACCGTGCAGTAGTTGGCAAGAGGAAGTTTGATTGCCCTGACTTCGGCACCCCCCTTCCAAATGGATAGGGAGGCCCCGACGCCTCCGTCGATCTTACTACCATCGGTATAAATTTGGACCTCTTGCACGGCGTACCTATCGAGGGCCTCTTGGTCCCCGAGGGCCACGAACTCACTCCCCACATTCAGGGCGGGGTGCGGGATCTCCGCAAAGCCAACAGGCGCCTCCATCTCCCTGTCCTCCGGCAACGCCCGAGACCTGCCTCTCCTCGCGTCATACAAGGCCGAAGCCTCAAGAATGCGGAGGTCTAGAGGCAGTATCCCGGATAGCAAAAGTGCCGAATTGAGGGAGACTGTACGGTACGCGCCGCAGAGCTTTTGCGCGAACCCTCGCTGCACCGCTGCTAACTCCTTCCGAGTACCTATCTTTTGGGCCGCGGGGGCCCATGCCGCTGCTGCGTACGTGATGATGGGCTCTACGGCCATAGTATAAATGTGCCTTGTTACCTCGGGATTCAGACCCCAACTGACCCTCGCTGCTGTCCTCAGTTGTTTATAAATATTGAGGGCCTTCCTGCAGACATCCGCGACGTGCGTGTTAAAAGTGAGCTTATCATCTATGGTGAGACCCAGGACCTTCATCTCTCTTTGCATAACGATATCGTGCCCCCCCATGTTTAGAATTGGTGTGTCGTACTTCAATTTTCGAGTTACTGTTATTGCAACCGTTTTATTGGTTGCGAACTTCAATTTGTTTCTGACACCCCAATCCCAAACATTTGAGAGCGCCCCGTTAGCCTTCATTGAGACTTCCAGTCCCGAGTCCCCCACAAACGCCATCACCACATCGTCCGCGAACGCCTGCACATGGTGCCCTTTCCCGGTCAATTGCCACAATAATGGGTCCAGAAGCAGGTTCCAGAAGATCGGTCCTCCTATCGACCCCTGTACACATCCTTTACTTGTTGCCCTATCAGTTTTCCTACCTCCGTATCTGACCTCTACACTCCTATCCTCTAGGTAACTATCTATGACCCTTCTTAAGTTGACCGGGCAGGCCTCCTCCGCTAACCTAGTTCTAATTTTTGGCCACCAAGCCGCGTCGAAGGCTCCCTCTATGTCCAGTGATACGATGGTGATAATCTTCTTCCTTTTCAGGTTATTTTTAATATAATTCATTAGGACATAGAGGGAGTCTTCGGTGCTCTTCTGGGGCACGAACCCGTACTGCCAGGGACTAAATCTGGGGACCAGGTAAAATCTCACTCTGCACATAAGGAGTTTCTCGTAGATCTTCCCTAGCACCGGGAGAAGCCCGATGGGTCTATACGACTTAACCTCGGTGTAGTCTTTCTTCCCTGGTTTGCGCAGTATGACCACTACTGCTCTCTTCCAGCTCTTCGGGAAGTATCCTATCTCAAGGCACTTGTTTGCAATTGCCAAGAAGACCTGGGGGTGGCTTGTTATCACTCTGCTACATATATCTGAGGTGAAGCCGTCCTCACCCGGGGCCTTCTTGGGGTTGAAGGTCTTGAGTGTACCCATCAGCTCGTGCATCGTGAAACATGGGTCGTGCGATTCCTCGTGGCTCCTGTTATTGACCTTCCGCGCCAGCTCCCGCACCTTTCGATGTTCGTCGGTGTCGTCCCGTTCCCTATCTTCCGGGTAAAATCTCTCAGCGATCCATCTGGCTGACTCGTCCGGCCCCAGCATTATCCCATCCTTTCTCAAAGGCAAGTCCTCTTTTCTCCTCTCTGTCTTTTTTATCACACGGTATACCCCATTCCATACCGTTTCCTTCTCTTGCCTCTGGCAGAAGTCTTTCCAACTGGTGGTCTGAGCATCTTTGGCAGCTTTTTGATACGCCTCTTTTTGTTTCAGGTACTCCTGCACCACTCTCTCTCGTCGGACAGGGGCGGCGCTGCGGATCCTTCGCTTCATCGTCGCGACTTTTCTCTTGAGGCGGTACAGCTCGTCGGTCCACCATGGGATGGTGAGTTTTTGTTGTGTCCTCTTCGCTGGAATGTGTAGTGTGCATGCTTGTGTGATTGATTCTGTGTATTTGTGTAGTATATCTTCTATTTGTATAGTGTTAGTAGCTTTGTTTATGTTTTGTGTGTTTATGTTGTCTGCTTGTAGAAGCTGGGTGAATTTGTCATCAAATTCACTCCAGTTTGCCTTTTTTGTGTTGTATTTGCGTGTGGTTCTGTTTAGTGTGATGCATTTCCCTACTGTGAGATCCAGTTCGAAGAGGATGGCGTTGTGGTCCGACCCCGTCATATCTCTGTCCACTCTCCAGTCAACGACTTTGTCCAGCAGATCCGCCGACGCCGCTGTGATGTCAACTATACTGGTGCAGGCCCTCCCGTTCCTTTCTACCTCGAAAGTTGGCGTATCTCCGGTGTTCAATATGTGTAGCTGCCATTGGTGAAGCGCCCCCGCCAGCTCCTGCCCTCTAAGGTCGGTTCTTACGCTACCCCACCAGACGCTTTTGGCATTTGCGTCGCCCCCGATAACCAATCCTGCCGTTCCTATCTTCGTGATGATTCTAGTTATCTGGGCAACGTATGGCTCGATTGGGGCGTTAGGCTCGAAGTAGATTGAGACGGCGTTGATCGACCAAGCGCTGGTCCGGATCCTCACGACTGTGATGTTATTTGTCGTGAGTTCTGGGTGCTGTTCCACGTCGAGGTTGGCGTCAAAGACAATGATCGCCGCCTTGACAACCCCCTCTTCCTGTCCTGCGCTTTGGTAGATCCTCGCCGGCCCATAGTTTCTCACTCTGCCTGTGTTGCCCACATACGGCTCCTGCACCAAAGCGAAGGCCACTCCCCTCCTCGAAGCTTCGAGGACCAGTTCCGTGGTCACTAATTTGCTTCGTTGGAGATTGGCCTGCGCCACGGTGTACCTCTGGCTTCTGTTGGGGCCGCTTGGCTGCTGTGTTATTCCCGGGACGCCCTTAGCAATAAGCCACCCTTGCTCTTGCCAGGTCGTCCCACCTCTTTCTGACCGGGCAATCCACGTCGAAGGCGTTATGGTGGACGCTACTTTTTCCTGCCCTGCAGCAATTTAGGCAAGACGGAGGTGATCCTGCCAACACTTCCTCGCAGCTCGCTCGCATGTGTGCCCCTCCACAGTGGCTACACTTTGCCTCGGTCTCCTTGCAGTATTTCCTGCCATGTCCGTATCCCAGACATACAGAGCATTGTATGAGCGGGGACTGATCTTCCACTCTTACTCTCTGTATGTCTAGTTGTACGGACCCTCGTTCGACTGCTTTACGCCAAATCTGTGGGGAGACCATTAGCACTATGTGCGCGAGATGCGGGTTGCGTGCCCTTTTCCTATATCTTACCACCATCCTATCTTCTTCCTCGCCGAGGTCGCGGAAAAGGTCCCCGTTCTGGCTCTTTAGGCATCTGACAATTTCCTCGTCCGTATTTGTCTGTAGAACATCCTTTAGAACCAGAAGGGGGTCCTTGTTCCGCACTTCCTCTACGTGTAGGCCGCCTTCTTCTCCCTCTAATCGTTCCTTCACCTCTTGTCTTGCTCCCTTGCTGCTGCAGCTGATGAGCACTTTCCTTTCCTTGGTCTTCCTGATCCTGTCAATCTCTACTTCTCCCTCTTTCGCCTTCACCGCTCTCCGAACCCGCTCAATGATCTGGTCTCCGGTTTCGGTCTCGTCCCTGGCTGTCACTATTATCGAGTGTAACTGCTCGCCAGCCGGAGCAGATCTCTGCGGCCTGCCAGCCGCCACACTCGCATAGGACACTCCCTTGATCACCTCCTTATGTTCGGAGATGGTCTTCTTCAGGTCGTCAATCTTTTCTTTTTCTATTCTTCTCCATTCCTCTTGTTCTTTAACTCTTCTTTCGTTCTCTTCCATCATTTTCTCTATTCTTTCTGTCGTCAACTTCTGTCTTTCTTCCTGTTCCCTACCTCTTCTTTCATTCTCTCTCATCATTTTTTCAATTTTCTCTATCATCCTATCATCTTTCACACTGATTGTATTCTCCAATTTTTCATTTTTGACCTTGAATAATTCGGCCTCAGCTTCTCTAACGAAGTCGCACAATTTTCTTAATGCCGAGGTAACCCCCTCTCTAACCTCTGTTTTTAGGTTCCGCGGCTCGGCTAAACATCTTAGTCCAGCATCTAGCTGCTTGACCGCCATCTGAAGCCGACCCGCGGGAACCTTCACCAAGGTCGTCATTGTCTCCACCGGACTCCTACCTACAATTTTGGCACCAGAGGCCGGCCTGCCCTCCAACTCATCTACGGTTTGTCCAACACTCTTCCTGGCTCCGGATGTAAAGGATTCCATCCATTGGAAAGGCTTGTGCTCCAACAGTGGGGACATAATGGATTGGTGATGGTGTTTGTGAAACATTGTATCATTGTCTGCCTTAGGCGAGACTCAAAAAAAGCGGGTTCGTGGGTTAGGCCCCCGGTGTGTGACGCCCCCGTGGTGGAGGCACCCGATTTAGTTTTAGTGCGATAAAATTTATTAGTTGAATATTTTTATCAAAGTACAGTCAGATAGCAAAGTGTAAAACGGCCTTTAGCTGTCCGGTAGTATCATACCTACTATAATTGATCAACCAAGATGCGTGCACGCACATGACTTCGTTAGCAGCCCCTCGAGTACTGCGAACAACTTATTGGGCGTGACAATGTCGCTTTACCTTTTTTTTTAATACAATTTTTAATCTACATTTCCCGATCGGGAATCTAACCTGAAACCTTGGAGATGGAACACCAGAAACCGGTATGCGAGCTGCTCGACTACGGAGGTCATCACATATGTTCTGATATATTCTTGCCCCTAGTCAGACCCTCTGGTCATCCATGCAAGCTTCTAATACAAAGTTACCGAGTTCATTAACGAACTTTTTTGCTCAGGTCTGGGTACCGTAGTACCGTTCGTTGTTCCTATTTCTATAACACAAGTGCTTAACTAAATTATTAACCTTAAATCTATTTTTTTTTCAAAATTGAAAACAGAAAAACAAGCAATTTAAAAAATGTTAAGAGAAGTAAATGTCTCCGATGCTCGGTTGGAAGAACTGTGTAGCTCCGTTTAGAAATGGTCGTGCGTTCAATGAAGGCAAGTAGTTTTTTTCAAGTGCTATTTTCAATTTCGATATAAAGGTGTCATCATCATCATCATCAGAATCATCATCAGCATCTCAGTCAAAACACGTCCACTGCTAGATAAAGACCTCCCCCCAAATCTCCACATCGACCGGTTGTCAAAACCATTTATAAATAGTAATTTATTTTTTTAAGGCAAAAATGTTTAGATACGTTCTATACATATGAGTTCTGTGAGTCGAACAGCCTTAAAACAACGGCTTTATCCAAGTACCTATATAACTTCCGCCGCCAATCTACATGAGAAAGAAACTTTTTTCATCTATCACCGATATCCGGATAACGGGTTAAACCGCCAATAATCCAGCGAAGGGTTAAAAATACGGGTAATCCAATACCCCGGCTTTTCAAATTCAAATGAGCAGGCGGCAGGCCTTTATAAATCATCGGAGTTTAGCCTTTTCAATAGACGGTACGGTCTGCAAACGTGTCAAGGTAAAATTATAAAATATACTCACACTAAATATTTTTTGGTCACCCATGCGATGACTGGCCTTTGCGAAAGTTGCTTAACCTCAGAACTCGCAGTCCGGGCGCGTAAAACACTGCGCCATCGAGCTTCTCAAAGTAAATATCATCATCATCACTAGCTCTATATGAGATGAGTGATGACGTCCCCACCGCTGGAGCACGAGCGTTCCCTATGGATGGATAGGAAGAAAGTGCCATAAACCACCACGCGGGCCTAGTGCGGATTGGTGGTTGTTAACGACTGCTAATGCAGCCGGGACCAACGGCTTTAAATGCCTTCCGCAACGCGAAGAAGCTAGAGAAGATATATTTTTAATCACCCATCTGGTGACCGGCTTTTGCGAAAGTTGCTTAACCTAAGCATACGCAGACCGGGAGCGTTAACCACTGCGCCGCCGGCCGTCGAGTTCCTCGTTTGTAAAAGTGTAAAATTGTGTGATAGATAATAAGATATAAATAATATATGGAAATTCTGCATTACAATGGTAGGTACGTATAAAAAAGGATTTTAACTGTTAGCACTCATACTTTCTGCATTGTCAATCAGTACAAAGCAGCGAAATGATGTAAAAAGCTTTTAAAGCAATAAATGTCTTCAGTTGATTAGCGAATTCGTTATATTATTATGTTTACAATAAATGGACGCAATAATGGTCCTACGAGCCGGATCGACCAATGTAGGTACCATGTACCACCCAGAGCTCTATTTTGATTAACTGTAGATAACACTGTCAATTTCCACTCTCTATCAATTATTCTACATACGGTATATAGAGGGGAGATTGCCTTCGAGCAGTAAATAAATTACTCAAGATATGTGGTTTTATAACCGTCTATAAATTATTAACAATTTATTTGCCACGTACATAAAGTCGTAAACCTGCTGTAGAATATTCAGGTTAAGATATTGGTCTTGAACTTAGCTTGAAACGAGTTCAGTGCAGATCATCACCATTATCAGCTTTTTAAGTCCCCACTGCTGGGGCACGGGCCTTCCCTATGGATGGATAGGGAGAATGGGACATAAACCACCACGCGGGCTCAGTGCGGATTGGTGGTTGTTATCGACCGCTAATGCAGCCGCGACGAACAGCTTTACTTGCCTTCCCAAGTACGAAGGAGCTCGAGATGATACATTTTTGGTCACTCATCCGATGACCGGCCTTTGCGAAAGTTACTTAACCTCAGCACTCGCAGACCGGGGCGCGTTAACCACTGCACTATCGAGCTCCTCAGTGCAGATAATGTTTATCTAATAAGTGTTTATTAATCTCATGTTTTTTGTATTGCCTACCAGGGAATTATGGACATTGTACAAAAACACAGACACATCACTATAACTGACAACAAACAGACTCAGGCATTACAAAAAACGGTTTATACCTCATTTTACATAATGCATATTTTGTGATTGTCATCATCAGCTCATTTTTGTGTCCCCACTGCTGGGGCACGAGCCTTCCCTATGGATGGATAGGGAGAACGGGCCATAAACCACCACGCGGGCCCAGTGCGGATTGGTGGTTGTTAACGACTGCTAATGCAGCCGGGACCAACGGCTTTACGTGCCTTCCGAAGCACGGAGGAGCTCAAGATGATAAATTTTTGGTTATCCATCCGATGACCGGCCTTTGCGAAAGTAGCTTAACCTCAGCACTCGCAGACCACTGCGCCATCGAGCTCCTCAATTTTGTGATTGTGATTGCCTATAATTATAAGAGCAAATTTTACGTTTCGTCACTTAAAATACTGTTAGTAAGTCGGTAATCCAATAAATAAAGAAATAAGATAACTGATTAGATTTCTCTAACAGAAATTAACATTTTAAGAATTTAAGAATAAAATGGTCTGTCAATAAATAAAAGTAGACCACGGCCCCCTAAAGGGGTGTTTTTATTATTCTCATTAAACAGAACAATAAAAAGGTCTTTAACTAAATATAAACTCCCCAAAAATCTCAGTTTACTACGAAAGGCGTCGTTACCCAAACGATTTCACTCAAGACATCATTTGTCCCAGTCGAAAGAATCGAACAAAAAGTTTTTTTGTATTGTATTATTTTTTACCCACAATGTTATATTACGGGATGTTTTTGTCCCCTCCGTGGGGTTGTGAGGGTTGAAACAGATGGTGCTTTAAACGTCTATGTGCGGTATAATTGGTCGCGTTATTTTCATGTCAAATCTTCTCGTTTATGAGTCGTAAATCAATAGTAGTAATGTCAAATATGACCCATAATACCTTGGTTTATTGAGGGAAGGGTATTACTTACATTGTAACTATTAATTATTAGTGTAACAGGAATTAATTATATTGTCTTAATATTAAAAAAGAGGGCTGATTCAGCCGTCTGTGTGGTGCAATTGTTACTGTCAATTGTCACTGGTTTCAGTCCTAGGTGGTCCCGAGTTCGATTCGGTTTTGTTGGTGGCATCGCTGGTTTTAAGTCGACCTGGCTATAGTTATCACCATTTTATCTAAATATCTAAAACATAAACATTATAAAAAATTACAAAAACACAAATGTTGAAAAAATTTCCACGAGCAGGATTTGAACCTGCACCCTTCTGACATTCCGGGTCAGGTGCTCTTCCAATTGAGCTATCGTGGTTCTAACCAGCCCGCCGTAATTATTCAACACTATTTACTTTTTACTTTATAAGCTAAAGGCGCCCATTCAATGTCAACAACTACCGTCATTAACATCCGATCATAATATTTTTACAAATACTAAAGATCAGTTAAGAAGTAGGCAAGCTATTATAAAATGTTTTAAATAATTTTTAACGCAAATTTTGTTGCGAACAAATTACAAAAACACTTACAAATTACAAAGAATTTTTTCAACATTTGTGTTTTTGTAATTTGTTCGCAACAAAATTTGCGTTAAAAATTATTTAAAACATTTTATAAACATTATACATAAAATTGTGACCTAATATTGAATATTAATTTAGTTCTTATTAAATAATTGTTTCTTATGTATGATTTAGGAAGATCATTTTACTAGATAAACACTGAAGTAAGTGTATCAGGCAGTACAAAAAAGCGTAATCTAACACAGGATATAATAAAAATATGAAGTGTATATCAAGGCGAAGCTCATTTTATTAAGCGTCTAGGGGCTTATCAGGCGCCGCCATAAATCGGTTAAAACTGATCTTAATGTGAACCGGCTCGGTATCTTACGGAGGAACCATTCGAATCTATTCTA
The DNA here is from genome assembly GCA_963082485.1 of Eudonia mercurella. Lineage (NCBI taxonomy): Eukaryota > Metazoa > Arthropoda > Insecta > Lepidoptera > Crambidae > Eudonia > Eudonia mercurella. The sequence continues at coordinate 1,443,224 of OY720038.1, forward strand.
TGAGAAGCTAATTTTCTAATGATAGAAAAAGTGTTGACACTTTTGACATAAGCTAAGGTTGAAATAAATTTATTCTCAAAAAAGACATTTTGACACTTAGAACATGATTATTATATTACATAGTTGGTCGTCGTAAAAGCACAACAAAACAAATATGTGTTAAGTATTTGCTTGTTACACAATCATTTTATGACTACAGTTAAAAAAAAATAAAAAGTAAAATAACTAAATAAAAACACTACGTGGTTAAAAGACCCATTTAACGTATTATTTTGATAATTAGTACACTAATTAGTTATCATTTTATTGACATGTTGCTTGAAGAGGTTCGAATACCCGGCTGTGGAAAATTTCAACAGTTTTTCTGTATTTCTAAGATAATGTAATGTATACTTACGTAAAAGTTTTTGTAATTCTAAACTGGCGTTAATTTCAAACCCTATCGTATGCTAAACGGACTCTACTGATATTACTTGTGGTATAATTACTAAATATTATATTGGTTCGCTATGACAATTATTGCTTTTCTGTCAGTAATATTGATTTCATCATCATCGCCTAGATATCTAGATGATAAATTTTTGGTCACCCATCCGATGACCGGCCTTTGCGAAAGTTGCTTAACCTCAGCATTCTCAGACTAGACGCGTTAACCACTGCGCCATCGAGCTCCTCATTGATTTATAAATTCCAAAAAGAGAAATTTTCTGCCTCTTCATCTCACCTGGTGGTAAGTGACAATAACGCTGAAGGTGGAAACGCCAACACTGACTCTTCAACAACTGATGAACTAGTTATATTATGTCTGACTCTCGGAGCACAACAATGTTACTGTTTTGACAACATAACTAATTACCGACCAAACTGAATACACTATCATGCAACCCCCAGAGAACGGGGTACTTAAAGTTTGACATCGCTGGTCTTACAGATCACAGAGGAGATAAAACAGCTAATGTTCCCGGTTGTCTACGTATGTGAGGTTGTGATGATGGAGGGTTCCATGGCGATGGTAAATAACGACTGCGTCTCCTTATATGATGTTGTATATTTACAGTGACTATATTGTGACTAACTTATTATCTAAACCTTACAAGACTATTTATACAATAATAACTATGTAGATGTTGGAGGGAGGATGCCGTGAAATGAAATGAAATGAAATGAAATGAAATGAAATAGGCTTTATTTACTAGAACATAGTGAATAGGGTGTTACAAAAACAGTTGAGCTGTATGTTCTGCCGTTATGGCATGTAAATATACAATTAAATTAACATAATTAAATAATTCAAACCAACATTAACATTACTAAATTATTAAATTAAATTAACATTATTAAACCAAAGTAACATTATTAAATTAAATTATTATAATACATTATTAATTTCAGTTATATCATCATTATAATATTTTTTTTTTTTTTACAATGTCATAAAACAAACTCATGTAATGAGTAAAAGCACTTCTCCAGTTACCATTCCGATAATTTTCTTTTAAATGAGAGCCAGAGGACTTGAAAAACCTCCCATTAACACTAATGGGAGGTTTTTCAAGTCCTCTGGCAGCTTGTTATAGACTTTGATGGCCATACAGTAAGAATCTTATCTTTATCAGATCTACACGCGATTAGGAATGCGTTTACAAATTCTTTAACCATACGTGAGGATAAGAAATTATGTGGTGACCGCAGGCCGCCACAGCTAACAAAGGTTTCATTCTCAAACAAAAAAAAAATCTTACTAGCAGTCACCTAGTCGAGCCTAATAGACAAATGTCTACCGTTTCAAGCATTAACCAGCAGTATCTTTACGTGCGTGTCTCTGGCGCCCACATCTCGTGTGTAACGGCCGTTAAGATACGAACACACGAGCGGGATAATGCATAAAGTAATTAGGTGGAGCCACTGGCCAAATGTTGCTTCAGTTTTTAATTACGGCAATTTAGCATACGGATTGGAGCTGTGATAATCTTGTTTGGACTAGCAAATTACTTAATAAGTTATAGAAAAGTGTTCGAAGAATTTCCACTAGTGGGTTATAAAACTTCTGATGCTAATATGGGTCAGGCGTTCTACTAATTTTGGGCAATCATGGCTGTTTGATGGGTTGGTAAGGTGCCTAAATATTCAAAAGGTGAGGGTTTAGCCCAATTCCGTTCATTCTGATTATATTATAATATCATCAATAAAAATCAGGAATTTGGATTTAAAAAATTCCTTACACACAGACATGTAACCCATCTGGGAATCAAACCTGGGAACTCTGAGTCTGAGGCTGTGGCCTTACCCACTAGACCACAGAGGCGGTTGAGGCGGTGTCTAGTGGAACTTTTGTATGCCTTTCGATCACGTTAGCGAAAACTAAAATTTGTATGACATTGAAGCAACGCCTAGTGGTAACAAAGGAGGAGGGCTAAAATATTTCTATTACAATTCGCGTATTCGTTTAAATGATAAAATGCTAAATAAACTCACACTAGGCACCCAGTACGAGTTCTTCATTCGTTATCTATGTAAGACACTTGTCTGTCTGTCTGTCGCGACGCCTCATCCAACGTATCGTATGGTTTGTGGGAATCCAAAGGGCCTTAAAAGGTTAACGACGTGAAGATGAGATATAAGGGTATCGGATATGACTGTGTGAAATGACGGCAAACCTTTAAACAGATACTTACTTAAAATATTGGATTTTTTGCTACATTTTAAGGTTCCTTAATGATAAAAGCTAACAGAGTCTTTACATGTTGATATAAACACTTTATGCTCGACTCAGTATTACACAATTGTTTTATCCTAGAGCGTTAATTATTCCTGTCAGGTATATCCGAAACTATTTAAAGGATCTATTGACTTTAATAAGTCAGTAGGTCCTAGGTACCAGTCATAACACCACTCTCCTCATCTACCTAGGGTATTGATCAGACAAAAAAATTTAATCGCACGTAACCTACGTAAATATAATATGTAAATAGCATTTTTATTATGATATACTTAGCGGTTGACTTGATAGAAGTTTCACACGCCCAACGATATTATTTTTTTGTCTGTCAATGCCCTAGGTTGATGAGGAGCGTGGTGTGATGACTGGTACATAGGAGTTACCTTTTAGTACATTGTCTAAATCATTTTAAAAAAATCTATATTTTCAATAAAACCGTTTAACTTTAAAATTTTTTTTACTCTTTTTTTTATTATTTTCAAGTTTTTAGTTTTTGATATTGTTACATACTTCTCATTCTTTTTAATTTATTTAGCCAAGACCTTTTATTTCTTACACATATTGAAGGGGTTGTGAAAAGAAAAAATTAACCTACTTTTGATGGCAGCCATATTGGATTTTCATTTTATTTTCATTAAGAACTATTCTACTAATCAAGTAATTTGGTATTTCTACCTGGAAAATTTTCCGCCAAATTCTATAAAATCATAAATATTTGAAAATTGGTGATTTTATAGATTTTGACGTGCTCTTTTCGAATTTTCACTTTGCCACGTCGTGTCTTTCTCTCATGTTCGGGTATACAAGCTACCAAGTAATTATGAGACGGCCAATAGTCTCCCTATGACCACGGACCCTGCAAAGGGTTCGAAACGTCAGGATAAACATTTAATAAAAATGTATAAAATAAACGCAAGTAGATTTGTAAAAGTAGTTTTATAGTGTTTGCGTGAACTTTAGAAAACAATAGGTTTATACTTTCGCGTCATCTCGAGTATCTTTGCCTTATAAAGATGATAACATACACAAAATAATAAATATTACGGTAATGTTAATGACACAAAATGTCAAACAGCTTTTCTCCACTTTTTATGTCGCGCCACAGATAAGATAGACCCATCATTGTCTACGTAACACCAAACTTGACACTTCATAACTTCACAACGCACCTTATAAGTTACATCCTAAGGTTCAGTATCATTTATTTCAAACGACTCATACTTAAGGTAGGTCATGTTTATAATGTCGGTAAGGTGTTAATATTTAACTCATTTAGTACTGGGTTGGTAGAATCAATAGACCACCCAGTTAGGAAAGCCAATCTTTAAACATGTCAACATCTGGATTACACTGTGTCACCGTAATTAATGGCTTGTTATGAGCTCGATTAAGAAAATGGGCCAGTAGTTGTTTTTAACAAACTTTGAAGTGGATTAAATGGTAACTTACTCATATATCTTTGTACCAGGCAGTTATTAGTATAATAGATACACAGACGCTTTCGGGCCCAGACACAATAGAATTCCATTGTTCTATGCTCCAGTCGATATTTATTAGTGTAGCTGGGCACGTCTCGCGTTTCCACACGGGTTTTTCAAATTCAAATTTAAATTCAAAATCATTTATTCAGTTTACGCTACGCTATTACATTTTTTATGAATATCACTATGCCATCGGTCCGTAAGTCTACACAAGGGCGGAAGACCTTGTATGTACTGAGAAGTTTCGGCAGAATATCAGTGTTGTAAATTGGTTGGTATCCCAGTTTCATGGTCAGACGACCTAGATCAAGTTGCAGGCTTTCTTTCTATTAAGGTATATAAGGTATATAAGGTCCTTCAAACGATGCGTGAAGTCGCTCCTTGCGGGCTGGCAGGGTGACGGATGCTGCGATGTTTTCACGCTTGTCATCTGTTGTCTTCATGCCTGGACTCCATTTCCATTTAATTTTATCATCAGGTGTAGGTGGAGTGAAGTCATTTGCCGATCTAAGTATAAAAAACTAGCTATTATTGTTCGCGGCTTTGCTCACGTGGAATAGTGATTGTTTGTAATAAAAGTCAAAACCCGTAAAAATCTATACGGATAATAATAAAACACTTCATAATTTCTTTAAAAAGGTCAGATTTCCGTACAAACTTTCCACCCTTATTTCACCCCTCTAGGGGAGGTTTTTCGAGAAATGCTAAAACACGTTTTTTTTTTATTGAAAATCTAACAGTTACTTTAAAAATAACCATTTCCCCAAATAAACCTTCTTCCCTTTTTTACTTAACAAAATTCTTGAGACATGTCATTTATTTATTTCTTTTCAAAATATACCAATACCAATTGCCCAATACCAATCTGTATGTATTGTACTTCAAAACTGACGGACTTTCATACAAACTTTCACCCTCTATTTGACCCCCTTAGGCTATGATTTGCGTAAAATCCTTTCTTAGTGGCTGGTTATTACACTCAATTAACCTACAGTCCAAATTTCATCTAATTAGCTTCAGCAGTTTCGGCTCGGCGATGATGAATCAGTCAGTCATGACAAGCCATTATGTATATGTTTACAGATAAGGACAGGGTAGGACCGTAAAGAGTGTGCGAGGAAAGTAGATGATGGTGACCATTAATGTTGGGATTTTTTAACCGAGGGAATGTTTTCTTCAAATAAAATGTATCCTATGAGTTATCCGTATCATTAAATTTAATCGCCTCTATAGTCTAATTGTTAAGACCACCAGTTTAGACCCAGAGGTCCCGGGTTCGAATCCCAGCGGGGGGTACATGTTTGTATACTCGGTTTGGTTGGTGGTAGAGTTTGTTTACCCGCTTGGCAAGCTACCACCATCTTATCTAAATATGTCGCCATAACATCAATGTTTCTAGCATTGTTGTGTTCCGGCAGCTAGAGATAAGATAGCCAGTGGCTCACTAGTTGAGGATCCCGGGTGAAGTGCGCTACCAACATCAGGTGAGATCAAGGCACTGTGCTTACCCACACTTAAAAAACTTTCCTTGTGTTCAGCATCATGATCTTTAGAGTCTGATGATAATAATAAAAATGATTATGTCCACAAGCAATACTTCGCTGCATATACACAATTTTACAGTCTTCACCACATAGCATGCTACTATGTAACATAAAAATACGTCGCGGTTACAACATAGTACAGTTTTAACGAGCTGGTTAACCAGAAAGGTGTAGTAAACGCCGCGCATTTCCTTATTACTCACTCCTTTGAGTTGGTTGTGCAGTATTTGGAAAAGTTATTTAGGTAGACATGAGGTGAGGTGACTTTGAATCGAGTGTGTATGTTTTCAGAAATGGTTTCGACAACACGTGGTAGCTGGTTTCGATTTTAATTACTTGAATAAAGATAAAAATTCACTAAAAAAGAATGAATCACTCTCAGGAAGCTCACGCCGCTAAAGCCGTTGGTCCCGGCTGCATTAGCAGTCGTTAACAACCACCAATCCGCACTGGGCCCGCGTGGTGGTTTAGGTATTGCCCGTTCTCTCTATCCATCCATAAGGAAGGCTCGTGCCCCAGCAGTGGGGACATAAAATGAGCTGATGATGATGATGATGAATTAAAAATTATTAAAAAAACACAAATGTTGAAAAAATTTCCACGAGCAGGATTTGATGAACCTGCACCCTTTTGACATTCCGGGTCAGGTGCTCTTCCAATTGAGCTATCGTGGTTCCAACCCGACCCGGAATGTCAGAAAGGTGCAGGTTCAAATCCTGCTCGTGAAAAAAAAAATTTTTTTATGCTGATGATGATGATGATTATTTTTACCTTGTAACTACCATATAGATATCATTGTGAATGCAAAAATAAAAATAATAAAAACTACTTGAATTAAATTAGGAATGAAGGTTTTATCAAGTACTTATCAGTGTCATACTGTAGTGTGTGTGTGTGTGTGTGTAGTGGAAGAGTCAAAAATTTACGAAAGTTGCCCTACTTGAGGGTTAAAGTTACTCGCGTCTGTAGGTTTACTACCCTTGAGACCCTACACGTGCCCCTGGGTGGTGCTAAATGAGTGACACTGCCTGAGTGGTAGAGCCACGCTGCGTTGCAGCACGAAATGTGCCGGCCCGCCCGCCGTAATACCACCCTCTCACAGAATATCGGCGTGAAACAATGGCACTCGTTGCTGTTGTGTTTCGTCCGGTGAGTGAAAGTACCGGAGGCCCATCTCTCACCCCTCCCCCCTCCCAAAGATCCAACTCGTTCCTCAAGGCCGGCAAAGCATCTGCGATTACTTTGGTTTTGCGGGGTGTCCATGGGAGGCGGCGATTAATTTCCATCAGGTGACCCGCCTGCTCGTTTGCCTCCTTTTAATATTAAAAAAAAAAACAAAAAAAACACAAACGAAATGCAAGCAAACTCCAAAAAGTCTTGTTTAAGCCTTTTTGGAGTTTCCTTGGGGTATCTGATTAGGCTAAGGCGTATCTGCTGCGCCATACATACTGTAGAAGCTCAAAACACTTTAACCGCCTCTGTGGTCTTTTTGTTAGGACCCCCGGTTTAGACCCAGAGGCTCCAGGTTTGATTCCCAGCGGGAGGTACATGTCTGTGTACTCGGTTTATTTGTTGGTAGGGCTTGTTTGTCCGCCTGGCTAGCTACCACCATCTTATCTAAATATAATGCTACAAACATCAATGTTTGTAGCATTTTGTTGTGTTCCGGCAGCTAGAGATATATAAGATAACCAGTGCCTCACTAGCTGAGGATTAAGGTTGAAGTGCGCTTCCACTAACTGGCCTTGTCATTACTTAACATCAGGTGAGATAAGGCACTGTGCTTATCCGTAAAATATTTAAAAAAACCCTAGCGAAAGTTGCCATGAATAAACAAAAGTGTACTTAATGAATTAAAGAATATGTTAAGAATTATTCTAAAATGTTTAAAAAAGTGTGCATATTAGCAAAATCAAATTTCGTTAAAGACAAAATTAATAACTCTAACAATAAAATTAAAGCCACTTGGGATATTATAAACCGTGAAACAGGCAAATTTAAACCACGGGACAATACTTTCACTTTGAAAGTTCACAACACCCTTGTCAATTCGGATTTACAAATTGCAAATATTTTTGATGATTATTTTGTGAATATACCAGTGGTAACAACTTTAAATTTAGATTCATCACCAGAAGCTGCACAATCTTTACTCAAAAATTATGTACCTAAACCTAATCTATCTTTTCAATTTAAATACATTGATTCTTTGAATATTATAAAAACATTCAAATCACTTAAAATGAAAAACACTAGTGATTTGTGGGACATAAGTATTAAGGTAATTAAGAATATTATATATCCTATTGCACCCTATCTTGCAGACATTTTTAATTACTGTATCAATAAAGGTATCTTTCCAGATCTTATGAAATTTAGTAAGGTTATACCTTTGTTTAAATCAGGGAACAAAGAAGACCCTAGCAACTACAGGCCAATTTCAATATTACCAGCATTAAGTAAAATTTATGAAAAACTTATACTCGAACAATTAATGGCGTACTTTAACTCAAACAATCTTTTACATAAGAAACAATATGGTTTTACTAAGGGTCGTTCCACTACTGACGCTGGTGTTGCTTTAATAAAACATATATTCAATGCCTGGGAGGGGTCTCAGAACGCTCTTGGAGTTTTTTGTGACTTATCCAAGGCTTTCGATTGCGTTGAGCACCGGACTTTGGTGATGAAGTTACACTACTATGGTCTTAATGATTTTGCACTTAAATTAATAGAGTCGTATCTCAGTTCAAGGACACAAACTGTCGATATAAATGGAACTAAATCATCTGGTTCTCATGTAAAAATGGGAGTTCCGCAGGGGTCAATTCTTGGGCCCTTCCTATTTTTAATTTATATTAACGACTTGCCATTCTTTGTGGAGAACTTCTGTGAAATTGTTTTATTTGCAGATGATACTTCACTCATTTTTAATGTTACTAGGTATAAGAATAATTATGATGATGTAAACAATGCTCTCGCAGAAGTACTCAGTTGGTTTACTGTTAATAACCTACAGCTTAATGCAAAAAAAACAAAATGTATAAAATTCACATTACCTAATGTTAAAACTGAGCCAACCGATGTTAGAATAAACGGTGATAAATTAGATTTAGTAGATTCAACAGTTTTCTTGGGTATCACACTTGACTCAAAACTTCAATGGAATCCTCATATATCGAAATTGGCCGGCAAACTCAGTTCTGCTGCTTATGCCATCAGAAAAGTAAGACAACTGACAGACGTTGAAACTGCTAGAACAGTTTATTTTAGCTATTTTCATAGTGTCATGTCGTATGGCCTCTTACTGTGGGCTACAGCGGCTGACGTTAAAACTATATTTATTTTACAGAAACGAGCAATAAGAACCATCTATAGACTAGATTCCCGTACTACTCTAAGAACTATTTTTAAAGAAATTGGTGTTCTTACAGTTGCATCTCAGTTTATTTATAATTGCATAGTCTTTGTGCGTTGCAATGTCAACTCATTTACTAAACACGGTGACACACACAATTTCAATACTAGAAATAAGAAAAAACTTGTAATGCCACTATTCAGACTGCAAAAGGTTCTTGGCTCTTTCTTGGGGCAAGGTATACACTACTATAATAAAATACCTAGTACTGTACAAGATTTACCATTACATAAGTTTAAAAATCATGTAAAATCTTCTTTACTTAAGAAAGGTTATTATACAGTCAAAGAATATTTAGATGATAAAACAGCCTGGTTATAATAAAAAATCAGCATTTTGTTTTATTTGGATCAATTATTATACTTTAATATCTTAGCGCTGATATGATAGCCTTTATCAGCAGTGTCCTACAGTTTACAAACAATATTTATGTTGCGTTAAACAATTTATTAAATTCTTATTTAGAGTAGCTTGAGTGTGGCATGCTCTCTTTATTGTCTCTGCGGTGGTGGCATGTGCGTCGGGTCGTTACATTCCCTAAGATATGGTTGAGTGAAGCGATGGCTGATTCATATGTCATACTCGTGAACGGGTGCCTCCTGTGGAGGCAGGTCTGCTCTTGCTTACTTATCTTATTTTTATTATTATTATACTCGTATACTTTAACTTTGTTTTCTTAGATAATTTTTGACTGCTATTAGTACTGTATGACATTGCGAAAATTGAAATTGGTAGTTACCTGATGTAATTTTTGCAAACTTATTATTATTATTATTATTTTTTGTATTATTTTTGGGTGTTGTGATTGTCCTTTTTTTGTGTGTTTGTTTGTGATGGAAAGTGTCCTTTTATGATAGGGCATTTTCCAATATTTTTGACGCTGTAAGGGAGAAAAGAGCTGGACACTTGCTGAGTTTCTTGCCGGTTCTTCTCAGTACAAGTTCTCCCGCCCAGAGTAGACTTACGAACCGATGGCATAATGACGTTCATAAGAGCTATTTGTAGCCTAAACTGAATAAATGATTTTGAATTTGAATTTGAATAAATAGATACACGTATGCAAGCAAGCAGCGAGCAAGCCTGATGTAGTGTCTCACTACTGAGCAAAGGGCTCCATCTTTGAAATCTAGTTATCCCTACACTACTGATAGGTCGTTGGCATCACCACGTTTTCCAAATGAGGGTTAGTCATCATTAGAAAAGTCGGAAACACACTTTCAACCTGGGAATTGAACCCAGGACCGTATATTGGACCAAGCGCAAGGCGTAGTGGCAAACGGTATCTAGTATCCTTAACCAGGTGATAATTAATTGTGGCTTCGAATCTCACTTTTGGTTTTTCCTCTCTTTACCGGTGTTAAATAACTTGGTAACAAAAAAAAGTTTTGCGGTATGAATCCCATCGGGTTCTATAGGTAAAGCAAGTGTATACCGCAAAATAGACAGTCAGGTGCGCCCGGCAAGTTTGGGGATCGTTCAGTATTGACGGAAGCTGGGCGGCGTATTTACAATCGCTACAATAATTATTCTAAAGTATCTTTTATTTAAAAATATATATGTTAATGGCCTTTCAAAGTGCAGAGAAGTGCTTCACATTTATATACATGTACTTTCAAGCATCATTCTGGCTCCCACGAACTGATATTAAAAAAAATATTTTACTTGGATTTTAAGATAATAAAACTTTTGAGGCCAATACATTAAATACTGAAATTTGAACTACTACGTTAGTCAGTTAGAGATAAGATTGCCAATTCCTCTGTGATTGAGGATTCCAGGTGATGTGCGCTTCCACCTTATACTGGGATATGGTGACCACAAACCTGGTCATCGAAAACTCCGAATCACTGTACCTGACCAAGGAATTGAATCCTTCGACCTTCGAATATCGGCCTGGGCACGTTGCGCTTTCCCACTCTACAGCCGCGGTCTTTATTCCATTCTATAAATATTGTGTGATAATAATATTATATAAAAATAAAAAATAAAACTTAGAAATACTTCAACTTCTTAACCGCCTCTGTGGTCATAACCACTCTCGGTCCTGGGTTCGATCTCCAGCGGGGGTACATGATTGTGTACTCGGTTTTATTGGTGTTAGGACTTGTTTGGTCGCCTGTATTGTAGCTACCACCATCTTATCTAAATATGTCGCCATAACATCAATGTTCGTAGCATTGTTGTGTTCCGGCAACAAGAGATAAGATAGCCAGTAGTTGAGGATCGCGGGTAAAGTGCGCTTATTGCCTACTGCCTTTTTAACAAGATACCCTCAGATATAAAAAATACTAACTCCTTCGACGTATTTAAAAAGTTATTAGCCAAACACGTCATTGCAAATTATTAAATTTTTTCTTGAGTGTGGTAAACTTGTTCTGTTTTGTTAGTATTAATTGGTTCCTATGACAACGAATGTAATGTATCTATTTTTTTATATAAATAAGTTCTCATGTAAGTGATGTAGAATATGTCTTTATGAGAATAAATGTCTTTAAACCATAATTATTAGCCTTTATCATCACTTAGCATCAGGTGAGTTGAAGACACTGCGCTTACACGTATGATATAAAAAAATAGACCAAATGGAATTGCTGCTGTGTTAGAAAATCCGCGTCCATATTGAGTTATAGCGCAAGTTGCCGACTCGGTCGGTATCTGCGCTGTTTTGTTGGGAATTTCGGTTGGCTCCCTTATTAGTAAAGTGTCTGTGGCAGAATGATTTAACGAACTACTATTTGTACCTGTTACCGTTTGTTAAGGTTGTTACCTAAGGGTGTTACCTACTGTTATTTGTTTATTTAATTTTTAAGGGGGATAGGATCATGGGGTCTAATTAGCAACTCGTATATATCGCAACTCTTCTATGTCGCATTTGGTCTAAATATCTGCTGGTCTAAAAAGCCTACAATTTTTTTGAATAGCATCTGGCCTAAGTAGCAACTTGACTAAGTAGTAACTCGCCTAAGTAGCAACTGGTCTAAGTAGCCAGTCGTCTATTTAGCGACTAGTCTAATTAGTAAAACACTTTTCCTCTCACTGGAGAGGGAAGAAAAGTAAGACTTATTTCTTTATTTTATTTTATTTTATTTTAATATTGTAGGCGACGCACACACACGTTAATTTTAATTAGATATAAGTTAATATTACAAAAAGACAAATGTTGAAAAAATTTCCACGAGCAGGATTTGAACCTGCACCCTTCTGACATTCCGGGTCAGGTGCTCTTTTCCAATTGAGCTATCGTGGTTCTATAACCAGCCCGCTGAAATTATTCAACACTGTTTACTTTGAAAGCCAAAGGCGCCCATTCAATGTCAACAACTACCGTCACTAACATCCGATCATAATATTTTTACAAATATTAAAGATCAGTTAAGAAGTAAGCAAGCTATTTATAAATGTTCAAATAATTTTTAACGCAAATTTTGTTGCGAACAAATTACAAAAAGACAAATGTTGAAAAAATTTCCACGAGCAGGATTTGAACCTGCACCCTTCTGACATTCCGGTTCAAATCCTGCTCGTGGAAATTTTTTCAACATTTGTCTTTTTGTAATTTGTTCGCAACAAAATTTGCGTTAAAAATTATTTGAACATTTATAAGTTAATATTACTATAATTTACATATGTCATTATCATACTTTATGTATGTGCATAACTTTTTAAATAAATAAATGCAACACGGGAAGCTGGCGGTAGTACTTTATTATTTTAATAACAGGTAGACCAAGAAATGTGTTTTGACATATTTGACAGGCGTTGCAAACTAGCGCCGCCATCGACAGTAGCTTCCTAACCGCGTTCGCGACCACCAGCTTTCCGTCTGCTCTGGATCAAAAACGGCGTTCTCATTTTCATCCCTTATAAATATATTTCAAAATTCACAGCTCTTAATCTAAATTAACAAACTTATATACTTAAACATACAGCAAATAACGAATTTTCTATATATTTACAAAATCTGTTAATTTGTAAATAACTAAATTACTAAATTTTTCATTGTATGTTTTCTGAAGACGATTTATAATTGAATTTTGGGCGCAATTACTCCGTGCAAACTTGCAGCTAAAAAGTTTAAAAAATAATGTATTTTTTTTGCCGTGTGGTAGCCGTGTGATAGCCGTGTGATAGCCGTGTGGTAGTGAGATGCTACCGACCCATCTCTTCTTTTGGGTGTCGTAAGAGGCGACTAACAGACTGAGAATTGCACATACATCCAACAGCTTAAAGCGGCGATGGGCTCACCACCTGTCACGCTAAGCACTTGTGCAGTTATTGTTTGGTGAGTCTATTGTCAAATCTCTGACCAACCCTTTGGTGGGGATGATGGTCGTGATTGTATGTATGTAATTTTATATTAGACGACACAATGCATGTAATTTCATGTGATTATGTTCTTTCATTTTTGTAAACGAATGAAGACTCATACGACACTATCCACTTGTAAACGTCACCTCGTCATCTGAACCAATATTCAGATCACTATCGTCTGATAGTGATCTGAATATTGGTTCAGATGACGAGGTTCCAAATAAAACTAAAAAACTGTCCAAGTGTGTGTCGGACCAAGCATAATGGAGGGTTCCGTGCCTATTTCTAGTTCACATTTAAATTCACGGTTCTATACCGTCAACGAATATTATTCCATGTTTTTCTATTGCACGGTTCAAAAGATAGAGATAGATTATAAAAAAATCACTGATTTCACAGTAGGTAGGTAAGAATCGAAGCATTAAAAATTATTACAAAAATTTACGAAAAAAAAATATTTTCTTTTGAATAACACGTATCAAGTTGAAAAATAAGAAACGTAGTTGTGATTGATGTCAAATCAACTGATTTACTAAATTAGCACGTACCCATGCTTCCAGGTGGAAGGTGTAATATATGGAATATGGCGGGTAGCTTCATATAGCTCCGCTATAAATGTCAGCTACCCATGTTCTCTTCTAATTAAATGCTATTAGCGATTGAACGAGTTTTTGTGGTCTCCTGAGCCTAGTACCTTCGATAGCTCCTGGACAACCTCGGATTTCTCAGAAGTTATTGCAGAAAACGAAAACGGTCTGAATTTGTGCCCAAGTACCTATTATCTAGGTGAGGTGGTAAATTAAGCGAACTTATATACGACAAGTTCCTACTTAGTCTAGTTGCTACTTAGTCCAGTTGCTACTTAGACCAGTTGCTACTTAGGCGAGTTGCTACTTAGTCAAGTTGCTACTTAGGCCAGTTGCTAATCAAAAAAAATTGTAGACCAGTTGCTTTTTAGACCAGCAGATATTTAGACCAAATGCGACATAGACGAGTTGCGATATATACGAGTTGCTAATTAGACCCCATGATCCTATCCTATGGTCGAAAATTATTTACTAACTGTATTTACACCTCCGATTTTCAATATATTTATTTATTTATGGAAAACTAACAGCATATCAAACAGTATACGTGTATATATGTGATATTAGCTCTATCCATCCGAATTAGTTTTAAGAAAAATACGAAAGGAATGTTAGAATGACATATTATTATACTCTACTCGATACAAACATTCTTTTAATATTTTTCTAAGTATATTAAATTGTCGCAGTATATATAATAATTTAGGATAAACAGCATTCAACTGTTTTGCATGTGGCACGTAATGGAATTTACCCAAATAAAAATAAAATTAATGAATACTTAATAACATCAACTCCGTATCAAAAAGTCGTCTAGAAAGATGACTTCGGTAATCTTATTCAGCAATAAAATGGGATTACAAGTTCAAGTCACTTATAGGAGTTAATAAAATGTCATAAAATATCATGCATTATGGTGAGTTTATAGAAATAAGTAGAAAGAGCTTGAATTTAAATGATAAAATGATAAATAAAAGCTATAAATGATATTAGAAGGGTGTAATATATTTTTGAGAGACTGCCCATGTTGAACATACTTGTATGTCTGATAGAAAAACGGGACAGTTGCGAGTTTTTTTAAAGAGATTAGTGTGTTTCAAAATAATTGTATCATTAAAGTACCGTTACGCACATGCTATGTTCATGTTAACTGAAGGGTCGTGTTCACAATAAAAAGCAATGTGTAAAACTAATTTATTTATTATTTGAGGAAGGAGGTGGAGATTTAACAATCTCCACCCGGAAGGAGGTGGAGGTAATCCTCCACCTCCTTCCAATGCCGCTGTCTGTCAGCCATGCATAACAGATAATTGTGGATAATCATTAATGCGCGACTGATCGGTGGCTCTATGGTAATATGCTCGTTTGAGTGATGTATTGCTTGTCTATGGTAGATAAAGTTGAGTATCTATGCTATGTTTGTCCAAAGACAATTCATGACATAAGTATCCCAGTCTCTATATAGGCAAATAAATTGATTTTTATGTCTATGTACCCCATATGGTATCGAATACCGGACTACGAAGGCGGTTAAAAATATTCATTCAATGACCATGACTGTTAATTATTGATTAGTGCGTGAATATTTTGATAGTAAACCGAATTTACCGTAACCGCTAAAGATCGATGAGTACTACCCCTTCCAAACAAACATCATTAATTATTTATTAATGTTACATATCATAATTAAGTTTGCCCTCATCATTGCTGGCATAATGGCATTTCATTTACCAGATTAATTGGGAGTCCTCGCGACTGTGGGGTGTTTACCCCACTTCCGGTAACGCTACGCGCTGGCCCGTGATCATAGACATAATGGGAGTTTATAGTATATTTCACAACAGGCAAGCATTTGCTCTTCCAATTCCAATGTGATATTAAGGCGAAGGGTAAGGCACCCTAGCGCCGCTAATGGATTTGATTTGATAGCTGCTAAACTGGATTTTTTTCCAAATAAATCTTATAATTATCATCAAACGAAAGGCGCAACGATGAAGAACGCCGTCATCTGAAAATCAGCGTCATGGTAACGCAGACACTCGTCAAATCATTGATTTGTCAAATGTGATCTCGTCAAATATTAATTTTTGTCAAATTAAAGACACGTCAAATCCTTGATTTGTCAAATGTGATCTCGTCAAATCTTTATCTGTCAAATTAAAGACACGTCAAATCCTTGATTTGACAAATTTGATACTTGTTAAATCTTTATTTGTCAAATTAAAGACACGTCAAATCCTTGATTTGTCAAACTAGAGACTGATCAAAACCTAAATTTGTCAAATAGTTGATTCGTCTAAATCTTAATTGTACTAACACTTATTTCGTCAAAAAGCTTTTAGTCAAGTACGCTTTGAGATAGTCAAAATAAAAATGAAATCATAGGTATATATATCATTTTATTGAAAAAAAAAGAGGTAATCGTATCCTTTTGGCCTCAGTCGCTCTTGAAGAAGGAGACAAACAACTGAGTCAGTTGACTGTTCCGGTTACACATTCCCTTGGTAAGATTTTTTTAATGTTAAAAGGAGGCAAACGAGCAGGCGGGTCACCAAAACCAAAGTAATCGCAGATGCGTTGCCGGCCTTGACGAAGGAGTTGGATCTTGAGGAGGGAGTAGGAATTGGGAGGGGGGAGAAGTGAGAGATGGGCCTCCGGTACTTTCACTCACCAGACGAAACACAACAGCAACGAGTGCCATTGTTTCACGCCGATATTTTGTGAGAGGGTGGTATTACGCCGGGCAAGCCGGCCCATTTCGTGCTGCAACGTGGCTCTACCACTCAGACAGTGTCACTCATTTATCACCACTCAGGGGTCACATGTAGGGTCTAAAGGGTAAACCTACGGACGCGAGTAACATTAACCCCCATAATTTAGATTTCGTTTTTGTTAAAAAAATGCCAAATAACAAAACACTAGCTATCTTTTTCGTTGTAACTGATTTAATTACGCATTCCGTTTTACAATTTATTGAAATAAATATTATTATTATAATAATAGTATCCCACTGCAAGGCAAAGGCAGGAGGCCTTATTTCCCTACCCTCTTTCCATCTCGTTCTATCTTGAGGAACATGTGACCAATCGTTTAGATGGGAGTCAAGGTCGTCCCCCTAAATATTAGTTGAAATTAAAAACGTGTACCTTCACTGCCTTTGCGTTCGAAATTTCAAATTTGAATAAAAATTTCGAACCATTTTTCGCGAATGTTCTTTTATAATATCAATAGCGCTCTATCCGGGACTATGTAAGCTTGGATTTGAGATCTTAAATAAAAACTGTTTTTTAGTTACCCCGCAAGAAATGTAGCATTGTATCAATGAAAACAATTTTGGAATTGGACCAGTAGCTCCGGAGACTACCCTCCTCAAAAAAACAAAGTATATATATATTTATTATAAACAGAGGTTTTTTTTTTATGTAAGAGAGAGAGAAGCCCGGTTGTGCAGTGGTAGCGTTCGGTCTGCCACTAGATGTCCCGTGTGTGCTGGGCTCATACCACCCTTCAATGCTGCCAACCAAGATCAACAGTTAAAAACATATTAACTTAGTCACCCATCCGGTGACCCGACATTGCGAACGACATTTAACAAGCACGATCCCAACCAAAACTGTTGCACCATCAATCTTTAATATTTAGTACTCCTTAAAATATTCATAATGTATTTCATTGTATGATTAGGAGCTTCCTGGAAACTAGCTCCTAACTCATTAGTGTACCGATGGATGCTAACTTAATAAACGTCTCAAGTTAAGTCTAAGTCTAGACATTGTTGTATAAATTATTAAAGCTTTGTTTACGCGGCCATGTTCGGCCAGCTAGCCATGACTTGTTAATAGCATGATCGATTATACTTACCTCAGATCTGAGGTATGTGGTTTCCTCGAAACACGGGAGATTGTTTTGCCGCCTGCTTATAAGGGCTATCCTTTTTCGCAATTTGTACCTATGTTCGTCTGAAGTACAAATAAATAATTAAATAAAGAAGCAGCAATTCCTTTGTCGTTCTCGACATAAAAAATTCTTAAAGGTTAAGTAGGTACAGTTCTAAATAAATTGCTACTTAAAAATTTCAAGAGTTTTTTCTCATTTTTAATTTAAAGATCAAAATCACCGGTGAGATTTAAAAATCGTACCCCAGACTAGAGGCCCCAGACTAATTTCGCTTGTCAGTAAATATAGTTTTCTACAGTCATGATCTTTTAAAATTCGAACGCTTTACATTTCATTTTTAAATAACTAAATTTCGTAATGATGGCTAGTTTTTCATCACACCATGGAAAGACTGTTGTTCGTGACTGCTTGTAGCCACTACAGGTCGGCCGTTGTGCTTCGATGTGGACTGTATTAAAACTCGATTCTTGATTATTTCTTCTTTATTCTTATAGCTGGGGGTCCGGAGAGCTTACAAAAATCTGCTCTGACCGGCCGTGACTTAAACACATATTAGGTTTGGGAACTAGCGACGTTGTGGTACAGCTGCCGGCCCATGTAGGTAGCTTTACATTTTTGACCTAATCAACCTAAACCAACTACCCACATGAGCCGTCGTATTTTATGCAGCTGTCCCTTTCGCTCGGACCTCTCTTTTCCTTACGTATTAACATGTACCCTACGGTATCTCTCGTAATCTGGATACCCTACATATTTATAATTTTCTAAAACTTAATTACTTATTTTAATAAACTTTTCATAGTGAGGCATTAGGCCTCTAGGCACGTTTACCTGGCCCTTATAACTTTAGAAACCTTTAAATCTTTACTTTTTACCAATAAAAAGCACAAAATAAAAATCATTTATTATCAATAACAATAATACTTAATTAACGCAAATATGTTAACCGTATTACATCTATGCCGTTTTACTTGCTAACTAAACTTATACAATAGAGACTTCTGTCCGTAACAGGCTCCCCCCGGCGCAGCATCCGCGTAGCCTCTTCACTCCATCGTCAGGACAGCCAGTCTCGTCGTCGGTCGTCGGAACGTGCCGCCCTTGGTGCGCACCTCTGCGTTGCGTACTTCGTTGTCAGGTCCAGGAAATATCTTCGTAACGACGCCTCTGGGCCATACATTGCGGGGTAGTGTGTTATCCACAATTATGACCACGTCGCCTTCTTGTATGTTGCGTCGCTCGGAGTCGCGCGTGCCGCCGCGCGGTATAAGTAGTGGTAGATACTCGCGCAGCCATCGTCGCCAGTACTCGTCCGCCAGCGCCTGCGCCGCCCGCCATGTGTTTCGGTCGGCGCGCTCGCACGGCCCAGTGGTGGGCAGGCCGCTTGAGCTACCCAAAAGGAAGTGATTGGGTGTCAGCGCTTCCGGGTCGTCGATGTTCACAGGGACGTGTGTTAGAGGCCGAGCGTTGACAGTGTGCTCGGCTTCAGCCAGTAGCGTCATAAGTACTTCTTCACGCGGAGACTTTTCGTTGAGCGTAACGCGCAGCGCCGTCTTCACCGTTTTCACCAGCCGTTCCCATGCGCCGCCTTGGTGCGGCGCACCTGGCGAAATGAAACGCCACTCTGTGCGTTGCGTTAGCGCGTATTCTCGTAGCGCTGGCTCCCATTGTTCGTATGCGGCCTTTAACTCTCGGTCCGCGCCTTTAAAATTTGTTGCGTTGTCACTATATATAATCTGGGGCCATCCCCTCCTGGCCGCCATTCGTCTTAGAGCCATAATCGCAGAGTCTGTAGATAAGCTCGCCGCAAGTTCAATATGCACAGCTCGAGTAGTGAGACATGTGAATAGCGCCCCCCACCGTTTCTCATGACGCCGGCCGATAGTCACAGTCATCGGGCCAAAGTAATCGAGGCCACAGTTCGTAAATGGCCGTACAAAGGCTTCCATACGTGCTTTCGGTAGGTCACCGTGCACCGGCGTCGTAGGTAGCGTCTTTCTCACTTTACAAAATGCACAATTGAACGCCACAGATCTCACAGCCGGCCTCAGGCGTAGAACCCAATATCGTTGTCTTATTTCGTTGACGACGCGCTCGTTGTGCGAGTGGTGGGCGCGACGGTGCTCACGTTCTAGTAGCAACCGCGCATACGGGTGGCTGCCGTCCAGTATTACGGGCGTAGTAGCGGGGGCAGACACACCCGCTGCCCTTATTCGCCCTCTCGCTCGTAATACTCCGTCTTCGTCGATGAACACGTCGAGTCGTCGTAGTCTGCTGCCCGCACGTAGTTTGCGGGACGCTTTGAGCCGGTCGATGTCGTCTGCGAAGCTCTCTTGTTGCGATTCAATGATTAGTAGGCGCTCGGCCTCGTTGATATGTTCAATCGTCATCTTACTAGCGCGGCGGCGGCATCTCTGAGTGAATAGTAGCACGTTCGCCATCGTTCTCACTAAACGCTCGTAGGAGGAGAAGCGTTTAGCATCGGGCACTACACTACTAGCACTCTGCCACGTATGCGTGTGCGTTACGCAGTGTTCACTCTCCGCGCTGTGTTCGTTATTGATGACGTCACTCGTGGACCATTCCGTTTCGTTTTCGTATAAAAATGCCGGTCCGACAAACCACCGATCATTTTTCGTTTTCGTAATCTCATTGCCGCGCGTTACGTCGTCCGCGACATTGTGAGCCGTAGGGACCCATCGCCATTGTGACGGCATCGTCGTTTCTGTTATCTCAGTTAAGCGATGCGCTACATAGGGGGTGTAACGCACCGTGTCGTTATTAATCCATTTCAACACTGTTTGTGAATCGGTCCAATATATGATTCTCTCAGGTTGCCATCTTTGTTCATTCAATACTGAACTCGCTAGTCGCGTAGCTATCAACGCCGCTTGCAACTCCATTCTCGGAATACTTTGTTGCTTTATCGGTGCCACTCTGGCCTTAGCAGCGGCGAGTGCGACTCGTATTTTGCCATTTTCACCCTTCATTCTCCAGTATACTGCAACGCCGTAAGCGACCTCGCTGGCGTCACAGAAAACATGTAGCTGCTTTCCCGTCACTCCCCCCGTATGTAGAAGCCGGGGTAGACGCAGACTACGTAATGCCCTCAATCCGTTCAACCATTCATGGAACTCGCCGGCCTCGTAATCGGGTAAGGCCTCGTCCCATTCTATTTTTAACCGCCATATGCCTTGTAAGATGATCTTTGCTCGTATAGTATAATAACTCAACAATCCGAGCGGGTCAAATATTGACATGACCGCGCTCAACGCCTCTCGTTTAGTTGGAGCGCGCCTCATTTGCTTCACATCGTCGTGTACGCGAACCATCTCGGTATTAAACGCCAACTCGTCTGTAGCAGCGTCCCATAGTAAACCGAGCGTTCTTCCCCATTGATGATAACTAGCGCCGAGCTGTCGGGGTGCTGTGTCACGGCTTTCTATTGGCAGCTCACGCAACACGCACGGTCCGTTAGAGTTATAACCGGCCAGCGTGAATCCTGCCTGCGCGTGAACCTTCGCGACCTCCTTTATTGTTTCAATCGCTTCTTGTTCGGTGTCGTAGCAGTCGACGTAGTCATCCATATAATGGTTCTTCGTAATCGCTTCGTATGCTCGTGGATACTCGGCAGCGTGCGCTTCGGCGTTCGAATCTCTCACGCTGTGCGCTAAGAAAGGTGAACTCTTCGCTCCGAATATCATTGACGTCATCTTGTAGCGCGTAGGTGGCTTCGTTCGATCGGCGCCCCTCCACAGAAACATCTGAGCGGGTTGGTCATCTTTACATATCTTAACTTGAAGAAACATCTCTCGTATGTCGGCCGTAATCGCGATAGCTCGTTCGCGAAATCGTAGTAGCAGGCCCGCCAGGTCGCGTAGTAAGTCGGGACCCTCCAAAAGCTCGTCATTTAGACAAACTCCGTTTGCTTCGGCGGCCGCGTCAAAGACAACTCGTAGCTTTCCGGGTTTATTCGGATTCGTTACGCCGAAGTGAGGTAAGTACCATAAATGCGGGCTCATTAAATCGCTCTCGCTACTTTCCTCGGCATAGCGTTTATCAAACAGATTCTCTATTTGATTCGTGTAAGCTCGCTTAAACTCGTCAGACTTGTCCATCTTTCGTTCTATAGATTTCAATCGTCTCAGTGCTGACTCGTAACTTGGCGGCAGCGTGACGTCATCACGTCGCCACGGTAATCGAACTTCGTATTTTCCGTTGACTTTCCTTGTCGTCGTATTAAACAACTCCACGGCGCGAGCATCACTCGGGCTCACTCGCTCTTTCTTCGTTATTCCCAGTGAGTCGATTTCGAAGTGCTTCTTTACCATAGCATGGAGTTCGTTGTCGGGTGAGAGAGTGCGCGAGATCGTCGCGCATTGCGGCGTGTTTACGTATAACACCGCAACCGTATTACTCTCCATCAGCACGCTTGACCGTGGCGCTGATCCGTGTATTACCCACCCCAGCTTCGTGAGCGATGCGATCGGTTCGTCTCGCTTGCCCTGTAGCAATCTTCGTGTGACTATGAGATGCCAATTGTCTGCCCCAATCAATATTTGAGGCTTGACATGTCCGTAGCAGACGTTGCTGTTTGATAACTCTCTCATATGTGCGTATTTCAAACAATCGTTGTGCACCGTCTGTCCGTTGAGTGATAAATCTTTCATCGTTCTAGCTTTAATGTTAAATCGTTGTTTATTCGTAGTAGCAATCAACTTTATATTCACCGTCTTGGTCTCGCACGTCGTTTGTGTATTTACGCTTCGTATTTGCAAATCGTTCGCCGGCCCGTCCGCGCCTACATGGTCCGCCAGGTCTTGATCGATCAGTGTGACAGTCGACCCCTCGTCTAGCAGGGCGTATGTGTCGACTGACCCCTTCGGTCCCTTGATGGTAACGGGACACACTTTCAGTAACACCTTAGTAGCATCGGTCGAGTGATTAACCGACGCCACCATCTCGGTTTCGTTCGGCCTGGTGCGGTGTTCGTGTAGCAAGGCGTGGTGGGGGTGGCGGCAACCGTCAACGCCGCACAGATCGCGTTTATCGCATTGTAGGCGACGGTGTTTCCCATTTGCACAACGGAAACACACTCCGCTTCTCTTTATCCATTCCCATCGTTGTTTAACCGTCATGGTTTTAAAGCGATCACATTGCGGCACGTCGTGACGTCCTCCACAACATAGACATTCTTTGTTTATGACGTCATCATTCGTTGCGTATACAGCTGTGCTTTTCTTTCGCTCGAATCGTTGCTTCACGTTCGCTCTCGTCTCGGTAGTAACGTTCTTTCTCGTAGGGTTGTAGCTTACGTATGCATACTGTAGGGCTCTGTCGGCCTCTCTCATGAGAAAGTGGGATAGTGTAACGATCTCAGGCTCGGCATAGCTTCCGTAATCAGTTGCGTAGTCGCACCACCTTGAGCGTAGGTGCGGTCCGAGCTTGTCCATAACTTCCCGCGTTAACATCGGATTTCGTAAGTAGCCTCTGTTATCGATATTATCGAGTATGCACACAATGTTTTGTAGTTTGATCGCGAACGTGTTCAACTCACTGGCCGTCGTGCCGGGTCGCGGCAGTCTTTTAATGTCGTCCAGCGCTCGATCGATTATCACTTCTGGCCGTCCGAAGCATTGCTCGAGTGTTTTCATCACAACTTCCGGGTCCACGGCCGTATATAAAAGAGCGGACACCGCTTCCTTTGCTTCATCTTTAAGACAGCTTCTTAATCGTGCCAAGTTCTCGGCTTTACTAAATTTAAATTGTCTAGTCGTATCGCGCATTGCCGCTTTGAACGGCAACCATTCGACCGGCGAGCCGCTGAATGTAGGCAAATCCAGCGCCTGTCGTGGTACCGGCCGATTATGCATCATTTTCTCTAGTGTCAGAGCGAGCTTAACCATTCCCGTGTCGTCATTGTTCGTTTGGTCACGGGGCATCGCCTCTTTCACTGCGTTTTCGTTTTCACGAACGTTTTCAATATATGGCGAATAAGTGAGGTGGCGACCTCTGTCCATCTCACTTGCACGCGCATCCTTTTGTCTCTGTCGCACATTTCCGACTTTATCCGTATCGGGTTCATGCGCGTTCCGACGCCGATCCAACCATTCATCCACTTTACGTTGGGTTACATCGGCGGGTAAGCTCTCTGGTTCTATACCCCCTTCTTCTTCAATAACGGCGATTTCGTATGCAAGTCTCTTATTAATCATTTCCGCTTCCAATTGTATTTCTCGCCGGCGTACTTCGGCGAGTCGCTCCTCCGCTAGAAATTGCGCTTGTTTAATTCGTGAGGCGACGCTCGTTGTTGATCGTACCGACGGCGGCCCCGCTCTGGGCGCGTCGGGTGGGGGTGCGTCGTCGTTGCGTCTAACTTCCGTAGTGGCGGTTCCGCGTTCAGCGGTTTCTTGGAGCGGTTTCATTGGCGTCACGGTTGAGGCATTGTTTGAGGGTGATGCGGGTGGTCTGTCAAGCGTTCGTAGTCCCGTTGTCTTCTCGGCTTGGCGTTGATTTCGGGTGGTCGGCATCTTCTTTCTTGCTGCCCCTACTCCTAACAATCTCGAACGGGCACGCTATGTGGGGAGCCCGTTCAAGGATGGAGTTCGTGCGGGAGTGGAAAGGTAGGACCTACCCAGCAGAGAGTCGACGTAGACAACGGGGCGCTCGCGTATCGGTTGGAGTGTCCGACAGCTTAGGCAGTGCCTACAGAAAGGACCCCCGCTCCACGACAAACCGTACTGGCGTAGCCGGACTTAAGCTCGCCTTGAAAAAGGCAAACTGACGACCCTGTCCGATAAGTCGTCCCGCCTTGAACGGCGTTTACTCAGAACGCCCACCGTTTGGCACCGTTAGGTGGTGAGACGTTTTTGAGCCGCGGTCCACCCGCGTTAGACTCGTGACAGAACACAAGTATGTGGTATGTAGTCAATGCGTTGGTGGTTACGTTGGTCAATGCGTTGGTGGATCTTCAGACTGATGTTGATGGGCGAAAGCTTCAGTTCTTCAAATCCGGCTCGGAGGATCAAAGATACTGTTCGTGACTGCTTGTAGCCACTACAGGTCGGCCGTTGTGCTTCGATGTGGACTGTATTAAAACTCGATTCTTGATTATTTCTTCTTTATTCTTATAGCTGGGGGTCCGGAGAGCTTACAAAAATCTGCTTTTTTTTTTTTTTTTTTTTTTTTGAGAGAGTTTGCTGATTGCCTCAGACGGCATTTTCAGCTTCACCGGGCTTTTTTGGGGGCGGCGAGGAACGTAAAGGGTCCCTCAAGCCGTGTGAAACGAATCACCTTTGGAGGTTTTCTAGAGGGAACGGCATCGCGCACTAGTGCGCGTCCCCGTGCCCTACTAGATTCTCCGAAGGGTTCGGATCGGATCGGGGGGCGGAACCACCCGAGGGCGCCTCTAAAGGCTCGGACCTCGGCTCGGGTAGACCGGGCCGTGGAGGAGGAGAGAAGCGCCCAGGTACATGTCTGTACCTGGTATAGAGCGCGTGTGAACCGGTTCTTCGTACCCTTGTTCTACGAGTACGGTGTCTTGGACCTAAGCTAGTGTGCATGTTTGGTGTATTCTGTAAATGTGTAGTGACATTTAGAGGATCGGGCGGGGGGGCGTTCGCAACTGTTATGGGGTCGTCGGGGTCGTCTAAGACGTGTCTAGGACGCCTAGATGAGAACCGTCTTGTTGGTGGAAAGGCACCAACGTTATAGTTGGCGGCCGCCACAACAAGCGGGTTGGGGTGGTGGGGGGCGTTATCAAAGTAACGTCTGGAAACGTCTTTGATGAAATCTTTGATAGTGGGAAGATCAAGATCACGGTGGAGATCTACATTGCGATAGTACCACGGGCAGCCCGTGGCACCACGCATGAAACGGTTTTGGAGGGTTTGTAGGGGATACAGGTAGGAGGGCGCGGTATGCGCGAAAACTACGCTAGCGTAAGTCATGACCGGGCGAATGCAGGCTTTGTAAATTGTCGTCTTATGTCTAAGAGACATTTTACTTCGTCTGCCTATAAGGTGAAAGAGCCGGCCTAATATAAACGCGGCCCTGTTACGGACGATTTTGAGATGAGGCGCAAACGTCAATCTTCTATCGAGGGTGACACCGAGATATTTTACTTGCTTTACCCAAGGGATAGCACGGTCAAATAAACGGATGGGAGGGCAACGATCGTCGTTACCCCGAGAAAAGAACACAGCGGCGCTTTTCTCGGGGTTAACTTCGATCCGCCATTTGCGAAACCAAACGCCGAGGGTGTTAGCGGCTTTTTGGAGTCGGTTGGAAACCGCGGCTCTGTCTCTACCGGACGAAAATAGCGCGGTGTCATCCGCGAATAGAGCTAGGTCTACGCGTGGGGTCTTGGGGATGTCATTTGCGTAAATCGCAAAAAGGATTGGGGAGAGCACGGATCCCTGCGGGACGCCGGCGCGAATAGGACGAGGGGTGGAGAGCGTTCCTTCGACGCGGAAGCGAAAAGTGCGATTTGACAGATAGTCTCGTATGATGTGCACGAGTCTGTCTGGCACGCCAAATTGGTAAAGCTTATAAATTAAGCCGTTGTGCCAGACTTTGTCAAATGCTTTCGCGACGTCGAAGAAAAGCGCTCCGGTTCCCACGGGACGTTTTTTATTGAGACCGGTAAGGATATGCTCCGTGAGGCGGTGCAATTGGTGGGTACACGAGTGTTTGGGGCGGAACCCAAACTGCTCGTTGATAAGGATGTTGTTAGCGGAGACGTATTCCCTTAAACGGGATACTAGAACGCGTTCATACAGTTTTCCCAACGATTTGAGAAGACTGATGGGGCGATAACTAGAGGGGGCGTTACGCGGTTTACCGGGTTTATGAATACCTATGACAACCGCATCCTTCCACTCAGCGGGAAAGATTGCGTTTGCCATGGCGCTATTAAAGATAGCTACGATTAAAACGATAAGTTGGGCGGGTAAGATCTTAAGGATCTTGTTTGAGATGCCGTCTGCCCCGGGGGCACTACGGGGTTTGAGACGCCTAATTAGAGTTTGCACCTCATCCTCCGTAACAGGCGGGAGGGTAGCGGTGGGGGGGAGGGACGAGAGTCTATCGACTTCGCTATCTACCATATCGACATGGTCCTGAGGGACTGGGAGGGTGCTAGGCGAGCATTGAGACTCGAGGCTGTCGGCGAGGCATTCGGCTTTGTCGTCGTCGTCAAAGGCGATCGAGTTGTCGGGTTTGTTGAGCGGGGGCATGGACGTGACCGTGTCCGACTTAAAGGCTCTCGCCAACTTCCAATAAGCTTGGTGGTGTGGCGAGATCTCTTTAAGTAGGCCATCCCAGTTCGCACCGCGGAGCTCTTTTATGCGTTCCTTAGCAGCGCGCTGCAAAGAACGCATACGAACTCGGTTGTCCGAAGTGGGATAAGAGTCGTACGCGCGCGTGGCGGCGTTCTTAGCCCTCAACAGTTGCCTCACATCGTCCGGCAGTTTGAAGCGATGGTCGCCCGTCGCTACAACCCGCCGGGTCGATACGCTTATAGCGTTAGTGAGATGACTATTGAGGGCCTCGACCGCGGCCACTGTCTCGTGAGGCGAGGCAATGACATCGGGGATTTGGTTTAATGACTCACCGGCGGTAGGCTCGAGAGCTTTCTCAAGCTTATCCCAGTCAGTCACAACCTTAATAACGGGGGTGGGGTCGGTGGGGGGGCCTAACTGTAAAACAACCGGCCTATGATCGGAGGAGAGCGCGTGGATCGTTTCTATGGAACGCAACCGTAAAGTTACGTTCCTTAGCAACGCCATATCTAACGGGTTGGGGGTGTGGTTATCAACTAACGGATAGTGGGTGGGCTCCATAGGCACAACGATATCGAAGAGCAGCGACTCAGCGAGGTGGCTCATCACCCGACCATTACGGTTGGTTGAGTTGCAACCCCACTGAGCGTGTTTGCTATTGAAATCGCCGGCAATAATGACGGCGTTATCCATAGCAAACAGCGCCTCGAGATCGGGTTGTGTAAGAAGCTTGTTGGGGGACAAGTACGCGGACGCGATAGTAATCGACGGGTGGCCCGTCATGCCTAGCCGACAGACCGAAGCCTCTAAGTCGGATAGCTGTGGGGGATCGAGCGGGACACAGTGAAGCGACCGCTTGTAATAGATAAGAGTGCCGCCACCGCGGCCAACTCTATCATTACGGACAAGGTTGTAGTTTGCCAAACGCGGGTCTCGGATGGAAGGTTTTAGGAAAGTTTCCTGTACGAGAAAAACATCGACGGCGTGTTCGACTAGAAAGCCGAACACCTCGTCGCGTTGACTACTGAGACCGTTCGCGTTGAAAAACGCAACCGTAAGGGAGCGGGGCTTTATTCTTTGTGGGGGCGTATTATTCATTTTGAGTCATTAAGAGAGTCAATTAGGGACGTGATCTTGTCTAGGAGGGGACCGTGATCAGAAAAGATTGTCGCTATAATCATAGCGGGACAAGCGTTGGGGGCAGAGGCGGCTTCGCGCAACTTCCTATCCACCTCCACGATCTCGTCCTTGTATCGATAGATCTTTACAAGTTCGACAACCGTAGAGATGGATGAGAAGGTGATTGGGAGGGAACCTACAGTCGCGGCGAACGGGTGTTGCGGGCGATCGTTGGATTTGGGTTTAGGGGCAGCCTTAGGGGCGGGGGTTTGCCGTTTTGGCTTACGGGACTGGGTCTTAGTAGCCTTGGCCTTAGTGGCTTTAGCTTTGGGGGCTTTGGCCTTAGGGGCCGTGGCCTGAGGGGCCTCGGGAGGGCTTTGCTCCATTGGAGTTTCAGCCGGAAGCGGTTGTGGGGCACGAGCCGGGCCAGTCGCAGGAAAGTCGACAAGCGAGTCTGTCGCGGGGGCTTGAGCCGCGGGCTGGGAAGTCCGCGGGGTGGCCCACGGGTTGCGGGGCGGTGGTAAGGGGGCCGCGGGGCGGAGCGAGACTTTCGCGATCTGTGAAGGCGGAGGGGCGCGAGTCGCGGGGTTACGTCGCGGTCCCGACCCGCGGTTGGCGTTACTACGCGGCGCTTTGGGGCAGCCGCGATAGTTCGCGGTGTGTCCCAAAGCGACGCAGTTTACGCAACCGGGCGGGTCGTCGGGAACCGGCGCTTTAGGCCTTGCACACGCTTCAGTGCCATGGTCACCCAGGCACTTAACGCATCGGGGACGGCCGAAGCAGTTACGGGCGGCATGCCCGTAACGTTGGCATTTGTGGCATTGACCTACAATGCCACGCTTGTGAGGGGCCTCGATCGATAGGCCATCGAAGCCTACAATGGACTTTACGTCGAAAATGGATTTACCCTCGGGGGTATTTTCTAGCTGTGCCTTTAGGAGGCGTAAAGGGGCTTTGTCCTTGCCGAGCATCCGGGTCACTTCAAGGACGGGGTAGCCTTGCGACTTAAGTTCGTCCAGTACTACCTTAGGGTCCCAATCCGTGGGAAGACCGCGGATAACTACGGAGAGTACTCGCTCCTCGGGGAGCGAGAACGTGTGGAAAGGCACGTTCATTGAGCGGAAAAACGCCGTGCATTGGCGGAATTCGGTCGAGGTAGCTAGCTGTACCTTGATCATCTCGGTTTCGCCTTTAATGAGGCGAATTTTCAAAGGGATAATGTTGTGTCGCGCCTTCAGAGAACGCGAAAGTTCAACCCAGTCCTTGGTGGTCTGGATATAGAGCGGAGGGAGCTTCTTTTCCTTGCGCGGCTGGCTCGGCTCGGGCCTCGGGGAGCAAGGACGGGAAGAGGGCGCGCTGTTGGATTTAGCGGCCTTAGGCGGAGGGACAGAGGGAGGGGCGGCCTTACGTGCCCGCTTCCCTTTGCGGGTGACGGTTTCGTAGTCCGAGTCCGACGTGACAACATCGTCGGGCTCGGAGTCCGAGACGGGAGGGATAGTTTTGGAGGCGGAGGGACAGACCTCCATCTCCATTTCGGGATCGGACGGGGACGCGGGTTGATCCATCCGAATGATGGGCCTAATGTTTAGATGCGCGGTGGGCGTGGGGACAAAGTGCCCGGAAGGCACTTGTATGGGCTTCGCGTAGGGCGAGGGGCGCGGGGTGGACGCGGGGGAGGACAACTTGTTGTGGTGGGCAGTCTTAAGGACTGCAAACGCCTCGGGGTGACTTTGCCCTAGCAAGAGCTCTATCACCTCGAGCTCCATCTTAGCCGGAGTGCAATGGCTAAGATGCGTGAGTTGGTGTCAGACCCTCCCCGCCACAGGCAGGGAGGCGTGTGTTTGAAAAGAACCTACTGCCTGAATGGCCCTAGGTGTGTCCTCCGGTGAAAATCAATTCACCGTAGGGTGTGTTTGTCCCTAAACTGAAAGTGTAGCTAATAGTTCTGAGTTGACTAGGAGATCCCCCAAGGCCAACTTTGCCAGAACTCTTCCGGAGTGTTTTCCCCCCAGGAGGGTCAGGAGGGCAGCCGGGTCAGTGCCCCAACTGGTTTAGTTGTCACCGTTAGGTATCCACCAGTCGGCTACTAAGCGTAGTCTTTCAATGACAGTTATCGCTGTGAAACGGCGAAGGGTAGCGCTCCCGCAATGAAAATTGCGTCGAGAACGCTATAACGCGACGTACTGTGCACCGGAGCCTTACCGGTACACAGTAAAAAGGGACCGAGTAAAAAAAACAAACGGAACAGGCCGAGCGCGCGACGGAGCACGAGCGTACGTGCGTCCTGCGCGGCGAACGAACTGAGACTCGACAAAAATCTGCTCTGACCGGCCGTGACTTAAACACATATTAGGTTTGGGAACTAGCGACGTTGTGGTACAGCTGCCGGCCCATGTAGGTAGCTTTACATTTTTGACCTAATCAACCTAAACCAACTACCCACATGAGCCGTCGTATTTTATGCAGCTGTCCCTTTCGCTCGGACCTCTCTTTTCCTTACGTATTAACATGTACCCTACGGTATCTCTCGTAATCTGGATACCCTACATATTTATAATTTTCTAAAACTTAATTACTTATTTTAATAAACTTTTCATAGTGAGGCATTAGGCCTCTAGGCACGTTTACCTGGCCCTTATAACTTTAGAAACCTTTAAATCTTTACTTTTTACCAATAAAAAGCACAAAATAAAAATCATTTATTATCAATAACAATAATACTTAATTAACGCAAATATGTTAACCGTATTACATCTATGCCGTTTTACTTGCTAACTAAACTTATACAATAGAGACTTCTGTCCGTAACAACTGTACAGTTGACCCACATCGCTCAGGTAGATAAACTAGCATTCGTCGAGCTTGCAATAGTTTTCCTCGCGGCCACACGCAGCGTTCGAACTACGTTCCATTTTCGAATATGCTCGGGCTTTGTAGCGTCTTTTGTTTTTGAATTTCAAAATGGTCGCGCCTTTGTTTAATGGCGTTCGATTGTTCGATGTTTGAATTGAATTTGGAACTTCTTGTTCCTTTGTAATTGTTTTGCTGTTGTTAAAACTAAATATTCTGATTCGGTTTATTCTCTGTGTTAACTTTTGATAAAAGTGTTTCATTGTTTTTTCTCGTAAATGCTAAACAGATTAGTTTTGTAAACTTTACACGAACACTACTTCGAAATGTAAAATGAAACTGTGGTGATGTTTACGTTTATTTAATTTACTTACTATATATATTTAATATGTAAAATCAACGCTATTGATTCGTATGAAGTACCTATTTCAATTGAAATCGAATACTTTTTTATTATTTACTTATTGTAAGGCTTTCTTGGGAATACCTATAGCTCCGAAAGGGTACTTTAACTTTGCAAAGTTACCTAAGCTTTCGCTGGCAAATAAAGAAACTTTAGGGTGTTTACGTGACATGATAGAGTTTTGGACCGCGAAGTTTATTTATTCGGCCTTTTTATTTCTCGTCTCGCAGATAAACAGGAACTAACGTCAACATGTTTATTGTGAAGTCGAGTTTTTATTGTACGCCGTTTTGAAATTTACGAGCGCGTCGAAATACTTAATGAACCAACTCGGTGTAGCAATGAAGCAAGTTGAAACAACGTATTTGATATGGAGTTATAATATGTAAAGATATATTTTAATAATGGTGTGTTGCTTGACATAGGTACTATAAGTTTACCTAAATACATTTAGTAATTATGAAAATACTAAGGTTTTAGTGGCATAACCACTTTGGACTCAAGGTCTAAAAAACAAATTTTCAATTTTAAAGTGTGTCAAAAGAAAATGATTTTAAGATAAATGAATTAGGTATATTACTAAAAAAAAATAAGTGTTTAAGTATTTTTTATTATTATAATAATATAAAATTTGTAAAAATAAAATAGGCCTAAAAAATAAAAATAAAACATTAAATTGTGAAACAAACATTTCACCTTGCTGAAGTACTTATCTAATAATTTAACTTTAACTTAAATCGAATCCATTAATTCAAAAGTTTTCTTACAAACGTTATTACACCAATTTTGAAACAGTTTCGTCCTTCAACACTGTATTTTATTAAGCTGTGGTCAAACCTTTTCTCTCCAGTCCACCAATTAATGTCCAATCAAATGAACGTAACGCGATACTTTTAACCATTCATTGAGAGTAATTAAATGAACATAAACGATTTCGATGATCAGAAGCACTATTGGGATGTTGGGAGCCAACTCAAAAATTATGACACCGCACCGGCCTGTCCAAATTCAGGTACTTTAGAAAAAACCATGGTACGCTTTGTTTTACACGGATATTATTTCGTCTGAGATAAGTACTAACACATTTTTTTAGTAACTCGGGATAACTACTGGATATGGACAAGTCGCAGTTCGATCGTACATTATAGATCCCCGAGAATCAAGAATAGTAGTACTGTTTTTGTTTTTTTTTTCGTTTTTTTCTTTTTGTTTTTTTTTTGTTTTACTGTTTCTGTTTTTTTACTTTTTGTTTTACTTTTTTTTACTGTTTACTTTTTACTGTTTTACTGTTTTTTTTACAAGTAAAAAATTCGCCCTTTTGTAGGACAGGCCATACTGCCAATTCTTGAATATTATTAGTTTTCATAAGAATGTAGGTGTGTACACTCATAACGGGGAATTATGTTTTAATCTGAGGTTTTAATGCTAAATGTCAAAATTATGGTACTTTTGCGTACCATAATGGAAATACCATGGTACATGGTACAAAGGCCTGAACCGATCCGATCCGAACCGAATAGTAGGGCACGGGGACGCGCACTAGTGCGCGATGCCGTTCCCTCTAGAAAACCTCCGAAGGTGATTCGTTTCACACGGCTTGAGGGACCCTTTACGTTCCTCGCCGCCCCCAAAAAAGCCCGGTGAAGCTGAAAATGCCGTCTGAGGCAATCAGCAAACTCTCAAAAAAAAAAAGGCCTGAATTATGGTACGTATAAGTACCATGATTATGGTACGTATAACATCCCTAAGGGAAATTATCTTGCGTGTGGTAGCGTCTACCTGCATTGGAAACTTACAGTTCAACGTTTCACCATAACTGACCCTGTGGTCTAGAGGTTAAGTCAGAATGTCAGAATCAGGCAACTGATTCACGATTTCGATTCCGAACCGTTCGCCTCGGAAAATTTAGGAGGGGACATGGAGACGCTTGCGAGATGCTATAATCTTTCTTCTGTGACATATAAAAACTCACTGAGGATGTTCGATAGTGTTCGTGGTGGATAAAGGTTCCTCAAACCGTGTGGGTTTGAGGAACATTTGGTTTTTCGTCGCTCAAAAAAGGCCGGTTAAGCTGGGCCTAATAGTAATTTCTTTCCAAAAAAAAGAAATAGGTATTAGGAACAGAATTGTTGACGTTTCAAAACAGTAAAATCGAGTCGTGGCTCTATTAGCGTTTCATAAGGAAACAAAATCTATACTATTAATATGCTATGTGACTTGTGTTTGAAGGAGAGTAATCGCTGGAACTACTGGTTTAATTCCACAAAATCTTTTACTGATAGAATGCTATATTCCTTGCGGGTAACATAGGCTATATTTTAATTTGATAAATAAAGTTTTTTTAAGTCTCAAATCCACGCGGACGAAGACGCAGGATAAGTGCTAGTATGTATATGATACAAAGCTTTTCTGAAGTTGAAATGGTTGTTTACTGACTATACATGGATAGTGCATCTAATAATGAAGTAAATAAGCTTTGTAAGTTAGTTGGAGCTGAAGCAGCCGGCAAATAGGGGCAACACAAACAGACAGAAGCTTTGCTTTATGAAAGCGGTTATCTTTTCATAGTGTTAGCGATGGGGGTTTAGTTGTATGTTTATTAATGTATATTTTTACTGTTAATATTAAAGAGAACAATTCTCAACTTTATCAATTTTATATATTTGCTAAGTAAGGTATATGAATTAATTGAATTGTAATAAGGATGGGGTCAGCCACGAAATCATTCTAAGTAGGATAGGATAGGAGACCGAGAGAACTGTCTCTATATTACTTCACTTCTGCCAAATGCATTTGGCTAACAGTTTATGTATCTATCTAATAATTACACGACTGCCAAAAAAAGGAGTTTTATGTTTTCAGGGTTCATGTAGATATGTATGTATGTGATGTTTCTTTATTCCACCATAACTTCTAAACACCTGAACCGATTTAGATATATGAAGTATCGTTACAATCTTTGCATCGTTGCGACTAACATAGGCTGGTAAAAATTTAGAAATTTAACCCCTATGTGGGTAAAATAGGGGATGAAATTATTGGAGTTAGAGACTAGAACTTGATGTTTAGCATGCTATCTGTAGAGGTTAATATTTGTTTCTTCTTGTATAAAAATGCTTACAAATTAAATTACCTAGCATGACATATTTTATTAAAATTAAACTTACCACAAAATAAAAATAATAAATAAAAAAAATTAAAAAACACGACTGCCATGACAAAAAAGGCAAAAAAATAACTAAAAGGCAAAAAACAAGATGTCATGTGTTTATTTATTTATCTGTATTTATAAAAGTGAAATGTCACTCATTCACTCACTGTTATAAAAAATCAAAACTGCTTGATTAATAAAACTGAAATTTTCATCGCAGTCGGGGGACCGCTTTGCGGAATACTTTCTTATTTATAAGGTCTCCCCCGACTGCCATGAAAATTTCACTTTTATTAATCAAGCAGAACAATAACAAGCTCTATTAGTAAACAAACCGCACAATACCCATTTCATTTGAAGCATGAGACAACACAACACTATTCAACAATACTTAATGCATTTCAATTAGTCCAAACAATAAAACTATCTTCACGGTCCGGCTGCAGTCCACCACCGCCCATGACCAAACCATTTCCTTGTCACAGACGGTTAGGCCAACAAAATGGCTGTTCAGAATAACTGATTTGGCAATTATATTTAAAGTAAGTCTCACAAAAGAGCTGGAAGGTTATCTTTTTGATTAAGTTAAGAACGATTGAAGCTGACTGAGTTATTATTCGCTTCCGTGTCTCTTCGTCGGTTGACGTCTTTGAGATTTTGTGGGAAAACTTGTAGTGGTAACTCAAGATGTGATGAATATGTACGGCGAAAGAACTGTCTTGTACCCCGACTAATAACAAAGCTGCCCCATGAATTATGCGGTACTTTGACAAATACCAATAGTTATACTAATATTATAAAGAGGGAAGCTTTGTATTTTTGTATGTATGTTTGCAACGAATAAACTCAAAAACGACTGGACCGATTTAAAAAATTCTTTCACCATTAGAATGCTACATTAGCGCTGAGTAACATAGGTATAACTATATAAAAAAAATATTATTTTAAAAAGAAATGTTTATTTTATTTTATTTGACAACGTCAAGTGTCTTTTCTTTCTATGTTCTTTGACATCTTATTCTAATTGCAGAAATGTATTTTTATTAAAAACATCTTTTATTTAACATATTGATAATAATAATAATAACTTTATTTTCTCTCCACAAACACATATATACAGTTCAAAATAACTTTTAAACAATGTACATTATATAATAGTTTGTGTGAGACTGACGCCTGTGATTGATATTAATATATCAGTAGTACAGGTCATCAGGCCCCCACCACCTCGGTAATGAACAGAAAGTAGAAAAAAGTTAACCTATAAAGTTAAAGTAGATGAAAGTTAAACACTTTAATTAAAGAAACCTGATAAGGAGTCTTCTAAAACAAAAGAATACGAAAAATAGAAAAATAAAATAAAAATGGTAATAGCAAGTGCGTAAGAGAGCAGCTGAAGAGCGAAAAGAGGTTACTCTTAACAATTACTCTAAAAACGTGCGCGCGCGCGTGTGTGTGTGTGTGTGTGTGTGTGTGTGTGTGTGTGTGTGAGTGTGTGTGTGTGGGGGTGTGTGTGTGTGTGTGAACTCGAACGTGTGTGTATATGTGTATATAATATAATAATAAGATAATATATGTTACACAAGAATGTATTAGTTAATTAAGTGTATGTGTATAAATAATGTTCCGTTTGGTCGTAATTTTTACTGAGAAGAATAGAGCGAACACCCTTTTTACATTCAAAGGAAGTGAGATTGTAAATAGGGATTTCAGCATTGATTTTATTATATAAGGAAGGTCCTAAGTAGTAGAAGAATCTTTGCGTAAAAGAGAAGGACGTAGACGGAACGGCACAGATTTTGTCTTTACGTCGTTTTCTGATCTTAGTATATGGAGTGTTTCGGTGTTGGAGACGAACAACTTCTAGTATGAACAGTTGCCGAACAGTTAAAACTTTGCAGATGTTATACAGTTCGTTAGTTGGGAAAAGTAAATGACGAAATGTTGCAACTTTAAGGATGGCACGTTGTGCTACTTCTAAAGGTTTCATCGTAGTCTTAGGGACACCACCCCAGCAAGAGATACAGTACGTTATTAGTGAGCGACATAGGGCAAAGT
This sequence comes from Eudonia mercurella, assembly GCA_963082485.1. Lineage (NCBI taxonomy): Eukaryota > Metazoa > Arthropoda > Insecta > Lepidoptera > Crambidae > Eudonia > Eudonia mercurella. Next base: position 1,480,043 of record OY720038.1, read on the forward strand.
AGACTTGTTGTAGGACTGTAGGATTTGCGACATGTCTAAGTACTTTAAAATCAAATATAAGTTTACGCATCCTGCCGGAGAGTGATTGTATGTGGTGCTTAAAATTGAGGTACTTGTCGAGAGTTACGCCTAGATATTTGATGGTATCAACTTGTGAGAGTGGAGGACATTGACAAGAAGAGTTGATGTTGCTGACACAAGAATGGGCTATTAAAGAAGGAACAATAGTGGGTTGAGAGCCAGCGCTGATAGAAAAAGTGATAAATTTGGTTTTATTAGTATTTAGGGTCAGTTTATTTGTGTGTAGCCAAAGAGAGATGTTTTCGATCCCGTTTTGGGCAGCAATTTGGAGCTCAGACCACGAGTCAGCATAAAAAGAAACAGCAGTATCATCAGCGAAGGAAACAATGTGGCCATTAGGTAGCTTAAGATTGCTAAGGTCATCAATAAATACTAGGAATAGAGTTGGGCCAAGGATACTGCCCTGGGGCACACCGTAGTCAATAGGTAGCTCATCACTAACATTGTTATTAATTTTAACAGTTTGAGACCTGCCGGTGAGATAGCTCCGGAAAAAATCAAGCTGAGGACCTCTGACACCTTTCCTCTCGAGCTTTATTAGGAGAGTACTAGTTGGAACCGTGTCAAAGGCTTTGGTGAGGTCTAGAAATACAGTAAGAACTCTTTTGTTTGTATCCAAGGACTTTACAATATAATCAAGAAGATCGTGGAGAGCATCAGATGTAGACCTCTTCTTTCTGAAGCCAAATTGTTGTGGTGATAAAAGGTGGAAGTGCTCAAGGTAGGTGACAAGCCGGTCACCAACTATGCGTTCAAGAACTTTAGATAACGCTGGGAGTATTGCAATTGGACGATAGTTAGTAACTAGACTATCATCACCCCCCTTGAATATGGGTAGAACTACTGCCTTTTTTAATGCTTCAGGGAAGACACCTTTGAGAAAGGACAAGTTAAATATGTGTGCCAGGATAGGCGCCAGAATAGTGCCATATCTCTTTAAAATAACTGGAGAGATGCCATCTCCACCTGTTGCAGCGTTGGATCTTAGGGAGAGGATTGTATTTAATACCTCTTTAGCATCAGTTTCGGTCAGAATGAAGGACTGTGGATGTTGAGGCAGGGTAAACTTATGAGGATCTGATGGTTCACTAGAAAACTTTTGTGCTAATTCTTCTCCTATGTTCACGAAGTATTTGTTAACTTTGTTACAAGACTGCACTGGTGTGGAAGAAAGAGTAAGTAATTTAGGCGATGGCACAGATGATTTTGCTGTGTTTGTGATTCTTTTGATATTATCCCACAAGAGTTTAGGGTTATTACGGGCTTTGTTCAGTTCTTGGGTATCATATTGTCGAAATATTGTGAATGAAGTCGCATTTTAACAAACCTTATTGGTTCAACAATGCGATTGTTATTCAGCATGTTTTTATTATGGTATTTTGTAAAAAAACCTTTCAATAGGTAAGAGATAAGACGGAAGTGGCAGTGGGCCGGTCATATTAGTCGCAGAAACGAGTCAAGTGGTGACCGCGTATTGGCAAACATAGTATATGACGCACAGAGACTAGGTGGAGCTTCGCAGGGTGGCTGGCAAGAGCTGGATGAGAGTAGCCGCGGATCTTGCTCGGTGGCGTGCCCTTGGAGAAACCTATGTCCAGCAGTGGACTAGTATAAGCTGATGAGTACTGATGACGAACACGTAACTTTCGTTCGTTAGTTTAAATCAGTACAGATTTGCAGTTTCCAAGTCTCCAGCGTTAAATTAACAAAGCAACCCGAACTTACAACTTCCGTGCAAGTACAACTTGCACCGATCAATCTGGTCTGGACTTAACTATTAGTTGGGGAGTTTGAGACTTAACTGCTGGGTTAAACCACTAACTCGACAGACGATCGAGTAACGCTAACTATTATTTAATATGTGGCTACGGTATTTAGCCGGTAATATGCGATGAAAATTAGATTTGTAGTTTGTTTGGAGACTTTTAAGCTGGTTTTACACCGGCTGAAAATTTTTGAGGAAAAGACAGAGATATTTACATTGTATAAAAGAAGCGACATCAAAATTGTCGAAGTACCTACTTAAGCTCTTCGAATTTATATGCGCGCCTAGAAGTCTATATTTTTTTACCAAATAAAACAAATTGACAGACTGTATTATTATGATATTCTATAAATATGAAATGAAATGAAAAACTATTTATATAGTGTCACGCAGTAATACCTACACGAAATAAAATAAAAATAAAATAGAATTAAAAAATGCAAAGTGACACAAAAAAGATATCCACTCAGCATTTGTCAGAACACCGAAGGTGTCCCGACGATGATCTTCCGTGGAAACCTAGAAAAGAGGACACCAGACAACAACAAATAAGACAAACAAAATATACCTACTATACTACTATAATTAATAAATATCACGATTATTTAATTAAATAGATAAATACACTTATATTCCCCCGTGTGGTGCCGGGGGTAAAGAATTGCACCACCCCATCTCTTCCCGTGGGTGTCGTAGAAGGCGACTATGGGACCATTCCAGAGGATGGGCAGCAGCGTCTCTCTGTGATTATTCTCACCTTACTGCGATCGCCAACCCGCCTGCCAAGCGTGGCGATTATGGCAAATTCCCCTCAAAATGATTTATAAATACTTGAGGGAGGCCTTTGTCCGGCAGTGGACGTTTTTTTTGGCTGAGATGATGATGATGATGATGACTTATATTGTAACCTGAGACAAAATATACAATTTTTTATTGATTACTAGCACTGTGTTGTCTGTTTCTGTGTCTGTTTATTTGGTCGCTTAGTTCTGGAAATATTGCGAAATCAAAAATACGTCACAGAGAAATGGGTGTACATTTTATTATTTCCATCTTTGACCATCTACTTAAATATAAGATAAAATATTTATATTAATGTTCTAATAATTTTTAACGCAAATTTCGTTGCAAACAAATTATAAAAACAAAATACAGTGAAAAAATTAAACGCCCACCCGACCCAGCCAGCTTTTTTCCAGGAATTTTTTTTCACTATATTTTATATAAATATTTAATTCAGCTTAAGTGTAGCAATTAACACTTAAAAAATAAAAGTAAAAATTTGATAAGATAAGAGTTTTTTTTTGCATTCCATTGATGTTTTGAAGACAAATTTAGATATGATAATAACTATAGCCTTACAGACTTAAAACAAGCCTTACCTAAAATCGTAACCGAGACGTCTGGTCTGTAGAGCGCAGATGCGATTGCTGTTTTAACTTGGAGAAAAAAAAATCCCTTCTCCAGCACTAATGACGTAATGACAGTGACGCTGAAATTGAACTGGACAATAGACTGGCTCGCAAAGTACAAAGTAGATATGAAACATTTTATGGACGCAATATATCCTAATACCTATATCGTCGGCGGCCAAGTATCATCCAGATGGGTTGCGCTGGTCTTAGGTTCAGTTTTCAGGTCGGCAATGTGTGTTTCTGATTTTCAGAAGCATAATTCCGTTGAGATCCGCATTTCGGAAGCTTTTTGATTAAGCCAATACCTACCAGTTGTAGCGATGCCTTGATTTCAGTGATGCCAAGCAGTGGGACAGCATATACTTAGTGCTAATTATAATATGTATAGGTAATGGCACAATTAATAAACACTAACTATTAAAAAAGGTTTGCGAGACAATTTAATCGTAGCGATCATTATAACGTGATCAGAAGCTGGTCAACGCATATTCTTCATTAGATCTTTTTTCCTTTTTTTAATATATAAGTCTCAGGGACAAACATTCGCACGGGTGGGTAACGAATTGAGAAAAGGGTGCATTTCCCATGAACAACTATTTTGGTTTAGCCCAAGTGTTATCATAGTTTTTCTAACAAAAACAATAAACATTGTTAATAGAGAAAAACATAGATTATTGAAGTAATTGAAGTAAAATATGTGGAAAATGTAAGTTGGTACTACGAGTTTAATAAAATTGGACGCGGTGCGCCCATTCCTTAACTCTTGGACCAAGCGCAAACAAGGAGCGCTAATATTTCTTCTGGTGCAGGTACTGTCAGGACACGCATGTTTTTTAAAGTACCTGCTTTAGATCGCTTAAAGAGAGAGGCAAGCCCATTGTGCCACCATTACACCGGAAGATACTGCCACAGATTCTGCTGCGTGCAGGAGTGCACGCCGCACCGGCGGTAATTGGCACCGATCTCTCGCTGGCCAGGCTGGTAAAGGCCATAACAGGCCATCGCTATGTGATGGGTAATTTTGAGAAGAGTTTATTTATTTATTTATCTTTAAGAGTTAAAGCTTATTGGATGTGATCCATCCTCAGTTTTGGATAATAACCCTCCCCCTCCCCTCCAGTACCATTTTGGGAGAGTGAAATGCATGCAAAATAAACAGTTTCTATAATAATACTATTTTTTGATTTGGGAAACGTAGTATCGATTTTTGTACGTAAAAATACGAAATCTACGTGGAAGAAGTCGCAAGCAAAGTGCTAGTTAATAGTATAGAAGACTTATAATTACTGTCAAATTGCGTTTCGATCTCAGAATATTGTTGTTTTGAGGTTTCAACTGATTCAGTTGTTGGTGAGGGGATGTCACTTAAATGGACATTCGGAACCTACGCACGATTAGCTCATTCAGACCAGCAATGCCTTTATTAATAGACGCTGCGATATTACTAGGAAGTCGTTCGAGAGTATGAGCCGTGTGTGCCTACGAAATGTTACCCGTACCGAATCATATTTTAATCTTCAGTTCCTCATGCCACCGGCGCAGTTCGAGATAAACGGTGATCAATTATGTGACCACAAAACTGATGAAATACGGGACTGAGAGGTGGTCGCTCAATATGGGCTTCATAAGAAGGCTCAAGATCACCCAAAGAGCAATAGAGATGGCCATGCTCTGAGATACTCTACGTGATCGAATCAGTAATGAGGAGATCCGCAGAAGAAACAAAGGTTACCGACATAGTCTGAAGAGTTGCTAATTTCAAGTAGCAAAGGCAGGACTGATGGCTGCTGGGGCAGAATAATTCTCAGTGCGGAAAACGCAGTGTGGGCAGGCCTCCAACAAGATAGAACGACGATCTGGTGAAGGTCGCGGGTCGCCGCTGGATGCGAGCAGCACAAAACTGGTAAGATAAGAAGATATGGGATAAGATATGGTAAGAAAGATACTTGGGAGAGGCCTTTATCCAGCAGTAGACGTCTTTTGGCTGAGATGATAATGATGATGATGATGTCTTTATTAATAGATGCTGCGATGTAACTAGAAAGTCGTTCGAGAGCACGAGCTGTGTGTGCCCACAAAATGTCACCTGTACCGAATCATATTGTAATCTTCAGTTCCTCATGCCACCGGCGCAGTTCGAGATAAACGGTGATCATGTAACGCTACGGATTAGAGCACAGTGAGAATGTGGTCAGCAAGACAACTTTGTAGGGGGCAAGAATAAGCAAGTCCTTGATCCGGCTATTTAAAACGTCCCGAATGAATTAGCAAATGAGTAAAAATATAAATTATTGAATCAAGCTAAGTCAACCCAACGCCATCCGCAGGGTTTTGCTATTTTGAACGTCGACTAATCTAATGACTAATGTGTCGGTGATGGCCTGATTTTTCTATTATTCTATTGACTCTTATCCCATTGACCTAATGTTGAAATCAAGCTACCGACACACTATTGAGGCCCTTACCCATTTTTGCATATTGCAGAATTTTATCGCTTTTGGTTAGGTCTGGTGGTCCAGTGGTAAAAACCTGAAAATTCGATTTCCAGTCCATTTTTGTACTCGGTTCGGTTGATGGTAGGGATTGTCTTATATCCACCTTAGCTGCCACCATCTTATCTAAACATGTCGCCATAACTTCAGGTAACATAAAAAACAAATGCTTTTACATAGAAACAATAAAAAATATTGCTTACGAATTCTTACGGTGAACATAGCATACTGCCTCTGTGTTTATTCTCATGTAAGACCCAGTATCACTTTCGTAATATTTTGTGAAAATTACGCAACCTTTTTTATCTTTAGCCTAATTTATTACGAGCTTTAAGTTCCTGGGGAAAAAGTGAGATTATAAAGGAAGCAAAATGTAGACCCCACAAGGGCATTATGTGTTCTACATGGATTTTGCACCGTATCCAGCCGTTTTAAGTCTCATAATTACGGTCTAGCTTAACGTCGTTTATATGTCGTAATTGTCAACACATTAATTTGTGTCTACCAAATTGAGAGCTTAAATAATTAGAAACTTACTTACCTGAAAATTTTCATTCCTTTTATTCTTGTACGGGTAACTATTCGTCCTTCTTGCCAAATGATAAGGCCGAACTGGCTATCTTATATCTATCTGTCAGAACACAACGATTGATGTTATTAACATATTAACTAACTAACATTAGTTAATAGAATTAATTAAGTAGGTAGGGTTGATTGATTAACATATTGTAGCATTTATTTATTATTGAAAATTACAAAATTAAAATCTGAGATTATAATAACCTAAAGTAACTAAAACTAATACAAAACTAAAATACGGCGTCAAAAAATTCCTCCGCATCGCAGTCGACTGGTAAAGTACCCAAGAGACTGGCGGCATTTCCACGTTGAATGGCAATGCTTAGTCTCTGGCCAAGGAAAAAGCCAGCCTTTGGGTCATGGGAAGTGTCAACCAGCCGTTTTGAGATGTCATTAAACAAAACATGAGCATTCGGACCCCACGGCCCGAGGGTTTCAACCCCAAACGGCTCGAAAATATAATTACCGATAAGGTTATTATACTTTCGCCGCTTGAGGTTTTCTGCAGCCGCAGCAGCAGCACCAGCACAGCACGCAGTGCTAAGAAGATGGGATGGCGCAAGAGTATCGACACAAGTTGCATCCCACACTAAAGGCCTACCCAACTTCCAAGGAAATAAAGACATGCCGTCCGGTCTCTTGCCGTCTTAACATATTTAGATAAGATGGTGAAAACTATCTGGGTGGACTTAAATCTTACCAAAAACCACTGAGTATAAACGTGTACCATCCTCTGGGAATCGAATCCGTGTTCTCTGTGTGTGAGACTGGTATGAACCATACCAGGATGAATTAAATCATCATAATCATAATCATCATTTTATGTCCCCACTGCTGGGGCACGAGCCTTCCCTATCTATGGATGGATAAACCACTACGCGGGCCCCAATGCTAATACCAGTAGTTTACATAGTATAAGTCTAATGGCATTGAAGCTACTACGGTTGTTATCGAATCGATGCTTGAAAATGAGCCGTGAGAGCCATGTATAGATGAAGTTCACATGCTTCTCTAGGAATTGTTAAACATTAGGTACTCTTCTAATTTTTTTTTCAAATGTAATGTATAGTAATGTTTATTTACTGTCCCACAGCTACGCGAATCAAGTCATCGTTACAATTGATGGGTATTGGCTTAATCATGACATCTGCCGAATGCAAGATTGGTGGTGATCACAAACCCGAGATAAGTTAAAATTAAAGTATTTTTTTTAATTCAAATAAACTTAATAATAAGTGCTTTTGAATCGTGTATACATTTTTATTACCTACTACCCATTTAGGACGTCTATTTTTAGCTGTGGAGAAGAATGGGCGCAAGAAACTGCAGAGCTATGCATCAAATCCGAAACAAACTTTGCCTGGCCTCAGAATTGGAGCTTCGTGTATCAAACCAAGCGCGTTGCCACACAGTCGAATGAAATGACTGACCGAAAATGATAAATTGACATCACAAAACTTACAGTCAAACTATCTCTCCTGTGGCCAAACGTCATCTCCCGATCCCAACTGCAGTTTCGAAACAAAAGCCACTCTCAATTATTCAAAACAATTGAATAATGGAACAGCACCGAATCAGTCGCCATCTTCAGCTGCATCGGGAGCGACATGCGACCGATGCTGCGATAACACCCGCTCGTTCATCAAATTATAGCCGTGTTAAATCTGTTTGAAAACTTTGCGTTTTGTGTGTGCTTGATTTTAACAAATTTTTCCGTACCTAGTCATAGTAATGTCGAAATCATTTTTTACAACAGAATATTGAGATGTTCTAGGATCCTTGAGATCCTACTGACCCATGAGGTTTGCCTACTGGGTATGTTACGACATCGAACAGCCTCTGTCGTCTAGCTGCTAACTAAAAGTAGATATAATAGCTATTTGAAAAAAGACAAAGTGTTGAAAAAATATTAAGATCGGACGTTGATGACGTAGTTGTCGACATTGAATAGGGCTCCTTTGGCTTAAGTATAAAGTAAAAGTAGATAGTGTTGACTAATTTCAGCGAGTTGGATTGAGCCACGATAGCATAGTTGGCAGTGTACCTGACCCGGCATGTCATGGGGTGCGTTTGTCTTTTTTCAAATTTTAATTTGTATGCAACAATATTTGCGTAAAATTATATGTAAATAATCATAGACACAACTACTATTTATACTATCATGGTTACTTGCATTAGAGTAATTATTAACGGGATTCTTACCTAAAAGTAGACATGTCATCATACTATACCAGTTCTTCAAAGCATTTACCATTTTTGGATCAAACGTAACACGAATTCTGTTACTTAAACATTGGCTAATAACCACTTAACTGATGGAATATAAGAGTGATATTGCTACTTCCATGCAATATATATAAAAGAATATCAGCTCAAGCTAAAGCCGGCGCTTGCGTGATGTCATCCCTTCTAGAAACTCTTAAAGACGTTTCGATCACACAACTTTAAGAACCCTTTAAGTTTCTCGACGCCCACAAAATGTCCGATGACGTTGTAAAGATCATATACGGGTAACAAACTCTCTTTTAAATACTAAACTAAGGCGCACTCAATTATTCAAAACAATTGAATAATGGAACAGCACCGAATCAGTCGCTATCCTCAGCTGCGTTGGGAGCGACATGCGACCGATGCTGCGATAACACCGCTCGTTCATCATAGCCGAGTTAACTAGACAACTCGCATTAGAGCGGTTTGAAAAGTATAATGTTGAGTCGATGGGCCCGTATGAATAAACTTTGTATAAACGGAATTGGCTCCCCATTACTTTGAATAATTTAAATGTGTGTTCATTATCATCATGCTGGGGCACGAGCCTGCCCTATGAATTGACAGGAAGAACAGGCCGTAAACCACTACGCAGGCCCAGTGTAGGTTGGTGGTTGTTAACGACTGCTAATGCAGCCGGGACCAACGGCTTTACGTGCCTTCCGAAGCATGGAACACTCGCAGACCAGGCGCGTTAACCACTGCGACATCGAGTTCCTCGAGAAATGTGTATTAATAATATTTAACTTGTAAACATAACACATTGCTTTTGTACGAGTGTACTATCATTCTTATCTTATTTTCACGTGTGTGTTGTTAAATCCATTTACAAATAGGAGTATGCAAAAACATATATTTTTAAAGGGAACGGAGAGATATATTTGCACATGCCAATGTCTCTTCGATCAACGTCATGAATTATGGATATTCAAACAGTTTCTTTTGGTCTTTGTCATGCACTAATACGAATATAACTATACTATACATTGGTATTGACTTGATTTCTATTAGTGGTCGAAAATTACCTTTATTTTTTTCCACATCGGATTTTCATAATGCAATGAGGTGACCTGAAAAAATCGTTTTTTTTGATTCAATGACACTCTCTAATCGGATATAAGTATAAAACGTAAAAATAGAAATTACATAATCACACTAATATTATAAATGCGAAAGTTTGTGTGTCGTCATCATCATTATCATCAGCTCATTTTATGTCCCCACTGCTGGGGCAGGAGCCTTCCCTATCGATGGATAGGGAGAACGGGCCATAAACCACCACGCGGGCCCAGTGCGGATTGGCGGTTGTTAACGACTGCTAATGCAGCCGGGACCAACGGCTTTACGTGCCTTCCGAAGCAAGTTTGTGTGTATGTGTGTATATTTGTTGCTTCCTCACGCTGCAACGAATGGACGGATTTGGATGAAATTAGGCATACAGATAGTTTATAACCTGAATTAACACATAGGATTTTTTTATCCGGATATTCCCACGGGAATGAATGGAAACTGTCTAGTGAATTATATTAGTTACCAGATGTACCTAGTTATTCTGTAGCAATTCTAACAACAACATTGCAGTTGAAGATTAACTTTGGTAAATGTAATAAATAGTAATTTAGTAAGGTAACGGTAGCTCAGCGGTCAGAGCAATGGACCGCTTATCCAAAGGTCGTGTGTTCGATTCCCACTCGTGCTTCATGAGGCTGGTTGATTCTTTTTAGAATTTTTTTTATCTAGTAACTATATAGTGTAGCACTAACTGACCGGCGGACTTCGTACCGCTTTGACAGTTTCCATGACAACAAAACAAACAAGTCATTCGTCCGCTTAAGAACCCCATGATGGACCCCTATAGCAGCGCCACCTACCGGGTCCAATTGTAAATCTAAACCATTCTCGAATCCACTTGAACACGCACAGAAAATTTATATATATAAAGATCACCCGCGTTAATTAGCGAACAAGATGTAATATAGCCTATAGCATTCCTTAATAAATGGACTATTCAACACAAAAATAATTTTTCAATTCGAACCAGTAGTTCCTGAGATTAGCGCGTTCAACCAAACAAATAAACTCTTCAGCTTTATAATATTAGTTTATATAGGTAAAGATTGTAAATGCAAAATTCAGAATAATAATGTAATATTTTTGTTGTTCTTCGGATTAGAAGGATCCCTAAAACGCATAGCATTCATTAGCAGTGAAATTAATCCCGAAATAATAAATTGTAGCGTACCAAATGCTAACAAGCGCGCGGTGTGCCGTGTATCTCGATCGGGTCCGTTTATATTTGTACATACATGAACGGAGCATGCACACACAAAATAAGGAGACCCGCAGAAGTTAAGCTTTATACAAAGGCGCTGGAGCGACGAACAAATAGACAACCTCTCGCGGTCACGGAATCTCGCACCAGCGGCGCTCAGCAGGCCTATTACCGAAAAATCGGTTAAGTGTCGGGCCACGCGCAGTATAGGGTTCCGTAGCCCAACTCAATAATGCGGACTGTGAAAGAGGGCTTTTACGAAAATTTATTTAACGATGGCATGGCTCATATACTTAAATGTTTCCCACACTTACACCAATTATCTAGCCCCAACAAGAGCTTCCTTAGGAAACTCCATAAAATGGTTAACTAGACAACGGATAAACATACTTAATATACTTAAATACATACTTATTATACATAGGAAACACCCAGACCCGAAACAATTTAGAAAAACAGGTATTTCTAAATTGACCCGACCGGGGATCGAACCCGGGACCTCAGAGATGGCGACACCATGAAAACCGGTGTGCAAGCCACTCGACCAAGGAGGTCGTCCTTACTATACTTAAATGTAGACACTACCGGTTTCACACACCTGACAACGTTATTTAATTTTTATTTTTTATTTTTTTATTTTATTTATTTAACTAAAACCACAGCTCTTTTATAACATAAATAAACTTAATTCTAAATAATACAGCCAATTACAGTTTTACTTTGTTTAAATTCGTTAAAGTAGTTCCCAATGAGGACTTTGTACTGCGCCAAGTACATTTTATAAGTTGGTCGACTGTTACTCGTAAACTTGTAAAGCCTACTTAGCTGTGATAGTTTTCCTTTTGACTTCGTCATATATATAACTATTGTAAATTTTTTCACGTATCCAAAAACAACCATTTGGCTGGCAGAGGGGGACACTTGACTCTATCAAAATTTTGCACTTTAAACCTTAATAGTTCACAAACGGATGCCTCAATAAAAAAAAACAAACTCGCAATATTTTTGAAATTGCTATCCAACGACACCCCATATTATGGGGTAGACAAGAAAAAAAATTATATCCCCACTTCACGTGTATTGATTTCACGGGCCAGGTAACCTAAAAATTTTCAAAATTTTACTTCACCACTTTGTTGGCGTGATTAATATGTATATCCATGTCAAATAACAGCTTTCTAGTACTAAGAGTCTATGAGCTAGGCTGGGGACGGACAGACAGACAGACTGACAGACATGGCGTAACTATAAGGGTTCCTTGTTGACTACGGAACCCTAAAAAGTAACCAGTTGTTAATTGTACAATTGCAACGCGACTGCTCTCGTTGCAGTCGATAAATTGGTATGACGGACACAAATCGCTCAATGATCGCTCGCTTGTATGTAGCAGTTTACATACATTGAGCGATTTGTGTTCGTAATGGTTACCTATTTTAAATACGATTTTTTTTACTACGAATTTCATTATCCCGAAAACGTTTTGCCACATTTTTGTCTTCCATATTTTCATTTTACCGAAAACACGATTGACATACTTATTGCTGATAATCCGATTTTCGAATATATTTTTTTATTCTTTACGTTTTGAAATCTTACTCAACCTTTGATAAATATATTAATGTTAGATAATTTAGTTTCCAGAAAAACGTTTCCTATATAATAAAAAGACAAATATTATAAATAACAAATACTTACAATCCATCAAGCATTATAAACACGCTAACGCTTAACAGAAAAATAATAGCAATTTCATCTTTAGTCCCATTTCTACAACAATAACATTAACAATTTCAAGTTTCAGCTTTTGTAGTTATTACTAGGTATGGTCATAAAGGTATGGTCTAAATAGCTTGCCTACTTCTTCGGATGTTAACGACGGTAGTTGTTGACATTGAATGGGCGCCTTTGGCTTTCAAAGTAAAGAAGTAAATAGTGTTGAATAATTTCGGCGGGCTGGTTAGAATCACGATAGCTCAATTGGGAGAGCACCTGACCCGGTATGTCAGAAGGGTGCAGGTTCAAATCCTGCTCGTGGAATTTTTTCTCGAGTTCGAGCGTGGTATTAAGCGCTTATCTTCTGTGGGTCTTCTATTTTGTGCTGCATTCATCAAATCTGTGCTCGACTGTACAACGTGACATGTGCACGACAGATTGTATGATTAGATATTTTTTTAATATTATTGTGTTACGTAACGGGTAAGCGGTTGGCCTGAAGGAATCTCATGTCAGGGATTTATTTAAAATAGTGGTTTTTCGTAACAATGCTGCAAATGCAAGCATTGATGTTACAGCGACATATTTAGATAAGATGGTGGTAGCTAGCCAGGCGGACCAACAAGCCCTACCACCAACCAAACCGAGTACACAAAGATGTACACTCCACTGGGAATCGAACTCGGGGCCTCTGGGTATGAACAGGTGGTCTTAACCACTAGCAACCACGTGCAAGCGCTGGACTGGGATCTGGGATACGGCTTGTAGGATCAGTAGTTTAACATCTAGGTAACGTAAGAGAATTAAAAAAGTGTAAACGGAATTAAATAATAAACCGCCTCTGTGGTCTAGTGGTTAAGATCACCGGCTTAGACCCAGAGGTCCCGGGTTCGATTCCCAGCGAGGGGTACATCTTTGTGTACTCGGTTTGGTTGGTGGTAGGACTTATTTGTCCGCCTGGCTAGCTACCACCATCTTATCTAAATATGTCGCCATAACATCAATGTTTGTAGCATTGTTGTGTTCCGGCAGCTAGAGATAAGATAGCCAGTGCCTCACTAGTTGAGGGTCCCGGGTGAAGTGCGCTTCCACCAAATGGCCTTATCATCACTTAACATCAGGTGAGATCAAGGCACTGTGCTTACCCGTAAATATAAAAAAAAACTTTTAGCCCTTTATACGCTACTAACTTTTACAGGGTAGTGTAATCGAGATTTATAAAAAAAAGAGACTATCTTATTTACTGTTACACTGCTGGGCTAAGGCCTCCAGCATTTAAATCAAGTCACTAGATTATGCCAATACCTATCAATTGTAATTGTAGCTATTTTACACGCTGCCTGCTAAGCTTAAAAATAGGTAATACCTGGAGAGATCGAGCATACTAATCTATAAAAAAATATCTCTATCCGAACACGCATTACGCCCGACATGGGAATTTCACACAAAACCTTAGGATATTGGATCACGCGCTTTATGGTTTATGGTTTAAAGACATTTATTCTCATAAAGACATATTCTACATCACTTACATGAGAACTTAATTATAAAAAAAATAGATACATTACATTCGTTGTCATAGGAACCAATTAATACTAACAAAACAGAACAAGTTTAAGTTACCACATAGTCGCCGGCGCCGAGAGTTATACCCACATGGGTTAATAATAAAAACCAAAACGCCTTAATGCAAAATGACTACGCCGCCTTCTAATTAGATGTTTCTTAATTAACACTTCCACTGTAATGAGGCGATTCGTCACTGCTCCGCCATGTGGGTAACCCTTCCTCTCTTTTTTGTGCCATCCCTCATTGCATCTATCACGATCTAACGCGAGTTTGATGGACGTCATCCTCTTTATGTTTCTTGCTGAAGGATACTTTGGTACGGATGAATTGAATGGTTTTTTCTTTTCTACTGTGATTAGTGTACATAATACTTTATTTCAGAGTATTTCACGAGGCTCAACTTACTTTTTTATCCGACGTTTCGACCGAGTTGATCCTAAATCTACTTTGATTTTATTAAATATTATTAAATAAGAATATGTTTAAGTAATTAATATAGATAGATAATACTTTTATTGCAACACTTACAACATAAACAAAAAAATAAATAATTTTCGTCTTATCGCTTTAAATTTAAAATGTTAATTGAAAATAAATAACAGTAAACGTATTTTGGCATTCCGGGACAGGTTTATGTTTGGTTGCATGTAACTCGTTCAATTTATTCAAAATTTCTGTATTCAGTTAAGTTAATTAAAATTAATAAATTCTTCAAAATTTGCTTTAACTTTTAAATAGTAACATATATTTTCTTGCATAAAAATAACCGATTGATTGCTCCGCATTAAGTCCGTTTTTATCCGTTTACAAAACACTTCACCAAATTAACAACAGAAAACACATTGAAAAAAAAAACAAAATAAAATACTTATTTTTAAAATTAAATTTCATTCCATTACCGCGCAAAGCGACAGTTTTCTCGACGTTTTAAAAATTAAATTGAAATATCCTTCGGCAATAAATATTGGGAACGATGAATGAATGGCTGTTTACCGAATGAACGGAAATCTGTAAATAACGGGCGATTCCGTGGAACTCCGGCAGTTTGTTTACTTTTTGTGTACAGCTTCGCACTCTTGGTATTGGCAAAATAGAGAGGTGGCAAAGGTTGGAAGAGGTTGTATATGTTTCATTTTCTTTTAAAATTCTAAATTCAAAATGTGTCATTCAGTTGAGTCTCTTTATGAATGTCATTACATCATCAGCAGCACAAAGCCTTCGTGATAGTAGGCCTACAGGGTGGGAGATTCTTGTAATGAGACAACCGGTAAGAAACTCTGTAGGGGTATTTCTTTTCCCCCCTCTCTTTATAAGTGTCAAACTTGGCTTACATGTCCTCTCGATTCAAATGGGATGCTTACAATGAGCTCTTATGAACGACATAGGTTCTTAAGTCTACGACCTTCTTTTGAGAAGAAACGGCAAGAAACTCAGCAAGGGCTTTCTCTTCTGTCCCCCTTTCTGTACATTGTCAAAATGGCAAATGCTCTCTCGATTCAACTGATTTGGTAAACAAACTTACGGTCCTCCTAAAAAAGGCTTATTCGCGATTGCAACACCATAGTGTAGCTCGCTCGTAAAAAGCTTTCGTTAATATTAATTTCGCCTTTGTGCCAATAATTGTACTGAGATAAGATGGTGGTAGCTAGCCAGGCGGACCAACAAGCCCTACCACCAACCAAACCGAGTACACAAAGATGTACACTCCACTGGGAATCGAACTCGGGGCCTCTGGGTATGAACAGGTGGTCTTAACCACTAGCAACCACGTGCAAGCGCTGGACTGGGATCTGGGATACGGCTTGTAGGATCAGTAGTTTAAGACCACCGGCTTAGACCCAGAGGTCCCGGGTTCGATTCCCAGCGAGGGGTACATCTTTGTGTACTCGGTTTGGTTGGTGGTAGGACTTATTTGTCCGCCTGGCTAGCTACCACCATCTTATCTAAATATGTCGCCATAACATCAATGTTTGTAGCATTGTTGTGTTCCGCGGCAGCTAGAGATAAGATAGCCAGTGCGTCACTAGTTGAGAGTCCCGGGTGAAGTGCGCTTCCACCAAATGGCCTTATCATCACTTAACATCAGGTGAGATCAAGGCACTGTGCTTACCCGTAAATATAAAAAAAAACTTTTAGCCCTTTATACGCTACTAACTTTTTAACAGGGTAGTGTAATCGAGGTTTATAAAAAAAAGAGTATCTTATTTACTGTTACACTGGCTGGGCTAAGGCCTCCAGCATTAAATCAAGTCATTAGATTATGCTAATACCTATCAATTGTAATTGTAGCTATTTTACACGCTGCCTGCTAAGCTTAAAAACCGGTAATACCTGGAGAGATCGAGCATACTAATTTATAAAAAAAATATCTCTATCCGAACACGCATTACGCCCGACATAGGAATTTCACACAAAACCTCAGGATATTGGATCACGCGCTGTATGGTTTATGGTTTAAAGACATTTATTCTCATAAAGACATATTCTACATCACTTACATGAGAACTTAATTATAAAAAAAATAGATACATTACATTCGTTGTCATAGGAACCAATTAATACTAACAAAACAGAACAAGTTTAAGTTACCACATAGTCGCCGGCGCCGAGAGTTATACCCACATGGGTTAATAATAAAAACCAAAACGCCTTAATGCAAAATGACTACGCCGCCTTCTAATTAGATGTTTCTTAATTAACACTTCCACTGTAATGAGGCGATTCGTCACTTGAAAACACATTGAAAAAAAAAAACAAAATAAAATACTTATTTTTAAAATTAAATTTCATTCCATTCCCGCGCAAAGCGACAGTTTTCTCGACGTTTTAAAAATTAAATTGAAATATCCGGCAATAAATATTGGGAACGATGAATGAATGGCTGTTTACCGAATGAACGGAAATCTGTAAATAACGGGCGATTCCGTGGAACTCCGGCAGTTTGTTTACTTTTTGTGTACAGCTTCGCACTCTTGGTATTGGCAAAATAGAGAGGTGGCAAAGGTTGGAAGAGGTTGTATATGTTTCATTTTCTTTTAAAATTCTAAATTCAAAATGTGTCATTCAGTTGAGTCTCTTTATGAATGTCATTACATCATCAGCAGCACAAAGCCTTCGTGATAGTAGGCCTACAGGGTGGGAGATTCTTGTAATGAGACAACCGGTAAGAAACTCTGTAGGGGTATTTCTTTTCTCCCCTCTCTTTATAAGTGTCAAACTTGGCTTACATGTCCTCTCGATTCAAATGGGATGCTTACAATGAGCTCTTATGAACGACATAGGTTCTTAAGTCTACGACCTTCTTTTGAGAAGAAACGGCAAGAAACTCAGCAAGGGCTTTCTCTTCTGTCCCCCTTTCTGTACATTGTCAAAATGGCAAATGCTCTCTCGATTCAACTGATTTGGTAAACAAACTTACGGTCCTCCTAAAAAAGGCTTATTCGCGATTGCAACACCATAGTGTAGCTCGCTCGTAAAAAGCTTTCGTTAATATTAATTTCGCCTTTGTGCCAATAATTGTACTGGATCTTATATTTTTCAGGATTACTCAAGAACATCATAATTATGTAGGACGCCCTCAGACTAGGTGGAGCGATGATCTTCGCAAGGTGGCTGGCAAGAGCTGGATGAGAGTAGCCGCGGATCGTGCTCAGTGGCGTGTACTTGGAGATGCCTATGCCCAGCAGTGGACTAGTATAGGCTGATGATGAGGATGATAGTTTATTCAAAGTATTTTTTACACTTCGTTGCACATTGTTAGAAGCGAGAGAGCCATCACAGATTGCACAGCAAACTATAACCATTTTATGATTTGCCGTATAAAGTCGTGCAGGCGTCATTACTTTTACCAAGAGTAGAATGGAACAAAATTCTTTAAAGTAAACAATATGGATTTATGTCATATAATAAAGGCGGTGAATGTAATAAAAAAGGCGGTTTTATCACTAAAAGCGATATCTTCTTGGCAAACAAGATATAAATAATTTCGATTAAAATTAAAAAATGGTATTTGTGCATTTGTTGCAATATACGCATAGTGCTTACGATAGTACTCGTATAGCTTTAAGTAAAACGAATTTAAGAAACTTTAAGTTTATTAAAAGGGGTGCAGCGCGGAATTTGAAAATTTACGTGTTTTTAAGTCACTGGTGTTAGGCGCTGAATAGGTCTTATACATTAAAAGGACTAGTATAGGTTAGCTTGATCCTTTCACAAGGTCGTGGTTGTCTTGGAATTTGAAACAAATACCCAGAAACTGCATAAACAACACGTAAAATAATGATATCTAAAAACTTATTTCTTCAGAAACTTTGTAAATATAGCACAAATGAAACAATGATCCGACATCAAAATGTTTGTATTGATATTCCGCAGGTCACTGTTGTCTTATTTTTCAATAAAAAAACATGAATATGAAAATATTAAGACTTTTCTTATTTTTTACCCAAACGCCTATGATTTTACGAAAGTAAACATTGCTCTAATTAAATCACCAGCCTACTCTGTACAGATATTAGTGTGCGTGCGTATTCTTGTCGCGCGCCGTTGTCACACCACTGCCACGCGCCGCTCGCTCGCTATCATAAAGAAACTTGAAACTCGCAGTTTTGCGTCCGCGCTGCACCCCCTTAAAAACACATGATAAAGTCGAGAGATACATTCCATACGAGACATAAAGACCTATTAGAAAACAAGCTGATTTAGTTATCACATTGTATGTTTCCAAATTCATCTAGTTTTTCAACAAGACTATTGGAAACGCACTGTAGTTGATACAGCTCTTAGTATACAGGTACATAAGCTGCTCTTTACTGATTGTCTCAGTCAGCATTTTCAGCGTCACCAGACTGTTTTGGGGCGGCGGGAAACTTATAGGGTTCCTCAAGGCGTGTAATGGAAACACAGAAGTTCATCATCATCATCATCATCAGCTCATTTTATGTCCCCACTGCAGGGGCACGAGCCTTCCCTATGGATGGATAGGGAGAACGGGCCATAAACCACCACGCGGGCCCAGTGCGGATTGGTGGTTGTTAACGATTGCCAATGCAGCCGGGACCAACGGCTTAACGTGCCTTCCGAAGCACGGAGAAACTCGAGATGATACAGTTTTGGTCACCCATCCGATGGCCAACCTTTGCGAAAGTTGCTTAACCTCAACACTCGCAGAACTGGCGCGTTAACCACTGCGCCATCGAGCTCCAACACAGAAGTTATTTAGAGGGTATTGTTGGATGTTGCCAACATTAATAATATAATTAAGTTATATTTATAAAATGTTCAAATAATCTTTAACGCAAATTTTGTTGCGAACAAATTACAAAAACACAAATGTTGAAAAAATTTCCACGAGCAGGATTTGAACCTGCACCCTCCTGACATTCCGGGTCGGAAGAGCACCTGACCTGGAATGTCAGAAGGGTGTAGGTTCAAATCCTGCTCGTGGAAATTTTTTCAACATTTGTGTTTTTGTAAGTTATATTTGTCACCCATTGTAATGGCAACTATTGCTGTCACTCTCTCGGCGTTCATAGAAGAATGGCAAGTGTCATTCAACAGCTGGCATTGGCAATCCAACAACCTATCAGCTAAACACAGACGCTGCTACAAGAATAGCATCACTAGTAGATAGATAGATAACATACTTTACTGCATACACACATAGCAAACAAATAACAAGAATGTTAATACAAAGGTGGCCAAAGACGGTCTTATCGGTTAAAGAGATCTCTTCTAGACAATCTTTGAGTCATAGGAACACTGAGCGGAAAATGAGAGATAGTAAAGAAACAATTATAAATAAATCCACACCTATTAGTCATAGCGTGATGTAATATAACCTATAGCCTTCCTCAATAAATGGACTATTCAACACAAAAAGAATTTTTCAATTCGAACCAGTAGTTCCTGAGATTAGCGCGTTCAAACAAACAAACAAACTCTTCAGCTTTATAATATTAGTATAGATGAAATGAAATGAAATCTATTGAAATGATTATTTATTCACGCAAAACAAAGTACATTTAAGCTGGTTGTAATTTTATCATTTTGAACGTCTGCTTTGCCAATCGCACGGCATGTGAATGTCAAATCACATCAAATTAAAATCAAAATTAAAATAAAATAAAGTTAATACAATAATAATTGTGACAAGAAATAAAATAAAATCTAGACAAACTGATAAATTTTATGACATAAATTGTTTAATTTATGCAAATTTTTGTATCGAAATATTCTTTAATTGTATAAAAACATTTATCTTTTAGCCATACTCTTAAATTTTATAAAGGTCTATTGCTAGTGCGTGTGCCAGTTTCCTACTAGATTCTCCGAGGGGTTCGGATCGAACGGGCTATACTGCTTAGCGTAAACACGTAATAAACCTTTTACTAATTAGTTTGTGTTAATTCCCGTTTAATTTTTTTTGTCAATAGACGAAAACACTAGACAACGCTTTTAATGGCCGGCAACGCATCTGCGACTCTTCTGGACTTGGTGTCCATGGACGGCGGTGATTGCTTCCCATCAGGTGACCCGCCTGCTCGTTTGCCTCCTTCTAATATTAAAAAAAATCATTTTTTTATTAATGGGTACAAAACATTTAGACAAAAATTATCATAAACATCAAATTTACCATTACCATGTCCATGTCATAGTTATAGTCATAATTATTTATTGCATCATGTTGGTATGGTACAGATCATTGTGTGTACAAAATGGAAGCTGTTTTTTTCGAAAACCTACCAATTAGTGTGTAATGGGTCTATCTGCCATCAGCGAGCGGTACGGTTTAATTCGGATAATCGTTTTGGGCGCGAGCGGTCTCCTACGTACAGTCACAAGCAATTTTGACTCTTACTCCATCGTATTAAAAGTTACAATGTTTACATGTTAATGATCGTGGCTGTACTACAATACTCGTATAATCGCTGTGCTGTGTGGTAAGTACTTGTAGGTGTAAGATGTGGGCTTTAAGAAGTTTTATCAAAATATTCGAGGAACTCGATGGTGCAGTGGCTTGTGCATTCAGCTTGTGCTCTGGCAGGTTAAGCAACTTTTGGAATGTCAGGTTACGGCATGGGTGATCGAGTTATTTAGAACTCCTCCGCGCTTTTGAGGGCTTCGTATGCCTCGGTTGCTATCGTAAGGTTGCAGTTGTTAAAAGCCACAATACATAAGAATAGCGCAATCATATCTCCAGATCTCTATATCTCCATATCTCCCTATATCATATTAGGTATGTGAGAAGACCTGACGCCAGCTACATCTTCTCGCTGGTCCAGCTGTGGGACGATTATATGGCGATGATAGGTCATATTCTTCGCCTAGCCTATTCCAGCTTTCAGCTTCTTCTTGGACTTTCAGCAATAGCATAGATATTTGAAATAAAATTGGAAATTTTTTGGAAACTTTTTAGAACTTATCTACTCTTATATTTCAAAAAATCAAAAATCAAAAAATCAAAAATCGTTTATTGCAGTCTATCAAGGTTACTTATCTATGAACAGTGATTGGGACCATCCTAGTAGACATTCTAAAATGCCTGTTTCAGGAGGCCCCGCTCTTCCAAAACACTCTCATTTTTAACATTAGACAGACAATATTATGTAAGTATTTATCAAAGCAATTTAAAATATATTTCGTTTTTGATTAAGGTTTATTACATTGATATTAAAATGTTTCTACAATTTGTTAATAAATAATACCTATCTACCTACTAGAAAACGCATTGTTATAAAAATAAATACTTAGATGGATATATAGATAGATATAATACCTTTTTTGCAACACTATAAAACATAAACATGAACAAAAATTAAATAATTTACAAAGTTACAATTTGGTACAAGGGTTGGTACAAGTCTTATAGCTTTCAAGCGATTTCTTCCAGACAACCAGTCAGATGGAGAGAGCAAAAAATATTTCTTTAATATTGTTTATTATCTCCAGTTGCTTTCTCATCACTTGGACCAGCCGTCTCTTTTATTGGGGGAAGGTGAAAATGCACAAAATTATCATATTCTATCGCCATTGTTCCCGGCTAGCTCGCGGTACACACATCCGGTTTGTAAATGGACGCGCATTTAAGGACGAGTGCATATATTAATGACATACTAAAACACTGGCGTGAATCAACCAATTCTGTGCTACCGAACGAATGTTCAGCCGTCGATCTCAACTTTCATCGCAACGCGCATTGGGTAGCGTGATGGGTTATGGCGGCAATATTTTATTGCGGATGGATATATCATCATCATCATCATCTCATTTTATGTCCCCACTGCTGGGGATCCTTCCCTATCCCTTTCAAAACGAGCTGATACAATCGTGCACTTCGACCATGGTCCAATTTGACCCTTAACCACAGAATACATAATAGTACAAGTCCTTAACGACGATTGTTGTTTCAGGCGATCGTGTTAGACCGGATTTAAAAAAAATCTCTTTTCTAACTTTGAAGGCTTCATGATTATCACCGTAATCGAAGCCGTCGTCGTAACGAACGAAGCGTCAGCGGCAGCAGCGACGACAGCTGGAAGCGGGGGGCGTTCCGAAGAAATAACGAAATAAATATCATAATATTAGTCGACGACTCGTTATAAACTATTTAAGTCGAGATTCCGTTAGAGGGACGTCGCGATCTCGCTCTGAAAGGGCTATGGATGGATAGGGAGAACGGGCCATAAATCACCACGTGGTCTCCGTGCGGATTGGTGTTTGTTAACGACTGCTAATGCAGTCGGGACCAACGGCTTCACGTGCCTTCCGAAGCACGGAGGATTGCCAATGGATATAAGATGGATATGAATGGATATAGTTGTACATACACAATAGTGCAAATTAATGCTATGAATGTGATATAATTTATTGTTTTTTTTTTAATAAACTTGTATTGTATTGTAACACTACCGAAGAAGAGAAGAAGAAGTGATTGCGCTTCAGTAAACAATAATTACGACATTCACTATGAGTCTTTGATACTTGAATAAAAAATATATTATTATAAAGCGAATTATAAGGAACTTCACGTTGTCAAGACAGTTTGCCCTTTTGTCAAGAGCACAGGTCAAGAGCCATAACTCTTGTGACCCACAGTATTGTCAAATATATCCCTTCTTGACGTTTGACGGATTTAAGACCATGTCGAAATGTCTACGTTATAAATCTAGCGGTGATCTTCGTATATTTTTATTACTTATATAATAAATCCCAACGTGTTGTTTCGAAGTGCTCTTTTATAATGCCATGATCTATGTGGTTGTTATTGGTGGTTCTTTGATATCGAATACGTGCCGTTATTTCAAATATTGCACAAAACCTGGCTATGCATCGAAAAATCCGAACACACACTTTGCCCAAACAGGGGATTGCATCCGATTTGATTTTATAAAAGCTAAGGTAGGCCTTCTATACAGCTTATAATTTGCTGTTGTATTTCAATTAACGACAAGGCATGAGCATAAAAATTTAATTAAAGCTAGACAATGGCTGACCGAGACAATGGGCCCGGCATCTTGAAGGCATATCTGTCGCGGCTGCCGATCCCCGCTCGCTGCCGGGAAACGCAGGCTTATGTTGGAACCGTTCGTGTTTATGTTCAAGGAACTTTGTACAGCCGTGTTACTTAAAAATTAATCTAAGTTAATTTAAGGTTTCGTAAACCCTATGACTACCTTGTATCGAGAAGAAGCCGTAGGAAATTTGGCAAAGGCTATGAAATTGTATACAAGATATTTTTAAACTTTAAACTAGCTGCTGGAGTTGTTGTATGAAACTAAGGTATCAGCCATTTGATCTAAATATTATTTTCAATATTATAAATATTAGTGTTGCGTAGTAGCCACAAACAACTAATGCATAAATGACCATATTATATTTAAAAAAATTAAAAAACTTTTTCACAATGAGGAAGAAGTTGGCTGAAAGACTACACTTTCATACTTGATTACCACTTATCGGATCTGTTTTCTATTTTGCTGAAACAAGATAGATAGATAGACAGATAGATAAAGATAAAGATACAAGGTTACTTCGTTTTCATTTGCAACACAATTGTTACATATTGCGTACATATAAAATACATAAAAAAGGAGTTGTGGGTTTGGTCTTACACCAGTGGTACATCATTTTACATATACTTCAATCAGAATTCAAATTGCGGAATTAGTTATATCATTTGCAATATAATTCTACTAAATAACACTACTAATAAAACTTAATAAATTGTTATTTAGGAACATTAATAAGATTACAAAATTAGATTTTTTTAGGCACCCAACGCTTGAGTATTAAGTATTGAGTACGATTGGCGAGCGATTGCACAGTAAGACATTAGCTAGTGTGGAAAAATATGCAAGATATTTCACCTGGGATTCAATTTCCCGCTGTTTTGTTTGATATAAGTTCCTTTGATATCGAGAACTCCGTAAAATCTTCCAGTTAAACTAAATAAAGCATGAAACGTTATTTGAGAAAGCACTTCACTTCTCGACTCCTTCTATGTAAATGAGGGAGGTAGCTCGGGAGCTCTCTCTGTATAGTTGGATGAGTCTGTTATATTAGGTAGAAGATTGTATGATAAAAAAGTTTAGTTTTGTATCATAGACTTCTGCCTTGTTATGTACGAATTTATTTATTTGTGAATCACAGGTATGATATGCTCTCTAACAAGAGACTATGATCTGCCTCAAGAGCAAACAAAATATATTAAAATTACATTTTTATTATTTTTTTATTATCAATGGAGGAGGAGCTCGATAGCGTGGTTAACGCGCCCGATCTGCGAGTGCTGAGGTTAAGCAACTTTCGCAAAGGCCGGTCATCGGATGAGTAACCAAAAATTTTTCATCTCGGGCTCCTCCGTGCTTCGGAAGGCACGTAAAGACGTTGTTCCCAGTTGCATTAGCAATCGTTAATACCCACCAATCTGCACTTGGCCCGCATGGTGCTTAAACCACCACCGTTCTCCCTATCCATTCATAGGAAGGCTCGTGACCCAGCAGTGGGAATATAAAATGAGCTGATGATGACAGTTATAAATTATTTGAACAAATATTGTTCTTAATAATTCAATAATTATGCGCTATATATTTAGTCACAAACGTCGCCAATGTTTGTGTAATTTGTGTACATGAGCATGAATACCATACGCCCCTGTAGTTGTGTTGGTTAGTATCAGATCCTCAGAGTTTGATTGCCAGCTGTGTTTTGATTCTGCTATTCTAAAATGTCCACAATCGTGTGTCAGTGGGCCGATTTTTAACAAGTTTCCCATAGTCGTAATGTCAAAATCAGACTACCGTCACACATTGAGGGACAATTTTAAGTAAACTTGCCGTTAGTCACTAGGCGTCACATTTAGTATGTGCCGAAAGGAGTAGGACTCCGAGGTGGAATAGATATCTTTGTTGACATAAGAACCGAATATGTGATTGATTACAAAGTAGTTGCAGACACAGCTTCTCCTTGCGGATAGAATAAATAAATAATAAATCCTATTTACGGGCTCGAGAATCGTGTATTTGTCGTCATACGTCGCGACTATGTTTATTCTGCATCGGGATCTAATAACGATGAGCTGCAGACTCCATCTGCTCTCCTGCATGCAGTCTCACAACCTATACCTAAGAAACACTAAAAATGTGTGGCCCAATGTATGAGCGGCGAGCGATTTAAGAGCCAATTTATTTATGGTGTTTAGTGGTTAAGACCACCACCGACCCATAAGACAGAGGGTCCGATTCCAAGCGGGGGATACATGTTTATGGTACTTGGTTTGGTTGGTTGTAGGGCTTGTTTGTCTGCTTGGCTAGCTAGCATCATCTTAATGTAAATATGTTGTTATAGCATTGTTGTGTTCCGGCTAGAGATAACAAAGAAAAAACGGGGATTAACGCAAACTAATTAGTAAAAGGTTTCATACCTTTATACCCGACGTTTCGACCGAGTTACAACGGCCGTGGTCACGGGCTGGCCGTGGTCACGAGCTGCCCGTGACCTAATTAGTTTGCGTTAATCTGCATTTCAATTTCTTTGTTAGCTAGAGCTATGATAGCCAGTGCCTCAGTAGTTGAGCTCTAATTATTTCAAAACAATTAGCCGATATGAAAGTTTGTATTCCTGAAACCTTTTTATGCCTATGTATTTTTCTCAACAGAGATGTTGAGAGTTAACAGAAAATATTCAAAAAACAACATTAATAAAACTATTTTTTTGTGATTTAAAGAAAGTTTCAAATTGTTGTACAAACGTTAAACAAAATCGGTGTGTAAACAAAACATTCGTGAGTAGATCCGTAAAAGTTGTTGCGTTTATTTAGTTTAAAAATGACAATCCTCTGAAAGCAAAAAATATAGTTATTACCTATTTAGAGATTTGGTACTTTTTAGTAACTTTGAGAATATGTAAGAGACGCCTATAACATGACACTTGGACCGTACATTTAGACAGTAATACAATTTAAAAGCGCGATAAACCAGCACGCAGTCAGGAAAAATTAGATTTGGCTTGTATATGTACACACATAAGTGTACATATATGGGTACCTTCCTACCGAAAGGAGTGACTTTGATTAAATACATGGACAACCACTAGGCGTATGTTATGCGGTCTAAGCTTTAGGCTGAAAATTAAACGAGTCAATAGGAATGTTGGCAAAAATAATATTTTATTTTTTATTTTTATTATTTTTTATTAATAGCTCAGCAAATGACTGCCAGTTGTCATCAAAGTTTGAACCGCTTGTGACTTTATTATTTTGGGCAGTAAAACTTTTATCTAAAACAAGGCCCGCTACACCCGCGCGTGGGCTCCGGATGTGATACCAGCGTGATAAACAATGACTTTGGCGCACCAGACAAGACATGCATAAAGCATTAGAACGGGCACGTGTAAATTTAATGCCGTATGATATGATTCCTGCTGCATTAATGTGTACAATACATTACGGTACAGATAGATAAAATGTTTATTTAAAAATTTGTAGCGACTAAACGTCGAACTTCATGGTCAAACTATAAAGTAAACGACAAAAAACGTATATATATTGAATACTCGTAGAATAGATTAGGATATTATTTATTTCTAATAAAATATGACATCACTTTAGTTGATGTGTTTTATAAAAAGCTTGCTGTGTACTAAAAAACTAAAACTGTTTGTAGTAAAAGTCATTGTTATGAAAACAAAAGTTTTTTGTTCATAGTTGGCGGATTATTTTGTTTATAAATTTTCAGAATGACGCTAAAGAGTTTTTTTATGAATAATAAGTAGTCTTTCGACCATTTATTTGTATTATACCTACTCGGTCCATCGTCAATGACTCGGCTTTTAGAGGAAGCCCTGGGCTCGTTCTGCTGTCGATTCCGAACCAAGTCTCAGCGACGACCCTCTGAGGATGTATGACCATACCACTGAATTACTGAATCTTCATTTGCTTGAAACATCGTAACCTTAATCTTGATTAGTTACTCCATGTGATATTTTTTTAGATAAAGGGCATTTAAAAAAATACACCACTTACTATGCAGCCGTCTCCAAAGTTGGCAAGCCATAATGAGCTCATATAATTTCAGACAGCCGCGATCCCAAATATCTCCGCAGGATCGAACCCAATGCATGCTAAGTGGGCAGCCTTCCAAAACCTGTGCCAAACGCGGAATTGCATTAGATACTGGAAATGCCCTTTACTACGTCTGTGATTTATTTGTTGATTTATTCAAAGTAAAAGTCAAATATTTTTAATAAACTTTAGAAAAGTGCTTTAGAATCGTCCTAACATTTTTTTACCTACTACCCATTCAGGACGTCTATTTTTTAGCTGTGGAGAAGAATGGGCGCAAGAAACTCCACAGCTTTAATATAAGAAACGACATTTAGAAAATTATGTGCCGTTACCAAGTTATACAAGTTTAAAATAACTTAACAATATTTTAAATTAGAAATACCTGTTGGAGTGATTGGAGCATTTTGAACCCGTGCTGTTTTGTCTTCAATGTAATCAGACACTTTATAATTTTAATATTTTTTTATATATATTTATATTTATTTTAATATTTACAAAGCTTTTCTTTAATCGTGATTTTAAATTTATTAATATCAAGTTTTTGAATATTACTTGGAACTTTATTGTAAAAAAGTACACACAGGCCTCTAAATGAATTATTTATATTGTAATTGAGCCTAGTTTAAGGTACTGCTATTTTGTTTTTATTTCTAGTGCCTGACAAATAAACAAAGAAAAAGGTCTGAATAGTTATTTCGTGTTTTGTCTCTTTTACTCTTATTTGAAATGACGTTTACATGACAGGAACAAAACACGGAATAACTATTCGGGCCTTATTCTTTGTTTATTTGTAAGGGGCCTAGTGTTTACATTGTGAATATCACTGTTTCTAGAAAAAGTTTTTATATTTCTATAACTTTTATATATTTATGTATTCATACATGCCTCAACTAGGCCTCAAGAACTTTTTTGCTTCAAAAAATCATGTCTTTCGCTCCCAATTCGCCCAGGGAGACGCAAACAAACAAATTTTCGTACAAATCATAATAAAAACACAAATGTTGAAAAAATTGTTTGGTTAGAACCACGATAGCTCAATTGGAAGAGCACCTGACCCGGAATGTCAGAAGGGTGCAGGTTCAAGTCCTGCTCGTGGAAATTTTTTCAACATTTGTGTTTTTATAATTTGTTCGCAACAAAATTTGCGTTAAAAATTATTTGAACATTTATAAATATGTACCTTGCTTACTTTTTAACTGATCTTTAATATTTGTAAAAATATTATGATCTGATGTTAGTGACGGTAGTTGTTGACATTGAATGGGCGCCTTTGGCTTTCAAAGTAAAAAGTGTTGAATAATTTCGGCGGGCTGGTTAGAACCACGATAGCTCAATTGGAAGAGCCCCTGACCCGGAATGTCAGAAGAGTGCAGGTTCAAATCCTGCTCGTGGAAATTTTTTCAACATTTGTGTTTTTATAATTTGTTCGCAACAAAATTTGCGTTAAAAATTATTTGAACATTTATAAATCATAGTAATATCCAGGTTTATGTCAATCTAAATCTTTATTAGTAAAAATCCATTGCCACATGTATTGTCAGAGCATTACTTGAAAACGGCTCGACAAATTTGGCTAATAAATTTTTTGTTGTGTTCGTAATTGTAAGGTTTGGATAAAGAAAAAAAATGTTTTTGAGATGAAAAACTATCACGGGATACGGGTGTTCACTTAAGCGGACGAAGTCGCGAGCGGGTTACTAGTTAGTTTAAAAATTGAGATCTCTTGTAGTTTGTAAATAATTTGCGCACAGCACCTGGTAAAAGCAGAAAGGCTCTTTCGATTACAACGATAAATTAAAATTAATGAGCCAAATTATTAAAAAACAGTCTCATCTAGATGCACTATACCCCTGTAATTTTTTCTCATTATTGGCCGCTCTATGTTGAGAGAAAATCTTCAATGTAAACTTGAGATTAACTTTTTAGTGTAGCTACGTCGAAAATTGGAAATATTTGAATTTGTGTTTGTTTTTTGCACAAAAATACACTTACAGAAAACAATGTGTACAGTAGTGAACAAAGGTGGACTTACATCTAAAGACTTACTTTACTTGCTAACCTAAGGTGAAACGGCGGCGGTGCTTGATATCTATAAGTTTTAGGGGTATAATTTAAACGCTCACCAGATATATTTTTAGACCCTAAGCCTAAGTACCAAATAAATTAAATGACTGTTAGTACAAATATTATTTTTGCTTCCAAATTTTTCACCAAATTTTTACAAATATTATTACTATTATTCAAATTATTGAGGATACTAGTTGCCCTACTCCTGTCGGTCACGTGATAGGTTAGAAATCTTGAATTTCGAGGTTTTTTTTTATTAGATAACAGAAAGCAAAAATTACCAAATTGAAACTCGAGGCAAAAAATATCGGTGTTATCTATTTGATGACAAAATAACATATTTGGTCTGAAATGCAGTTAAAAGGTATTCATATATTTTATGGCATTTAATACAAAATATTTTAGGAAACACAATTTGGTGAGCATTTATCCGTTTTGGTAAACGTTTCAAATTTTATTGGTAGTAGAAATGATATATTTTGGTAGGCGTTTAAACACAAGCCGTTATTTTGTATACATTGACATATTTTTTAATTAAATTGAATTGAAACTAACAGTAAAGGGATTTTATTTTATCTGAAATAATAACATATTGAGGAGCTCGATGGCGCAGTGGTTAACGCGCCCGGTCTGCGAGTGCTGAGGTTAAGCAACTTTCGCAAAAGCCGGTCATCGGATGGGTGACCAAAAATATCATCTCGAGCTCCTTCGTGCTTCGGAAGGCACGTTAAGCCGTTGGTCCCGGCTGCATTAGCAGTCGTTAACAACCACCAATCCGCACTGGGCCCGCGTGGTGGTTCATGGCCCGTTCTCCCTATCCATCCATAGGGAAGGCTCGTGCCCTAGCAGTGGGGACATAAATGAGCTGATGATGATGATGATGATGAATAACATATTATTATTGTTATTAATTGTCAATAACGCCTCGGTAGCCGAGTGGCAAGGTCCCGGGTTCAATTCCCAGGTCGGGCAAAGTGTGTTTCGGATTTTTCGATGCATAGTCCGGGTTTGTGATCTCCAACCCGCATTTGGCAAGCGTGGTGATTAGGTCATTACCCATCAATTGCAGTGATGACTTGATTTTAATGATGGAGGCCTTTGCCCAGCAGTGGGCCAGTTATAGGCTAATTTAACTACATTAACTTTTTATCATCTCTTCAATAACACAAAATATTTTTGCTTCAGCTTGCGTCACAGCTCACAGGCGTACATAAGCCGCCATTACCTAGATTGGGGTAAACAAGATGGCGCATGTTGACCGTTAAAATTAAATTGCGATTTATTACGTCCACGGCTCGAGGAGCGGCCGCTCACAATATTATATGTTTACTTTGTACGTGAAGTTGTGTGAACATACTTTTTAATTCAAGAAAAAATACCGCTTGGTTGTGGATTCGCTCTTTGATTTATCGGCTTTGCTTTCTGTAGCACACTATTACATATTTATAAATCCCTGTAGCACTAATAAAAAGTTTATACGTTTATAGTGACAACTATTAGGTACTAGCGGCCACCCGCAGTTTCACCCGCGTGGTTCCCGTTGCCGTGGGAATATCGGGATAAAAAGTATCGTATGTGTTAATCCAGGTTATAAACTATTTGTATGCCGAATTTCATCCAAATCCATCCATCCGTTGCAGCGTGAAGAAGCAACAAATATACACATATACACACAAAATTTCGCATTTATAATATATATAACTAGTGGACCCGGCGGACTTCGTACTGCTTTGACAGTGTCCATTCATTCCCGTGGGAATATCGGGATAAAAAGCAGCGTGGAGAAGCAATAAATACACACACACAAACATATACACAAACTTTCGCATTTATAATATTAGTGTGATTACGTTGTAGTAAACAAAGTCGACAGTCAATGTCAAATCGATTATTCAATATAGACCTTTACAGTGACTTATTGACGGCAAAACTAAGTATAAAATACAAATTAAAATGAATTAAAATTTAATTTACTGAATCTACCACCAGTTCGGATTTTGGGAGAGCCTTTGACCGAGAAGAGCTGGCAACAAACTCAGGAGGCTTTTTTCTTTATCTCCGTCTTTTAAAACAATTTACAATCAAATATAATAATTATAAAATAGAACTAGAACAATGTTTTAACCAAACGTCTTGATTAGACTTAAATATCAAGTTGTCGCATTTAGGTATGACTTTCTAGATGTTTATAGAAATTATATGTCTTACTACAGCTCAGTTATCACGGAATCTTGTTATTGAAGTGAAAAATTCATCAAAATAATAATATAGGTAGTCAAATTTTGTTATAAATACAAAATAATAATATTGAAACGTATATTTTCACAATGTCTCTATTCAGGGTTTCTTAAGGGTCCGTAGCATGTGCACCGCAGTAGCTCAGTAAACTATTGATACATTAAATTGTGCAGTAAACTTAGTATTTCTGGGCTAAGCCAAGCACTCGCAGTGACGATGACGCATCATCGTCGTCACTCACGTCACGAGCACCATCATTCTCATTAACTCAGTAGTAAGTGAAACTACCAATAAAAGTGATCTTTTAATGTAAATAAGGCTTGTTTTCTTTTCCTAAAATAATCTTTGACAGGGGTCCGCGGAATTGTTAAAATTATGAAAGTGGTCCGCGACTGCAAAAAGTTTAAGGAACCCTGCTCAATATCAAACAGATGACGGTAGTTGTTGACATTGAATGGGCGCCTTTGGCTTTCAAAGTAAATAAATAGGTAGTGTTGAATAATTTTGGCGGACTGGTTAGAACCACGATAGCTCAATTGGGAGAGCACCTGACCCGGTATGTCAGAAGGGTGCAGTTCAAATCCTGCGCGTGGAAATTTTTTCAACATTTGTGTTTTTGTAAGATGTCACAATCATTACAACTGAGTAATACTCGTCATTAAGAACTGTCAAAATTATCAAGGTATGTAAAAGGTATTTCAATAACACTCAGCTTTTTTACAATGTCACATTAAACAAGTCTTGTTTTATAATTAAAATCATCAAGAATTTTTCTAAAAGGAATGCCATGCCGTACCGAATACCGACCGAACGTCCAAAATATGGCACAATTAATAACAAAACGCTTTTTATAACAATATTAATGTTCAGAGGGTTCAGTTTCGCTTGACACCGCTTTGTTTTAAATGAAAAATGATTATTTCATTTTGAATCTTTCCTTTCTCTGCAAATCGTGAGTGAAATTGAACTCTTTGTCGCTAAAATAGGATTGGTTTTTGGATATAGGATAATCGGTTTTAGAATAGGAAGGGGAAACTATAAATTCGGTGCTGAATTTGATTTATATACCGTGGAGCTGTAAGTAATTAGGTACGATTGTATCCATCTACTAGGTTTTTACTTTAAACTTTGACTTGAAAAGAGCTTTACTAGATATTTTTTACTGGTACGAAATGTGAAAGTGTCTACATAAATTGTCAACTTGCATGTTACCGACACTAAACCTTAACCTATTACACTTCGACACTCACTAATTCTCCCGATCCCATCCGAACCCCTCGGAGAATCTAGTAGGGCACGAAGACACGAACTAGTGCGTGATGCCGTTCCCTCTAGAAAACCTCTGACGGTACTTCGTTTCACACGGCTTGAGGAACCCTTTAAGTTTCTCGCCGCCCCAAAAAAGCCCGATGAAGCTGAAAATGGCGTATGAGGCAGTCAGCAAACTCTTTGAAAAAAACTCAGTAATTACTTATATTCATATATATTTAACTAGCTGTGTCCAGCGGTTTCACCCGCGTTAGTGACCAACCTTAAAAGCTAGGCATATGCTGTCGCGGACTTTTGTTTAGAACTTTTAAAGGGGAACAATTTCGTAATACATGATTTTTGCGTAACTTTCACCGTTTACGCAGCGCACGCAAAGAAAGCTCTCAAAAAAATATTTTCCCGTTTTTGCAACATTTTTCATTGCTGCTCCACTCCTATTAGTCATAGCGTGATGTAATATAGCGTATAGCCTTCCTCAATAAAAGAACTATTCAACACAAAACAATTTTTCAATTCGAACCAGTAGTTCCTGAGATTAGCGCGTTTAACAGTGGTAGCTAGCCAGGCGGACAAACAAGCCCTACCACCAACCAAACCGAGTACACAAACATGTACCCCCGCTGGGAATCGAACCCGGGACCTCTGGGTCTTGTAGTATAGTAAGTAGTTATTTAAGGCATAATTTAATATCTATTATTTGTCGCACTCTAGGTATGTGCATCGACGAATGTATGTAGGTCGATGACATACGCGACCTCACGCGCATGACGTAGTTTTAAGTTATTATATATTAATTAGAAATGTAATGTTTTGCGCTCTGAATACACGACCATCAAAGAAACAACACCTTTATTTTGCCCTTCACGATCCTCATACTTCATGGCGACCCTGCCACTTTGACATTCTGGAATATACTGCCAACGTTAGTAAGATTCAAACAAAACAACCATTCAGAAGAAACTATATGAAGAAAGAAGAACCCTCATTTACGAAGAAGGAAGAATCCTTATGAAGAGGGATCATTAAGAAGAGAGAGAGAGACTCGAAATAAGAACAAGGAAGGAGGAAGCAAACGAGTCAAGGATAGTGTCCAGTAGCAGCCAGCCAGCCAGCAGGAGCCAGTAGGAGTCCAGAGAACAGCCCAGTTCCTGTGCAAGCGGAAGAAATGCAGGCGGGAATGCTCGTAGCAGTGATGACGACGCTCATCATATTCATGGCCACGCTGATGTATATATCCTTTTTATTTAAAAATTAGTTGTAAGTCCTTAAATAATAATTATTTAGTATATTGACGGATTTAAAAATAGGTAAAGATTTAGTCTGGTTTAAGGTTCGATTCCTTATCCAATTATGTAAAAATACATATTTTTGCTATTTAATATATTATATACAAGTAACTTGATATATAATTATTTTGTAATTAGATTTAAATTATTTTTCATAATGGGGAACAAAAACTCCAAAGATAGTGAGGTAATCATTGCGCAAACAGCGTCAGGTGACGCACAAGCAACCCAAAGAATTAGTGAGGGTCTTAATACTACCGAAATATTACTGATTGTGTTAATTATAATTGTGTTGGGGTGTATTGCCTTTTATGGGATTAAAAAATACAAGAAAAATAATCTTAAGACTCTTAGACGCGAGCTAAATAGTCTGGCCCTTAAGGCCGCGCCCATCGTGGAATTGAGACAGACCTCTTGTAATGTTTAAGTAATTAGTTAAAAAAAAAAAAATCCTTTTGGCACTTGTTTTTCTCATTTTTTTTGTATGATTTTGTAATGCTTTTACGTAGTATGGACTATGCAATTAATTACTGATTTAACAAATTTACATAGTAGTCTATTTGCAATAAGAGAATATATTAGTAAGCTAGGACCGGAAAGGAGGAGGTCAGCTTTAGGAATTAAAAAGTACGAGGAAGCGTGTACTGTTTATGGAAAATTGGACTGTATTTTGTCTCATATTAAGAGTCTTATAGAAAAGTCGGAAATAAGCACAAGTGACGTAACTTTAATTAATGGTTTGGTGACACAAATTCATTGCATTTTTAATAAAATTACCACTTTATCGTGCTCCAGTTCAAGTAATTTAAAAAGTACGGTTAGTATAGGAAAATCTTTAAAAATGGCAACTGAAAAATTCGATATTAAAACAGCCATTTCCCTGTTACCCGTAATGACGGGCCAGGAGCACATTTCCAAGAGTTTAATTGATGGTATTGAGCTGTACAGTAGTATGATATCAGTTGATTCGCACCCACAACTTATTAATTTTGTGCTTAAAACAAGATTATCGTCAAGTGCTAAGTTGCGATTAAGGTCAAGTTATGATAATGTAGCTAATTTAGTTTCGGATTTAAATAAGTATATTTTACCCAAGAGGTCCCCGGTTGCTATGCAGTCGAAACTACAGTCTTGCAAACAAGGAAGTCGTTCCATTGAGGCTTTCGGTACAGAATTGGAAGACATTTTTGTAAACTTAACAATAGCGCAAGCCGATAATGATAGCACTAAATATGACATTTTACGCCCTCTCAATGAGAAGGTCGCTATAAAGCGTTTCGCCGATGGGTTGTCTAACCCGCGGCTCAGTACTATTATTGCTTCCAGACAGTTCGAATCTTTACCAGAGGCAATCCGAACCGCCAAGGACGAACAGTCGTTGTTCACTGAAAATAATGTCATGTCCTTTAACAGATCATTTCCACAACGTTCGATTTTTTACCGCGGGAACTATCATAGAAATAATTATAATAATCATGGTAGTTATTTGAGACCGTCGTATTCGCCTCGGAATAGTAGGCAAGGCAACGCGAGACCGCCGCAATCGCATAGTCAACGCGGTCACGTGCGCAATGGTCGCGGCGCCGCCGCCGCCGCCGGCGCTAGCCGTGCACGCCGCGAACCCGCGTATCCTCGTCAAAAAGGGTCACACTATGTCCGTCATGTGACACAAGACGAAACTGCAAACCCACAAGGCGATGGTTACGACGACGACGAAGTGTTGAACCAGTTTTTTCGTCCCTAAAGACGAAAGCTGTCATTATGTCCTTAATTATAATAATTGTAGCACGGTTACTTTTAGCGTAGATAATAAAACTATTGATCTTTTAGTTGATAGTGGTGCCAGCCTTTGCGTACTTAAATATGAATGGATACAGAATGATCCACATTTAAGGAATAAACTGCATTTTCATACGATTACTATTAAAGGAGTTAGTGGAAAATTAGAGTCGACAGGATATATTTTTTTAGATTTATTATCTAACGGGGTAGTTTTTAAGCAAAAATTTTATGTTTTCAAGAACTTAGCTTGCTCAGCAAACGGGATATTAGGAGACAATTTCTTAGAATATTATAAGGCTATAATAGACTATAAGCGTAATGTTTTGCAATTAACGAATGACTCACGATCAGTTAGTGTAAACATAAACTGTAAAGGTAGGTACAGACACTCGATACCACCGCGATGTGAGGTAATTAAGTTTATACCGACTTCAATAAATGAGGATTGTGTTGTTTTATCTAGTGAAGTACAAGAAGGTGTTTTTGTTGCCGGTTTAATTTCGAAGCCTAGTCAGGGTAGTATTCCCGTTAGGATTTTGAATACAACGAATAAGGAAATTAATCTCGATTTTTCTGGATTAAATATTTTCTCTTTGTCCAATTTTGATATATGTAATTTTATGGACGAGAACAATACACCTAATCGTGTTAAGACATTATTTAAATTACTTAACGTATCTGATTTAAATAAAGAGGAACGAGAATGTATAGTGAATATATGCGCCAAATATGCGGATGTATTTCATTTACCTGGCGACAAATTAAGCGTAACCAATTTAATGTCGCATAGCATAACTCTTAAAGATAATGTTGCGCCAGTGTATACCAAACCTTATAGGTTACCGCACGCGCAAAGAGCAGAAATTCAAAAACAAATTGATGAAATGCTCGCTAACGATATCATAGAGGAGACCTCGTCTGAATGGTCCAGTCCTGTTTTGCTCGTCCCGAAAAAGGCAGACAAGTCTAATGAGAAAAAGTGGAGATTAGTTATCGATTATCGCAGATTAAATAATTGCATTCAAGATGACAAATTTCCGTTACCTAATATCA
The DNA here is from genome assembly GCA_963082485.1 of Eudonia mercurella. Classification (NCBI taxonomy): domain Eukaryota; kingdom Metazoa; phylum Arthropoda; class Insecta; order Lepidoptera; family Crambidae; genus Eudonia; species Eudonia mercurella. The sequence goes on from OY720038.1 coordinate 1,517,456, forward strand.
CGGATATTTTAGATTCACTTTCGGGAAGCATTTATTTTTCGAAATTAGATCTTTCTCAAAGTTATTACCAATTAAGTTTAGACAGTAAATCAAGAAAATATACCGCTTTTAGTGTTGATAAAATGTATTCTATTTCTTTAGACAAGCAGTCGCGTAAGCTTACAGCATTCACAGCTGACAACAAAATGTATCAAATGAAGCGCTGCCCCATGGGGTTAAAAACTTCCCCAAGCGTTTTTTCTCGTTTAATGACTATTGCTATGTCGGGTATTAATTACAAACAAGCTTTCATATATTTGGATGATTGCGTTGTTATTGGAAATTCAATGGAAAATCATAATAAAAATCTTATTACCGTATTAGAACGTTTTCGAAAAGTCAATTTAAAATTAAATCCGCTTAAATGCGAATTTTTGCGTACTGAAATAGTTTATCTGGGCCATAAAATTACATCGAACGGAATTTTTCCTGACGAAGATAAAATCAAAACATTGCAAAACTATCCGACCCCAGTCAACAGCGATGACGTAAAACGTTTTGTTGCCTTCGCTAATTATTATAGAAGATTCATACCGAATTTTGCTAATTCCATTCATCCCAAGGATATTTTAACAGATCAGGGAACAGAATTTATGTGTTCTGTGTTATCTGAAGTCTGTAGTTTGCTAAAAATTAATAAGTTACATTCGACAGCTTATCACCACCAAACTCTTGGTTCTCTTGAAAATACACACAAATCATTAGGCGCTTTTCTTAGGATTCAATGTCACCAAAACAAATCTAATTGGAGTACATGGTTACCGTACTGGTGTTTTTCTTTCAATACTACGGTACACACAGAGACAAAATACAGCCCATTTGAATTAGTTTTTGGTAAACAATGTACGCTGCCAAGTAATTTACAAAGTAATATAATAGATCCACTTTATAATTATGATAGTTACCCCAAAGAATTAAAATACAGGTTACAGAAAGCTCAGGCAGATGCGAGGGAAAATTTAATTGTAAACAAATTGCAAAGAAAATCATTGTATGATAGAAAAATGAATCATATTCTTTATAAAAAAGGTGATCTTGTACTTTTGAAAAATCAAACAGGAAATAAGTTAGAATGCACATATCTTGGTCCTTATGTAGTTATAGAAGATCTTTCGCCTAATGTAAAAATATTAAAGAACGGAAAAGAATATATTGTTCATAAAAACAATACTAAATTGTTTATTAATAAGTAATACCTATGTTATTATTTTGTCTCAAAATTAATTTAATAATTTCACATACTTATATAAGTTTTACTTTAGTAATATATAATATATAAATAATATATAATAGTGTGTAAGAAAAAAAAAATTAAAAAAGTAATGTTTAAATTTTTTTTATTTTTCTAAAGGGGTTATGTAGTATAGTAAGTAGTTATTTAAGGCATAATTTAATATCTATTATTTGTCGCACTCTAGGTATGTGCATCGACGAATGTATGTAGGTCGATGACATACGCGACCTCACGCGCATGACGTAGTTTTAAGTTATTATATATTAATTAGAAATGTAATGTTTTGCGCTCTGAATACACGACCATCAAAGAAACAACACCTTTATTTTGCCCTTCACGATCCTCATACTTCAGTCTAAACCGGTGGTCTTAACCGCTAGACCACAGAGGCGGTTCAAAGGTATACCTTTATTAAAATTTGTAGGTACTTATTTAATTTATTTATTACTCGTTTATCGTAACTTATTAATCGTTTTCTTGACGTATTCGACTTAAATTGTTCTTCATTATCCTTACAACATTATCTGATGGCGATGAATTAGACGTAGCGTAGTAGCTGGGGACAAGGCGGGCTTAATGAAACCACAGACAGACAAATTGGTTCGTCCGCGCTCAAGGCGACATGGTAGGGGCGGGCTGGAGATAATTAGAACAATGCCTTATTCGTTAACTCGACTATCTTAATGTTGAAATTTTGAAAGTTTAAGATTGTTATGCTTATATATGCTTAAATTTTCAGTTATCAGTTTATGGTTACCTATTTATTTCGTAAACGCACAGTGTATTGGAAATTGTAAAAAACAATTTAATATAATTATTTTAATTATTTATACTTATCTGAATAGATTTTTTAAAATGTTTTTGTTTTGTTTATACAATTTTAACGCAAATTTTGTTGCGAAACAAATTACAAAAACACAAATGTTGAAGAAATTTCCACGATAGCTTGCCTACTTTTCAACTGATCTTTAGTACCTATTTGTAAAAATATTATGATCGGATGTTAACGACGGTAGTTGTTGACATTAAATGGGCGCCTTTGGCTTTCAAAGTAAAAAAGTAAATAGTGTTGAATAATTTCGGCGGGCTGGTTAGAACCACGATAGCTCAATTGGGAGAGCACCTGACCCGGTATGTCAGAAGGGTGCAGGTTCATATCCTGCTCGTGGAAATTTCTTCAACATTTGTGTTTTTGTAGATTTTTTAAAGTTCGATTCGTTTCCACTTAATAGAGTATTGGATAGATGGCACTACTGCCGCTAAAAAGCAATCAAAATTGAAGTAGTGAAAAAGTTCAGTGCTTACGTCCGTCAGCCTTTCCGGTAGCATAATGGTCAGTGCAGCCACCCGGATTGCGGAAGACCCAGGTTCGATTCCTGGCTGGGTCGGGTAAGCATTTAATTTTTTCACTTTATTTTATAATTATTTAATAGAGTACCTATATGTTTATAAATATATAAAAAATCAGCCGTCGATATTTATTATCACAAAATAAATTGAACGTTCAAATGAATATAATAATAATGATTAATTTTTATTCTAATTAATGTTGTTCATATATTGCTTACTGTACCTACATTTAGACAACATTATAACAAATTTAGGTAAAATTTAGAAACATTATTTTGAACACATTTTAATTCTAGAACGTTCTTTCATTTGCTTACTTTAAATAACTTTCTAGTCATTGCTAAACATACGCGTTTCATAGAAATACGAAAGTCCTTTTTATACACTATTATACCTATACCTATAGGCACTTTTCCATTCGATTTTCAAAATACTATTATATCTAGCTAGCATCTCTAACGACTCTAACATTGACTTCATCTCTTCCATCCGTCTCAATCCACAACTTGTGACCTGGTTTACAGACACTGCAATCTCCTCGCTTCCACCCTACTAACCCTCTATAACGCTTAGAGCTGCTTCAACCTTCAACCTTATCACAAGGACATAAAGACGATATCGCGAGTACAAAGCGAGAATTTTGTTTTGGGGGATGAATTGCATTCCATTCGGTAGCGTCTTCAATTTGGAGTGTTTAAAAGTGGAGCTACGTAAAACAAGTGAGCGTCGGTTTTGCTGCGGGCTTCTGTTTTAGTTGAGTTTTTAATTAGGTCGTAGTTTTTAGTTCAGTGTTGAAAGAGACGGCCGCGCTTCGGACTTCGTTTTTTAGAAAACATATGAAGTGAGGTATGCGTACTTGATTAATTAATTAGTACGTGGATGACCGAGCTTTGCTCAGTATTTTTTACGGATAAAACCGTATTTTTCTAAAAATGAAACCTAGCTAGATCGATTTATCGCCCCCGAAACTAAGGTTACCATGCGTCCGGATTAGTTCAGAAATGTCCGGACTTTTAATCTCTAGTCCGGACTCTGTTTAACAATCAACATAAGAGATCAAACAATAAATCTTCTATTGCGAAATGAGTAATGTTTCCATTTTGTAACTAAAAAAGTTCGGACTTTTATTCAAATGTCAGACTTTTTGGCAAGACTTTTCAAATTCCTAAATGGAAACCCTACCGAAACCTTCTGCATACTAAATTTCATGAAAATCGTTGGAGCCGTTTCCGAGATTCAGATTATATATATACAAGAATTGCTCGTTTAAAGGTATTAGATATTGGTTTATTAAATTGTGGCGCATTCATACAAAAATAATAATAAAATCAAAAAAAAAACTTAAGTTGAGCAATAACCGCCCGTGATCTAGTTTAAACTAACGGCCTCGGACCAAAAGATTCCGGGTTCGATTCCCGGCGGTGTGGTACATCATTATTTTATACGTTTGTTTGGTGGTAGGGTAAAACTTATTCTATAAGTCCGCCTGTCTAGATAGGTACTACCATCTCATCTAAGTCTCTTGTCATAATAACTAAGTTAGCATTATTAATGTGTATAAGAGAGGCAGTTCCTCCCCTCAGTGGTCAAGGATTTCAGGTGTCCTCTTTGATCTTTAACTTAATTAATTATACTAGTGGTCGCCCAGTGGTCGAAATTCGACCGTAATTTTATTAAGGCTGCACGGATTGTATCCTAAGCAATGAAAACTTTAAATAAATAAATAAATAAAATCATTTATTTCGGACAGGGTCCATATAGTGTTAGTAACAATAATCTTATAAGCTACATATGTTAGTACAAAAAATTATTAAACGTAATTTTACTGTCTTTGGCGAGCTGGACGCGAGTCCAGTGCTGCATTATAGCACTGTCTACGTCCAGTCTCGCCGCGACAGTCTTCAAGAGGCTGTTGGTGCTGCCACGCACACGCCGCATCAGGGACGCAATGCGCTTTCTGATGATAGCGCAGAGACTATCAACCTCTGCTGTAGCTAGCATTCCTGACGCGCTGCAGTGTCGCGGCTGCCCCATCAGCCCCCTGAACGCATTATGGTACTGGGTACGTAGGGCCCTGTACGCTCCTTGGGTGTAGTTTAAAAAGATAGAATGTGAGTTTGGATTTACATTGTATATTTACTACTGCTTCATGGCATTGACAGATCCTCTTCCATTTTTGAAATTTTTGAAAAGAGTATATATGCGTGTGTGTCAAATAAATATGCGTGTGTGTCAAATACATGATAGTGTGTGTTATGTTTGTTTTATTGATTTAATGTATTTTTTATGCAAAATTTAAAAAAAAATATAACATTTTGCAATCCTTCTCTATATAAACTATAAGTGTGCGAAATTTCATACTTCTCCGTCCGCGCAATTTTCGTAAAAAGGGGTACAAAGTTTTTGCTTCACGTATTAATAAATAGATTAAGGTCTATGAAAATCGACTATGACATCTTCATGCTAGTCAATAAGTTTCAAAGGTAAATCATTAAAAAGTTAGGTTTTTATTGTTACCTTGTCGTTGCGGTAGCTTACCTTCCGCAGTGACTTTAAAAAAATGCGTCCTTACCAACATACAAATCTTTCTTCTTCTTCTCTTTCTCAATGGTTATCCACCCAATGTTGAGAGTAGGTCTCTTCTAATATTTCATCATCATCATCATCTCAGCCAAAAAGACGTCCACTGCTGGACAAAGGCCTCCTTCAAGGATAAATAATTTTGAGGGGAATTTGCCATAATCGCCACGCTTGGCAGGCGGGTTGGCGATCGCAGTAAGGTGAGAATAATATATACCTTTTCTTATTTTAGAAATAATCTTAGATTTAAAATGAAAGCATAACCCTCACGTGCCTCATAAATCATGTAATACCACCTATTTTAAATGCCGCCATGATTTACACGACATCAGATTAGACAAACTTCATAATTAGCTTTCGGTAGCATAACATGCAGCCGCTCCTATAAAAAAATTCACAGATTTCGCAGTCCCCGCAAGAATCGGAGCATTGAAAATGAATACAGCAATTTACGAAAAAAAAAACATTTTATTTTAAATAACACATTACTTACAATTTCCGCTCTCCTTATCCTTATCCACTGCTGACCCTCGAACTGGCGCGTATTTTGGCCAACGTTTAAGTTTGGTCATCCAAAGAGGTCAAAGTCAAAGTCAAAGTCAAAGTAATTTATTTGCAAAGAACAGGTATAAATAGGATGTCAAATATAAATATTAGAATCGCTATTCAATTAATAAACATTAACATGCAAAAAATTATTGATAATTAATAATTAAAAAACTCATTTATGCTATAATAACATTTTTTTAACAACCATATACGTAGCTTTTTTGTCATTAAACTTATAGGTCCATGTTTAAATTGATTTGGGATTCTGTTTTATACTTTTATGCACATATAGTAACAACTTTTTTGATAAAGAGCAGTATTTGGGCGGAAATCTAAGACTAGTCTGTCACTGTCTCTTGTGTTTCGAGGAAATACATCCTTGGCTCGTAAAAACAATTCTGGGTGCTGTTTGACAAACTTGTATATATCTAATATGTACATACTTGGAATGGTTAGTATGCCCAACTTTACAAATAGTGGCCTGCATGAGTCAAATGGACCTTTGTTACATATGGCTCTTATGCATTTTTTTTGGGCAATAAATATTTTATTTATATTTGTGCCATTGCCCCACAAGATAAGCCCGTAAGAAATATTTGATGCGACATAACCATAGTAAGCAGACAACGTCACATTAAGAGACGTTTTCTTCGTTAATCGTCTTAAGACATATACAAACCTGTTGACTTTGCTACAAACCTTTTGAACATGGGTAGCAAAGTTTAGGCTTTCGCTTAGTTCTATTCCCAAGAATGTTACATTGTCCACCCTTTTAATGGTTTTATCGCCATAATGTACATTCAAATCATTCACTACACGTCCCTTTACATTAAAATTTACAAAATTAGTTTTACTTAGATTAACATTTAGATTATTTGTATTAAGATATTGGATAATATTATTAATTGTCTCGTTTATGTCATGTTCATATTTCTCTAAGGCATCAGAATAATTAGATTTAATAATAATAGAAATGTCATCAGCAAACATTATACATTGGTTTTTTGTCACTTTTGGCAAATCGTTTACATATAATAGAAACAGTACAGGGCCAAGTACGCTGCCTTGCGGTACCCCGAAATTATTATTTAAAAAACTTGAACGATCCGATACAGCTACGTTGTCGCCTCCTATATCATTCACTTCCACGCATTGTCGTCTATTGCTTAAATATGATTTTATCCAAGAGAGACAACTTCCCCGAATTCCATATCTCTCTAGTTTGTCTAGTAATACATCGTGCACAACGAAGTCAAACGCCTTGGACATATCAAAAAACACTACAGTAGTTCGTTGTTTTCTGTCTAGGCCCAGAATTACTTTATGAATAAGGTCAAAACACGCTAGTGAAGTCGACTTTCCCTGCTGAAAGCCATATTGTTCCGAAGTTATTACATTGAAACTCTTTAAAAAATTAAGCAATCTCTTTTGCATGGCCTTCTCAAATATTTTGGACATAACGGATATTAATGTAACTGGGCGATAGTTCTCCACGTTAGTTTTATCATTTTTTTTGTATATGGGTTTTACTATTGAGTATTTGAGAGCATTAGGGAAACAGCCGTTCTCGAATGATAAGTTTATCAGAAATGTAAATACTTGTGCTAACTCGTACTTACAGAACTTCATTACTTTTGTCGCTACTCCGTCGTAGCCACAAGAATTAGAAATTTTTAAGGCATGAATAATATTTATAATCTCCGCGAACGTTACCGGTTCAAGGAACAACGAATTCAATATAGGAGCGATTGAGGACAGCACCTTTCGCCTTTTATCGCTGTCATAAACGTACTCATTACCAGTTAGGTTTGTGTAGTACTTGTTAAATGCTTCCGCTATTTCCCTTCCATTATGAATGTCGTTATTGTCATGTTTTATGCCAGAAACAAAAGCTTGTGGAACATCCGTATCAGTTTCGTCCTTAATAAGTCAACGCCGAGGCAACGCCGCCAGCGTCTTGGGCACTCTCCCGCTTGGCAGCGATTTGAAGTCCCTTTTTTATTTGTAAAAATTATGTTTTTTTATTTATTAACCGATTTTCAAAACTCCAATTTGAAATGCCTGCATATATTTACAATTTAGTATACAAACACCCCGCAGAAAAAACCCGTTTTTTTTTTAAATTTTCAAAATTCCAAAAAAAGTTTCCAGCCGATTTTCAAAATTCAACCGCTCATACGTGTCTCGATAAATTTCTCAACTCTTGGTACTATTTCTATCTCGATTCTCCCAAAATCCTCGGAGCAATGGCCAAAAATACGTCTCAGGCGATTTGCATCTGATAACCATTTTCAATGGTAAAACGTGATCCAATTATTGAAAGTAGCCAATTATCACACTTCATGCCTATTGCATAGTTGCATAGCCGTAGTAATGAAATAAACCTATTGTGAACCAATTACCAGTTGACATTACACAACTCTATAGTACTATTCAAATCAATAACAAAAACAACAACGTTATTCAATAATATGATTTATGCTATAAGAAATAGAGTTGACGTTGGCACTGCGACCACGCTCTACTGCATTCAAGGATGGCACATTTTTTAACAAACGCATTCATCTGAGAAAGGTCATACCCCAACCCTGAGGTTCACCAGTTTTGTCAGCAGACCAGTAAGGTTGGTTTAACGGAGCGGTTGTTCGAATTGACATTACAAAAACTAGTGGTAATGGCGTTTAGTAAAGTGGTGTTCTTCTTTGCTGTGGTAGCCCTGGCTGGTGGTATATTCATTGCTAAAGGTAGGCAAATAAGATACTTCTTGCACTATAACAAAAATTTTATAATATCTTTTTTATTGTAATTATTAACGAGATTCTTACCAATATTAAAGATAGTTTTAAGCAACTCTGTACTTTATATTTTTTTGGATTTAATTGCTGTAGGTACCTTATGTTGGTGATCTTAAAAACAATATATATTAATTATTTTTGAGTATCCGACATTTGCAATGCATGCAACTGTGCCCAAATATATTTGTAAACAATATAAAATAAGGATTCTGTTAATAATTACTCTAATTTAAGTGACCATAATACCCGTAGTTTAAGTGACTATTTACTGTTCTACGAGTACCTACATAACATAGTAATAGCGTTAACATTAATTATGTCATGTAAATTAGGTATTTAGGAAAAGGATTCAGATATTTTGATGAAAGATTCCGATTCAAGCCATTATAACAATTTTACAGTCAACCGCAATGCAAACTATTGGTAGAGAGAGAATTATGACTTGCACTTTAGACCACTGTTTAATTCAACACATACATATACACATAAATAAATGGAAATACCATAACAATTTATTAATATAAATTAAATCCAGGCAGTATTAACAGCACATTCCTCAGATTCCGGTCCCTGCAAGAGGCTGCCATCACGCAAATACCTCCAGGGAACGCGCGGACCAGACCTTTTCTAAAAAGAAAGATTTATTTCAAAAAACATTACTTCATTACAGACACAAGACAATAGCAAAATACAATGAATTATCATACAAATTCAGGCAAAATTATCTCACGGCTGCGTCAATTCTTAATTCTTAAATCTTAATAGCTTGTGCGTTCGGATTCTGATATGTGTGATCAAGTGACCAAATTCAAATAACTCGAGCTCCTCTGTGCTACGGAAGGCACTTTGAACCATTGGTCCCGGTTGTTATCGTAAAATTACAGCCGTTAATTTCTATCAACTAGAATTGGGCGCCATCCAGTTTTCTTGAAATTTCAATCTCATTACTGATTTAGTCCCACTTCAATCCTGCCACTATACTCAATACCTATTTCTTGCATGCTTAGTACCTAAATTAAGATGTTCATCTGTAACCGTTTAGGTCAAGACTTTAGCTGTTCATCGGGTTGTTCCCTCTGGTGGACTGCCGCTAGGGTGCCAAGTTAATGGGTCTCAGTCACCCTAGTGGCACGTGAAGGGGACGTACAGTGGTTTTAGTAAGTTGGCCCCTCCTTCTCCCTCCTAATCCCTATTATGGCCTTCGAGCCTAGGCAGGGACGCGGGACCAGGAGGGGAGAACTTCGCATAACCAGCCGTTTCCCCCGGGGGTGGTGGTATTCGGGCTTATATTAGTTAGGCTTGCGGAGATTTCCCTCTCTCAGCAACTTCTAGACAAGAGAAGAAGACTAGAAAGTTTCAGATATTTTAATTCGACCATCCTAAAGACAATTCTGAAATAATTACCGATATCAAACTTGAACTTGAACTTTAATAGATCCATTTTATGTCCTGTCGTGAAGTTAATGTAAAATTTACAGACTTTAAACTACCTCTTTTTTTACTGGTGAATACGCTTTTCGCATACCTCTGCATCCGGGGAGACGCAGATGGTTATGTGGGACTCTCCTCCCGAATCCCCATCCCCGGTCTCAGCAGGACACGGGGGGGGGGGGGAAGATATACCCAACATTATAGTCCTCCTACCTGTTCCGGTTGCTGGTAATACGGCTCTTACTTGCAATAACAGCCAGAACGGCAGTGGGTGAGTCTCTTGGGAGGTGACTTTATCCTGACAAGTCGGCTAGAGTCCTTCCAGCACGCGTACTCTTCGTGAAAGGCACACGACTTGTGGACTTCATCATTAGGACATTCCTTTTCTGATCAGATATTAATACTTATAATGCCTAAACCACTTCTCTGCCTCAGTGCTAAATAGTAGAGGGAATCTAAATCAAATCCGAGATGGTTTAATTTACAATGAGGGATGGTAAATGCGATTTTATCTTTGGAATTATTAGGTGGGAAGACAGCCAAGCGCTTCTCTGTTGTAAAATAATTAAAAAAAAAAAAAAATACGGCGGGATTATAAAAACAACTATTTCTCGTAAGCCTAACTCAAAGACATGTATTTTTTTCTTTTTTTCAATTTGCTTATTGCAACGTAATGAGTAAAATGTCTATAACTATAATCAAATGGGAGCTGTGCAAAATATCGATAAGTTAGTTAGAAAAAGATGCATTTGGTGTTAAATAAAATGTGTATTTACGAAAGCAAAAGAAAAACATTTCACTTACTTATCATCACACAGTCGACTAGAACCAAAGTAACCACTACAATATCAAAGAATAAGAACGGAAACATGATTACATGACGCATAAAACAGTCAGGGCCGATTTAACGAGCGAGCAGAGTAATTAGTGAGGTGTGAAATGAAATGGCGATTAAGACCACTGCCGGGCCAGTTGGTTAATTCAATCGTTATTTTTAGCTTCCGTCAAAGAGACTGAATTACAAAAAAACAAAATCAAAATCGGTTCGTCCGTTCGGGAGCTACGATGCCACAGACAGACACACATACATACACACACACACCGTCACACCCTCACACACACACCCTTACACGCGCAGACACACACTCACACAGACACGTCAACTTATAACACCCACAATTTGCGTCGGGGGTTAAAAAGAGAATAATTGAGTTTGAAAAGAAATAAGTTTTCTATTTTCCATGTGTATTTGATAAGAGGTAATGGATTTTCCTTCAACGGATTCGATAGCAAGCGTATAAATTGTAAGTTGTAACACTCAAGACTAGGGTTTCGATTCTGCTACTTTGTATGTCCACAATCGTATCGCAGTCTTATTTATTTACCATTTATGAACACACCTGTGTGGTGCCGGGGATAAGGAATTGCACCACCCCATTTCTTTCCGAGGGTGTCGTACAAGCCGACTAAGGGACCATTCCAGAGGATGGGCAGCAGCATCTCTCTGAAGTTACTCTTAACCAACTGCGATTGCCAACCCGCCTGCCAAGCGTGGCGATTACGGCAAATACCCCTCATGGAGATCCGTGGGGGAAGCCTTTGTCCAGCGGTGGACGTCTTTTGGCTGAGATGATGATGAACACACACTAATCTCTCTTCTCTTCTCTTTGTAGTCATTGACTCACTGCTGAGTCGTGACTCTGTCAACTAGCTGCCTCCATCGGTTACGATCCGACACATGGTTTATTGCGTCGCTGACACACAAATAAAAGGGACAATATAAAATGTTCCAATAATTTTTAACGCAAATTTTGTTGCGAACAAATTACAAAAAACAACAAAAATGCTGAAAAAAATCTCATTATTAGGGACAATATAGTTAAAATAAACAAGTACAAGGACGCTGTTCATTTTAGAATTAAATTTCGTCCAACACGCCTGCAGAAGGAAAAGCCACAAAGAAATAGGTATATATATTTTTTAACTGACTAGTTTGTGGCTCCATGTCTCTCAAGATAAAAAAGTAAAATAAAACACGAGTAAATACGTAGGTACAATGTTTTTTTTAAATTTCTGTATCTTTGTGTATCTAGATGAATGCCCTGAGAACGAGGAGTACCTCCTGTGCGGTTCCGCCTGCCCTTTCAACTGCACAGACCCCGCCGGCCCGGTGGTCTGCACCGACGACTGCGTGGAAGGCTGCTTCTGCAAGTCCGGCTACTTGAGGAACGAGAACGGGACTTGTGTCACTGCTGACACCTGCGTTGGAGGTGAGGGTTATGAGATCACACGTTATCACACACCAACAGATGGCGTTAAGAAAACGCCCTATATTTTATTGGACGTTTTTCTTCTTTTGTGAAATAAGGTTTTTGACCGAGTAAGCTTTTCTAGAATTTATATGATATGGCTGCTTTGCAAAAACAAGTTGAATAGTAATTCTAATCTTTACTATAAAAGATATATATATATCAGAAGTAATCTTCCTTGACTCCTCTTTCAATTGCAGTGCCTGGCAAGCTCAATTGTAATGTACGAGTACATTTAATTTTTTTTTACATGTAGTGGTTGGCAATAAAATATCATCTCATCCATCATCATCTATTTCAGCCCGTATTCACCCACTGTTGGACAAAGGTCGCTTCCATGTTACACCATTCCCTTCTGTTTTGAGCGGATCGCATCCAGGTTTTTCGACGTGGTCGTCGATGACTTATGCCAGGGATGTAGAGCTGGTGCTCTACATCCCTGGCATATCTGGAGACATACTATATAAGGTAACATTTGATTAACTGCAAATATTTTGACAAAACGTCTAAGTATATCAGAGAAATAAGGCCCTAGCATTTAAAAAAAATCAGGCTAGTTTTTTTTTTACTTCTCCTGACACAAAAATTGTAATATGTATTTTTAAGAGCGGCCTCTCTGTCGGCTCTTTTGAATGAAACTAGGAGCACGTGTAAGCGGTGAAGGCATTGCGGCCTCTCTGTTTCGGCTCTTTTGAATTGAAACTACCGAAAGTGCTTTATTTTTCTTTTTGTTCGAAATATCTTTTGGCGTTTTTCTTGAAAACTAGCGTATGAAATTTAAGGTTTTTTATAAAATAGTTTATATATGTCGTTGAATTTATCCTAAAATCATTTGCAGTTGATAAAATGTGACCTTATATACTGAATATTGATTAAATCATCCTGCAATTCCTTCGAACAGATGTGAACCCAGTCTGCGGCGCCAACGAGGAGTTCCTAGCGTGTGGCACAGCTTGCCCAGGCACGTGTTCCAACCCTGAACCTCTGGTCTGCGGCCTGGCCTGCAGTATGGGCTGCTTCTGCAAGGCTGGGTTCGTCCTGGATACGAACAGCAATCAGTGCGTCACTCTTGACAAATGCCCAGTCGGTGAGTACCATGCTAAGTACTATGTGTTTATTGTGCCTGTTAGATTATAATGTTGCCAGTTTTTGTAGGAGTTCGATTTCCGGTTACGCTGTAAAGAACCTTGGCAACTAAGTACATTTTTAAAAAAGTTTTTTTTGACAAATCTCTTGTTCTATCCGAAAAAAATATTAAAGGAAGAAATTTAGCACTGCTGCTTCGTTTCCAATTATAATCACTCATTTATAGTTTAAAAAATGCCTTTGGTTAGTAGAATACAAACCCACGACCTAATAGTGAAGAGAATCAAGTAACACAATTAGACGAGCAGTCGCCTGGTCACAAACCTTTGCTCATGCCTTTGCTAATATAATCAACTTATTGCTTTTACCAACTCACCCAATGGTCAGTCTACGGATGGGTGACCAATTCACAAAAACAAGTGCTCAACGAAAGATCTGATGCTCCCACCCCTTCCAGAGCCATGCCTCAATCAGAACGAAGTGTACGATATCTGCAACGCGGCATGTGAGCCGTCCTGCTCCGACCCTGAGCCGATTTGCACAAAGATCTGCTCAGGTGGGTGCGTCTGCGCAGCCGGGCTGCTGCGGGACGACAACGGGGAGTGTGTCAGCGTCGCCAAGTGCCCTGGCGGCAATTCGACTGACCCAGGATTACTGGGCAAATATATGAATGCGATTACGAAGATCTTGCATTTGTCCGGGATGCCTTCAGCGGCTTGAGGGAAGCAATTCAATTTAAACGTTTGTTTGTTATAGAAGCTTTTTATGTGATAGCGTATATCTAATGACATTTTATTTTTAATAAAATTAATATAAACAAAAACGAGCTTAATAATTAGAGATAGGTGATAAGTAATTTAATATATCAATTATTGTTTTACCTATGTAGGTATTTACAAGTTCGTACTAAGTAATTTTTTCTATTAAATATATAAATGTTAGGCTAGGTTTATGGAAATGATGTCTCTGTGTTCATAGTTTATAAATTTAAGGTAATCCTAGATATAAATCAATCAATAAATTACAAAAAAAACGATTATTATTGTGTTCTTCGTCAGCCTACGAGTATAAACATTCCACAGCTGGGCTATGGCCTTCCCAAACGGAAAGATGGCGCAGTCCCATTGACAGCTATAAACGAAAAGGTATCTTCTGTGCTAGTAACTAGCAGCTGTTTTGTAGTTCAAGAAGAGCGAGAGAGAGAAAATAAATGTTTCCCACACTCACACCAATTATCTAGCCCCAACAAGAGCTTCCTTAAGAAACTCGATAAAATGGTTAACTAGACAACGAATAAACATACTTAATATACTTAAATACATACTTATTATACATAGGAAACACCCAGACCCGAAACAATTTAGAAAAACAGGTATTTCTAAGTTGACCCGACCGGGGATCGAACCCGGGACCTCAGAGATGGCGACACCATGAAAACCAGTGTGCAAGCCACTCGACCAAGGAGGTCGTCAATGAAAAGAAAAGAGAAAAGGATTAGAGAGAGAAGAATTATTAGCTACTGAAATTCCAGCTCAGCTATATAATTATTGCCATTTCGGTCTAACATTGTAGATCTATTTTTTTATATTAACGGGTAAGCACAGTGCCTTGATCTCACCTGATGTTAAGTGTTGGTAAGGCCAATGATGGAAGCGCACTTTACCAGGGATCCTCAACTAGTGTGGCACTGGTTATCTTATCTCTAGCTGCCGGAACACAACAATGCTACAAACATTGATTTTATGGCGACTTATTTAGATAAGATGGTGGTAGCTAGCCAGGCGGACAAACAAGCCCTACCACCAACCAAACCGAGTACACAAACATGTACCCCCCGCTGGGAATCGAGCCCGGGACCTCTGGGTCTAAACCGGTGGTCTTAGCCACTAGACCACAGAGGCGGTAAAATTACAGTAGAGCCCCTCTTAAACTTCAAAATAGCTCCTAGCTATAGACCCTCTCAGGGGCATGGTTCTCGGAACAGCTCGGTACAGTCAACTACAGTCCGAGCGCAGCTGTTGAGAGATTCCGTGTCTGTGAGAGGTAGGGTTGCCAACCCTATTGTATCGGCTGCCAGGAAGGCAATGCCGACACAGCACCTCTGCTGAGGATGGATGGACTTATCCGGCGAGCTGACGTTGACGGCGTGGTCACGTTACGACCGTCACGGAGATGGAGTTGATGCTGGTAGAAATCGCTTATTACGCGCACACACACACACGCGACTTATGAAAGGGTGTAC
This sequence comes from Eudonia mercurella, assembly GCA_963082485.1. Classification (NCBI taxonomy): domain Eukaryota; kingdom Metazoa; phylum Arthropoda; class Insecta; order Lepidoptera; family Crambidae; genus Eudonia; species Eudonia mercurella. The sequence continues at coordinate 1,533,071 of OY720038.1, forward strand.
CGGTCGGTAGGCTATTCACGAGATAGTTCTCGAAGGTTCTGGAGCGGAGAGCTGTAGTATGACGCGACATCACGGGCGGGGCGCTCGGTGAGAACTGAACGAGTGGTTGCGCGTCTCATCCCATTTCTATAGAATGAACGCGCTGGCGCTGCGTTTAATTTTACGCTTATGCCTCGTTCGTCACGTCTTGGCGTGAACACCTACTGTTATAATAATAGTACTTATCCTACTATTTTAGGTGTCTAACTACTATTATTTTATAAAATGTTCAAAATGATTTTTAAAGCAAATTTTGTTGCGAACAAATTACAAAAACACAAATGTTGAAAAAATGTTGAAAAAATTTCCACGAGCAGGATTTGAACCTGCACCCTTCTGACATTCCGGGTCAGGTGCTCCTCCAATTGAGCTATCGTGGTTCTAACCAGCCCGCCGAAATTATTCTGGTTGGAACCACGATAGCTCAATTGGAGGAGCACCTGACCCGGAATGTCAGAAGGGTGCAGGTTCAAATCCTGCTCGTGGAAATTTTTTCAACATTTGTGTTTTTTTTTTACTATTATTTTACAAATACATTAAAGTAGGCGAAACTACTATATTTTATCAGCAAAGTCGCTAAAATCAGTCTACATTCTAAAACGGAACGGAACACGCCTTTATTATCACAGCTTATATTTATCATATTTTATTTCTTAAATATTCATTTAAGAAATCAAATACATATTTTTTTAGTATACTATATTTTTTTAATTAATTCCCTATAGCTACTAATATTTTTATTGGTACTGAATTTAAAAATATATTTTTTAGTTTAGAAAAAGTTGGCAACCCTAGTGAGAGGTTGTCTATGTGTGCGTTGCGTTGCCCTAGCGCGATTGTAGCTTGCCTTCTGCAGTCTTCTTATTTTGTGATCGCGAACTAACCCACTAAACTGCCCAAATGCTGTTTAACCTTAGAACAACAACTAATAGCTTTAGTCAGTAATAGTTTAGTTATAAAAAATGCAATCGGTATTTTGCCAATTGTCCGGACCAATGGCATAAAAAATACAAAGCACGAAGGAGACCGTGAATTGCTTCAATTACTATAAATTACTATAAATAAAAACAAGTTACAAGTAAAAAAATTGTTGTTTATATTTTCAAAATAATTGTAACGTGTGTAAAGTTAAATGCAATAATATAAATACAACAGTATATGAATGTAGGTGCATCTTCCATCCAGTGTTGCCTATAGGTAGAGTTATAACATTCGTGATCTGAAATCAAAGAAAAATATAAATTTGCTTAATTTATTAATTAATTAGTTATTGATTGATAGCCAAATTTTTCACAAGAATCGATCCAACTCTACTGTGGGTACTTAGTTAATCAAACTCTCTACATTATTATTATTATTATTATCATCGGGCCAATGTTAAAATTATTGTTTGAAGACAAATAAATACAAAAAATAATAAGTGGCTTTAGCGCCATCTACTAGTAGTGTATGGAACTACGTAGCGTAACTGCGTGCTTGCGTTTAGCAGCATTCAATATTACACCCGCTTTGGCGCGCTACACTGGCGGCGGTTTTTTGTAGTACCTTGTTACAGAAAATGTTCACAGATGGCGCTTAAAAATGTTTTAAAATTATTGAAGGCAGATAACGTGAAACAAGTTAATATTGTGGTGTGTGTACGACTGTACTTACACAGCCGTAGCCGACTGGCTAGAAGCACATCTATTAGATTTAATTAAACTCAAACCTATGCAACCTTGCTGCTGCTGTGGTGTGGTGCATTGCTGTGGTTGAGACAATACACCAACGGGGTTGAAAAATGCTTAAAATTTCTCGAGAACCTACAAGCTAGTGCTATTAAACCAATAGTTCTACAAAATCTATAAGCACAATTTGTTATTAGCACGATAACATTTTATGGATGTATTTATTTCTGGAAATAAACTTTTTTATTATTATCATTTATTAGACCAACAAAGAAAATTAATATTTTAATATGTAATAAAACTTTAAAGCTAGTTTAATGTGTTAACCACAAAAAAAAAACCAATCATTTACTTTTATTTTATTTTTTATTTTATTTTACGAGAATACAACTAACTAACCTATTCTCCTAAGACACTGCAGTCACCTTTTTGTATTCCTCCTCCGTGATCCCGTACGCAAGGTACTGGAACGTCAGGAAGTCGCTGTGGTTGGAGACCAGCTGGAACACCATGGTGGTGGACCCGGTAGAGCCGCGTATCAGCTGGAAGTCTACCTCTCCTCCGAGGGCCACGGTGGCCTTAACGTCCAAGTAGGAGAGGACGAAGCCTTTCTGAAATGGCGGGGGTTACTATTAAAATGGTGGATTTTGAGGATGCAGACAACTTCTATCCCTAAGCAAATGGTACATGTGGATATCGGGCTTAAAACAATTAAGCTGATCTAATACCTCAGAAGAGGTCTACCAATACGCGTTGGACAAATGCCATCTTATTACAAAAGACGGGATAGAAAATACAGTGAGATTTTTTTACTTTATTTTTTATTTGTTATTGGGAAGTACCTGGCTCTTATCTCATCTGATGTTAAGTGATGATGTAAGCGCACTTCACCCTTCACCCGGAATCCTCAACTACTGAGGCAATGGCTATCTTATCTCTAGCTGTCAGAACACAATAATGCTACAAACATTATTGATGTGGCAACATATATAGGCAGGATGGTGTACCACCAACCATACCTTGTTTTGGTGTTTTTGGGTTTTGTGAGAATCGAACCTGATACCTTTGTGTATGAGACCGGTGGTCTCAACCACTAGACCACAAAGGAGATTAGCCGGTACAGAGAAGCTGATATTTGGTCACCCATCCGATGATATACCATTTTTAACTTAGTTTTATCAATAATATTACACATTAACCCCCTTATTCATAAAAACTATTTAAGCATTATTTAGTTAAATATTGTTTTGTCAACGTCACACAAACGTCATTTTGAATTTGAGATAAGAGACAAAACAATGATTACCTAAATTTTGCTTAAATATTTTTTATTAATAAGGGGGTGATTGTTTTCGATTCATTTGCATAGTGGGTTTAAGAATTAGCGTTCATCAAGCGCTATCCGCACTGAAGTTTATGTAGAAATTGCTTATTTATATTAAGGGAATAATAATAAATTCCATTACCCTGGCCGTGGCGGTGATTGTCACGAAGAACGGATCGTAGTTGTTCCTGTGGCGGAACCTGTCTGATCCCCCGCTCATCGGCAGCGACTCTGAAACCATGAAGGTTGCTAATGAATCAAGGGTTGAGGTGCTCGATGGCGCAGTGGCTTACGCGCTCGATCTGCTTGTTATTGCTGAGGTTAGTAATTTGCGCTAATGCCGGTCATCGGATAGGTAACCAAAAATTTGAAGCCTGACCATCGAGGCTTTCAACAAAAACTAACACAATTTGAAAAACAAGTGTTGAAAAAAAAATCTACGAGCGGGATTCGAACCCGCATCCCAGGCCGAGTCAAATTGTATGGTCGAAACAAAATTTGCGTAAAATTATATCTACATCTAATATTATAAAGCTGAAGAGTTTGTTTGTTTGTTTGTTTGGTTGAACGCGCTAATCTCAGGAACTACTGGTTCGAATTGAAAAAATATTATTGTGTTGAATAGTCCTTTTATCAAGGAAGGCTATAGGCTATATAATATCACGCTATGACTAACAGGAGTGGAGCAGCAATGAAAAATGTTGCAAAAACGGTAAAAATTTTTTTTGAGAGCTTTCCTTGCGTGCGCTGCGTAGATTGTTCGCTGAATAACGCGGGTGAAACCGCGAGGCACAGTTAGTATAACATAAAACAGAACACTATTATAATTTTCTTTATGTATTAATATACATACTGTGATTGCTAGGAGCTCGATGGCGCAGTGGTTAGCGCGCCCGGTCTGCGAGTGCTGAGGTTAAGCAACTTTCGCAAAGGCCGGTCATCGGATGGGTGACCAAAAATTTATCATGCTTCGGAAGGCACGTCAAGTCGTTGGTCCCGGCTGCATTAGCAGTCGTTAACAACCACCAATCTGCACTTGGCCCGCGTGGTGGTTCATCGCCCGTTCTCCCTATCCATCCATAGGGAAGGCTCGTGCTCCAGCAGTGGGGACATAAATGAGCTGATGACGATGATGATGATGATACATACTGTGATATTCGATTCCCACTCTGAAATCCTCCGTTCTGTAATTGTACGGATACCCTGTTACAGTCACAAGTCCAACCAAAAATATCATTAAACACAGATTTATAAACATTTTCTTTTATTTTATTCACTAAACCAACAATAAACACCTAATATTAGTTTAACACTGAAATACTTATTGCAGCGATCTGCAGCTTATCTCGAGATAAATTTCAAGATATTGTCACCGACTTGAGATTAAACCTATTTAGTCATCGCAGCATTGAAATTGTATCTCCACATATTTGGTGTTGTAATCTTTTATCTTTGCAACCGGTTGAGTATCTTTTTAACCTAAATTGTCAAGTACCAAGTAGTTGCATTTGGCAAAGAAATTGATGTATTTAATATTTCATTGTTGTGTTGTTATTGCTATGAGGTGTTAATGATACTGTTTTGAAATACCTAGTAATTCGGGTTTTATTAAAGAAAATTTCATGAATTTTGCAAATCAATGTTTAAAAAAATGCTTTGTTTATTTTTCTTCAGAAAAATTAACTCAAAAGATATTATACGGTCTAGTATGACGTGGTTTAGCGTATAGTGGGTTATAGCTTAATAACACCCTTGGGTACTACTTATGTATACACTAATGTTTTGATAACTAGCATAATTCAAGTCAACTGTTGTTATTAAAAGAAAACAGAAAGCAAAACACATTAACTTCTAAATTAAAAATTAAAAATTCAGTTTAGGCTACAAGTACTCGAAGCTCTTATGAATGTCACTAAGTATGCCATCGGTTCGTAAGTCTACTCTAGGCGGGAGACCTTGTAGGTACGTCATTTTTTTCTCCCTTACAGCTTCAAAATATTGGAAAATGATAGCATAAAAGGACATGAAGGAATGAATGAATGAATGAATCGTTTATTTTCTCTCCACAATAATAAATAGGTCTTAATTATTCTACGACTTAGTGCTAATTGTAGTTTTAGGTTTGTGATTTTAATTTATGACCTATATCGTTGTGAGAGACTGGTGCCTAGAGAGGTTTGAAGAAAACTGTAGTACAGGTCACCAGGGCCCTCCCGCGGATATTAATCAATAGACAGGTGAGTGTCTATACTACATTTGTTGGGAAAGCAAAAAGATAAGTATCAAATGGCCTAAAGTGTTTTGTTTCATTTGCATCCTGCATTTTAACTACAAACTTACTTAAATTTTGAACACTAACACTACACAACTACAAAATGGTACCTATGGTGGTTTTCTAACCGGGAAAAGTACCCCAGGAGGCACGTTTAACTAAAACCCGCGCATAGTCGCCGGCGCCGGCGCCTAGCTTATTCATTATCATTACGCAAACAAACCATTTTGACACGGGATTAAACCCCAGTTAATTACCGCCCCGCAAAATAGTTGGGCCCATAAAACTGATGAGGGGCCGAGATTTAACTTTTTAATAGTCTGAACGCGGGTCGAGTGTTTTGGAGAGCTTCTGTTGTGGGCAGTGTTCCGTGGAGCTTGTCAGTAGCGGCTAACGTTGGATAGCAATCGTGGGAGTTAGGTTACTTTGGCAATGTTGTGGCAACAATTATAGCCACTCAATTAGAATACTCATAAAATACATTAAAAAAACAAAACTATCTACACTTCAATCATAAAAAGAATTTAAAGCATACAGTTTATTTTCTGTTACTGGCCGCTTGCATGGACGGACGCCTAATTAGAAAAGCATGCACGGCACATTCCATTTTTGAAATTCTCTAATTCTATCTTTTTGGCGGCCATTGAACATCAATCAATTACGATTTCTTGTTCAAAATGGGCAAAAATAAAAGTTGTGACGCGTCAACTAGGCAAATAATTGTTAATTTGCACATCGACCAAAATGGATGTACAGGAGAATAGCTGATCATTTAAAATGTTCCGTAAAGAAAGTTTTTAATGCTATTGACCATTATAAAAGACACGGAACTATTGAAAATGTTTTTAGAAAGGCTCGACCGAGGAAAACTTCGACCAGAGAAGATATGCTAATCGTACGTATTGCTAAACAAGACCCATTTATAGGCTCCAACTAAATTAAAAATTAAGTTTTTTCGCCTGATGACCCTAGAAACGTCTCGTCAAGACTGGTATGCCGTAGATTAGTGGAAGCAAAATTGTTTGGGAGGGTTTCTCGAAAGGTACCGCTTCTTACCAAGCAACAGACGAGAGAAGCGATTATTATTCGCTAAAAAGTATGTCAATTGGACGGTGCGAGATTGGAAAAAAGTGTTATTCTCAGATGAAACTCAAATAAACATGGTAAATTCAGACGACAAGCGCTACGTTAGACGTCCAATAAACCATGATTTTAATTATAAATACTTACACTAGAATCATAGTCAAGCACGGGGGCGGCAATATCAAGGTATGGGGATGTTTTTCCGGATGTGGAGTTGGACCCGTTCGAAAGATTGAAGGTACGATGGATCAAGTGCAGTACAAAAACAACTTAGAAGAGACAATGATTCCCTACTCTGACGACAATTTGCCTGTAACCTGGATCTTTCAGCATTATAATGACTCTAAACAAACCGCCAACAGTATAAAATATTTTCTTAGGAAACTGCGTATTTCCGTCTTAGACTGGCCTCCAAATAGCCTTGATTTGAATCCCATAGAATATTTGTGGCATGTCGTAAAAAATAAAGTCTCAAACAAACGTAACTCCAGTCACAACGAACTCTACGAAGCTTTTGTCGAAGCATGGAATTCAATCCCACTAGAAAAATTTATGAAATTGCTAGAACAATGCCACGTCGTTGTAGAGCTGTGATTGATAATAAAGGATACGCAACAAAATATTAATTATAAATTTTAGTAGTAAACTTATAAATTATTTATCTTTTATTTTTTTATTTTTGTATGTGTGTGGACGCATCTATTAAATTATATATAATTATAACACATGTACATAAAACTATCATATTACTAAAGTCTATCTTATTTAGCATGGCTGCTTGAATGAGGCGACAAATTGTTACAGTAGCTATGAGGCGCGTATCAATCAATCGGTGCGTGTGTATGTTATTGAATTCCTTCTAAACGGCTGGACCGATTTGGTTGAAATTTTCTGTGTGTGTTCAAGTGGATTCGAGAATAGTTTAGATTTACAATTGGACCCGGTAGGTGGCGCTGCTATACGGGTCCATCATGGGATACGGGTGTTCTTAAGCGGACGAATGATTTGTTTGTTTTGTTGTCATGGAAACCTTAACTGTCAAAGCGGTACGAAGTCCGCCGGTCAGCTAGTCATAATATATTTCTTGCAGCCACCTTATGAAGCTAGTCGCTGCACCTTGTCAGAATGCTTTTTTAAAGTATCCAAAATAATAGAAAAGCGCAGAAGTCAGGTGAAAGTCCAAACGACGAAGAATTTAGCATCAGTTAAAGTGTAAAATTTATAATAGAACACGGTATTTCATTTCCGTAACAAAATTACACCATGATCTCCTAGTCGCGTTACATAAAAGCATGAATTAAACAAACCAAAGAGGTGTTCGCGCAATGTTTGAAGGCGAACCTTTCTGGATGTCAGTCCGAGCCTTTAATAAGTGAATTATGCAACACGGAAAACTCGCAAATTAGGACACCCAAGCATGACAAGGGTAGTGCCGAATTACGGTGACGCTCCCTGAATATATGCCGACTTTGTACGTACTCTTTTGAGGACAGCCTTTTTATACAAGTTAATAGAAAATGTTAACGATAACGGCGTATGAATAGGAAGGAACACTGACTGGTCTCACGATCGTTCAATGTCCCCTGATCAAACGATTGACATTGAAGGGTTTTGGTGTCTATGTTAATTGATAATAAAGTTGAAAGTCGAAAGCGCTTTTTTAATATTTAGCGCGGCAATTATTAAGCGGAAATTAATTCAAGACGCGAAGACCAATGGTGCAGCCTGAAAACAACGCAGTATCAGTCACCCTCACTCTGCCGTCCCTCATGGTGCCTCTTCACGCCTCGTTTGAAGGACCCCATATGCTACCAGCACACGTTTTCCCTCCTTCCTATGACATGGGGTCCTTCAAACGAGACGTGAAGAGGCACCTTGTGGGCCGGCGACGCCGTTTCCACTTAACATCAGGTGGAGTGGAGTCATTTGCTGAGCTATAAATAAAAAAAAAAATTGAGCGTTCATGGTGAAGTTATCTTATGCTTTCGCGTTACTTAGGTGAATTTTTTCATGTTTTTTATATAGCTGCCACTACTGGTTTTAACGATTTCAATCTTCTAATTATAGCTACAAACAAGGAAACATGCCTTTCAGTCATCATAACCATCACCACTTCATTTGATGTCCCCACGGCTGGGGCACGAGCCTTCCCTGTGAATGGTTAGGGAGAACGGGCCATAGACCACCACGCGGGCCCAGTGCCGATTGGTGATTGTTAACGACTGGTAATGCAGCCGGGACCAACGGCTTTACGTGCCTTCCGAAGCACGGAGAAGTTCGAGATGATAAATTTTCGGTATCCCATCCAATGACCGACTTTTGCGAAAGTTGTTGAACCGACCGCGTGCTTTAACAACTGCGCTATCGAGATCATCTAGTCTTTCGGTCATTGCAATTTAAATGCTGCTTCCAGCAGAATATTATAATATTTGCTGACATTATTATACGTGAAACCGCACGAGCTGGTCCATATTCAGGCATTAACCAAACCAACGTGTATGCTCTGAGTCAGCATTACATAAAACTAAATGGCTAAGAGGACTTCACGCTCCGCGTTTATTTCATCCATACAGTTTTTTACAACAAGTCTGTTTGTTAATAGTAACATCACGGGCTCTAGTGGCCATAATGATAGCCGACCTCCGTGAGGTGATTTTTTTTTATATATTGACACGTCATAGTGACCACATCCTGCCTAATGGTAAGCAGCCGATGCAGTCAAAAATAATGAGAGCGCTCCTCACCGTGGAACAAGCACGGTAACAAGCGCACCCATTCATGACGGCCTGCATAAATGCCGTTTCACGCCCCGCTTAAAAGACCCGGGACTATAGGAGCTGGGAAACACATGCGCCGGCAAAGAATTCCAAAGCCGAATGGTCTTACAGAGGAACGACTTGCCCAATTTTTTGGTACGAGTACTGATTGTCTGTACAGTATGATGGTGGTTCCTAAAACCAGCACGTGTTGTCCGGGAGAGGAAAGGAGAAGGCGGGATTAGATCAAAAAGTTCTTCAGAACACTCTCCGTAGTAATTCCGGTAGAAGACACTAATAGAAGATTGATTCACAGACACAGACAGAGACATTGGTCTCTTCGCAGCTGGAGGTCCTCTAGAGAGGCTGTTATGGAACAAGAAGAAGATATGATAAAAAAACACTTAATTGCTTACACAATTATTATACAGAAAACAAATAACAGAACATTTTAAAATATAGTAGCCAAAGGCGGTCTTATCACTTAAAGCGAGATCGCCACAAAGTTTGTCTAGAAGAAATCTTCCAGACAACCTTTGTGGCATAGGACAAAATCGGGAGACAATGAGAGGTAGTGTACCGGCAACTAGCAGATTTTTCCATTTAAACTATGGTCAATGTCAACATTTTTCAATCGGTCCCGGGTTCGATTCCCAGTGGGGGGTACATGTTTGTGTACTCGGTTTGGTTGGTGGTAGGGCACCTTTGGCCTTATCACCACTTAACGTAAGGTAAAAAAAACAACTGTTATTACCCGTATAAAAAAAATGTCAGCTGATTCTGACATTATTGACATTGACATTGAGCTACTGAGACATGATTGTAGACGTTTCAAAAGAGCAGAATGGAGACCCGGGTAAGTTATGCCGATGACACCTTACACCAGTTTGCGTTAAAAAATAAACATTTTATTCATTATGGGTTCAAAAGTTAAGTGTCGATAATGTTGTTTTATACACAAGTGTTAAGGCGCTGAGCTGTGAATATCGCAGTTATAGTTCACAGCTTATATCCCGCTGAGATGGCTGCTATTAAAAACAGTAAGCGCTTAAATTTAAGCGTGTTTCTTCGAGAACATTATGCCGTTTAATGCAGGACTTAAAACCGATTTTATGTCATCATCAACAGCCACCGCGTGAAGTGTCTACACTTTTCTGTTTCGAAGTTTCAAAGTTCGCGGTCTCACAGGTCACAGGGTGTTGATTTACATCCTCGACATATTCGGTCTGTGATTGCTGACGTTCGGATGTTCGGATGACATCGACATCCGAACATTGACAAACAATGACATTGACATCGGATGGGTGTTTAAAAATGTAATATCTCGAGCTTTTCCGTGCTGTGGAAGGCACGTAAAGCCGTTGGTCCCGGCTGCTTTAGCAGTCGTTAACAACCACCGCACCGCACTGGGCCCGCGCGGTGGTTTATGGCCCGTTCTCCCTATCCATCCATAGGGATGGCTCGTGCCCCAGCAGTGGGGACATTATGAGCGGGTGATGATAAGCATACCCATAGCTATTTTCCTAAATTCTGATAATGACTGTATAACAACACTGAATACTAAAACATACTTTACCTCCTGCTGGAAATCGAACCCAAAACTAAATTTAAGAAATAAATAAGTAATAAAATAACACAAGGAGTCAACGCAAAATGTAGTATGTAACGGACCACAGTCAAGCTGTGTATCTAAGTTATAAAGGTTTAAAACAATGGCCGGCCTTAGATAAACATAATTAAAGGTACATAATGGCAACCTCCCTTTTGTAGTGAGCGGCGATGATAATAGAGAACGTTAAAGATATATAGTATAATATACATGTAACAGCGAAACTACCCAAGCACTGACTGAATGAATAATCAAGTAATCTCAGAAACCGGAGAAGAAGTACCCCGTGTCGAGTTTCTTGCGGCTTCTTCTCAGCACGAGTTCCCCAGCGTAGGGTTTACGAAGTAATGGTTTATAAAGAGTCGATGTTTAAAAGCTACTTTGTAAAAGTTTATTTAGAATGTATGAGAAGTCTGGTGATCCGATGTTTTCGATCTAGCACGATTGGATGTGATTCTGTCTCTTGCAGCTGCAGTACGTCTGTCCCGTATCATCATCATCAGCTCATTTTTATGTCCCCACTGCTGGGGCACGAGCCTTCCCTATGGATGGATAGGGAGAACGGGCCATAAACCACCACGCGGGCCCAGTGCGGATTGGCGGTTGTTAACGACTGCTAATGCAGCCGGGACCAACGGCTTTACGTGCCTTCCGAAGCACGGAGGAGCTCGAGATGATACATTTTTGGTCACCCATCCGATGACCGGCCTTTGCGAAAGTTGCTTAACCTCAGCACTCGCAGACCGGGCGCGTTAACCACTGCGCTATCGAGCTCCTCAATGCTAATCTAAGATGGCAGGTCTTTGAAACCCATCAACTTGCATCGGGTCAGCGTAGTGGGTTATGTTTTATTTGTTGTTTGTTCATGTCGGAAGGCATGAGAGAGAGAGAGAGAGAAAAAGAGAGAGGGAAACATTAATTGACATAAAATAAAAATATTAAAAAATATATAACAAAAATTTAATAACATAACACACAAAACAATTATTGTCAATCAGGACTCCCACTCCAGCTTCAGCAGTGGGACGTTGACAGTGGGCGGTGTGACGTTGCGTTGTAAGCTGGCGAACGGCGATGTATGTTTATCAATAACCTAGTTATCTCTATATCTATTTTTTATGCTATTATAGTTTGCATGATGTTTTCTAAAGTTTACGCGAACACTACACATTAAAATGAAATATTTTTTTACGGACCTACCCGCCTTTATTTTACATATTGATGTCAAATGTTTAAATAATTATAACGCAAATTTTGTTGCGAAACAAATTACAAAAACACAAATGTTGAAAAAAATTCCACGAGCAGGATTTGAACCTGCACCCTTCTGACATACCGGGTCAGGTGCTCTTCCAATTGAGCTATCGTGGTTCTAACCAGCCCGCCGAAATTATTCAACACTATTTATTTTTACTTTGAAAGCCAAAGGCGCCCATTCAATGTCAACAACTACCGTCATTAACATCCGATCATAATATTTTTACAAATACTAAAGATCAGTTAAGAAGTAGACAAGCTATTATAAAATGTTTAAATAATTATAACGCAAATTTTGTTGCGAAACAAATTACAAAAACACAAATGTTGAAATTTTTTTTCCACGAGCAGGATTTGAATCTGCACCCTTCTGACATACCGGGTCAGGTGCTCTTCCAATTGAGCTATCGTGGTGCTAACCAGCCCGCGGTGAAGGTTCAAATCCTGCTCGTGGAAATTTTTTTAACATTTGTGTTTTTGTAATATTGATGTCATTTAATTTTGTCGTGACGTTTCGAACCCTTTGCGGGGTCCGTGGTCACAGGGAGACTAAGGTGTTAGTCGTCTCATAATTAATTAGTAACTTGCATACTGTAATTTTATCGAAACGTCAGGACAAAGTTAAATAACATCAATGTGTAAAATAAACGCTAGTAAATACATCCGTAAAAGTTGTTTCTGTTCAATATTTTTATTTATTGCTAGCGGCCCGCCCCGGCTTCGCACGGGTGTACTTTTATTTTTAAACATTTCTTCTTTGTTTTAATATAGCCTATGTTACTCAGCCTTAATGTAGTATTCTAATGGTGAAAGATTTTTTAAATCGGTCCAATAGTTTTTAAGCTTATTCGTTGCAAACATACATAAATACAAAAATACAAAGCTTTCCTCTTTATAATATTAGTATAGATTACTTTCAAAATACAATAGCTACAGCAACCTTCAAACTTCTAAATAGTGGTTCGTTCCTCATTTCTCTCCCCGACCACGTCTCGCTTAAAACATATTTCCGTTTCTTTCATGAACTGTAAAATTTACGACAATATAAAGTCCACTACATTCAATCCAGTCACCAGCTTCGTGATCAGGGTCTCAACAGAAATTTCAAGATATATACATTATGTATCTCTATAGTTTATGATGCTATCATCTCCAGCACTCCTCTGTCAAATAAAAAAAAAGTATAAAAAGGATAAGGTTAGGATCCAGTCAAAGCCACATCGTTCATTTAATATATATATACTTCTTCTCAGGCATTTATTAAAGTCTAAAGCTTGAAAAAGTTCCTAATAATATAAAACTAAAATTTTATTTGTCTGAACCAAACTACTGAATCTAAACATCATTTTTCGAGAGCATTTAACAGAGTAGGTATAGCTGGAAAAAAAATCAAGAGGCTTAGGAGGTATTCTTTACACATGGTTTAAAGGACCTGTTATTAATGGGAATGAAAGGGGGTGTAAAAATGGACTGTATGATATTAATGTTAAAATAAAGGTCGCTATTAGGTAGTTGACACTGTGTAATCCAAGATCACGAGAAGAACAAGAGAAAGTATAAAAATATGTCAATCTTTATAAAAAACAAATATCAAAAACATAAACAATATCAAAAAGTATGTACCATCAGGTACATGGTCCCCTTTTTACACAGGCAGTCGTATGACCTTTCTAATAGGCCTGCGTAGTACACCAGCCGAAGTTGTAACATCTACGACTCGAGTCACACCGTCTTTACCCGGATATAATGCCGATACTAGACCTCTTGGCCAGGAACCTCTCGGCAGATTTCCGTCAGCCACCAAAACCGAGTCTCCTACGGACCACGATGAGTGTTCCCCTCTTATGCAACTTGGGGATAGGGTTGGCAGGTATTCTTTTACCCAGCGCTGCCAAAAGAAATCCGATAGTCGTAAGGCTTTTCGCCATCCAGCCCTGCTGCATAGGTCACTATCTTCTACAACAGCTGGAAAAGATTGGCCTGAGGAATAACCGCCCAAAAGAAAATGATTTGGCGTTAATGCTTCTGGATAATCCGGGTGACAAGAAACATGCGTCAGAGGACGAGAATTAATTAATGCTTCGGCTTCGCAAAGCAATGTGGCTAAAACTTCATCTGTTGGTGATCGTGAATGAAGCGTGGCCTTAAGAGCAGTCTTTGCTGATTTGACTAGCCTTTCGGTGGCACCAGCCATGAAGGGAGCTGAAGGCGGCAGAAATTTCCATTGGATCATTTCGCAAGCAGCAAAATCTGTTACAGCATCTCCATAGAGGCTTCTTAGAACTCTACTGGCACCAACAAATGCCGTACCATTATCCGAAATTATTTTCTTCGGAGTTCCACGTCTTGCGATAAATCGCCTAAGTGCCATTATAGCAGCATCAGTTGTTAGAGAAAATACGACTTCAAAATGGACAGCTCGTACAGTGAGGCAAGTATATAAGGCCACGTATCTCTTTTCCCTTCTACGTCCAACAGCTACTGTGATGGGACCAAAATAGTCTAATCCAACAAATGAAAATGCCCGCTGATGGTGAGACATTCTCGCTTCAGGTAGTTGGCCCATTATAGGTGTAGTTGTAGAAGCGCGGCGAAGTTGGCAAACTTGACAACGGTAGGCAACTGATCTTACGGAACTTCTCAAACTTAAAATCCAGTAATGCTGTCTTAATTCATTCACCACTATCTCTGTATTAGCATGTGCAGCTTTGCGGTGGTGGTGAAGTATCAATAATCGAACAGCAGTGTGTTTTCCATCGAGGATTATTGGGGATTTAACCTCTTCCTCCACTCTAGTAACCGCAGTAATGCGTGAAGAGAGTCTCAATAAATTGTCCTTATCAATGTGTCCGGGCAGTTTGGATAGACGACTGCGGTGTGGCACGGGCTGGTTGTTCATAATGCAGCTTAGTTCTTGAGGAAAAGAATCCTGTTGGCTCTTCCGTAATATGTGAATCTTAGCCAAATACAAATCATCAGAGCTTAGTGTACCACGCAGACTTAAAATATCCAAGTTGTGGCGACTATTCGCCATTACCGGACGCGAAAGAAAGGTAACTAAATGACCTACTACTCTACACGACATGTCTACACTAATACCTTTCTTTAATATGGCTTTTAATCGCAAAGTAGACATGTATTGATGAGCTCTAGCTGTAGCACGTAATAGACGAAGCCAGGAACTAAAGCGTTTAGGATCTGCTGAAAGCGGACGAGATACGTTTTCATCATTAATGAGATGAACATGAATATGATGCGACGACTTAAGCTCTAGGACAGGTGAGATGGTGGTGGGTTCAGTTGGCCAATCAGAAGATAATAAAAAACTAGGTCCCGTGATCCACCGTGACTGGTGAGATAAAGGTCCACGCTTTAAACGAGTTGCATCATCGGCAACGTTTAAATTGCCAGGAACCCAACGCCACTCAATTACCTCTGTCAACTCTATAATCTCACCTACTCTATGGGCTACAAATGGTTTATATTGACGAGCATCATTACGAAGCCATCCTAAGACGTTCATAGAATCCGTCCAATAAAAACGTCTTACGGGCTTTATCCTAGAAGCTTCTAAGATACTTGAGGATAAACGAGCTGCTATCAAAGCAGCTTGCAGTTCTAATCTAGGAATACTAGTAGGTTTTAAAGGGGCTACACGACTTCTACTAAAAATAAAGGCGAGTTGCGTGTCTCCATCACTGTAAATAAAACGCCAAAATGCAACCGCGGAGTATGCCTCCTCACTTGCATCACAGAAAACATGCAACTCTTGTTCAATTGGCTGAGGTCGAGTCATATACCAACGAGGTATGGTAAGGGTTAGAGTGGCCATAATATCCGAGGTCCACTGTTCCCAATCTACCCTAAGCTGACGAGGGAGCTCTTGGTCCCAATCTATGCCTGAACGCCAGACCTTTTGAAAGATGATACGCGCACGAATAGTTACTGGAGCGAGAATACCCAGTGGGTCAAATACACGCATCATGTTAGATAAAACAATTCTTTTAGATAATTTTTGAGGCAACGAAGAATCGATATTATTAAAATTAAAACCTAATGTATCGTTCTTAGTGTACCATATAAGTCCCAGTGTTCGTACAGTTTGATGTGATTGACTTAAGTCCACAGCAGTAGCATCATTAAGGCGCAAGTCACCCGGAACATAGACTAGGGCAGCTTCATCATTGGAAGCCCAACTTCGAATGACAAAGTGTGCTCGACTATGAACGGTTAATACGTCTCTGGCTAAAAGAGCAGCTTCTTCTACGCTGTCCACACTAGCAATAAAATCGTCCATATAAGTATTTACAATAATCCCTTGGGCCGCTTCAGGATACTGAGTTTCGAAATCTTTAGCATTCTTATTTTTAAGATATAGAGCAGTAAATGGACTAGATGCAGCTCCGAACATCATGGATGACATTCTATAAATAGAGATGGGTAAATCTTGAGAATTTCTCCATAAAAAGCGCTGTGCATCTCTGTCTGACTCTCTTATTTTAATTTGCGGGAACATTTCTCTGATGTCCCCAGTGAGGGCAATTTTTCCTTCACGAAAACGAAGAAGAATGCCAAGTAATGACTGAAGCAAGTCGGGACCAGTTAATAAAAGAGTGTTTAAGCTGACGCCCTGACACTTTGCGGCTGCGTCGTGGACCACTCTAAGCTTACCTGGTTTATTCGGGTTAGTAACGCCAAAATGTGGCAAATACCAGGTAATGCCTGAGGAACACTGACGGTCGCAAAGCTCTGCATAACCTTTGTTAATCATGGCGTTAATATTTTCGCGATAATGTTTGGCATAAGCTTCATCTTTAATAAACTTTTTTTCTAAACTAAGAAGACGCGACAATGCTAAAGAGTAACTTTCTGGAATTACCAAATCGTCACTTCGCCAAAGTAAACCAGTTTCAAATTGACCATCGGGTAAGCGATGGGTTGTATTCTCTAAAATCGAGATTGCGCGGTCGTCATCTAAAGACTGAACAGACCGTTTGGTTATACCTATCGAGTCTAATTTAAAATGGTCTCGAATGCAATTCTCTAAATCAATAAAACTATCAAAATTTTTGGTTACACCGTGATTAACACTATCGACAAAGTCTACGGTTTTAGTTCTACTATTTGTAAAACCAAAAACTACCCAACCGAGAGCAGTAAGGCAGGCAACCGGTTGTGAATTAGTTAACCCTTTACGTACTTGTTGTGGGAGAATTAAATGCCAGTTATCAATACCTAACAAAATCATTGGTCGCGCATTTTCGTAAGATAAACATAAATGGTCGCGCAAATCCTTAAAATGAAAAGTGTCGCCACTACGAAGTGTTTGCGGTGTAATATTTAGCCCTGTGACTGCGCGAGCTCTAGAGATCTTATGTTCCTTATTATTGAAAAGACCTTTTATATTAAAATTGACATATTCGACCTCCATAGACTTTGAGAGACCACCTAGGCAATTTACTTGAACGATAGACTTTGGTCCGTAAGCGCCAATGACAGAAGAAATGTCTGTGTCAATAAAGGTGCTTGATGAGCCATCATCAAGTAAGGCATACGTGTCGACTGAGCCCTTAGGTCCACTAACAGTGACCGCTATTATTTTTAAAAGGGGCCTGTTGCGCGATGTCTTTTGGCGGCTATCAGCATGCGCAACGAAGTCGGAAGTTTGTTCACCTGAATATTCCTCCGTATTTTCAGGAATAACAGGCAAAGAGGGTTCGTTAATAGTTTGGTTTTCAAAAACATGTGTAACTAAAGAGTTTGTACGGTGCAATGATTTATGATGTCTACGAAAACAATCCCGTTCGGTACAAATATCTTTGGAATCTTTGCAAAATTTATACTTATATATTTATTTTTACAAGATACGCATACTTTACTACTTTTTATAATAAAAAATTATACTGATATGATAGCCTTTATAAACAGTGTCCTACAGATAACAAATAGCGTTACGTTAAACATTTCAATTAGTTTTGATTTAGAGTAGCTTGGGTGTGTCATGCTCTCTTTATTGTCTCTGCGGTGGTGGCATGTGCGTCGGGTCGTTACGTTCCCTAAAATATGGTTGAGCGAAGCGATGGCTGATTCATTATGTCATACTCGTGAACGGGTGCCGCCTGTGGAGGCTGGTCTGCTCTTGCATACTTGTCTTAATTTTATTATTATCAACTATAGTTTAACTTTGTTTTTTCTTAGACAGGTTTTGACTTTTACTAGTACTGTATGACATTGTAAAAAATTTAACTGGTAAATGGTGTTTTTGCAAACTATTTTTTTTTTCTCATGTGATTGTCCTTTATATTATGTGTTTTTTTTTTTTTATTTGTGATGGAAAATGTCCTTTTATGATAGGGCATTTTCCAATATTTTTGACGATGTAAGGGAGAAAAGATCTGGACACTTGCTGAGTTTCTTGCCGGTTCTTCTCAGTACAAGATCTCCCGCCCAGAGTAGACTTACGAACCGATGGCATAATGACGTTCATAAGAGCTATTTGTAGCCTAAACTGAATAAATGATTTTGAATTTTGAATTTTGAATTTTATAACTATGCGAACCTTTTTTTAAACATTTGTGGCAAAGTTTATTTTTTATTACGAACTGCCACTTGTCATTAGATGACAGATTAATAAATTTGTCACATTTGTCAACAATATGATTTTCTTTACAGAATGTGCAAATTATTTTAGAATTTTCAGGTTTAATTTTAAATGGAACGGAATGGGTAGGCTTAACAAAAGAAACAGCATGAACCTTTTCGACTCTTTTAATTAGATTCACCGGTTCAGAGTGAAGACCGAACTTTAGCTGCAAGTCTACCTCATGAGCGAGAAAAGCGGCGAGCAGTTCCAGCTTAGTTTTACCCTGCCTAGGAGTGAAATGAACCGCTCCGTAGTCTGTCCATCGTGTGCGTAACAGTGGGGTTAATTTCGAAAGTACTGATTGGAATAACTCGGGAGATTCTAAATAACAATGCTCTCCGAGTAGCCTTATGACTTCCACACAGTTACGAACACGGCAGGCAAACTTATGGAGATCACTACTATCGCTGAGTATTTTAGGCAGACTGCGCATGGATGCTATCTCCTGTAAAATAATAAACTCTGACCTACCAAACCGCATTTCCAATGCTGAGATGATTTCTTGAGGGTCACGAGCTGACACGAGTAGGACAGCAACTGCTTCACGCGCCGCTCCCTTTAACGCCATACCAATACGGGTTATGTTGTCCGATGGCGTATAAAACTCGCTCGTGTTTACAAAGGCACGCTTGAAGGCGAGCCAGTCGATGGGCTTACCATCAAAAATGGGTAGGCGTCCGTCGCCTACCTTAGGTTTAGGTTGTGCGTTACTAGCCAATGTTGTGATGGCTTGGGCTAGCAAAGCAATATCTGAGGAATTAGAATTAATGTTTAAAGTGTGCGGGTTATTATAGGAGAGATTAGGATTTACTACATTATGGTTGAAAGGAACAGTATTAGACTTATCGTAGGCGTAGGTATCCTGATAGACGTCATTTTGCGTGGTAGTACAGGGAAGGGGCTGCGAAAGCCTCGCACTACCAACGTAAGCAGAGTTCGTAGTAACACACCTAATGGGCAACTTAGGCCGTGTGCTATTTACAAGTACACTACCAACCAACGTCGAACGTTCTATATTAACGGATGTAAGTGGATCCGTAACGTCCGGCGGAGATTCTAAAACATCTACATTACGAGCAGGAATACAAGAATCAAAAGCCTCGTCTAACCATTTTGTTATGTCCTTTTTTGACAACCTACTAGAGGAGCGGTTGCTACGTGAGAACTGGAGAGCTGCAATTTGTGCTTGTGCTTGCAACTTCAGGGCAGCGCGCTCTTTCTCCATAACCATGCGTTCTTCTTCCAATCGTCTCTCAATCGCAGCTCGTTCCAAAGCGGCGACTTTGGCTGCATAGTCAGCTTGAATAGCCAAAACCTGAGAAGTCACCGACGAACCTGAAATTGATGAGGACGCTGAATGTGCGCTGGTGCTTGGGCCGGCTACATCAGCCAATGGGCCCTGCGTATTTTTACGCGATCTGGTTTCAACCACCATTTTCGAAATTGCGATTTATTTTTTAACGGGTCGATGGACCTATGTTATTAATGGGAATGAAAGGGGGTGTAAAAATGGACTGTATGATATTAATGTTAAAATAAAGGTCGCTATTAGGTAGTTGACACTGTGTAATCCAAGATCACGAGAAGAACAAGAGAAAGTATAAAAATATGTCAATCTTTATAAAAAACAAATATCAAAAACATAAACAATATCAAAAAGTATGTACCATCAGGTACAGGACCCATGTTGTAGGAAGGAGGGAACTTGTAGGGAATATGCCCAGTTGTGGTTCTTTTATAAGGTGATAATTATTTTATACTTTAGTCATCAATGAAGAACATTCGTTACTTAAATAATATATTTATATAAAATACACTGAAAAAAATAAACGCCCACCCGACCCAGCCAGGAATCGTACCTGGGTCTTCCGCAATCTGGGCGGCTGCACTAACCGTTATGCTACCGGGAAGGCTGACGTAAGCGCTGAATTTTGTCACTGCTTTTTGATTTTTGAAATGCTTTAGTGCGACATTATTTCACTGTATTTTATATAAATATTTAATTCAGCTTATGTGTAGCAATTAACACTTAAACAATAAAAAGTAAATAAAATATTTATGACAAAATTAAAAAAAAAAAAAATTACTAGAAGATATCAACCAGTCTCAGGAAACTCTAGTGGTTATCCTCCTGAGACTAACTGATTATAACTAGTAAAATTTGATTTTCTAACTGAATAGGTTTAACATTGTGGATGAAATAATAATAATAATATATTTAAACTAAATAAAGTTGGGCATTCACCAGGAAAATGGTTCGCAATCACGAGCCCTGATTCAGCCTCTGAAATAGTAAAGACATGCAACATCCACTCAGATCAGATCTATTCCAGGAAATCTGTTAATAGCACTCCGAACCGTCCTCGGGAACGTAGCCATTTCAGCTCCAAACTATACATCATAGAATTCTATAAACTTATTAAATATTTTAGTATTAGTCATGTTAAATCACTTAAATAGCTGATGTGTTTAAGTTAGGCATGGGTTCACGTCATTACTAACGAATCTATTGAGATTGAACTACGATTTCTCGGATAAACACTTAGTTAGCAATCAAGAATTTGATTTGATTTAAAGTGATTAGGTAAAAATAGGACTGTTTAAGACTGCATGCATGCACTGCGTAAGACTGCTGCAGAGATCAAATTGATCTCAAATTATAATGTACGACAATTTAAGATTCAATTCATCATCATCATCAGCTTACACCAATCTACCTCTCCGCGTGCATGCCACTGAGCACGAACCGCGGCTACTCCTATCCAGGGGGTCGACCGCATAACTCTCGCTTTCGATAGCTTTGAAGGCGAGGCGAGGAGGAGGCGTCATCTTGTCATTTCGAAAGCAATATCGAAAGCTATAGGCTATAGCTTTCGATATTATTCGGTATTGTATTTCGATACTATAATAGAAAGCGAGGCGAGGGCCTCGCCTTCAAAGCGATCGAAAGCGAGAGAGTTAGGCGGTTGGGGGGCAGCTCTTGCCAGCCATCTCGCGCAAATCGTTGCAAGATTACATTAACACAACAAAAAACACTTTTCTAACCGATAATTTTAATAGTTGCTAAAAACACTTCAAACGGCTAAATCATAAAGTATGAAGTGCCCACACAAATCTAATACGAAATACTTTCAAATCGTTAAATAAATTCGGTATGCCTTCAGTACGACGTGCGATAAAAAATCTGATGTCCAAGGTTCGTAATTCAAGTTGGAAGATCGCCAGCTTTGTCGCAGCGCTCCGGTTAACATCTGAACCCGTATTTCATTGGCACAACCGTAGTTCATTGATTTATAATTTATAGCTTGTGGAATATCAGCGAAGACAAATGTTGTGTTGTACGACGGAATATGAGAGCTGACAGTCGTTCATAATGAAAGCGATACGAGTTTTAAGGTGAGTCCACACTTTCTAACATTTTTTTTGAGAGAGTTCGCAGACTGCCTCTGGCGGCATTTTTTGACTTTTTTGGGGGCGGCGAGAAACTTAAAGGGTTCCTCAAGTCTTGTGAAACGAAGCACCATCAGAGGTTTTTTAGAGGAAACGGCATCACCCACTAGTGCGTGTCTGCGTTCTCTGCTAGATTCTACGACGGGTTCGGATTGGATCGGGAATTTTGTAACATTAACATGTTACAAAATTCCCATTATTACAATGTTACAAAGGTTGTTTTATTACATATCTACACTTATCGTCCACACTAATAACACATGCTACATATGACATAACTATTCTTTAAAACATGTTTTGTCATATAGTCTGGACGCACCTTTAGTTTTATCTTTGCGAGTGAAACGGAGGATAAGAACATTAGACAGCTAATGGGTGGTTTTTTAATTCATCTAGAGGTAACTTGGTTTTAGTCTCAGCTGCTGTGATGTTAAGGCAAGGTAGAAACAGGTTTCACCCAGGATCCTCAACTACTGAGGCTATCTCATCTCTAACTGGTAAGAAACAATGCTCTACTAACATCGACGTTATAGTGACATATTTAGGTAAGTAGATGGTAGTCAGTTGGGTTTCAAACCAGCATTAGGTACTAATAAACAAAAATGTACCTTCTTATGGAAAACGACCTCAGAACGTCTGATGGTGCAGTAAAGGCAACGCCGATATATGGTGGGATACCAGTTTAAAGCACGCACGCAAGATAACCGGCCTTTGCGAAATTTGCTTATCTACAGCAATCGCAGATCGAGCGTGTTTATACACAGTCATTATTAACGACTGCTAATGAAGCCGGGACCAACGGTTTTACGTGCCTTCCAAAGCATGGAGAAAGCTCGAGATGATCAATTTTTGTTTACCCATCCGATGACCGGCCTTTGCGAAATTTGGTTAACAACAGCAATCGCGGACCGAGAACTCTATGATAGAGCTGAGTGGTTATAATGCAGCCAGTACCAACGAGTTTACGTGTCTTCCGAAGGACACGGCTACCAGTAAAAATATATCAAAATTAGCAAATATAAAAAGAAGCATTTATAGTTAGAATAATTAAAGAAACATACCCTTTTCCAAGGCGAATTATCTCCGAACAATTTAAAGTAATTGTCGACGCTCGGACCGTCATTAGAGAGTGACGGATGATGTTAACAGGACAGAAGGCTTCAGCTAATGATATGACATTTGTAAGGGAAGGCAAGGAGTAGCCATGAAGCTGTTATATCTACAGCTTCATGGGAGAAACTAGCTTTTGGATGACAATTACTTTAGGTTTTTTTTAATATACTTAACGAAACTTGTAATTGTTATATCGCACCTACGGTGCAATAACGTCACTTATGCAATTTTCGTCAAAACTGAACTGAGTATGAGAAAATACTTCTAATCCACCCCTTTACTTAGTGCGTTATTGTCACTTGTGTAGTACGCATACTTTCCTTGTGAGGGCACTAGTGTCGTTACGGTTTTGGCGCAAATCTGGACGGCACTGGGAGAAACAACGTTTCATTGGTCAGTTGCGCGCGGCCCCCCGCACGAGAAGGAGTCTCTTGGAGCTACAACGTTACTAAGGTAATTGTGACAATTTATTTTTATGTTTTTGGAGCAATAATGACACTTGTGTAGTGACGTAGTGAAGTAATGACGTTGTTTCCCCGATCTTTGTATTTTATGGTTTAAAGTTAAACATTAGATTAACATTTGTGACGATATTGCTCCAGTATAGTATAGGATAGTATAGTATAGGATTAATGTTGTTGGTTAATATTTTTATGATAATTATTCCGACATGATTAATTGATGAGCAGATATAATTATGACATCTTTTATCTTTTTTATCTCGAATTTTTAAATGAGTTGTTTAGTTGATGTTAGATGTTTAGATTTTGTTTTACATTCCTGCGTTAAATTGAGAAATGGTATCGGCGGTCCCGCAAATATTAAGAAAATTTTATTTTATTGATCATTTGTTTCGTTTGAAATTGTATTATAATTAGTATTGTATTATTAATGTGGTGGTGCCGCCACTGTCTTTAAGCATTCTAATAAGTAATTATTTCGCGGCAATTAAAATCATATTATTGATACGAGTAAATCAGTCAATCATTCATTTTGTTATTACCATTTTTTTTGATTACTTGTTTATTAACATTATTTTGTATTTTTTTTTTGAATGAACCAACGCAGCAAAAATCTTGTGCTACTTGCACTTTCAAATGGCAATGAAAACTCGATTGAAGTTCAAAATTCAGCCAACTCAACAAGGTTACCATGTTCAGAACCAAAAAATACATTGTCTCGTAATACAAATTCCGAGGTTCAAGTATCACCATCCAACTTAGATGACCTGTTGGGTCATCATGACCCAACAACAACTACTCCAGAGCAGGATGATAATACTTTAGAGAAACCCGGTAATTCTCCGTCTATTTTATTTGCGGCTAATGAAACGTATGAACAAGAGGATGTTGACTTTCAAACAGGCGATTTTTCCGGCACTGATTCAGGAGATGAATACAGGCCTGGCCCTTGTTCAAGATCGTCTTCATCCAGTAGCTCCAGTAGCAATTCTAGCAGTAGCTCCAGTAGTAGTTCCAATGGCAATTCAAGTAGCAGTTCCAGTGATACTCCTGCAGAAAACAATAATTCAAATAATGAGAATCTTGTTCACGAGTATAACCAACCAGCGCAATCTATAACTAAACCGAGGGGCAGAAAGCGTACGCGTAATCCAACAACCTGGATAAAGAATGTTGCTAAGCGATTGAAAAACTCTGGTCAAGCGTATATCTCAGTAAAGATCAAAAAACTTAAT
The DNA here is from genome assembly GCA_963082485.1 of Eudonia mercurella. NCBI lineage: Eukaryota > Metazoa > Arthropoda > Insecta > Lepidoptera > Crambidae > Eudonia > Eudonia mercurella. Next base: position 1,557,980 of record OY720038.1, read on the forward strand.
CAAGGTAAAACAATGGGACCTACATGTACCTCTAAATGTCGTTTGTCTTGTGCTGCTAAGTTTACAGCAAGAAGATGTCTGTCATTAAAAAGTCTGGTTAATAAAAAGTTACTATGTAGAATTTAGAAATTATGTTACACTTTTTTGCTATTTTAATAAATATTTTTTAGAAATGTATGATGACGTGTTTTATTTGTAATGACATAATTGACCGATAAATTATTTTCTAGACCCATAACGTCACTTCTGCGAGGGTAGTAATTTTTAAACGTTTATATTTTCATAATAGTAATTAGTGAAATTTTTGCTTTTATGTTAAAATAAAGATTAAAGTTGTAGTTTAAAAATTAATGTTTTACTTTTTTATTCAAGAAGAACTATACAATGTAACAGGATGTTGAATTTTCAAATGCTTCTCCTGAAAAATTACGTCAGATGCATAAGTGACGTTATAGCACCGTAGGTGCGATATGTCAAAAACAAAATTATTTACCCCTCACGATCCTAGTATTTCTCACGCATTCTAACTTACTTGACACTGTATTTAAAGTACTAAGATGATGTTGTTTTCTTTTTTCAATATGGCAATACTGAGTTAGCGTGTATAGGCGTTCAAAAAATCATAAATTTTGATGTATGAAATAAAAAATCTGACCTAAATGGCAGCTGAAGTAAGTGGAATAAATCGCTCCTTTTTGAGTTTGCAAATTTTAATTTATATAGCTATAGCTTTCAATATAAATTAAAATTTGCAGTTTTATTATTATTATTTTTGATAATTATTATCAGTATTAAATACTGTTAATATTTTCTAAAGACACCGTGAATACAAAACATACAAATAAAACTGCTGCACATTTATCCATAGTAATAATAATGCATCATGATCCCTTGCTGGTCTGGGTCGTAAACTTCCCGTGTAAGACGTAAGAGTCGACATAGGGACAAGGGTTCCAAGATGCTCGCAAATCAGCCAATCTGCTAGCAACCCATCACTGATGTTATCTGTTCCACCTCGGAGCCCTACTTTGATTTTGCTTAATGTGGCGACGAGGTCAGTAGCAGCGACTGTACTTAAAATTGGCGATTTTGTTGAACAATCCACCTCTTTTTTCGGAGTAGGACATCAGAGTATGTATGTATAATAATAATCGAAATACTTCCCTGTGAAGGTGTTTTTAATGACGACAGAATGCTTGAGTAGTTGATTACTTAGTCAGGTGGCAAACCAATTCACGTATGAATAAACACAGAATTTACTGAAGCTTAGGATCAACAAATTTCCATTCCTATCCCTTATCTCGACTAATAATATAAATCAAAAAGTTGGTTAGTTTATTTACTTGTTTGTTACATTGTCATGGAAATAACAAACTGAAGAAATAGGGGGATTTGCATCACTTTGCTGTATTTATATGGAAAAGTTTGGTGTATCGGCTGCTAGGAAGGCAGCCGTTACAGCGACGTGGGCTGATTGGTTAAGACGGATGGGATATATGGGAGTTACTTGGCGAACTGACGTTGACGGCGTGGTCACGACACGACCGTCGCGGAGATAGAGCTGATGCTGGTAGAAGTCGCCTTTCGTGCACACACACACACGCGCACCGGCCGGTAGGCAATTCACGAGTCTTCAGTTCTAGGAGGTTCTTGAGCGAAGAGCTGATGGTAAAACGCGACGTCACGGGCGGACCGATCGGTGAGAACTCTGAGACCGAATGCATGCTGCACGTCTTTGCAGCTGAGTGAAGGTCGCGCGGTCCGTCAGCACACTAGCTCCGCCGTCGTTGGCTTGTGCGGCGTATCTTTTTTTTGAATGAGTGCACCGTCGCGTTTCTGGCGAGAACTAACTATATAATATTAAGATTGTTTTTTACTAAGTAAAAACAATCTTAATATTATATATTTCACGCATGTGTATAATTTTCCGGGATTCTTTGCATGGTACCCTCTACTTGTGTCATATTCGGGATTGTACAGAAATATCCAAGCACCTATACTATCATCATCACCATTATCATCATCATCATCATCATCATCAGTCTATATTAGTTCACTGCTGTCTTAAACACCTATACAGGTGTCCAGTAAACAATGGATAACCTTTATAGGTCTGATTGCTCTCTAATATATGGTAAAATTTCGATTTAGTAAAAGGTTTTAGATATAACCTTTTTTTTTGTCTTTTTAGGAAACTGGCCTTTTATAATTTAAAATTAAATTTTTCTTTTAAAATTATAACATTTTCTTGTGATTTTTTTTCTAATAACACAGATACCTGATTAATCAAAAGAATGCTTTATTTGTGCCCAGAACAAAGAGGAAGTTTTGGTAGAAAATATCTTTTGTAAAGTTTCATATTCATAAGAAATTATGGACTTCACAGTTTTATAGCCTCGAAAACTGTGCTACGTTTACTAAATCATAATTTTGCCATACACATTAGAGCAATCAGACCTATCGACATATCAAACATTATCCATTATTTACTGGACACCCTGTATATGTAAGTATATTTATATCCTGATTATGTTTAGCATTTACAATATTTAGTGAGTGTGGTGCAAGGATATACATGCGTACCCTTATCTCGTGATCCTGAGGGAATTTTGTCCTATCTCCTGCCTACATCATAAGAGGGTCTTAAGACTGTAGTCTTATCTCTGGCGGCAAAAGGACAGCGTCTTAGGTCCAGTGGTTTGGTGGGTTACTCTTGAAACACAATTGCAATAATCAATTTCCAATCCCAAATCTAAAAAATTCAAATGGCACTCCTTAAAGCGATAATAACGCCACATTGGAATTAAATTGCGTGGAAATTGAGTGAACAAATTATTATCGAGATGGGGCGTTCCGAAATTGCGAAACTTATCCCATTATTAATCGCATTGGAATTGTATTGAGATTGAGTTGGCCTCAACAGTAGCCTACTTGAACTGTGTCATATTGATCGTGCTTCAGTCGGTCAGTCAGATTCCTTTTACCATTGAAAATGGTTATCAGATGCATATCGCCTGAGACGTATTTTTGGCCATAGGTCCGAGGATTTTGGGAGAATCGAGATGAAAATAATACCAAGAGTTGAGGAATTTATCGAGCGACACGTGTGAGCGTTTGAATTTTGAACATCGGCTGGAATTTTTAGAATTTTGAAAAATGTAAAAAAAATCGGGTTTTTGGGGCGCTTTTATACGAAATTGTAAATATTTCAAAAAGAATACCGACTTAAGAAAAAATGAAAAAAGGGTCCTAGGGTATTAGTTTAGCTACAAAACAGCGAAAAAAAATTGAAAATCGGTTAATAATTTAGACCTGTAGGTGGTCCCTTTTGATTTGGTATTGCATATTGTAGAGAAACGGGTGTAGCTTCTTTGATTATTGACCGATCGTCATGGTAATGGTGTTAAAAGATGCGGATGCAGGCGAGAAGTGCATTCAAGTTGGAATTGTGATATTTAAAATAAAATATATTTTTTTCGTAAAATGTTGTATTAATTTTCAATGCTCCGATTCGTGCGGGACTGCGAAATCTGTGAGTTTTTTTAATATTCGCGTACCTACCCGTTTTATGAATTCGTAACTTACTATAAGGTCTAAGAAAATATTTATTTAAAACCTGATTTATAAAGTTTTTTAATGTCTCTTCTATTATTATCTTAGATTTCTTCCATTCTAGTATAAGTATAATAAGATATATTATTATTTGGTACAGATGACTAGAAAACTGTGTTATTTCTCTACGAGCAGAATTTGAACCCGACTTGGTGTTTTTTTTTAAATTGTTTAACCATTATCTATTTACATCAATGGCAGTCTTAAGGTTTCACACTAACTAAGTTGTTTAAAAGTAAAAACTTAGAATGCCTACTAGGTAGGTCCCATGTAATGTTTGTTATAATAATGTAATAATTATGATAGACAAAAATAAATATTTTTTTATTTTATTGATTTTAAAACTACTTAAGATTAACAACGTGCTTAGAATAAAAGTACGTGTAGGTAGGTAGGAAAGAAATGTTTTCAGGTATTTTTATTTTTCACCAGTAAAATGCTGTCTGCGCATTAAATTGTTTCTTATGCGTACCAAAGTCGTAGGCGTTCTGCCGACAGAGCAACCTTGATCTCCCTATTGCAAGTTTCAGGCAATTCGCAATTAGTGAAGAAATTGCGCAGACAAAGCAATTCTTGTTGCGAGTCTCAATGATCGCCAACAGTTTTCAGTTGAACAACTAAAAACTGTAAAAATATTACAAGTTTTGTCAAGCTGGTTTCCTCAACTAGCAAACAGGAAGTGTTTGTTGCCAATTGATTTAGAATCACTTCAACCATAAACTAGGTCTTTTGTTACTGCAACTAGCAACCTTTAACGCTAACTCTTAAAAAGTAGATATTTCTTCTACAAGTTGATAGTTTCTGCTACCAAACTTGCTCTGATCTATCTACAGAGCGAGCGCCTTGAAGTCGTCGTAACTCGCAAGTGACAAATCAAATGTCCAAAACGTGTGACGCCTTATAAACGACCACGTATCAACCCGCTGCATTACTAACGAACGGCGGAACCGTTGAAAGGAGCCGCTCATCATAAACTTGAAAGGCGCAAAGGGTCGACTGCAGTGCGTGCGGCCACAGGTGGAGGCAGGGCATAACCACCCCACCCCGTCGCATCATCCCTCGCTATAAAGCCTCTATACAGCCTCCAGTACCGTAGTGAGAAGCGCGCGGGAACGTCGTGTCTGCGACTGCGCCGAACCGCGGATAATACTCGTGGTATCGCGAACGCGAGTGTAACAAAACAAAATTTTGGTGTTGTGTACAGTGTTCAGTTGAAACCATACAAATGTGCGCGCAACTTTGAGCAGGAATGGATGGAGAGAACCGGATCATTCTGAACGTAGGCGGTATCAGGTACGTCCAAAAAGAATGTGTCCGTTGTAGGTTATTACCTAAAGAGAATTTTGCAACGTCCTTTATGAAAATTATGTTAAGAAAATTGAAGATTTTTTTTTCCTTTTTCGAACTAAAGTTTTCTTTGTATGCGCCCCCTTTGTTGGTTGCACAATGGAAGGTTGTATGTTAAAGGTAATTCAAAAGATCTGATGAATTTTATATTAACAATGGTTATGTGAACGGCTAATAATTGATGTTAGCCAGAATGCTTGTATTGAGGATTTTTCGAAAGGCCTACAGAGGGTAGGATTTATAAAATATTCATCGCCCATGATTGGGTACGCGGTTCGCAAATTTATGCATATAAGCGGCACCACTGAAAACTATTTTAACCAGGCTTAGAGATGGGATCGGAGAAGTTACACATTGTAGTACAATAGCCATTTATATGCACCGTTTTATAATGGGTAATCCAAAGCTCGTGTATTTGAATTCATTGTCATTTTCGTTTGAGAACTGTATGAATAATTTTCGTTTTGTAATGAGATACAAAACGCGGTGTATCTACTTTGCATGTTGTAACTTTTTCTTAAGTTATTTTTTGCAGCGTTTGCGTTTGCATCGTAGGTACCTAGTGATTGTAGAAGTTGTTTTCGGTATCTCTAATATTGAATAGATTTTATATTGTTACTTTTAACACCTTAAACGCCATTTGACCGACAATTGAATTTCTATTGTGTCTCTTACCAGATGGTGGGTTAGTGCCATCAGTGATAAATCCATAGACTACCACGCACTAGGCCCGCGTGGTGGTTTATGGTCCGCTCTGGCGTTTCCTTATATATTGAAGGCTTTTGCCCCAGCATTGGGGACATAAAATGAGCTGTTAATATGTTGTTCGTGGTAGGGCTTAGCGATGGGTCGTTATCGTTTTTTGAAATCACGAAACGAAAACGTTATCCGTTTGTAGATAACGTTATTAAATCTATCCATTTTTGAGAACTATCTATTTCCACAACGTCGTTAACTGTATGAATATTAACATTTTATGTTGTTAGCTACTGTTAATGTTTTCAATTAATTTTCCTTCGTACTTTACCAGGCTTAGGACTGTCTATATTGCTATATTGCAAGTGAAATATGAATAATCACACTTATGCAAACGTCAAAATATAGTTTCGTTCATTCGCTCACGCGTGAACAAGCTGTCTATCGTTTTGTCGTTTACTTAAAGTGTATATTCGCTCGGTTATATAAGTTTAGAGCGTTGCGGAAAATAGATAGTTTTTTTGTCGTTGGTTACTAGTAATCGTTGTTCAGCCAAATAGATAGTTGTAATAGTTGTATTCTAAGTATCTAAGTTTAATAACGCCCATCGCTGGTAGGGCTTGTTTTAAGTCAGATGCAGCGGTTTTTACTGAAACTACAATGCTCTTTATGTAGGACGACTTTTACATAGTAAATGCATTTCATTTATTAAATAAAGTAAAAAACGTAAATAAATAAAGAATATTTATTTTTGAATGGTCCTTCCAACAGCACAGTGGCCTTAACCTTGATAGAGAGTTCACAAGAAGTCGTAAACATTCCGTTAGTTTTGATAAATAAATATCGGAATGCGTCGAGCATCGAACGTACTTTGTTATTTTTATTAAAATTTTATGTATTTTCATGTTTACATTATTTTCATGCTATTGAATAGTAGCCAAAATAGGCACTACACATCGAAGATTCGTGTCTTCAGTTAATAAGAACCAATATCGTTACTTACAATTATTGTATATTTGATTTTTTAAATAACAAAATGGCAATTAATCATCATTTTTAGTCACCCATCCGATGACCGACTTTTGCGAAAGTTTCTTAATGCCAGCAATTGCAGACCGGGCGCATTGACCACTGCGCCACCGAGCTCCTCTTTAAGATCATACGTTATGACGCAAAACAGTGAATCTAAGTATTTCGCATCATCATCATCATCATCATCATCAGCCTATCTTAGTCCACTGCTGGACATAGGACTGTATTTCGCATGTATACATAGTATTGGCGACTCTGCTCCGGTCGTTGTATGCGATGCTGGGCGCGTCTTAGTTTGTCGGATGGGCTCTTTTTTATTTATTTTATAAACAAAACATTACGTTTTACAAAAAGATGTACAAGGAAATGTAGTTTAAATAATATGTAGTATTCATTTCGCTGGCTGGTTCACAAATTTAAAGTCGCTCAGCGAGCTATGGAAAGGGCTATGCTCGGGAGTTTCTCTAAAGGATCGACTTCGGAATGAGGTTCGGAATCAGCAAGCTGAAGTGGCAGTGGGCCGGTCATATTAGCCGCAGAACCGACAACCGTTGGGGTAAACGAGTTCTCGAGTGGAGACCGCGTATCGGCAAACGTAGTGTGGGACGCCCTCAAACTAGGTGGAGCGACGATCATCGCAAGGTGGCTGGCAAAAGCTGGATGAGAGTAGCCGTGGATCGTGCTCGGTGGCGTGCACTTGGAGGGCCTAATTCCAGCAGCGGACTAGTATAGGCTGATGATGATGATGATGATGATGATGATGATGATGATTCATTTCGCTATTAATCCACTACCCTGCTATCTAAAACTAGGTCAATACAACATTAAGTCTAAATTTGTGAGATACTGGTGCCTGAAATAGGTTTCAAGGAGAAACCCGGTGCTACAGGTTAGCAGGCCCTACCCTCGGACATCAGACAAAAATAAACTAGTCAGGTGAGTCTGGACTACTGACTGTTTATGGTATCGATAATTATTAGCAATCGATCCCTCCTTGCATCGTAATCCTCAATGCTGAGGTTCGTGACGACCTGGAAATAACCTCTCCCTCACGATGTTCCGCCATTTGTTTCTGTCCGAGGCGACGTGGAGGGCATGGCAAAATTTGGTGTCGAGGGTGGTGCGGTGCGTTGATTGAATATTAGAACAGTAGAATCACATTAAGTATATATATGTACCTAACATATTGTTTATCAAATATATTCATCATCATCATCAGCCCCTCTCGACCCACTGCTGACCTCTCTTTATTTATGCCATTTGTCTCGATCCTGCGCTAGTCTGGGCCACGTGCAATCCACTTGGTGATATCGTCAACCCATCTTGCAAATATATTACATATTAGCTGACCCGGCGGACTTCGTACCGGTTTGACAGTTTATATGACAACAAAACAAACAAATCGTTAATTAGTTTACGCCGGAAAGCGTATCAAACAAACAAACAAACGAGCAAAATCACTTTCGCATTTGTAATATAAGTAAGGACGTGTATTTTTATTTTATTTTTATAAGACAATATGGTACTTAACGTTCATGAGTCTACTTTTGATTACAAATTGGATACTAAAGACATTTTCATTTGAATATTTTAAGTTGTTGTTTTGTTTATAATTTAAGATTTTCAGTATTAATTTTATTGTTGTTACAAAATTCAAAATTCAAAATTAAAAATCATTTATTCAGTTTAGGCTACAAGTAGCTCTTATGAATGTCACTATGCCATCCATCGGTTCGTAAGTCTACTCTGGGCGGGAGATCTTGTACTGAGAAGAACCGGCAAGAAACTCAGCAAGTGTCCAGCTCTTTTCTCCCTTACAGGGTTCATCATAGCAGAACACTTTCCATTACAATAAACACAAAAATATAGAAGACAACCACAACATGTAAAAAACAAACACAAAATAAAAAATCTACGTTAACAAATTTACGTTCCACGAAATTGCGTTCCTCTCGTCTCATAAAGATTAGTTTTTGCGGATGTACAAACGCCTGCACACATACTACCTACCACAAACTGTCAAAATGTGCAGGCGTCAATGAAGTCCCGCCGGCAGGACAACTACCATCCATCAATGGCGTGGAAATGACGTATGCCAGATTCATCAATATCGAGTGGCGTCCTGAATGTGTCCTGAACTAACAGCCGACATGCGATCCATTGTGCTGGAGGCCTATTCTCAGAACACGGTCGTCGAATATCGATCTTAGGTAGCTCGAAAATAGGGGAATCTTTAACGTTGATTGGGATAGCAGTTAAAATTGAAATAAATACTTGAATGGAATCTTTCGTTTACAGGGCCTGTAAAAACATTTTCAACAATGAAGGGTTTGAAATGTCAGGATAGACTAAATAATGATAAATAAAACCTGAGTAGAAAGTGTGTCATGACTAGCTCATTTTATGTCCCCACTGTTGGGGCACGAGCCTTCCTTATAAATGGATAGGGAAAGAGGGCCGTAATCCACCACGCAGGCCCAGTGCGGATTGGTGGTTGTTAACGACTGCTTATGCTGCCTATACCAACTGCTTTATGTGTCACCCAACCGATGACCGTCCTTTGCGAAAGGTGCTTAAACCTCAGCACTCGCATTAACCGCTGCGCCATCGAGCTCCTCAAAAAGTAAAGAGTATATAATTGTTTTATTTCAATGTGTAGTGCTGGCTTAAACTTTAGAAACAATACAGTTGGAATTATTCCAACTTTTATTAAGTGACGACAAGCAAGTTTCGTTCGTGTATTAGTATATTTTTCTACAAATTATTTATATCCCTGTACGTAGAAAGTTTCGTAATTAAAATCTGAAGTTTGTACCTTCATCATCGGCTCATTTTATGTCCCTACTGCTGGGACACGTCCCTATGGATGGATAGGGAGAACGGGCCATAAACCACCACGCGGTGGATGTCAACTGCTACTAGCTGCATAGCCGGGCCCATCGGTTCTACGTGCCTTTCGTTTCACGGACCTTTTTGTATCTTAGGTTTATCTTAGGATTCCTCAGGCCTCAGTAGTTGAGGACTCCAGGTGAAGTGCACTTTTACCTCCGGCCTTATCATCACTTAACATCAGATCGGATGAATTCCAATAAACACGTAAATTTTTTTTTTCTAAATGAATAAAAACTTGTAAGCTCTTTAAACTCCGGAGGGAGAAAAAAAGCTTCATAGATTTCAGTGTTACGAGTATCACGTACGTCGACAATACGTTTTGCGTAATAGGCTTGCGTGCGAGCATACACGTGTAAGCCTCTGCAAAGAGGACTTATAAGAGAACTCAGACGAAAGTGTCGAGATAAGAAATCAAAGGAAACACTTCTATGTATATTCACATTCACATTCTACTTTTTATTACCTATTGAGTTACTTCGATATCAGTAAGAACAAAAATGGAACATGATTTTTGTTATTAATGGTTATTAACTTTTCCTCTAACAATAGACAAACAACAATGACTTAATAACCGTCACTGTGGTCTGTGGTTAGGATCAACGGTCTCAGACCCAGAGTTCCTGGGTTTCATTCCCAGTTACATGTTTAAAATTGGTTTGTTTGGTGGTGGTACTATCCTATCTAAATATTAATTTTTTATTTTATTTGGAAAACATTTGGCAGGATGTTGTGAAATGTCCTGCCTGCCAAATGTTTTCCAAAAAAAAACACATGAGGAGCTCGATGGCGCAGTGGATAACGCGCCCGGTCTGCGAGTGCTGAAGTTAACAACTTTCGCAAAGGCCGGTCATCGAATGGGTGACCAAAAATGTGTCATCTCGAGCTCCTCCGTGCTTTAGAAGACACGTTAAGCCTTTGGTCCAGGCTGCATTAGCAGTGGTTAATAACCACCGCGCCACACTGGGCCCGCGTGGTGGTTTATGGCCCGTTCTCCCTATCCATCCATAGGGAAGTCTCGTGCCCCAGCAGATAAGCTGATGTTGACGAAATGTGTTTCGAAAGGATGAGAAATTACCATCTTTAAAGTTTTTGTAGTAATAAAAAAATAGGGGAGCATATCCCAGGAATTTACATCAGAACCTACTTTCCCTTTGACCGATCAAACGAGCTGAACAGTATACCCGTCACACCACCGCTGTTTACCTTACATAATTTATGGAAATCGCGCATTGCTCATCGTATTGAAAATGTATATTCCCTATAATAATTTACAAGTTTACGCTGCGCTGTTCACCGATGGTTCTGACTTTTCATTTCGCCGTAAAAACAATTTTGGCACGTTCCCCCGTCTTAGAACGACTTCCGATAAAAAAGTAATAAGACTCTGCTGACTGTCAACAGTCGTATCTTATAGCGTATCTGAAACTTGCGGTATAAAACATAAAGATATAATTATTTTTGAAGAGATGTCGTTATGATAAGCTATAGGTAAAGGACGATGACCAAATTAGTACGAGATCCTAAATTTAACTTTTTTATTTTAAGTGCTAATTGCTGCACTGAAGCTGAATTAAATATTAATAAAATACAGTGAAAAAATTTAATGCCTACCCGACCCAGCCAGGAATCGAACCTGGGTCTTCCGCAATCCGGGCGGCTGCACTGACCATTACGCTACCTGGAAGGCTTACGTCAAAGCACTGAATTATTTTACTGCTTTTTGATATTTTTTTGAAGTGAAAACTTCTTTAGCGGCGTTGTGCACTTTTTTTGGAATGGGTAAAAAATGTTAAACTCGCGTCAGGACACGTGACCGTGAGGACACGTGACCTGATCGAAAATTCGTAAGACGGATGGAGAGTAGAGGAATGGGTAAAAAAATGTTAAACTCGCGTCAGGACACGTGACCTGATCGAAAATTCGTAAGACGGATGGAGAGTAGACAGCTGGCGCGGCGTAATATAAATTTTTAATATAACTTAATATAACTTTTTAATGTAATATAAATTGTCATGTTTGTGTACGATAGCCCAATAAATAAATATTGTATTCTACCACATAAATGAGAGTACTTTTATACTGATAATTAAAGCAATTCGTGCAAAATTATTCCCTAACCATTCCAAAATATCAAAAATGCACAACGTTAATATTCAAGTTTTCACTTCTGCCGGCACTCCCAGAGTGCAACCCGTCGTTTTTACTGCTTTTTAGCGGCAGAGTGCCATGAGCCATCTATCCAACGGTTATTGCAACCGATGGCTATGCAGACTCATCTTTACAGATGAAATACCAGAATTTTTACAACACAACGCTATAGTAAATTTTACTTTTTTATTTTTATGTGCTAATCGCTGCACTGAAGCTGAATTAAATATTAATAGAACCCTAGACCCTGGCTAGGTCGGGTAGGCATTTAATTTTTTAACTGTATTTTATTAATATTTAGTATGAGATCCGTCGCCCTCCCGTCCAACGGATATTTTATGTATCTTTATGGACCTATAAAAATATTAGAAACCACTTTTGACTGCAATATAATTTAATAATTTATAAAAATAGACCATAAATTCTTAGTTAATTTTTTATTTATATTTATTTACTTATTTCAATGATGTGTAGCTCAAGGTTTTGAGATATATCGCCACAGTGAATATTAATAATTTTACTGTGTTTCGACTTGGTTTCGACTAAAATATATATATCAAATGTTGGTTTGGGGGAGACGTTTTTTTTGACGCATCGTCCAAATAGTTAAATCGTCAAAATATCAGTTTTTGATTGTGAGTCATAAGTATTTAATTAATAGTAATAGTATTATATATTTAAGTAATAGTACTAAATAATGTTTTTATTTACTATGTATAAAAAACTACAATAAAAAAAATCTACACTGTTTGATAAATGTACTTACGTTAACTAAAGGATTCTATATTGATACGAGTAACTACTTATTTTCTCTTTTTTTTTCTTTCTTTTTCAATAAATTATTCGTATATTTCGGGCAGTGCCCGTAATAGTGTTAGTAACAATGGTCTTAAGCTAGTATTAGTAAAATTAACAATTTAAAATTTGTAATTATGTAATGGTATATATGGTTGTTGGCGCGGGCGATGTTGTAATCTATAGTGGACTGTATTTTTTGTTGCCGTTAAGTATAACGCCTAGTAAGGCGAGGTTTCGAACTGCGAGGGATGGCGACAAGGACAATGGCTAAACAGTTCGATGGAAAAAAAGGAGGGAATACCTTGATCAGCAAGCGGCAGTAGGCACCACGTGTCTGGCAGGCGGGCGAGCAGTCTAAACCGGCACCAGGTTGGTGGCCGGTGGATGAACTTGCCTGGAATACAGACCTGGACCACCAGCGCGTGGTATCTCACAGTTTTAAGACTCGTAACGCGGTAATAGCTATCAAACGACCAAAAATGGAGATCTCCTCTAAGTGCGTGCGGCCATCTTTTTTAAACTATGTCATTAGACTAATTCGCGATTGCAGCCGCAGCGACCTCGTTGGCGTGAGGCGTTCTATATTGTGGTCTCGCTCTTGTGCGCGAGAAAGGTATGTATTGGAGGGAGATGGGTAAAGGAAGCTAGTACAGCGCCAATCAAACTATGTACTTTTATCAAATAGGAAAATATTACGATAACGAAAAATGCATATGTAACTATTTTTGCGCGACAAATTTAAAGTCACCAACTGGCGCAACCAATGGTGAAATACAATTTAATAATATGTGGCCATAGCCAACCTGTCCTTACATAATAACAGTCAGTTCAACTATAGCCACATACTTGCGCAACACATTTTTTTAAATGAACCTAGATAGGGGAGGTATAACGCCCCGCCACAGTTTAAGAATGCTGTTGTGACTGTCCCGAACCCTGCTCATCACAGATGCTATTTTCTTCCTAATGATGGCGTGGAAGCCATCAGTTTCATTCTGAGCAAACATCTCTGTGGCACTACAAAAACGAGGCAGCCCCAACAGCATCCTAAAAGTATTGTAATACTGGACGCGTAGTGTATCTATCGACTTTTTGGTGTAGTCAACCCATAGATTGTCCGTTTAATGTAATTTTTGCTTTCCATTATATTTGCAAACAACTCAGTATTGGTAACAGCATAACACGTTGTGTGCCTTTTTAATAAGTAGTTTTGTTTTATTTAGGAATGTACGGGTAAGCTATGATGACGAAGGCTGACGATGCAAGCCCACCTCACCTGGAATCCTCACCTACTGAGGAACTGGCTACCTTATCTCTTACTGTCGGTAAATAACGTTTTGTCGACAAATCGTTGCACCAGCAGCGGCTGGTTGATTATCCGGATGCCTAGGACACCTTTACTAAGGAGTCTGCGTTTAAAATCATTTATTTTATAGCTAAAGGCTACAAATAGCTCTTATGAATATATTATGTCACTATGACATCGGTATAAACCGTTAAACGCTTTATTGTTGAAGAAAAAGCGGCCATTTTAATAAAAATGGCCGCTTTCACCCAGTATTCCCACACATGAATAAGAATTTATCAAAGGAAATTTGCTTTGAGTTGAGATGAAATACTTCAGCCAAGATTATTATTTACAGGCGAGTTTGCCCGCAACTTCGTCCGAGTATGAACCCGCATCTCGCAACTCGGAGAGTATTTTGAAAACTATATTTTCTATCAAAATGTAAAATATAGCGTAACGTTGTAATATTTTGTGTATATAAATTTACACAAATTTTGTTGGAAACAAATTACATTACAATTTAGAAATTGTTGAAAGAACTTTCAACGAGCGGGATTTGAACATGCTTACAAAAAATAGTCTAAGTTACTTAGGTATAAGGTTATAATATCTAAAACCATTTGTATAGGTGAATGCGACAAGCTACAACGCCATCAAGCGGTAAATTCGTAAACAATAAAATTTAATATCTACATTGTAGGTACGAGTTTCTACACAAATATTGATATGGGTTACGGTCAACAGATTAGCAAAAAAAGGCCCCAACCTTATATTTAATTTCACATTAAACAGTCACTTTTCTGTACAATACCTTCTCTACGGATGAATGAATGATAAAAGTTAAAGTCCTCACAACAAAGCCTTTGAAAAACAAATAATGCCTACGGGGCATTCGGCGAAGCACTCGTGAAGTCTAAACAGAACCGAATCGCGAATCCGCTGGGGGCCAATCAAGTCGATATTACGAAGATTTACGAAGATAATTTTATTCGGTATTATTCGGTTCACTTCGGGGTGGAATAATAATGGCGGCAGGTTTTGTTGTGTCGTCAAAAAATAATCTTTAATTCTTGCGGTATTGTAATAACAATAATTGTATATTGTTGTCATTGTTATTACCCACTACCGCACCGCACTGGGCCCGCGTGGTAGTTTTGAAATTTTGTCATACAAATTTTCACTTTCGTTCATCAAATATAATCAAATAGCGGACACAACTCGCAGTCTAGGTTAGCATATTGAGAAAATTCGATTCCGAATACTCCTTTTCTCAATTTTTAACTCTTAAGCTGAAGTCGCCATTATTTTTTCCTTCGGGCATTCCAATCCCTACCATTGAATTATTCCGGACGGATCCTCTATATCCGATCCCTTGGGGGATTGGTAAGGTTATCGTGGTTGTATCCGAAACGTGCAAATTTTGTCAAGACTTGTAACTACTTATTCCACATAGGTCCGTCCGTATAAGGAAGTTCGAAACTATACCTGGGACCTGATGTAAAGGAGAATGCCCATCGTAGTATGGGCTTTAGTGACGCTACAAATTATTTTTGTACAATGATGATTTTTATATCAAAAATCAAGTTTTTTATTTTCATAAAACCCTGTTAAATAATTAGCCTTAACTTCTCCGACGAGAAAACCCCATATTATTTAATAATTAAATTCACTTCCATTTAATTTGATTTTTTTTGACATGTCGAGTTGTCGTTGTCTCCTCAGTGTTGCCATTTTGTAACAAGCAAATCGATTTGTCATAATATAATCGATTCACTTGTAGTTATTTTATTAAAATAACGAGTTGGTTTATGTTTATGTGTCAATGCGACAGTTGTCGCGAAAAAAGTAGTCGGATCTGTATGGAACTATGTACAAAACTTCGAACAAAAAACGATACCAAGAATGGGCATTCTCCTTTGCTAACTTCGATATTTAAATTTCTTAAATTTTGTTTTTATATGTTATGGTTGCATAGTGACCTTCATAAGAGCTATTTGTATTGATACTGTTACTGCTCTGACTCAGGGACCCGCAGTGGGTCTTTGCCTCCGATAAAAGAGCACGCCATTATTTACTTTTTTTTGACAGCTCGGATCAATCGGGCACCTCTAGCTCTGATCCTTAGCATCTCCAGATTCTTAGTGACTTGTTATTTGCTGGCTAAGAGCTATTTGTAGCCTAAACCGAATAAATGGCATATTGTTTTCTAAAGTTTACGCGAACACTACACATGGAAATGAAGCAACTTTTACGGATCTACTCGCGTTTATTTTACACACCATTTGCAGAGTCCGTGGTCACAGGGAGAATGAGGTGTTGGTCGTCTCATAATTAGTTAGTAGCTTGTATACCCTCATTTAAATTTAATCAGGTGCGTTCTGTTTTACGCAGAAAGAGCTTACAGTATCTTTTGGTCTGCCAGTAAAGTAATGTGTAAAATAAACGCGAGTAGATCCGTAAAAGTTGTTTCATTTCAACCGAATAAATTAATTAAATTGTAGACTTTAAAATTTTGGATTTTATCTGCGAATTATTATTTTGTTCTTTGTAACCATTTCTTTGATGTTAAAGTAAAGTAAAACTGTTCATTCATTATTTATAAGTTACTAAATGACTAGGTGGAGCGACGATCTTCGCAAGGTGGCTGGCAAGAGCTGAATGAGAGTAGCCGCGGATCGTGCTCGGTGGCGTGCACTTGGAGAGGCCTATGTCCAGCAGTGGACTAGTACAGGCTGATGATGATGATGATGATGAAATAGTAATATCATAAAATATCATATTCTATTGTATTATGTTGGTGGAAATAATGTCGAATGGTTTATTTGTATTAGAAGACCTACCTCTACTAAAATGTTTGATTGAGATACATTTTAAATCTGTTGGTTTGGGGGAGGGTCGGGGGACGATTTGACATATCGTCCTTGCTAGGTTGAGCAAGAGATCTAGTCTTGTTAATCAGTAAGTAAATTAATGTATGTGTATCTTTACGTTTCTTTCAACAAAAATTATTTGATAAACAATATTGAATTTATTAAAATATAGCTTCAATATCAACTCTAGTTTTACAAGCAAAGCAGATAATTCTTTGTATGCACATCATGGTAACAAGCTCATTGCGTTTGCTATCCGATGCAAATTATTCATTGCCGTTTTCCATCTTCAAGATGAGGTAGTTGCATAATTTGTGCATACAGTACGCTTAGCTGAGAGAATTTGCCGACAGTGTCTCGATTATGTTATATCAAAACGTTTACAATCTGTGTGCGATGTGTGCTTGTGACCTAAATTTTGACAATTTGCAGATTTGTTTGAGACGTTATATCAGACTTAAAGCTCAGTACAAGAGGTTATTATTGTATGAGCCACAGTAGCGGGTTCACAACTAACTACCTAATGATATTTTAGTAATCCATACCTATTTCAATATAGGTACCAATATTTTAACATTGATTGAGTTGAATGAACCATGAATACATAACAGATTGAATGAATGAATGAATGAAACGTTTATTGGCATTCAACATACATAAACACAAAGTTACATTGACAAGAATAAATAAAGGTATTTGTAATTTGTACATCAGACCGATTGGGATGAAATGTCAAGGGAAAGAAACAAGTGGAAGGATTTAGGGACACCTTTGCCCAGCAGTGGCAAAGCAAGGCTAAACAAATAAACCATTTTAACACTTTACACGCGGCTTCGTTTGCGTGGGTATGAGATTTTTTCACTCGCGTGGTTCCCGTTCCCGTAGGAATATTGGGGTAAACAGTATCCTATGTGTTAATCCAGGTTATAAATTATCTGTATGCCGAATTTCATTCAAATCCATCCATCCGTTGCAGCGTGAAGAAGCAACAAATATACACACATTCACACAAACTTTCGCATTTATAATATTAGTGTGATGTTAGCAAGTAATGAAGCATTCTATCAGTAAAATAATTTTTGGACCTGCAATCTTTCAGTAGTTTCTGAGATTACCTTCCTCAAACAAAGAAAGTTACAAAGTTTAAATCTTTATCAATAATAAAGAAGAAATTAATATTTTGACCGTTTCCAAAGACCTAGGCGATACCTAAGTTTTAGGTAACACCTGTTTGGTGACGGTTTTTTTCTGGCTGCTGTCACCTAAAACTTGGGGGCGTTAATAAAAACGGGTACTTACTATCAGGTTACATCTAACTGTTTTAATTTATAATGTAGTTGTATGTAATTTATTTTTTAACTGTTAATAACGTAGCTAGCGTAGATTAATTCCATGTTGCACAAAATATAAAGGTTTAGCTCTAGCAAATTCGTGAAGTCACTCATTCTAAGCGTATAATTTGGATTTTCGTGCAATTTGCTTTCCAGAAGCTCTAGGGATATAAGTGAGCACCTAACTAGACCAGAAATTCAGCAGTGTAGCAATTTGCTACTTTTGACAGAGTATAGAAAGTAGTATTTTTGCATATTGCTCTGCATTTAAGAGGAAAGATTAGCCTTTTCTTAATCTTTCCATACGTAGTTTTATTTGAATGAATTATATTATTTATTTCGAATCTAATATTAATCCATACAATTTTGTTAGTAAAATATTGGTTTTTATTAAATAATAATATTTAACATAGTTATGATGATATAAATTATGTAAATGAAGACTTAGAAACCAAGTCCAATTTATACCAGGATTTTTTTAAAGTGATAATGCCATTAAGTCATTATTGTATCGCACATGGTTTGTGTTATTTGTCTCAAAATTTTGTGTGTAAAGGAACGCCCTCGTCAAAATAAAATTGAGGTAGGTATGCAAGCTACAAATTAAATAAGATACGACCTACACTTCAGTCTCTCTATGACCACGGACTTGTAAAAGGTTTATCATAATATTGTACGATTGTATACAATCGTCATCATACGGTATACCGTATATCAGTATACAATCAAATGATATTATGATTATGTATTGAAACGCGCGTAGGCACATTCGTAAAAAGATTTATATAAATACTGCCTCAATCAACCAATGGCCTTCATAAATTATCAACATTTATTACAGATGACTCGCGGCGTTGTGTCTGTTGTCACGTAGTAAGACAACGTTTGTGCATCAAAATCATCAATGCAGTGTTTGCATATTTTATAAAACAATACGAATAAAAAAAATTGTTTTTTATGAAATAACCCCGGTTGGTCGATAAAGCAAACCGTTACCTATATTTTATACAAATGCTATTTTCAATTATGATAAAATAAAAAACCGTCCAAGTGCGTGTCGGGCCACGCGCAGTGTAGGGTTCCGTAGCCCATCTCAATAATGCGGACTCTGAGAAGAGGGTTTTTATGAACATTTATTTAATTATGGCTCATATACTTACATGTAGATACTACCGGTTTCACACACCTGACAACGTTATTTAAGTAATAAGGAATTTGTACGCGCCAAGTACATTTTATAAGTTGGTCGACTGTTACTCGTAAACATGTAAAGCCTACTTAGCTGTGATAGTTTTCCTTTTAACTTCGTCATATCTACCGTGAATTTTTTCACGTATCTAAAAACAACCATTTGGCTGGCAGGGGGGGACACTGGACTCTAACAAAATTTTGCACTTTAAAGCTTAATAGTTCACAAACGCATGGCTCAATTAAAAATCTGTATCCACAAATCCGCAATATTTTTGAAATTGCTATCCATCGTCACCTCACACTATGGGGTAGAAAAGAAAAAAAATACATCCTCACTTCACGTGTAGGGACCTCCCCTACACGTGAAAACCTAACAAAAAATATTTATCAAAATTTTACTTCACCACTTTGTCGGCGTGATTAATATGTATATCCATGCCAAATTACAGCTTTCTAGTACTAAGACTCTATGAGCTAGCCTGGGGACAGACAGACAGACAGACAAACGGACATGGCGAAACTATAAGGGTTCCTTGTTGACTACGGAACCCTAAAAATAGAGCGATATAATAACCTTTTCCATAGTTTTCCAACCAATTCCTTTATACATTATATTATGAGACAATTTCACAGCAACATGGCTGCAAACCTCCTTTGCATAAAATGCACTTGTCAGGCGCTGACATATCCAGTTACTTTCATCCTCACACAAGAATTTCGAGACACAGAGACAGTTGTGGCACGCGAATATTTATTTTCGCTGAAAATTCAAGCGAAGTCGCTTTAAAAATAAGAGGAGCCAGTATTAAACATATTTATCATGGCGTGAAACTCGTAACTTTCTGTTGGACTCAAGTGTAAAGAGAATAGCGTTTTGATAATTCACTTCTCTCTTCGTAAGTCTCTGCTGGGTTTTCTTAAGCAGTCTAGTGGTTAAATGCTGGTGTCAGATCCATATATTTTGAACCGGGTCTTGATTTCCAGCGGGAGAAACATCATCGCTTCGTCTCACCTGATGGTAATGCCCGAAAAAGTTATATGTGGAAGCGTACTGCACCCAAAACCTGCACCTTAGCAACTGCGGAGCTGGATATATGCTACAAACGTTGTTGCTATGGCGACATACTTAGGCTAGATGGTGGTGGTGAGTCAAACTGAATCTTACCTCCATTCAAATCGAGAATACAATATTAAGTGCCTTGTTCTGGGATATATTAATGAATATTAATGCTTGATAATGGCTGTTCAATACAGTAGGCACAGACGCCAGCACATCTAGGTACCTATTCAAAACTGTCAAATTTCTTCAATACATTTTCAACCATATAATTAAGGCATAAAGTTCAAAATCTATTTTGAAAGAAATTTGGCAGTCTGTGGTAGGTTGATGTGCCAGAGTAAGGTCAGAATAAGGTCCGAATAGTTATTCCGTGTTTTGTCTCTTTTACTCTAAATTGAAATGACGTTTACATGACGGGAACAAAACACGGAATAACTATTCGGACCTTATTCTTTGTTTATTTGTACGGCACTAAGGGTCTAACAAATAAACAGAGAATAAGCTCTGAATACTTATTCAGTGTTTTATCTCTTTTACTCTTATTTGAAATGACGTTTAAGTGACAGAAACAAAACACGGAATACTTAACTATTCGGAATTTATTATTTGTGTATTTGTAAGGCACTAACCCCCTTATTCATAAAAACTATTTAAAAATTATTTAAATTAATTAGTTAAATATTGTGTTGTCAACGTCACACAAACGTCATTTTGAATTTGAGAAAAAGAGACAAAACAGTGTTTAACTAAATTTTGCTCAAATAACATTTATGAATAAGGGGGTAAATTAATAAGATTGTTTTAACATTAATGCTACAAGCGTTTCAACAATGCTACAAACGTTTAAAGTAAAGTAAAGTAAAGTAAACAGCCTATGATTGCCCCATTACTGGGCAAAGGCATCCATCATTGAAATCAAGTCATCGCTACAATTGATGGGCAATGGCTTAATCACCACGCTTGCCAAATACGGGTTGGCGATCACAAACCCGGGCTATGCATCGAAAAATCCGAAAATACATTTGGACCGCGGGTATCGGGTCGAGCGCTCTGCCACTCGGCCACCGAGGCGTTTAAATTGATGTAACTATGTCATAGGAAAAGCGTGTTCCTCGCCGCTCGTCGCTTGCTGCTCGCTTTAAAAATTAACGTAGTCATAAAAAAACTTGGAAATTGTGTAAATGAAACTTAAGAGATGTTACTTTCTTGTTTCGCGGACACGTTTTATTCTTATACCCACGGGAGTTGTGGTTTGAACTCATTCCAGATCGCGTAATTCTCTGGCGTGAACAATATTTATAAGATGTTTGCGCCAGTTGATTTTGGGGAAACTCAAGTTCGTTATTGCTGTTCGCGAAAAGACTGGCGAATAACATTTATGATGATTTACGTTTACAGTTTAAAATATAGCCTAGGTATCAAAAGAGACAGAATACCTATATCATGTTGCTAAAAATCAAGCAGGTTTCGCATTTTCGTTGGATAGTAGAGTAACTTTCGCTTTGCCCATAATATGTTAGTTAGGTAAGTAAAGTGATTTGCCTTTGTAAACTCTCCCACTACTGGTTTATTATTATTATTTGAGGAAGAACATATTAGCAGCTCAATGCCTTAGAACAATAACAGTTATTATTCTGAGCTCAATGCGCTAACGATTGTGTGTTATTTGATTTAGATTATTTATCCAGCCTGTTTTAAATGAGTTTATTGACAAAGAACTTATGACTTCTTTGGGAAGTAATTTCGATAATTCACATTAATAAATATTAGGTAGGTGTTTGCTTTTTAAATAAAATGTAATAAACCTATAGTGTATCTTCAATTTGTCAGGGGTGCGAAACAATTTGACCTTTAAATTGTGACGTGGGAGCGCACAGGTGGCGGTCAGCGGGCCCGTTTTGTTGTGATTATTGTTGACCCTCAGGGTCTGACCCACATCAAACCTAGGCGCTTGACAAGTGTTTTCAATAGGATTCTGTGAAAGCTTTCCTGGTAATACATTCCTCCTAAGTAAACACTTAGCAACAAAACTGAAAAGGTTTTCAGATTGGAATTTGATCCGGACTTGATGCCCTACTTATTTGACTATGCAAAGATTTTGATGTGTAACATCTTTCCGCTCGCTTTCTATATAAGCAATTTGTGAGAGTGATTTCGTGAAATGGGACGGAAGTATGTGTAACAGTGTAACAGGAAGTCGGGGAAAAGCGCAAGCGCGCGCCATTTTGTAAATTTAAAATCGGTATTAAAAATATGACATATTATTATTATATGTGATATATTGTGTCATTTGACTATCAAAGATCATTCTGATATGTCAAATGTCTTCTAATGAGTATTTACTGCATTTATTTATGTAGGTAATAATACCTAACCCATTTTTTTCAGAATATAATGTTAAAATTGCTTATTACTAAGGTGAGATGTCAAATGTTACTCATCATATGCGACTACTGTAAGGCTCGCTCGTTTTTTAATGGTATTTATTTTCTATTTTGATTTGCCTTTGCTGTGTTGTAAAGAATTTGGTGTTAGTCAATCATTACTTCACTTTGGCTTTTTTGTTATTTTTTAATAACAAATGCGGGTTGCACATTGTCAATGGTGATATTGTAAATTGTTTTCTTTGTTTCATTATCATGAATGAATGAATGAATGTTGTGACACAATGTAGGTACTTATAAATAATTAAAAATAGTTACAATTTGGCGGTTAATACCGCTTAAGAGCGATTTCTTCCAGACAATCAGTTTCTTACTACCAGCCCCCCAACCGCCTAACACTCTCGCTTTCGATCGCTTTGAAAGCGAGGCCCTCGCCTCGCTTTCTAATATAATATCGAAATATAATATCGAATAATATAAAAAGCTATAGCCTATAGCTTTCGATATTGCTTTCATATTCCTTTCGAAATGACAAGATGACGCCTCCTTCTCGCCTCGCCTTCAAAGCGATCGAAAGCGAGAGAGTTAGGCGGTCGGCCCCCAGATCTTTACTAAGATCCCACGTAGACTTTTTTGAGAGAATTTAAAAGGTGATGTTGCTCTGTTTTAATTTATTTTTCAACGCTCATGCACGTTCACAAAAACTTAACATATAATCCACGATAATCCACAATAATTATATTCATCATCATCATCATCACCGTGGCCTAACGCACTGCTGGGTATATTAAGCCTCCCATTTTTTGCGTCACCTCCTTCGACCCTACGAATATAAATCTGCAAACACGACTCTTCACTTACCCGCCAAGAACCCTTTGTTACCACTTTTCCCATTCCTGTTGAAGCGTTGACGGAACCAGCTGACAGCTGACAGCTCCTGTCACCGTCTAGTTTTAATACACGAACAATCCAGCGACAACTGTGAATGATTTTCATCCTCATCGCTACAATAACAAGGTTCATTTTCACTTCGGTAGGTGTCGTAAAGTTTGTCTGTTTTGTCTGTGTTGGTATTGTTTACCATTTGTGCCCGCGACTCCGTTTGCTTGGACTTTATCGTCTGCATTGTCTTGTTAAACATAGTCAATCATTATAATATCAATAATGATAATTATATCAAAGAACTTAATATTATTCATTAAATCGCGATTACTAACGGTTATTCAAAACAAATTATTGAATGTTTAAAAATAAGCAGAAAAAAAGAGTTCGTTCTCTACTTTATGCATGTCCCCCAGAACACGTCCACAAATATGTAGGTAGGTAGTCTGACTTATGTAGGCCTTATTTCAGATAAAATCGCTAATATCCTTAGAAAAAACAAAATCTACGTTACTATTAGAACATACCAAAGTGTGCGTCACCTTTGTAACGGTAAAGATCGTTTAGAAAACTCAAAAAAATCCGGTGTTTATAAATTAATTTGTAACGACTGTGATGGGGTCTATGTGTAGGTCAGATAGGCTGAAATTTTGACATTAAATGTACGGAACATATTGCCGCGTATAGAAATAACAAATGCCAAACAGATAAATCAAATTTTGCAAAACATTTCATTGATACCGGCCATTCCTTGTGCGACAGTTATATTATTTTGCAATAAAAGTTTGTAATAAAAGCTTCCGATTGTGTGTGTTGGAGCAATTAGAAATAATGACACATAATAATGACAGTGATGCGCTGCTGAATGATCAAACAAATTTAGTTTCATCACCATTATTACGTATTGTCGCGGGTAGTACGTCACAAATGTCAAACGATGGCGCTTTATAAGAGGCCGCGAGTAACACTCTGATTGAGTAACGCCAACGTCGCCTCCCATCCACGGGAGGCGACCATTCCGTCAGCCCTTCCAAGGCTATAGGCAACACCAGGGGGTGTTAGTCAGTAGGAGTCTGACACAGGCTAGCTCAACTAGGTCATGTAGTATTCATCTCATTCATTCTCCTCCCACCTCCGGGTTGCTAGTTTTAGAAGGACTCACCTTCCGCCCCATCGGCGGGGTTAAAAAAAAGAAAAGAAAAGCGTAGCCGTAACAGTTTTAGGAATTTTCTCGTATTTTATCCTGACTAGAGTGGTGACGGCTGTCGGATCAGATGCGCTTAATTTCTCGTTTACTCTAATTTGAAATGAAGTACATATATACTCTCACGTCCTTCTTCTAAAACGTGGAAGATAGAGCATTTAAGTCACCAATTTTGTGTAAACGCATCGTTACTGACCTCGACGCCATATTTAGCATAATCTAAGTAGGGCTTCAAGTCTTCAAAGTCATTGACATCAATGATAGGTTGCTAGCCGATCGCCTGATGTGTGAGCATCTTAAAACCCAAGGGCTCCAATGAGCTAAGGGCAAATACCCTTAGTCAGCTCATACATAAAACAACAAAAACAACAAGAACAAAAAAAAGACGGAATATCTATTCCAAGCTTATGCTCTGTTTATTAGTAAGGCCCTTAAGGTATTACCTGCTCAACCAATTACAACGTTTACATAACCACAGAGCCTAAAGTTAGTCAGTCTCGAGCCAAGCCGAGCAAACAATGCGGAAGCTGTAGGGCTGCCACAAATACATCGACAAACAAACAATCGTATTTTGATTAAAAATTATTTAGTACCACATGGTTTGGTGTATTTTATAGCACGTAGATGGAAAACTATACGTAATGCGTTTAGGGTTTAGCGTTATGTAACCTGTGTAGGTATACGTCTTGTGCAACGTGTGTTTGAATGCTATACGTAATCTTTGGGTGGTATTTCTATTATTCTTATATAAATCTTACTAATGCTAAATAGCATAAAGTGACGTTAATAAATAATTATTAAAGTTAATTATCAGTCAGTTGATGTGTCAAAAATAAATATCTGGGTGTGCAAATCTTGTCCAAGGACAACTTTTCCAATGCTTGCCAGCATAAGGTTTGTGCTTAAGGGGCTGTCATGTGGCCCCGTGACGCAAGGCGGGAGATGGAGGGAATGCTTAACATTCTCCAGGCGAATGCAGCTGCTATAGACAGGCAAGGGGCGCAACCTTTTTTTGGACCCTTTTTGGATCTTTTTGTTTTTTGTTCTAGATAGCTCGGCAAATAACTCCATCCGACCTGATGTTAAGTGGAAATGGGTCCAGACGCGAAGATAACTGGTGCAGCGTGAAAACGGTAGCATCAGTTAACCTCACTCTGCCAGCCCACAAGGTGCTTCTTCACGCCTTTTTTGAAGAAACCCATATCATAGGAAGGAGAGAAAACGTGTGCTGGTAGACTATTCCATCTTTTGGAGGTGCGACAAAGAAACGAGCCACCAAATTTCTTTGTGCGTGATGGGATATCTGAGACAGAAAAGCGGTAACTCCGAAGAGCAGCACGTGTACTCCTATGAAGGAAGGGAGAAGGTCCCAAATGTGTAAGCAATACTCCACGCAAGACCGTACTTGTGTCTTGTACAAAAGGCACAACTGGTCCGGCGTACTCTGTTCAGAATACCGAGTTTTCGTGAGGCTGTTTTATCACGGCTTCGAGGTAGTCCCTTTTGTTCAGATCGCAGGGAATCGTCATACAGAGCATGTTGATACAGCTCTGCAGACTTAGAGATGTACCTTGAATGTTCAGAAGGCAAGAACGAAGAACATACCCACTAAATACGCATACTAACTACGTGAATGCGGATGGCGGGCTGTAGTAAATCTACAAGATAGTCTACTACAGTCTACAGTGCTGTTGGCAACCCTAGCAAGCGGCCTGTCTGGATGAAGTGGGTATGCAGAACAGTTGTGCTGCATCAACAGTTGTTAAGTTCAAAACAACAATAAAGCGACGGCACTTGCATGATATCTTAGTTAACTTTGTAGTGAAATCAGGGTGGCTCAAGAATCTTTACATATTTTTTGTTAATGTTTTTAGAAAGCCCCAACGCGAAACATAGTAGCTATTCTTTTCTCCCACTCGATGATGACCTACAACTTTATGCACTTCTAAAACGCGACAACCCTAACATATTTGGTCAGTTATAAAAAAGCGAGAGAACGGAAGAGAGATAGCTTAAATATTATTTTATCTTCGAGATTTCCAACCGATGATGCTGTTGCTGTGCCCTTGTTTAAGCCCGTCACAGGGTCCGTGGTCATAGGATTCTTACATCAACCAAAGATTCTGAGACCCCACCATTCTGATTGCGATGAAAAATAACTTGCGACTTTAAAACGAATTATGTCAAAAGCCTGAACAGGCGACTTTAAAACTTTAGCAGGGTATTAACCTTACTTAATCACCCGAAAAGAAGTAGAACAAAAGCCAGGATTTGTACAAAGGCTTAATTTGACAAAGCCCGAGAACCTTTTTGTTGGACATCTGTATGTACTTATCCTTCGTCGAGTCGGTGCTCAGTACGTATGTGTTAATGTGACAAGAGTCAATAAGCTGAATGGCTCCTCGGGGACCAAGCTGGAGTGCAAACAGACGATGTCCCAACAGTAGTGTATTAACTATTATTAGGATCCGTAGTTTCTTTGTATAGTTATGTGTTCAATTTGCACGAGTAGATACTATACATACAGCCTTTTTGTATAAAAATAATATGAAATTTGATGACTTGAGTTTCTTTGTCACACTTCCACACGGTGGAATAGTTTTCCCGCATACGTTTTCCCTCCTTCGTATGACAATTGGGTTCTTCAAACGAGGCGTGAAGGGGCACCTTGTGAGCCGGCAGGGTGAGGGTGCCTGATGCTGCGATGTTTTCTCGTTCACTAGTTGGTTTTCGCGTTTGGACTCCATTTTCATTAACATAATAAATTAAAAAATGAGTCTTGGTTATTTAATTATATTCTGTTTATTGTTTTCTTCTAACTTATCTTAGTATTGTTTTTGCTACTCTTGTATAATGTATAATTTTGTATGTATGTAAAATCATTAAGGAGGACCGGGGCTTTACAAAACGGGCCTTAAAGCTTAAAGAGAAACTCCAACCATTGTTTGAAACATCACAAATAAATAAAATTTTAAAATTGAATGGAAATTTTAAAATTTATTTATTTATTTATTATATCAGGTGCAGTTGAGGCATTTGCTTTGTGAATATTTTAAATTGGTTTTGGGCTTGAGCTTTTACGAATCAGCAAGTGTATTTCTTTTTTGTGATGAAACGATGAAGTCCCAACCACCAATCCGAACAGAACCCAAGTGTTGGTTTATAGACCATTCTCCCTATCCATCCAAAGGTAAGGCTCGTGCCCCAGCAGTGGGGACATAAAAAGAGCTGATGATGATGACGTCATAAAAACCTTATTACAAAAAGTGGTATCTTTTTGAAAGCAATTTAAGTCCTGCTTTTGGGATTTAGGGCTACCTCCCTAAAATACTAGGAATAAGTATCTTAAGGAGACCGCCCGGTTGCTGACGAGCAGTAGAATGTTGTTATAACAATATCAGCTAGTTGGAATTTCAAACAGCTTGGTATAATTAAGTCTTAGGGAAGCATGAAATGCTTTATCCAATATACAAAGCTTATAATACCTAAGCTACTGTCCACAAAACACACATTTCGTCTAAAAGTATGATGTATGGCTGTCCCTCTCCAACGTTTGCGGAAAGAAAAGGATGGAAGGTTTGATGCCGACATAAGCAATTTTAGGGCCCCAAATGTGCCATTTAGCACCCGACCTATTTGTAGGCTTCATAAAAAGGGAAAAGGGTGATTTGTTATATAGTACGAAAGTTCTTTCGATAAATAAACAAAATTTTTAATTTTTCATTGTAACGTAATTCGATCTTTAAAATATTATATTTTCCATTGCTTTATATTTCTCTACACTCTATCGAGTTAGTATCCTAAAACATCCTTAACTTCTAAGTAAGACTCGATAGGTGACAGATGTCGAGTAAAACTGTCACCTAACTAGGCTATGGGGTCTACTAAAACTTAAGGTAGGTACGTTGGTAAATGGGCATTAGGTCGGGCTTTTTTGTAAAGACATTGCTGGACGTCTCCCGTGGCCTTTACAGCGTTACCGGACTTTTATAAGCGGCGAGAAACTCAAAGACCCTCAAGCCGGATGATCAAACATCCTCAGATAGTTACTAGAGGATATGGCATCAATCATGACGGCAAGAGCTGGATGTGAGTAGCCGCTGATCGTGCTCGGTGGCGTGCACTTGGAGAGGCCTATGTCCAGCAGTGGATGCGTGTAGGCTGATGATGATGATGATGATGTAAGACGGGGGCCTTCTACTAGATTCTCCGAGATTAGAAAACCCTTCAGAAGACTGTTAGGTACGAGCTGAATATATCGACGATGAAGTCGTCAGTTAAGTGCCACTGCCAAAATTTATGGAAGTGCTAACTGGTTCAAAGTTTTACAGCAACTTTTAATCGCTGCGTCGAGTTTCCCGCCATAAACGGGTTTGTTACTCTCTAGTAGTACTCAAACTTTTAGTAACCACGTTAAAAAAAAACTAATTTGCGTGTGCAGTTCTCAATTAGTTTACACTAGATTCATGAGCAAATTTTACAAGTAACATTTGTCATTTACACGCACAAACAATTTTTTAAATACTGGTATCAAAAAACATTACACACATGAACGAAAATTTTGATAAACGCATAGTTTGATTCTAAAAGATAAGCAAACATAATCAACATTTATAAAATATGCAAATAATTTTTAACGCCAATTTTGTTGCGAACAATTTCGGCGGGCTGGTTAGAACCACGATAGCTCAATTGGAAGAGCACCTGACGCGGTATGTCAGAAGTGTGCAGGTTCAAATCCTGCTCTTGGAAATTTTTTCAACATTTGTGTTTTTATAATCAACATTTTTCAGAAAGCACTAGGAATGTTTAGAAGAAGGAATAAACAAGAGTAATGTAAATGTTTTAGGACTTAAAACTGAAACTAACACATAGTTAGTTTCAGTTTTAAGTCCTAAAACATTGGCAACATTCCATTGCTTGCCATTAAACAAAAACACATTATATCTGGCATGTTTTTTATAGGTTCAAGGAACCCTAAAAGGGTCAGTTGACTCGTTACCGTTCCGGGACGATAACTTGTTGTGAGCACCCCTTATAACACCATCAGTGTGCCGCGCTGGTGTTCCTTTTTATTAACTACGTAGAACTAAGAGCTATGTGTGTGTATATGTTGGTATACACATCATAACATGTTTGTAACAGCGTAGAAGTGGTTTACAAAAAAAATGCGGTGTTCATTACCTCCTGAGTTTGTTAAAATAAATTAAATAAATATGAATGCATAATGAATTAAACATTATGATATTTTAAGTAACGACCACAACTACTTTGCCAAGAGTAAGAACTCTGCCAACGACTAAGGAGAAAAATTCAACATAATGTTACAATATGGGGCGTTGACAACAGACTACAATAATTAATTCCAGAACATTATGTCTTCCTAATTGTACCAAACGTTGATAAAATTTAAAGTTCCACACAAAAAGAAACATGGGACGAGTTGACGAATGAAAATATTATTTATTTGAAGTTCTTTAAAACATTTTATTTGACTCAAGCATAAATCTATGTAACTTAAAAAGCGGTTTAAAACACTCAATTGACGGAACAAGTCGGTTTTTTTTAATATTTACAATTTAGTATACAAAAAACCTTTTCACACTTTTCAAAATTCCAAAAAAAGTTTTTAGCCGATTTTCAAAATTCAAACGCTCACACGTGTCTCGATAAATTCCTCAACTTTTGTTACTATTTACATCTCGATTCTCTCAAAATCCTTGGAGCTATGGCCAAAAATACCACTCAGGCGATTTGCATCTGATAACCATTTTCAGTGGTAAAATAAAAATAGCGAGTAAAAGAACAAAACACAAAATTATACAAAATTAAGAATAAACAATAACAATTAAGTAATCAATTTATAAACAAATTATAATTAAAATCAAATAAAAAATAAATTTCATACAAAACCAAAATTTACATTAAAATCGATTTCGGGTTACAAACAAAGAAGTTTAAGAACAAAGTTAAAATAAAAAACATAAAATAAAGATTGAAATTAAGTGAAATCTAGATCAAGAAGCATTTTAATACAATTTATCATCACTGAAACAGGCTTTGAGCTTCATGGCATTATCAGCAACTACGTCTATCGTTTCCGTTATAGAGATAGCATTGTGGTTTAGTGTATTGTGTTATAGTGGTTTGACAATGTGCAAAAAGTTTTCAACGAGTTTTGTTACCGATTGTACTAGTAATCATGAATGTACAGACGCCTGCAATCTACCTATCCAAATCTGTCAAATTTCTTCAATAAATGTTCAACCATATGTCAAAGACATAAAGTTCAAAGTCTATTGAGAGAGTTTGACAGTTTGTGGCAGTTTTTATTTTATTTATTTTTTTATAGTTTTTTCTATAGTGCTTATAAAAGAACAACAAATCAGTGACAATGTTTTACTTACGAATTACTTTGACAATAAATACGTCCGCGTCTGAACTCGTGGTTACCCCCCAGGTATGTGAACAATGACATCTCTGATTGCGGTAGTAAAACATTTTAATATAAACATTGTCTTATTACATATGCTATGAATATTTTTTTGTTTATTCCCCTTGCTATGCATACCTTCAACCAGCATATTATAACTTTAATCCAAAAAAAGAGCACCTTTAAATTCACGAGACTACTGACAATGATCCCTTGCCATAAAGCAAGATTTCCCTGAGATAGACAACGAATTATGTTAAAGTCGTGACCCATTTAAATTTAATCAGGTGCGTTCCGTTTTACGCAGAAAGAGCTTACAGAATTTTTTGGTCTGGCAGTATGGTGTTGGGGCTGGGATTTAATAAATATTTTGTATGATGGGATCCCAGGCTGGTGGTAGATTTCAACCATCTTCTTTATTGAAATTAGGAATTAGATTGAAATTTCATTTCAATGTGTAGTGTTCGCGTAAACTTTAGAAAACAATAATGACGAGTAATTCCGTGATCATGGCCCATGCAACTGTGCCGAAATATCGGATACTCACATATTATAATAAACATAGAATGTATTGAATCCCGTTAATAATTACTCTATTGCAAGTGACCATGATAGTTTTAATAGTCTTTGTATAACCTACCTACTTATTACTGTTTGAAATAAATAAATGATATCTAAAACATACATTCCCCGTGTGGTGCTGGGGGTAAAGATTTGCACCACCCCATCTCTTCCCGTGGGTGTTGTAGAAGGCGACTATGAGACCATTCCAGAGGATGGGCAGCAGCGTCTCTCTGTGATTATTCTCACCTTACTGCGATCGCCAACCCGCCTGCCAAGCGTGGCGATTATGGCAAATTCTCCTCAAAATTATTTATCCTTGAGGGAGGCCTTTGTCCAGCAGTGGACGTCTTTTTGGCTGAGATGATGATGATGATGGTGAAAACATACGTTTTATTTTTATGCGCGGGACGAACGAGTTCTCGCGTGCCGTTCCCATCAACATACCGTTATAGCCTTAGTTTAAATTCTTAAAACAGATTCTAACGTCTCAAAAATCTAGTAGGGAATAGGGAAATGTTTGCGTGCGTATCCCCTCAAAAGAGACGCTGAAGACGCTCGGTCTCAAAAATCTTGTTACGCTGGAATCAGGCAACAACGGCCAAAACTTTAAAAAAAATGCGTGTGCACTCGTTACGTGCGACGAGGCGTGCGAATTTCTGCTACATTGCGCGTTATACTACGGAAATTTTAGTCGACGGTAATAGAAAGAACGAAGTGGACTGAGAAATTCGCCTCGCCGCAAATCGCCATTGGTTTTTGACAAGCGGTAAGGTTTGTTGAAGCGCAGCGAAACGTAGCGCACGTGTGTAACAACGAGCTTAACGCGCAGAGAAACGCCGTATCTGAAATCGCCCTTAGCTTGGAATATACCTATTGATTAGTAGAAGCCTTTGCCAAATCAATTTAAAATTAACAATATTATAACAATTCGCACTAAGATTATATTTTAGGGATGCTGAAGCTAATTATTACAGACGCTACGGACAAATAAATATGATTTATCATTGATCTTCAAATAAGTATTTGAGTTGTAATTTCACGGACTTTGCTTAACTCCTCCGAAACTTTTATTCGAAACGCGGAAAGAGGACTTTTGATGAGGTTTCTACGGAACATTTTAATAAAAGGCTTTTTCGCTGGCTGGAGTTTCGGCTTCATAAAAATAAAATATAATATATATTTTGCTCAGTATTAATCATGGTACATGTTTTAGGTTATAATTAATATAATATAATAATAATAAGTAAATAAACATATTTTGTGCAGAAAGCTCTTAAAACGTTTATCCTAATGTTGTCAACATTATTTAAGAACACTTATCATCATCATCATCAGCTCATTTTATGTCCCCACTGCTGGGGTACGAGCCTTCCCTATGGATGGATAGGGAGAACGGGCCATAAACCACCACGCGGGCCCAGTACGGTGCGGTAGTTGTTAACGACTGCTAATGCAGCAGGGAACATCGGCTTTACGTGCCTTCCGAAGCACGGAGGAGTTCAAGATGATACATTTTTACACGGGCCGGCAAAGTGAGGTTAACTGATGCTACGTTTGTTTTCACGCTGCACCAGTTTCTTCGCGTCTGGACTCCATTTCCACTTAATATCAGGTGGGATGGAGTCATTTGCCGAGCTATCTATAAAAAATGATATATTAGTGTTCTTAATAATAATTTTTGAAACATATTAAAATAGAAATAAAAATAAAAATTAATTATATGATTTCATAAATATAATTGCAAACAACATGAAGTATAACGTGTTAGTAAAATTCAAAATTTATACCATGCTAGGTATATATGAGTACCTTTCTGGTACATGAGGTCACATGAGTATATTTCTGGTACATAATCATCAATAAAAATCAATTATCATCGAAATTAATCAATAATTCAATAATTCACATATCAATCAATCAAATCAATTATTCAATAATTCACAGTACTTCACAGAAAGTACTTAACAGATAATTTTAAACCTAACGCCAGTACTGAATCTACCATCAGTTTTGATTTTGGAAGAGAGATAAAAAGAGCCTTTGACCGAGAAGAACTGGTGAGAAACTCATGAGACCTTTTACCTCTCAATATTTTAAACCAAGTTACAATAATTCTTCTACTTTAACAAAGCTTCAGTAAGTTTTAATTCGGTGACTTTTTGCGCAGTCTTTTATGCCAAGAAACAACGAGGATCCATACCCAACAACTCCTATTCTAAGCAGAGTAATTTGTTACAATTCTCTCATTCTTCTTTAACATTTGTGAATGACAAATGAGCTCAATTAAAATGTTCTTTGCGACGGATTCGCCCCTAAGTGGTATACCTTCTGACACACAGATGATAAGGATTGTAAGTAACTCTCTTAACTGAGGACTAGTGACCGATATTGAGGAGAAAGAGGCCTTTTAGCCTATATACTGTCCCACTGTTGGTCAAATGCCTCCATCAATGAAATAAAGTCATCTCTACAATGATGGGCTTAATCACTACGCTTGCCAAATGTGGGTCGGTGATCACAAACCCGGGCTATGCATCGAAAAATCCGAAACACACTATGCCTGACCTGGGAATTGAACCCAGTACTTTCAGGTATCGAACCACTTTGCCACTCTTCCTCGTCAAAAGTTAATAAAAAAAGTAAAAACCTAAAATAAATCGTAAGTAGTTTAAAGGCTTTTTGGCGGGAAAGTGAAGAGCCATGTCTGCGGTTTTGTTTTATTTTCAAAAAAAATATGTTTTTTCAAATATTAATGTGAAATAATGGTGGATTATTAACCGTTAAGTGTTCGTGAGTGTGCATGAGTTTGGTAAATGAAACAAAACAGTGCGACGTCACTTTTCAAATTGTCTCAAGAAGTCCGCCCGAGGACTTAGTAAAGCCCCACATCTTCACTGAGATACTCGAGGGGTTGGGGGGTATATCATTTCTCACTTCTCATTTCTATTATCATTCATCATCATCATACAGAAAAGAAATATTGTTAATTTATGTATTACTTGTTAGAAAAATTACTTTGACACTGGCTAAATGTGCTAATCGCACGAAGCCATTAATAAAAGGAAAAAAAAGTAGTTTAAATTCTATTAAATATATGTTTCTTATGAATCAGATCAAGCTTTATAATTTTTAAGTTTAGTTTCTTGGTATCTTTATTATTATTTTAAATTGTTATTAACATTCACAATTCTGTATTTATATCGCAAATAAAAATAGCACCTTCAATTTCCTTAGCTTAAACTCGAACTCACTAACGCCCGAGTTACTAAATGACGTGGTCGTCATTACTTTCCACCAAGAATAAACTTATAAATGATTCAAGATCTGTCATCATCATCATCATCATCATCATCATTATCATCATCATCATCATCATCATCATCATCATCATCATCATCATCATCATCATCATCATCATCACGGGTTTTGTGCTCGCATCCAGCGACTATCTGCAACCTTCACCGACGTGTCGATCCATTTTGTTGGAGGCTTGCTCTAGATCTGGTTTAATATGGGCACACATACGCGCCCGAGCACGCGCACGCACACTCACACACATAGACACGCACACTTAGCTTACAAGCAATATAGCACTTTAGCTTCATAAAATATAATAAAAATGTAAAAACTGGCCCAATATTGTTTTTTTTTACTAGCTTGGGAGCCAGGGTTTCGTAAATTGTATATGTAAAATAAGTATAAGTTTAAATAAATAAATAAATAAAATAAAATAAATTGTTATTGGCACTAGGTTACGAGCGAGCCACGCTAACTCAAATGTTGCATCACTCTCTGGGGTTATCTATTATTATATTATATACTAGCGACCCGCCCCCGGCTTCGCACGGTTGCAATGCTGATATTATCAGTGTTGCTCTACTATATGCATGTATTATACATATAAACCTTCCTCTTGAATCACTCTATCTATTAAAAAACCGCATCAAAATCCGTTCCGTAGTTTTAAAGATCTAAGCACACAAAGGGACATAGGGACAGAGAAAGCGACTTTGTTTTATACTATGTAGTGATTATTAGGAAATAAAAAAACTATTTTATCTATTTATTTCTTTTGTTTACCTGTCATAAAAAATACAAAATTTTGTTGAACAGACAAAAGAACAGTGTGTTGCAACGTTATGAAGAAAAAAAAACACAACTTTGTAGAATGAAAATGTTGAGGAACGACCTCGTTACTTGTCAAAGCAGTGACGGATGAAAATAATTTTATTATTTTAATTTATATATTTAGCATCAATTATAATACATTATCATGTAGGCCTAACACCAACGTCTATCTAAATCTTTATATCATTCTTCAATACGTGTGTACTACCATAGACTTTACTTTACCACTTTTTTACGTGTTTGATGCCGATTTTGATGAAATGTATTATGTGTGTTTGAGTGGGTCTCTGGATGGTTTCGATTCACAATTAAACCTAGTAGAATGCGCTTTAATACAGGTGTTTACTTAATCGGACGACGACGTCGTGAGCGGGCCACTATAATAGTAGTGGTGTGAAGTTTTTGACATGCTATGTCATCAAATCTATGAAGTAATATTTTTCGATTGATAGTCCTATTGACAACCCTCGCCCACGTCCGATAATCAGTGACCGATCCTATAGTCGGTGAGAATAAAACGTATGGAACTATATATTGGAATTTTGGAACGCACAAGTCGTATTAAAACGTCGGCGTAAAAATCGGTCCGATCAGTCGGTCGTGGGCTCTCGTCGCGAGCCCTCGTTCTTATGGACGTTGTGGCGATGATTTTTCGATGTTTAACCATTTTTTGATCCTCTGAAATCTTTTAACTGTTATCGAGAGCCCCTTAAGGTGCGTCCAGAGTCCAGACTATAAGACATGTCATATATCATAGTTATGAAGTTTTATTAGTGTAGACGATAAATATCAATAAAATGACCTTATACTTTTAGTTTTGTAACATGTCATATAGCATTAGTGACGCGGCTGAGAGGTCTAATGGGCGGTGCTGTAAGAATCGTAGTAACAATAGACACTTATGTGGCTGGAACGAGCACGTCCGTGATGCCCATCGGGTGGCCAGGCGTAATTTCGAAATGTGGGTAAAATTTAATCGGCCTGCATCTGGTTTTGTTTATAACCAAATGTATGAGTCGCGTAAAATCTTTAAAAGTCGTCTAAATTGGTGTCAAAAAAATCAGGTTCAACTTAGAATGAACATTTTGGCTAAACACAGATCGGAGAAAAATTTTTGTAAATTTTGGAAGTTTACAAGGGAACTTGAGGGTAAGCCTGGCCGCCCGGTGAGCGTTGATGGGAAAAGCGAGCCGGTGCATATTTCTAATATGTTTATGGAACACTTTAAAGTGCACTCCCCATTGGGCCCTTCGACTGAGTCTGTTGATGCTGTCCCCGGATGTCAGGAGGGTGAACGCCTTGTTTGCTTTACTGCTAGTCAAATAAGAGCTGTACTAAGGAAAATGAGCGGTGGTAAATCCCCCGGACATGATGGGCTCAGTATTGAGCATTTCAGACACGCTGGGGTTCACCTACCAAGGGTGCTGGCCATGTTTTTCACAATGTGCATAAGTCACTCGTATCTACCACACGACTTAATGAAAACTATCGTGGTGCCTATTGTGAAGAACAGGTCGGGTGATGTCTCAGACAAGGGGAACTACCGTCCCATCTCGCTAGCAACCACCATGGCTAAGATTTTGGACAGTATGCTTGATTCCTGCCTAGAAAAGTTCTTAAACATACACGACGCTCAGTTCGGTTTTCGGCCCGCTCTGTCTACGGAAAGCGCAATCGTAAGTCTTAAGCATACTGTCCAATATTATACTGACCGAAGGACGCCGGTATACGCCTGTTTTCTTGACCTTTCCAAGGCTTTTGACCTTGTGTCGTACGATGTCCTTTGGGGTAAGTTGAGGGGCAGGGGTGTGCCGGTGGAAGTTCTTAATATTTTTAAATATTGGTATGCTAATCAAACAAATTTTGTTAGATGGGCCAATTCGCTTTCGGTGGCATATAGGTTGGAGAGCGGGGTGAGACAGGGTGGGCTGACGTCTCCCAAGCTGTTCAATATGTACATCAATGACCTCATCGTCGAGCTCAGCAGCATGCGCGTCGGTTGTAGCATAGACAGCATTAGTATTAATAATATAAGCTACGCCGACGACATGGTGCTGCTGAGCCCGACGGTGGGTGGTCTCGCTAAGCTGCTGAGAGTTTGTGAAACCTATGCGGAGGCGCATGGGCTTAAATATAATGTTGGGAAATGTGAATACATGGTCTTTAAGGTTGCTGGTAAATTCCCAGAGAACTCGCAAAACATTACCCTTAACGGCATGAGCATAAACCGCGTTTCTAAATTTAAATATCTGGGACACTACCTTACCGACGACCTTAAAGATGATGTTGACATTGAGAGGGAACGGAGGGTGCTAGCGGTCAGAGGTAATATGTTGACTCGCAGATTCTCCCGGTGCACTGAGCAGGTTAAAATAACGCTTTTTAAAGCTTATTGTCAAAGTTGCTACACGGGAAGTTTGTGGGTCAATCACACCAGAAGGTCGCTGGACGCCCTTCGCGTCCAATACAATAATATCTTTAGGATGATGTTGGGGCTGCCTCGCTTCTGTAGCGCATCGGAGATGTTTGCACACTATCGCACTGATGGCCTTAATGCCATATTACGCAAATAGACGGCATCCCTGATCCGTAGAGTGCGGGACAGTCCCAATAGCATCCTGATGACTATAGCTGAGAGGTTCTCCTCACATATGGGAGAGTCTTATAAATAAAGTTTTAAATTAATTAGTTTACTAACAACTTTCTATGTATTGTACTACTAACAGATATGGATCAAGTTATCCGAAATAAATGGTTTTTAATTTTTTAATTTTTAAAAAAAAAACATGTTACTTAATGTAGACTCACCTTTATGGCAGTTCAAGTAATGTGGCGGTTCTCCTGTCACGCTTTCCTAAGAAAATAGCACCAAGAGAGTCGATTCATAGCATAACCCAGCATTGCCAATAATCCCCAATCCGAGCGCGAGATTAAGACAATACTCAATTATTGTGACGATGACTTGATATCAATGATGGAGTTTTTCCTTGTAACTTAACTTCAGAGTTACTGGGCAAAGGCATTTGCCCAGTAGTGGGTCGAAAATTTACTATACTTAACTTTTTTAAGCAACTATGAAATAACTTCTTCTTTATTGTTACTATCGCGATTCTTCATTTATACAACTGCTATTGAATTGTGAGGTGTACCGCTCCCTAATAATTGTATGCAAACATCATCATCAATACTGGTTTGATTGAATTGAATAATATATAAATTTATATTCCAATTGGTAGAGCTTAAATTTCGATTTCTGAACGGCGGCGGCATTATAACTTTTCTAATTTCCTGTTGATTTACACTAAATGGATTTCAGTGTTATTTAACTTATCGCTCTTTGATTATTATCTATGTCTATAATATAATCAAAGTTATAGCTATAATAACGGATAACATTTGAGTAAACGATTACAGACCGAGTAAATATCTAAAATCCGCAAATGATGATGCGTGAATGAGTTTTATGTTATGTTGTGTTTGCGTGTGCGTGCGTGCGTGCGTGCGTGCATGTTTGTGTTCGTGCGTGCGTGTACGTAATACATGAAATCATATCAATGTTTCAATTCTTTTCAGATACGAAACTTACAAGGCTACGCTAAAGAAGATTCCGGCCACCCGTTTGTCCCGGCTTACGGAGGCACTCGCCAACTACGACCCAGTGCTCAACGAGTACTTTTTCGACCGGCACCCCGGGGTCTTCGCGCAAGTCCTCAACTACTACAGGTATAGCTTTAAAAAGTATTACCAAGGCTGTGATTGATTTAGTGATTAACCCTAGGAACTTTCGAAGTCTGACGTCTAACATCTAGATAACAGACAGCTAGAAAATGATACCGTGACCTAAATATTCTGGGGTTCGTTACCTAGCGGTCACAGATGAACCTTATAAGGAAATCTTTTCACAAGTTTAGTAGTGGACACGTATAGTCCATGGAATAGTATACGTTTAGAATAATTGCATGGAATTTTGTATGTAGTAATTAGATGAATTTGTTAAATACCTGGTTCGCACTCTATGAGCTACTAATATTGCTATTATGGTGGCCTACTAAGATTCACGATGAGGGCTAGCCATTTGGACATTAAAAAGGGTCCATCGGCTAAGTACGGGTCATCGCGTAGGGCATTAGGTTAATATCCCATTAGTTTAGATAAAAGCTATAAATCATGCGCTCGTTTAACTGGATCTACGGTTAAAGTAGTAAAAAAAATACTTGTAACTGTTTTTGGAGATGATGACAAAGCTTATAATAGTCGCATTACTAAAAAAAGTCTACGACTTTGAGACTTGAAATATAGCGAATATGGAAATAGAGACCTGCCATGCTAGTTCAATGCGGGCTATTTAATATTATTATTTCTTATTTTTACCCGTAATCTCCTACTAATGGCTTTCTTATCACCTTATCAGCTAGAGCTGCCGAACCGTAACAATACAACTAACGTTAATTTTATGGCGACATATTTCGATAAGATTTATTATAGCAGACAAGCTTTACCACCAACCAAACCGAGTACACAAACATGTACCCCCGCTGGAACGGGACCTCTAGGTATAAGATGGTGGTCTTAACCACTAGACCACAGAGGCGGTCAAAAGGTGTTGAGGTTGGTGGGATTTTACGATTAAGATTGAACTAGGTAGAGAAAGCAGCTTAGGACATGGGCAGATAGAGATATGACCTACTGATGACTATCTTGGCCATTTAAAAACAACAACCGGGAGTAAAACATTAAAGTGCCTCCCGAAGCACGACCTTAAGACCGTAAATTTTGGTCACCGGTTACCCGGTATTACGAAAGCTACTTTACTCTTTAAAATCGCAACCCGAAGCGAAACCATCGAGCTCTTCTTTAAAACAGTATTGCTTTAATTTCATAATACAGTCCCTCCTAAATAATCTTCTGCCAAAAAGTTTAGAATGCCCAACCGTCTGCCAAAGTCAATGTGACCCAAAAACCAATAAATTGATTAATACTCAATAGAACCTCCTGGCCCCCTCCGTTTGCTTCCACAAAACAAAACAAACAACTGGAGCTAATCACTCCATCGACGCCAGATGCTATTATTGTAGGTCATTACTCATCGGGGAAACCGTTCACGCGTCAACCGTACTGGAGAATAATACCTACTATCAAATGAGCTGATTATACAACGTGTAACAGAAAGGTGTGGTCAAAATGAAAAGATCCACAATGTATCCGATCTAGAGCTTGTAGTATGCAGTTATTAAGACATGATTATTAACTTTAATTTGTTATGCAATTTTCAATTGAATAGTCACATCAAAAATTTTAATATAAAATACAGTGAAAAAATTAAACGCCCACCTGACCCAGCCAGGAATCGAACCTGGGTCTTCCGTAATCCGGGCGGCTGCACTGACCGTTATGCTACCGGGAAGGCTGACGTAAGCGCTGAATTTTGTCACTGCTTTTTGATTTTTAAGTGCTTTAGAGCGACATTAGTGCCATCTATCCAAAGGTATTTGCAACCGATGGACCGATGGATAGATGGGATTATTTTTCACTGTATTTTATATAAAAATATTTAATTTAGCTTAAGTGTAGCAATTTTTTTTTGTTTTAACTTTGGTATATAATATATTATTATCTACTCACAACAATAAAATTTATTACAGAACAAAACTTAAAACAAAAAAAAGAAACAACTTAACTGAACTTAAAAAAACCAAAGAAATAAAAATAGCAAATTAAAAACTAAACGCCTATAAATAAAAGATGTCTCTCAACTGTGGGCTCATGGGAACGGTCCCAAGAATGCTGGCAACATTGCCCCTCTGGATTCAATAAGGCGAGCACTTAGCTCTTTAACAAGTTGCCTTGCCTCCGGCCCCCATGGACCCATTGTTTCCACCGCAAACGGAACATATAAATAATTACGACCCAGGTTCGCGTATTTGTGCCGTTTGCGATTTTCAGCGCTTACCGCAGCAGCCCCCACATGAAGAGAAGTGGCGCGAACATGCGAGGGAGCCACGGTATCAGCACAGGTTGCATCCCACACCAACGGCCTGCCAAGCTTCCAGGGCCCAATGGTCATTCCGTCAGGTCTCTTGCCATCGCTACGAGAGATACCAGCTGGCTCTAAGACAGCCGGTAAACCAACCGTGGCAAAAGCACTGCGGATGATGCTGTTTAATGAAGAGTGGCGTAACATACGACCAGCACTACGAACGCATGAGAGGCCATGGTGGCCTAGGTCGCTAACAGCTTCCCCACATACACAGCGGTGAGGGTGGACTAACCTGGCGCCTAAACGGAGGCAGACCGCTATAGTGAGGGACGGCCCGTCCAACAAGGTACCGACATTGGCTGATGGTAATGCCTGGAGCCAGTGGCCTGACTCTCTCTCAGAGACGGCAATGAGACGAGCGAGCTCGGCCGTGTCAGCCGATGTGGATTTAAGCCCCTCCAGAACTTGCTTGCATAACGGCTCGTCCCATTGCTTCTGTAATTGTGGAATTAAAGGTAGATTTGAATTTTGAGAGGCGGATAACCAAGCGTTACTAGCATCTGCCTTGCACGACAACTCTACGGAACCCAAAGATGGGTTGATAATCTTCCTATAGAGATTGTTCGTGCTATGAGCAGATGACAAAAACGCTGGCAGGGCCACGCTGGACAAATTTCTAATGCCGAGGCCTCCGAAACGTACAGGAAGTGATGCCTGTAGCCAAATGCGGTCGTTCATTTGACAATTTAGAATTTGAACAAGAGTATTTTTAATTAAATTATCTAGATTGGACAATAGTGCAGGAAAAAGCCAGAGTTGGGAGCATCGAAGAACATAAGTAAATTTTGGAACGAAAAGACAAAAACGTATTATAAATAAGGCCATGTGTGGATTAATTTGGAATAAACGGTCTGAAGTTAAATTGAATTTAGCAATCGCTCCGTTTATGAAAGCCGGGATGGCAGCATCGAGAAGCGGTGCGCCTAATAAAAATAACGAGTCATCTTGGAGAATTTTGATGTTGGGGGCCAGGCGACTGAAGTCAGTAACTATATCTGCTCTACGGTTCGGGGCCACAGAATTTGAAATGTATAATTCACACTTTGAAAAATTTAGTTCCAATCCTATATTGCCAAATTGGTTTATTAAACTTTGTAGGTCCTCGAGAACTAAACCCGATTTGTCCCCTAAAGTGCCGTCATCGAGGTACCAGACATTAAATTTAGAATTTAGATTCGAAATTATTTGGTGTATAGCTAAAGAGAAAATTGCAGGTCCCAGAGGATCACCCTGCTGGCAACCAACGGCGGAATGTAAAAGATTGTTACGGTGAATCAAATTTGTTGGTTCACCGTAACATTGCCATAAAAATTTATATAACATGGGAAGTTCCTCTTTTACTTTTGCCAGCAGAGCACCCCTGTCCACAGAGTTAAAGGCATTCTTTACATCCACCTTCAACAGCACTTCACCACCATCATTCAGCAAGAAGGTGCGAGCTGAGTGAACCGCAGCCTCACAGCCACCCTTCGAGCCAAACCCAAGCTGAACTGGCTGAAATTTGGAAGAAAGGTCAGAAAGGATGTGCTTGACACAAATTTTGGAAACAATGCGCCGGATGGTACACCCTACAGCGATAGGCCTTATCCCGCCGTCTTTCTTTTTTAAAGCACATAGGTTAGCGCCATAGAGTATACCGGTGATGTTCTGTGGAACATTTCCGGCAAGCATGATATTACAAAGATGGGTAATTTTGGTGAGAAGAACTCTGCCAGCGTCTCCAGAGGTACCAGAAACCAAATCTTTGAAATGTTGCGGCGATAGACCATCAAGGCCACCAGCAGAGCCACTTTTAAAAGAGAGAATGGATTTGTATACTTCGTCTTCGTTGGTCAAAAGCGAAGCATCCGTAGACTCGGGTGGATCGGGAAGACGAAGTGTTGCTGCAGGAGGAGGGTGTTTAGAGACTAGAGAGGCCACTGTCTCTTGACAGTCAGGAGCAATGATATCATTAGAAAAAATCAACTGGGTGGCACCTTTTAAATCACCTTCGTTGATTTTTTCTTCAACCTTGCTAACATTGAATGATGCGAGTTGTGATTTTTTGTAATTAATGGGTGAACTATGGAAATTTGGTAAGG
The DNA here is from genome assembly GCA_963082485.1 of Eudonia mercurella. Taxonomy (NCBI): domain Eukaryota; kingdom Metazoa; phylum Arthropoda; class Insecta; order Lepidoptera; family Crambidae; genus Eudonia; species Eudonia mercurella. The sequence continues at coordinate 1,601,958 of OY720038.1, forward strand.
GGTTGGTGCAATTGTTTTTAATTTTTTGGGACAAAGTTAAGTTATTATTTTCTTCTTTGCGTATGTGCAGGACGCGATAAGCAAAAGTTAAAAATTGTTCCCAACTATGCGATGTGTTTTCGTTGATGATATTGCTAATAGTGGTTGCGAGTGATTGCGCTACGGAGGTACGAGCTCCTCTCGGAATGCGTTTAATAATTGGTGTGTTGTTCTTTAATTTGCCTAATATTTGCCAAAATTGTAAGTCTTGTCTAGTATGAGGGTCGAATGAACTGGGAGAAATGGGTATGTGTGGGATAGGATCTGAGGCCTGAGAGGTTTGGGTAGGTCTATGCACTTTACCTATATGTATGTTTAAACCTCTCTTGCCTCTGAAAAATTTTGGATAAGGACAGAGCTCGCACCTCACGAATTGCCCATTGCCGGTATCTTGGGCTGAATTTGAGGAATTTTGGGACATCTCACTAATAAATGCATTAAAATTATAATGGCGTTATTAATCTAAGAATACAACAAAAAAATACTAGAAATAAAAATATAAAACAACAATGACAACTGCTGCTGCAGATGGCTTTCGGCGCAGGCGTGAAATGTCAACAGCACTGAAGACTCTTCGCTTATTAGCACTCTCAATGCAGGAACAAAGCTTATTGGTGTTAGTAATGCGTTACCATGACTACGAGTTGTTTATATTTGAAGAAAGGAGTCTTGACAGATCACAGAAATATAAACACACAATAAAACTGCTTCACAGGTTGCGCACTCGGATGTCAACAATAGCACAGGCGTGGCCACGAGGCAGGAATATGAAATGCACTACAGCGTGTTTAGATATGCGCCATAACTTTTATAAAATAATTATTTCGAAAAGAGTAAATAAATGACAGACCGCGGCTGTCAACCACTCAATTTTTTCTTTTATGTTAACACTTAAAAATAAAAGTAAAAATTTAGTCACATCAAGATAAACAAGTCTCAGCCCTAATGGTTTAGTAACCTCTGTGTACTAACATTTATGATCACTGCAGCTTGCTTACGCACGCCTGACGTGCATAACTTCACTAATATAAATATTTAATTTATCAGTGCATGACAAATTAAAGTTATTCATTATGTCTTAGTAACAACACATACCTACATGTTTTAGATGGGTGTCCAAAGTGTATACTTTGGATCTTTTCATTTTGACCACACCTTTTTGTTACACGTTGTATAACAGGTCACATTTTATCAACTGCAAATATTTTGACAAAACATCTAATTTTATCTCAGAAATAAAGCCCTAGTATTAAAAAAAAATCAGGCTAGTTTTTTTTAACTTTTCCTGACACATAAATTGTTATATTTTTAAGAGCGGCCTCTCTGTCGGCTTCTTTGAATGAAACTACGGTGACGTGTAAGTGGTGAAGGCATTGCGCCCTCTCTGTTTCGGCTCCTTTGAATTAAAACTGCCGAAAGAGCTTTATTTTACTTTTTAATCGAAATGTCTTATGGCGTTTTTCTTGAAAACTAGCGTATAAAAATTTAAGGTTTTTTCATAAAAATAGTTTATATATGTTGTTGAAATTATCCTTAAAATATTTGCAAATGATAAAATGTGACATTATAAAAAGAAAGACAGAAGAAGAATTATTATACCTTTTCATTTTAATTTTTACGGGTAAGCACGTGGTCTTCGGAGCGCGGAGCTCGATTGCGCAATGGTTAACGCGCCCGGTCTGCGAGTGCTGACGTTAAGCAACTTTCACAAAAGCCAATCATCGGAAGGGTGACCAAAAATATGTCATCTCGAGCTCCTCCATGCTTCGGAAGGCACTTAAAAATGTGGTCCCAGCTGCATTAGCAGTCATTAACTGGGCGGGCCCAGTTAATGACTGTGGTGGTGGTTTATGACCCGTTCTCCCTACCCTATAGGGAAGGCTCGTGCCCCAACAGTGGGGACATAAAATGAGCTGATGATGATGATGATGATGATGATGATGATGATGATGACTTAGTCTTCATCTCACCTGATAATAAAAGAAATGAAGAAAAAACATTAATTGACTTCACAAAAGAAACATTATCGAAGTATAAAAACTTGTACCTTGATAATATTAGGTATGTGTATAATTCGGTTTTTACGAGTACAAACTATAATTGGACCGAAAGTGGAAGCACACTTCACCCGGCATCCTCTACTACTTTGGCATTTACATTAAATCTTGAACAATGTTACTGACATTGATGTTGGCGACATGTTTAGTTATAGTTAGCGCTATATTTATCGTCTTTTGTTTTATTTCACTTTTAAGAGAAATGCAATAGTAATTTTTTTATAACAGTCAAGTGAGATGATTACTTCGTATAGTATAAAAAAAAAAACAGATATAATTTTTTTCCTCGAAATATTTCTATCAAAAGATAGTCGTGTGTTTTTGACTATAATGATAAATTAAAGAAGGATTGAATGTGTCACTTTACAATAATAAAAAAAGTAGATAATTGACAAAAAATTAGTTGAAAATAATTTCGATATTGTATTGTTTGTATCCGAAGTGATTCGTTTTATTTTAATTTGTTAAGATGCAAAATATTTGTTAACAGATTATGAAACTGAAAAGGAAATTTTAAAGACAAGTACCTACCTGTTGTTAACAAAGTTGAATTCCTGGTAGGTGAGCCAAGCCTATATAACAATGTCAATTTTACTGCCTTCAGTGTCTCATTGATGTTCTGGTGTAACTAACTATCTTGCCGTCCTAAAGGCACGCGCAAACAGGCCAAAGTTCCACGAAATTCACAATACAACCCAATTAAGCTTCAGTTCTAATTTTATAGTCCGAAAACTCTGGATACCAGTATCATAATACCCAAAGGTATATTTAGGGAGAGATTCTGTTTATAACGGCTCCCTCGGTCGATTGCACGGATGTTACCCCAAAATTGCTTATACCAAGTTTTGGTATAAAGATTTTTGGGGAAGGCTCGTGTTATTAATACCAAGTTTCGGTATTAAGCATTTCGGGAAACCTCTTGTTATTAATATATCAAGGTTATACACAACTTAGTGTCATTTAAAGATGACAACGTTTAGCAAAAGTATGACTTAGGTATTAATTTTTGTCAAATTTATTTTATTATTATTATTTATTTTTAATTTCTATTTTGATTTTTAATTTTGATTTTTGTTTTAATTTTGATTTAATTTTAACTTTTAATTTTTATATGTTATTTATTCTGATTTTTGATTTTATTTTATTTTTATTTTGTTAATGTGACATCTTATTGCAATTTCTATGGGTGTAAGTTACCTGAATAAATAAATGAATTATTATATTATTATTATAAACTCAAAAAATATGGAGTTCTACTTTTGTAAGCTTTTAATGGGTTAACGCAATCTACTTAATATAGGTATTATAGTAATACTTGTCTTGATACCGTAACTTGGTATTTAATAACACGAGGCTTCTCTAAAATGTTAAGAACTCTGTTTATAAGTAAAACGTAACTTTGTTAAATATTATTTATTTATTTATTTATCAGTGTTTAAAACAAAGTAATTATCAACTGGCTATCTTATCTCATAAATGTCTAAACTTAACAAAACAACAGTGTTGTAATAGTTGTAAACTTAGATAAAACGGTGGTAGCTAGCCAGGCGGATTTCAAACAAGCTCTACCAGTAACAAAGCCAAGTAAAATATAATAAAGCTGTTTGAGAATTGAATAAAAGAACAAAAGATTTTAGTCTAGTCTAAGAGAAGATGGAAACTGTAGTGTTTAATTAAAGAGTACTTTTTATTGAACTCTAAAATAATTAAGAAAAAGGGCAATTAAGGCGAAGGGTAAGGCACACTAGCGCCGCTAATGGATTTAATTTGAAAACTGCTAAACTGGATTTTTTTTCAAACATTGCGGACTTTCCGACACTAGGCAAACATCTATTATTTAATAATTGTGCACTACTTTTAGGTTTGTTTTTGTATTTATTCGCTAACACCAACAGTGGCCATTGTTTGTGAATAAATGCGATAGCCCGTTTTGTGAATAAACCACGCAACAAAAAGTAGTGCACAATTATTAAATAAATACTATGGATGCTTTCCTGTTGTCGGACGGTACGAAATGTTTAAAAAAAGATCCGGTCCGTTAGTAATTGTCAAATTATCAATTGGTGGCGCTAGTGTGCCTTACCCTTCGCCTTAAAGCTGATTCTTAGCCTTTAAAATATATCATCAATGTAAACCAGACTTATCTTTAAATGGTTTGAACACAAATAAAGACTTTAAACTATTGGAATAAGGTATTAAATTAGTATTTTATGTCATCTTCTTTTCATTGTCTTTCTATAAATTGATTACTTCATAAACCAACTTTGATGGTCTATGTTTGCAGAATCAGGCTGATTAAGAAACAAATTGTTTATTCTAACTTTTATAGTGTTGTTCTTCAGGCTTTTGTTTTCTTAGACATTAACTTAATAATAGTAGATAGTTGTTGTTGTCGTAAGGCGTCAGTCGTTAATACCCGACAAACCAAACCGTCTCTGTGGCCTAATGGTTTAGCGGTTATGCCCTCAGTCTCTTAGACTAGTAGCCGTGTACAAACTAATAAATAAATTAAGATACGTTTATTATACTGCCTTTCTATTATATTATGGTCAAAGCTACCTTTCTCACCCGAGGGAAATAAGTTTCAAGCAAACGTAGCTAATAACTTATTTTACGGTATACAATATTTTTATATTTCAGCACAGTGTGGAGTTATTAAATATTGTTTGCGGACGCCATTTTATGGTTTTTTTTTGTAACCTTTTTGATGGTTTCACCATCTCACCGTTCTCACCATCAGGCGGCCCGCCTACATGATATATATATATATATACACACATATATATATATATATATATATATATATATATATATATATATATATATATATATATATATATGTGTATGTATATATATATTAGCTTGCCTATTCAATATTTGTAAAAATATTAAGATCGGATGTTGATGACGTAGTTGTCGACATTGAAATGGGGTCCTTTGGCTTATAAAGTAAAAGTATTGATAGTGTTGATTAATTTCGGCGAGTTGGATTAAGCCACGATAGCTTAGTTGGCAGTGCACCTAACCCGGTATGTCATGGGGTGCGGTTTCTTATCCCGCTCGCGGAACTGTTTTAACACTTTGTCTTTTTTCAAATTGTAATTTGTTCGCAACAATATTTGTGTTAATTTATATGTAAATAATCATAAATAGTAGCTATTTATGTAGGATAAGGATTCGGTTACATATAATATAGAGCAATGTAAAAAAACTAAGTTGGCGCACCATCTCATAGTGAGTCTTGGCCTCCGATAATAAGTAAGTGGATTAGTTTAGGCTGATGATGATAGCAGAAGTGCGTATTGCTGAGTTGTTTTTTTGCGTAGCACCGAACAAGAACGTATATTTGGGGTTTAGTAGACTTAATTCCCCTGACAAACAGCCATTACAACAACATGACAACTTATTAGTATTTAAATGAAACAACTTTTACGGATCTACTCGCGTTTATTTTACACATTACTTTTTAACGTTTATCCTGACTTTTCGAACCCTTTGCAGGGTCCGTGGTCACAGGGAGACTGAGGTGTTGGTCGTCTCATAATTAGTTAGTAGCTTGTATACCCTCATTTAAATTTAATCAGGTGCGTTCCGTTTTACGCAGAAAGAGCTTACAGTATCTTTTGGTCTGGCAGTATGTTGTTGGTGCTGGGATTTAATATTTTGTATGACGTGTAGTGTTCGCGTAAACTTTTGAAAAACAATAGGTTACTTATTAGTAGGTAATTACCCCTCTTTTTACATCATCTAGAAATAAACAAGTCCGCGGCTATGTCTGCGCGAAATTCAACTAAATGTGTGGTGAATGTGCAGCTTTTCCAACTGCGTATACACCCAGTCTTCACCGGTTCAGGGTAGCCCTGATCGTGAAGTTTTCCGCATGTTTTATATCCAGTTCTGTAAAGTCTGCCAATAGCGTTTCTGCCGCATCATTTATTTTGGTGATACGTCAGCCATAAATTATTGTTTGGAACTAAACGGTCGCTATTTTAACGTTTTATGTAACTGCGCTTTTTATGTTCTATTTGCGTTTTAACGTTCGACGTGTAGTTACTGTATAAAAAGCCGCATGCAATAAGGACTGGGTTTTATCAAAGCAGAGATAAGAATTTAATTATAAAATTTCATGATTTATCATCGTTTTTTACTACGCAAATCAAAATCAAAATGTTTTATCAAAACGAAATTAAGAATAAGTGCTTTTGAGTCATCCAAACATTTTTGTACCTACTACCAAGAGAGAATAGGAGAAGAATGGGCGCTAGAAACTGCACAGCTAAAAAAACGAGTACTACACACAGAGTGATACTCAGTGCCAAAAAAAATTGCCAGCTTGACTATTTAACCCAGCAAGGAACTGAGAAGCATCATCTCGCCTGATGACAAGGTCGAAGGCACCAGCACATTTCACCCTCAGTCCTTAACCAATAAAAGACTGGCTATCTTATTTCTAACTGAACACAACAATGCTATCAACATAGTCTGTTGTTATGGTGCTTGACTTTAATAAAATTGTGGAAGCTAGCCAGGTGAAGATAGAATAAGTCCCTGTCATCAACCAAATTAAGCCACAATGATATATAATGCTGAGAATGGAAACCGTTCCTTTTAGGTCTAATGTCGGTGATATACCACTACACCAGAGAGACCAAAAAAAATTGTTTAGAGTAAATGTTTATGTGACGTTTATTTTTTTAATTAAGTTTTTATACCCCCGTGTCGTGCCGGGGGTAAAGAATTGCACCACCCCATCTCTTTCCGTGGGTGTCGTAGAAGGCGACTATGGGACCATTCCAGAGGATGGGCAGCAGCGTCTCTCTGTGATTATTCTCACTTTACTGCGATCGCCAACCCGCCTGCCAAGCGTGGCGATTATGGCAAATTCCCCTCAAAATGATATATCCTTGAGGGAGGCCTTTGTCCAGCAGTGGACGTCATTTTGGCTGATGATGATGATGAAGTTTTAATATTGTTTTTAAAACATTATAATATCCTTAAAGAAAAAGCATTATGTAAACTCTCAGCTTCTAGCAATACGGGAACCTACCCTATTTTACCCTTTCCTACCCTACGGTTTAATAACTCCGTGGTTGTAACAGACTCGTATATAATCCGTTTGATTGAATCTGTAAGTTTAAATCTTTGAAGCCAACATACGAATCTTTCGAGTTACGTAAATGATCAAATACGTGAAAGTTCTCGGTATCAAATAAAGTTGGGAGAAGTTAGTATATATGTGGAGTTTACGATGAATTAGTAAGCGGTAACCAACCACGAGAAATCGGAACATGCCGAAATCTGTTCTTCGATTTAGTGCCAACTGGAGTTAAGGAAGTTACGCAACTTTCTGTATAAAATTCAATCCTTCCTTATGTTGTATTTTTGGAAAGGGAATGCGTTACTATGTGGTACCTGATTTGTGGGTTATGATCGCTCGTTCTTTTTTCTATGGCTAAAGTGGGAGCGCTGGGTGAGGGCGAGAGGCGGAATCCATTAAAAACCTCCTCATGCACGCCATAACTGAAATATAAGTTAACCTGGCTAGGTACCACCATATTATCCTAGTTTGCACCCAGGGCCGTCTTTAACCTATTGGAGGCCCTGGGCACTTACAGATAATGGGGTCCTTATGCCACGCTAGATTTTAGTAAAACAGGCAAAAGGAGTAGATAAGCAAAACTCTAGAATTATTCAACTGGTATTTTTATTTATTTGCAGCCAGATAGAGTTGCCAGTGTTAGGTCCCTGGTTTATTTGAATTAAAAAGCAAAAAAAGTCAATAAGTTAGTACCTAATTCTTGTTTCGCAAAACAAATATATTTATCGATAATATCGATTATCGGTTAGTGATCTTGCAGGAGCAAGGGGGCCCCATCGATTGCGGGGCCCTGGGCACTTGCCCAGAGTGCCCAATGGTAAAGAAGGACCTGTTTGCACCATAGCAACAATGTCGGTAACATTTTTGTGTTTCAACAGTTAGAGATAAGATAGCTAGATTCTCAGTATTTGAGAATTCCGTTCCAGATTATCGTCGCTTCACATCTGGTGAGATGAAAGGCAAACTCGGGCTTGGGGTTATTGTACATTTGCCACAAAGTAATTTCGTTACATTTTTGTACACTCCATACATTGAAAGTAAATTTGTCAGATGCATTAAAAATATTTATATTATTATAAATGTTCAAATGATTTTTAACGCAAATTTTGTTGCGAACAAATTACAAAAACACAAATTTAAAAAAAAAATAATCGAGCAGGATTTGAATCTGCACCCTTCTGACATTCCGGGTCAGGTGCTCTTCCAATTGAGCTATCGTGGTTCTAACCAGCCCGCCGAAATTATTCAACACTTTTACTTTGAAAGCCAAAGGCGCCCATTCAATGTCAACAACTACCGTCACTAACATCCAATCATAATATTTTTACAAATATTAAAGATCAGTTAAGAAGTAAGCAAGCTATTTATAAATGTTCAAATAATTTTTAACGCAAATTTTGTTGCGAAAAAATTACAAAAACAAATGTTGAAAAAATGAAATGAAAAAATGTACAATAATCCAGGGCTTCTCCGTTTTGAAAAAACATTATTAAAAAAATGGGGTTGTAAATGTTGTAACAGAACAACTACCGTTTGTATGCACAAACGAGATACGTGAAGTAATTACACCAACCAATTGGATTTCCGTTTCATTTCTATTATTTGTCGGCAATGTTTTATTCATCATGGCAGTCGCTTTAAATAAACGTCGGAATCACTGAAATAACAGGGGCCCACTCAGATATTAAACCGTTCTGTGAAATTCATATTTATTAAAGTACTTTTACAGTGCAGGTTACAATGTAATAGGAACTTCAATAATATACCTAATAGATATTTTTTTTAAATAAAGTATCAATTAAATCATTTAAAAAAAATACTTCTGGCATTTTACTTGTTTATGTTCTGCTTGTTAACAACTAGGACGCTGACAACCGTCTGTCTGTACAAGCTCGCGAAATTTTAATAATTTGGACAACGCCTCCAATATTTTATGACCTGTTGTGCTTATGACAATGTGCTTTTGTCCGTTTGTTAGCGTTGGGCCCAGCACTGGGGCTTTATAGACTGACTGATGTCACAACTCATAACCAAGTCTGTCCAAGGCCGCTAAGCCGTAACAAATTTTGACAGCCACTATTTGAAGCCTGAACCAACTCCAATTCTGACAAAGAGTAGAAACGTGATCCGACTCACCCAAAAAGGTGTACCGGTGAAAGGGCATTAGCACCTGAAAAAGAGCAAATCAGTCCACTCAGTCGTAAAGGCGAATAGTCTATAAATCAACGGCCCCCCAACAATGCCCCACGGAGTTTCTGAAGAGCTAAGGCCGGATCTACACGCCACTACTAAAACACGTCACATCTAAATCATGCCGATGCTAAAATATGCCCCTATTATGTAGCTTCTTTCGATTTTATACATCGTCACTTCACCTCTACGCCAAAATAAGCATAGACAAAGTAGGGTTTCGAGATGGAATAGATCAGGGCTTGAAACCGGTTAAAAATTAACCGGTTTCATTAGGATAAAACCTGTACTATCGTAAAGTACCGCTCCGGAGCGGAACCAAATAGGAGCGATATTTCGAACCTAAATAAACCGGTTTATTTCTAGCGATCGCTGGCTGCGACTTGTAGCTTGTTGGACGAAATACCCGCGCGGCGCGCACCAGTGTTGCGTCGCGAGCGCTATCTCATTTTGATAGTTGCGCGCATTCCTATCAATATGGGTCGAAAACGTAAATCAAGTATTTATCATTTTAAATTTAAACCGGTTTCTTAAAAAAACCCATTTTTTTGTACACCGGTTCACAAAACAGCTCAATGGAATGTAACCTTTTTAATAAAGGTCCATGCATAATTTTGTGGAACCGGTTCAAAAAATTAACCGGTTTCCAAGCCCTGGAATAGATAACATCAGAGATGGGTTGCTAGCCGGTCCCCTTTTTTGCTAGTCTCTTGGAACTCTTGTCCCTTTATTATCATCAGCTCATTTTATGTCCCCACTGCTAGGGCACGAGCCTTCCCTATAGATGGATACGGAGAAAGGGCCATAAACCACCACGATGGCCCAGTGCGGATTGGGGGTTGTTAACGACTGCTAATGCAGCCGGGACCAACGGCTTAACAAACCTTCCGAAGCACCGAGGAGATAATGTTTTTGGACACTTATCCGATGACCGGCTTTTGCGAAAGTTGCTTAACCTCAGCACTCGCAGACCGGGCCGGTAACCACTGCACCATCGAGCTCCTCGTTTCCCTTAGTCGGCTCTTATGACAAGCACGAGAAGAAGAAGCAGCTGATATTGTATCAGCTCTGTATCTTTTTACTTCTCTATATAAAGGAATGCCTTTCACGTCAATTTTATGCCATTTTTTATGTAAGTGAGGTATGGCGAGTGCTCTGGAGAACTCTGTAACCTTATACCTTCCTCTAAAGGAGTACATGTGCTGCTGTCAAGAACGCCTTACCGTCTGTTATATTATATCGCACACAAATAAATTCAGTAACTCGTTTCTTAGTCGCACCTTCATAAGGTGGAAAAGTCTACCAGCACACGTTTTCCCTCCATCCTATATATTATGGCGTAAAAAGAGGCAACTTATGCGCAGGGTGAGAGTGACTGATGCTACGTGATTTTCACGCTGCACCAGTTGTTTTCGCGCATTTTTAGTTTTTTAAAGAAAAATACGCATTACACAATAATAGTTGTTATATCATCAACATCATCTGCTCATGTAATGTCCCCACTGCTGGGGCACGAGCCTTCCCTATGAATGGATAGGGAGAACGGGCCATAAACCACCACGCGGGCCCAGTGAGGTTTGGTGGTTGTTAACGACTGCTAATGCAGCCGGGACCAACGGCTTTACGTGCCTTCCAAAGCACGGAGGAACTCGAGATGATACATTTTTGGTGACCCAGCCGATGACCGGCCTTTGCGAAAGTTGCTTAACCTCAGCACTCGCAGACCGGGCGCGGTAACTATTGCGCCATCGAGCTCCTCCTACTGCGCCATTGTGATATAATGTTTAATAATACAATAGACATATTTAATGCGATTCTACTGCTTGATTCGGAATGTTTATTGTAATGAAGACCCCAGTAGTTTTTTTTCATTTAAAATAATTTAATTAATTCAAAATATTCGTATTTCTACCACAATCCTATGTCTATATAGAATTGAATATTACCTTACTTTGTACATAAGTCGGTTTTCCCAATTAAGTGCCGTATAAATTAATAGGTCAAAGCTGCGCCAATATTGGAGCCTTAATTGATTTAAACGATTATTGGACGTCGTTTAAAGGCCTCGAGCTTGAAGTATAATTTGTATTAATGAAGGTGTGAGCCTCAAGTTATGTGAAAGGAGAGTAATTATAAAACCAGTGTATGTAAGGAAGTCGATCGTGTAAGTTAAGCAACTTTCGCAATGTCGTGTTATTGGATGGGTGACCGAACGTACCTTCCGCTCCATGCTTCGAAAACCTATTGGCAACGGTTGATTGCAAAAGATGGCACTCATTAATGGCCCATTTTCATATATATTTCCCAGTGAAAATTTTATATTAAAAAAAGGGAATTTTTTCTTTGTACTTTCTAGTAAAGCTGCGTAGGTACCCCTGTCATATTAAGTAACTGAAATACTCCGTATTTTTTTTTCTTCTAATCACACTGTTGATGTAATTTAGTAGGTAACTAAATAAAATATAGTTATCTATTTCTTCAAGATTACATTCAAGTAAATTAGTATTATTAGTAATTAATAGTATTTAGTTTCATTCGGTTTTTAACTAATTATACTTTGTATATGTGGTCGAATTGACGACAAAAATAGCCCTAACTTGGCCGAGATTTTTCTCGCATAACTTTAAAAAAGCTTTCAAAATTGAAAATTAAAAAAATAACCTTTACCAGATCGTCGGTCCACCTTGTTGAAGGTCTGCCTACACTGCGCTTTCCGGTACACGGTCGCCACTCAAGGACTTTCCGCCCCAGCGGCCATCAGTCCTGCGAGCAATGTACCCTGCCCACTGCCTCTTAAGCTTAGCAACTCTTCGGGCTATGTCGGTAACCTTTGTTCTTCTGCGGATCTCCTCATTTCTGATTCGACCACGCATAGAAACCCCGAGCATAGCCTTCTCCATTGCTCTTTGAGTGACCTTGAGCCTTCTGATAAGGCCCCTAGTGAGCGACCACGTCTCAGTCCCGTATGTCATCACTGTCAAAAAGAGTTTAGATACAAAGTTTAAAAACCTATTTTTTTACAATTCATTTAATGGGTCGCGTGTGAGCGCCACATAATGACGTCAAAGCGACGCGGACGGCGCGGCGACCCGTGAACCTTCACAGTTCATTTACTCCTCAACTCATTAGAGCCTACGCCCTAAGATAATGAGCAGAAAGTTACATAGATACATCATCAGTTTACAAACGCGACAAAAAGGCCAAGAGTATGTACCTAGTGCGAGTTAACGAAAAAATTCATCATCATCATTATCATCACCAGCAAAAACTAGTTCACTGCTGGACTCACACAGGTAGATAGGCGTCTCCATGTGCATGCCACTGAGCACGATCCGCGGCTACTCTCATCCAGCTCTTGCCAGCCACCTTGCGAAAATCGTCGCTCCTACTAGTCTGAAGGCGTCCTACACTACGTTACGAACAACTTTTATAGAAATAAACCAGTTTTTTCTGGTGACAAACGATGAAATAAAATTGTGTCGTACGAATTCTCGTTTTCGTTGACGAGATCGAATGGCAGATATAACTCGCACTAATAGGCACCCTAATACATGTGTGCATTTGACCATAATCTACCACAAGTTGTGAATGATTATTAAAATATTATATTTTACATAACGACAGAAGAAAGGAAAAATTTGCCGAAGAAACACTCAAGAATTAATCCAATCATAAATAAAAAATAATATATCTCGAGGTATAACTAACTTACTAACTAACCGCATAGATGTTAGTTTTTAATAAATACTCGTATCTAACTAAAAATAGTCATGCTACATACATACATCATTAAATTTGTATGATCCTAACGCAGGTATATACAATACTCGGTGATTTAGGTTTAAACCTACTATAATATAGCAAACATGTTCAGTATGCCATTAAATTTACTTATACGTCCCGCCCGTCCCTAAGAAAACGGTTCTATTATTTCGAGCAAAGTTCCACTCAACTCTTTAATAACAAAGGTAGGCATCTCGCCAACATTATTTTAATTTGACAAGATGACAAGTTTTATCGTTACCAGAGATCGCAGCTGTCGAACTAAGCGAGGGACCGCCAAAGTTTACAACTACAGTCGCCCCGGGAAATCCATAAGAGATAACATCGGACGGACAGGAGACGCTCCATGGTTGAGTGATTGAAAAATTGATTGGGTGTGAAACAAGTGCGAAGCGTGGATGGGAGGAAGAGATTTGCCAGTCGCCAGCGCCGTTCAGTAACAAGGATAAACAGCTACGAAAAGACGCGTCGATTCTTGGTAATGTCTATCAATACTGAAATGAAACACCGTATGCGGATTTACTGTCGCTTTGCGCAGATTGAGTTGAAAGCTACCATCAGCATAGGTTCTTTCGAGCTGGTTATTAAATCCTAACTCCGGCACTACAAATCTGCAGTAGCCATAGATAGGCCTATGACTAGTTAATACTGAAGAATACTCTACACTCTTTGCGTGAAACGGAATACCCAATTATACATAACAATATTTTTTTAACATATGACTCTGAATCGCATCACAGCTTTGTTTAGAGCCACGATCTTGTGATGGCTCTACGAAGCAACCCATCTAGGTGCCTCCACCCCAAAGGGCTTCAGTGGCTATTCCCCAGACAGAATGGACCAATCTCATGAACCTCCACTTCAATGGGGTTAACCGGACACTCCACAGAAGTGTTCAAAATTCTTCAAGAGTGCCTCCACCTCGAACGGCTAAGGTTTCAGCTGTAATCTCCCAAAAGGTTTAAGCTTTCAGAGCTCTCCAAAAATTGGTGGGCTTTCCACCATGCATTTTAAAAGAGGTGGTCTTCATCTCTAGAGCTCGCCATAGAACTCGAGCCAGTGTGGTTTCACGCCAGTCACCTGTATCAAGCTCGCTAAATATGTATCAAGCTGGCTACCACCATGTTCCCCCAGTGGTAACAGGGGCGACCCGGTGGCTATTGACAATTCCCATTCACATGCCAAGCCATGCCTTAATCAAGGTCGATTGAATAAATATTTTTATTCTAGACTTTATCACCTTGTCTCCACCATATTTCCACCATGTCACTGTCACTGTAACCTTTCAAGACGTTCGACAAATGAATGAATAACCGTTCCTGAGATTACACAACAATCACTTTGTCAATTCCGAATGTCAAACCATTTATGCTTTGTGGTACAAAGGTAGTACGAAAAAGATGATGCCTTTGTGCCTTGTCGTCAATCAATTCAAAAAATCCCGTCCCACTGTTTTCATGGCTCGCCTAACGCCTTTGAGACTAATGTAGGCTTATTTCCTTAAGCGAATTCCATTTTCATAAGGCCTTCGATTTGAATGGGCGTAGAAAAATACTAGCGAGAAATGTTTTGCAAATTCGTTAGTGGTACAGAGTTGTGACGTGAATTTTATAGCAGGGGTGCGATTGCTGACACGGCTACAATAATTCTTACACTTGTGATATCAATTAAGAGTAATCCTCAAAATGCTACACATTTACATAATACACAGCATTTACATAATATAATAACATGCACACTCGTTTAGGCCCAAGACAATCGACGACCCGGTTCTCACGCGCTCTATACCAGGTACAGATATGTACCTGGGCGCTTCTCCCCACTCCCACTGCCTGGTCGGCCTCAGGTTATTCCTGATTGCTATAGGGTAGGAGCTCGATGGCGCAGTGGTTAACGCACTTGGCCTGCGAGTGCTGAGGTAAAGCAACTTTCGCAAAGGCCGGTCATCGATGGGTTCTCTGTGCTTCGGAAGGCACGTAAAGAGGTTGGTCCCGGCTGCATTAGCAGTCGTTAACAACCACCAAACCGCACTGAGCCAGCGTGGTGGTATATGGCCAGTTCTCTCTATCCATCTATAAGGAAGGCTCGTGCTCCAGCAGTGGAGACTTAAAATGAGATGGTGATAGGGTTATATTATAAAGGCGTCTGGTATTGTAAGCCTGAGTCCATACTGTTTTCTATTTCAGGTATTAATTAAGGTTATATATTTCGAGATCATCTATCTTTCCAGCAATATGGCAGCAAAACTGATGCTTGGTTCCCAACAGTGGACATTCCAGTAAATATTTAACTAAGGAATTGAGACGAATAATTAAAACTCCCTACAAAACAAAATTTTGCAGATTTGACTAATGGAATCTTTAAACGAATACAACTTTCACCGAATGGAAATCGAATATAATCGAATGAGCTTCGACCGGACGGACGAATCGATTAGTTCGTTCGCGCGATTCAATTAGGCCATGTTAAGTTTTCAATGGTCGCTCTCTCGCTAACAAAGGAAATCTTTAATCCAATTTATCAAGTTTCGGAAGGATTCGATATTGTGTTTCGTTATTTTTTTATTTTTATTATTTTTACACTTTGTTGCTGGAAAAAGATGTTATAGAATTATTCAAGTAATCTTTATGAATAATTTTTTATGTACTTTAAGCTGGCAAACGAGCAAGGAACACATCAATTTAAATGAACATAGAACGATTTTTTTTTGTAGAAACTTTTTTGCCTTTTGTGATATATTTTGTGTATTTTAAATTTGAGTTGTTATGTGCTGTATGTTTCTCATATTGCACTTATTAGGCACAAATTATCTGTATAAAAATGGTAGAAAGCGATCCAGTAACCGATTCTTAAAATAATACTTGCAAGGTGTGCGTCTGTTTATGATACATGCTGTGAAATGGAATTTATGGCAGATGAATGAAATAGATTTTTATTAAAATTATTGATGATGATGATTTATATGATATTACAATAATTGTTATTAACGGAATTATTACCATGGTTTTTGTTGTGTGTGAGTAGAATTCCTAAATACAAAAATTTCAATCACAAACATGGGTTTAGACTTTCTAGTATCTGGAATTCGAGATCTGAAAGTGTCGCGACGATTGTTATAAATATGGGGAAATATGTAGGTAGGTATATGTTAACTGCGACATAAGACTACAGATAATTTAGTATGTTATTGTAACGATTCAGAATAATGTCTATTGAAACAATTAAATACATGTTCATTAGAGCCTGCCATTCTGGGCGGTACAGTAACATTACTTCTGCCTGCTATCTTTGATATTATTCATAGGAGCCTGTCTTTCTGGAAAGAATAGAGCCTGAATACTCTATCAGCTCCTCTAGGATAATGTAGCGTGTGAAGAGCCTGCCATTCTGGGCAATATAGAGTAAATACTCTAACAACACTTCTGAGGAAATGTAAGGTACAAAGAGCCATTCTGGGCAGCGTAGGGTCTGATTACTTTATCAACTCACTTGACATTCTCACACATACATATATAAGAGGCCGCTGTGTAGGCTGGCATAAAGCACCTATCCATGCTACTCATATCAAGATCTAGGATGAGAATCTAATTGCGTTGGAGATAGAAGGCCTGCCATTCTGGGCAAGTCACGATGTATAGGCCCGTCTACCTTCTATCGCGCCTATTTGCGGGGGTAAGTGTACTTACCCCACAAGACCTCCAAACATCAACCTTATAGTCCTGCCACTACTACCATACATGACACTGTACTGTCCTCATTCTCATCCATAACATATTCGAGCCCGCGGTGCAACAATTCGGGGGCATGATCATGAGACCTCATCTCTGAATCGCCACAACACACACATGTGCATACAACGCAATAGACATAAGATGAACAAATAGCAACTCACCGGCGATGACAGGGTTGGCAGTGGGCAACGTAGCCAGGAATATATCGTGGCTCGCTCGCCTCCACAGCCTCCACCTTCTCACCGTCCAAACATAGCGAAAAATCCTTTGTTCCCGCCGTTTTGTTGTCTATTCTTATTATATTTTTTAAATGTGTCTCTCATACTGTCAAGACAAAAGGTTGCGTTCAAAAATAGATAAAGTTTACGTCAACAGATCAAATTAGATTAATTGCATGTTCACACTTACCAAAATGTGCTTTTAAAACCTGAGTACGCGGTAATCTGCGACAGATAGTGTCAGTTTACAGTGTATCGAGAACAGGTTCGAGTGATTAATGACTTAGGAGAGTGGTATGTACGAGTATTGAGCGCAAAAAACAACTAAGGACCCTCTGGTAGATCGTTTTGTCTACTCAACAACCCACCCGCAATAACTTCAGTACATCCGTGTTCATGGCGCATGCAACTGTGCCGAAATATCGGATACTCACACACAACAAAAACATGGTAATAATCCCGTTAATGTTTAATATTCTAATATACCATGATAGTTTAAAAAGTTATATTATAAATATAATTTACACGTGCTTTTTTATATGTATACTAGCGGCCGCCCGCAGTTTCACCCGCGTGGTTCCCGTTCCCGTAGGAATATCGGGATAAAAAGTATTCTATGTGTTAATCCAGGTCATAAACTATCTGTATGTCGAATTTCATCCAACTCCATCCATCCGTTGCAGCATAAAGAAGCAACAAATATGTCTCCCACACTCACACCAATTATTTAGCCCCAAGAAAAGCTTCCTTAAGAAACTCGTTATATGGTTAACTAGACAACGGATAAACATACTTAATATACTTAAATACATACTTATTATACATAGGAAACACCCAGACCCGAAACAATTTAGAAAAACAGATATTTCTAAATTGATCCGACCGGGGATTGAACCCGGGACCTCAGAGATGGCGACACCATGAAAACCGGTGTGCAAGCCACTCGACCAAGGAGGTCGTCAATATAAACACATACAAACAAACTTTCGCATTTATAATATTAGTGTGATTGTATATATTGTGTTTTCTTTTATAAAATATTATTAGTCTTAGCGTGATGTAATATAGCCTATAGCCTTCCTCAATAAATGGACTATTCAACACAAAAAGATTTTTTCAATTCGAACCAGTAGTTCCTGAGATTAGCGCGTTCAAACAAACAAACAAACAAACTCTTCAGCTTTATAATATTAGTATAGATAATGAGGAGACTGCGTGGTAAGGTTACTTGGAATCGTTTGACTCGTACAACTTAAAGGTCGGTAGTGGGTGCCAACAAAAATAAACTTGCCATACAATATGAAAAGTTCCACTAACTGCGAATAAACATTTATTAAAACTCAATAATATATATCAACTAGCAAGACACATTTTCCTGCAAAATAATAATATGAAGAGCTTCTTCTACAGCGAATAAATATTTATTAAAATTTCAACTGGCAACACACAATTTGTTGCCAAATATTATAAAGAGTTCTTCTAACAGCGGAAAAACATACATATTAATACTCAATATATTTCAACGACTTTGAGGAGCTTAATGGGTGCGTTAACCACTGCGTCGTGAACGCGTCCGGTCTGCGATTGCTGAGGCTAAGCAACTTTCGTAAAGTCCGGTCATCGGATGGGTGACCAAAAATGTATCATCTCGAGCTCCTCCGTGCTTCGAAAAGCACGTTAAACCGTTGGTTCTGGCTGCATTAGCATCCGTTACAACCACCAATCCTCACCGAGCTCGCGTGGTGGTTTATGACCCGTTCTCCATATCCTTTCATAGGGAAGGCTCGTGCCCCAAGAGTGAAAACAATAAGCTTGTTATTGTTTATTCGGTGTTAGAACTCTTCATATAATTTTGCTAAAAATTGTGTATTGCCAGTTGAAATATATTGAGTGTTAAGGCAAGAAATTTTGCCTATTGTCTTGCGATGTAATAAATATAAAGTGTTATTCTAACAGCGAATAAACATTTATTAACACTCAATATATTTCAAATGGCAATACACAATTTTTGGCAAAATTATATGAAGAGTTCTAACACCGAATAAACATTTTTTAAAATTCAATATTAATACTGAATATATTATACAGGCAACGCACAATTTCTTGCCAAATCACACTAATATTATAAATGCGAAAGTTTGTGTTTGTTGTGTGTGTGTGTATAAGTATTTATTGCTTCTTCACGCTGCAACGGATGGATGGATTTGGATGAAATTCGGCATACAGATAGTTTATAACCTGGATTAACACATAGGATACTTTTTATCCCGATATTCCCACAGGTATGAAACTCATAATTTACTACTTAAGTCTTGGATTTGATGTTGGGAATATAACCTATTTGGTAATTTTTTTTACTTTTTTATTGAAATTTTGACTGACATTTGAAACTGTCAAAGCGGTACGAAGTCCGCCGGGTCCACTAGTAATAAATATAAAGAGTTCTTCTAACATCGAATAAACATTTATCAAATATATTTCAACTGGCAATACATAATTTTTGGCCTAACAACATTACCAAGAGTTCTTCAAACAGTTAATAAACATTTATGAAAACTCAATAATATATTTCAACTGGCATATACAAATTTTTGCCAAATAATATAATATGAAGAGTTCTTCAAACAGCGAAATGTATATTCACTCTTAGAAGAACTGGACACACAGAAGAACACACAATATCTGGAAAATAATATGCAGAGTTCTAACAGCGAATAAACATTTTTTAACACTTAATATATTTCAACTGGCAATACACAATGTCGTCCAGTGGCCCTCCAACCGATACATCATCGTGTTTTCTCAACGAAACGATAATAAACAATTACTCATATCTTCCCTTGTTACTACACTCATCGTTAATCATTCCGTTTGCCAAATGTTCCACTTACTGCCGTATAAACAGCTAACCGCACCATTGAGTGGCATGTTCGCTTTCCATTACTTGATTTGTTTCGTTATATTTGTGAAAAGATTGAGACGAACGGAGATAAAATACCAGTTGAGACGTTTATTTTGCAATTGTCTTGTGTACCAGTTGTGGCTATAAAGATAATATAATACTTTATGTACATAATTTTCTTTGCATGGTGGTCGGTGTCTTTTTCTTGTGTATGTATGAGTGGCTAAGCTGTAAGTCCTGGGTTCCATTACCGGGTCGGGTAAAGTGTGTTTATGATTTTTTTAAGAAATAACTCGGGAGCATTTGTCAAGCTTTTTCTGCTGTCAAGCACCGTTTTACTTGATGTTAAGCAAAAGCGTAGTTCATATGCGAAGACAGCAAGTGGAATTACTTGTCAGTTTGATCAAGTCATGGACTAATAATACTATTTACTAGTACTGTATGACATTGTAAAAAAAATAAACTGGTAAGTGATGTTTTTGCAAACTTAAATATTTAATTAATTTATTTTATTTTATTGTGTTTTTTTTAATGTTGTGAATGTCCTTTATATTTTGTGTTTTTATTTGTGACGCTGTAAGCAAGAAAAGAGCTTGATACTTGCTGAGTTTCTTGCCGGTTCTTCTCAGTACCAGGTCTCCCGCCCAGAGTAGACTTACAAACCGATGGCATAATGACGTTCATAAGAGCTATTTGTAGCCTAAACTGAATAAATGAATTTTTTTACTTTTTATTTTTAAGTATTAATTGCTACACTTTAAGCTGAATTAAATATTTACATAAAATACATTTTATATAAATACTGAATAAAGGATTTTGAAGTTTTTGAATTTATTATTTAATGGTAATTATTTAATAGCCTCTGTGGTCTAGTGGTTGTTTGATTCCCAGTGGGGGGTACATGTTTGTTTGATTGGTGGTAGGGCTTCTTTATCCACCTGGGTTGCTTTCACCATCGTATCTAAAATATCCATAACATCAATATTTGTAGCATTTTTGTGTTCCGGCAGTGCTTCAATAGTGGAGGATCCCGGGTGAAGTGCACCTTACCATTGGCCTTATCATGGCTGAACGTCAGGTGAGATCAAGGCGGTGTGCTTACCCGTAAGCTGTATAAAAAAAACAAAAAAATGGTTCTAGATCCAGTGAATTTATGGGTATATAGGCATAAGAACTAAGGAACGCCTATCCCCTTTGTATACAACTCTGTTATAGGCAGTTTGAAGTGTATTAACGACTATGACTTTTTCTTGTTGACAGGACAGGAAAACTACATTACCCCACAAATGTGTGCGGCCCTCTGTTCGAGGAGGAGCTGGAGTTCTGGGGGCTGGACTCCAACCAGGTGGAGCCGTGCTGCTGGTCCACCTACAGCATCCATAGAGACACTCAGGTAAGTCACGGAGATCACAAGTATATTGGGAGTACAGTTTCATTGAAGGAACTTTTCGTTACAAATAACGATGGAAAAAACTTTAGTGAACATTCGTTACTTAAAATTGCTCTTTACATTACTAAACACTATACTAGTCCACTGCTGGACAAAGGCGTCTCCAAGTGCACGCCACTGAGCACGATCCGCGGCTACTCTTATCCAGCTCTTGCGAAGATCGTCGCTCCACCTAGACTGAGGGCGTTCATTAAAACCTATGAGTTCAAATATGACATGGAATTAAATACTTTTATATAAAAATACAGTGAAAAAATTAAACGCCCACCTGACCCAGCCAGGAATCGAACCAGGGTCTTTCGCAATCCGGGCGGCTGCACTGACCATTATGCTACCGGGAAGGCTGACGTAAGCGCTGAAATTTGTTACTGCTTTTTGATTTTTGAAATGCTTTAGAGCGACATTAGTGCCGTCTATCCAAAGGTATTTGCAACCGATGGACATGCAGATTCATCTTTGCAGATAAATACCATAAATTGATAACACAACGCTTTAGTAAATTTTTTCTTTTTTTTTCTTTTTTTTAAGTGTTAATTGCTACACTTAAGCTGAATTAAATATTTTTATATAAAAATACAGTGAAAAAATTACAGGTTCGATTCCTGGCTGGGTCGGGTGGGCGTTTAATTTTTTCACTGTGTTTTATATAAAAATATTTAATTCAGCTTAAGTGTACTTCGATCAACAATACACTAGATAACGCCTCACGAACTAAAACAAATCTCAAATATGGCACTGGCTGACTTTACTATAAATGGAGAAAAACTATCCTAAGTTTTGATAATTTCAACCTAATTTATACTTTTTTTGCAAAGAATAAAGCACAGTTTTGATTATTAAGACATTCACTTACGATCTTACGTCGAAAACGACAGAAAGATATAAGAAATTGAAATAAACACTTGTGTATTTAAAAATATATATAAAGACCCTTTACATCCAAATTCGACCTTATTACATACAAATAAAACAGCAAATGGCAGACACGAAATGTTACTTACTTCATTTCGAATTTTTGCATTATTGACTTTACTTGCTCCGAACAGAGTATTATGGAGTCGCACTTAGTAATTTATTTTTTGTTTTAAGGAAGTTATTTTTAATAAGGAATTAGGTTTATTTTATTTTATGGCTTATGCATTTGACTGCAAAATTGTATACAAAAAGCAATTTATTATACTTTGCATATGTATGCTGTGTTATGTTAATGTTTATGTAATAGTAGATTCAGTACACATTAACTGATATTGAACTATACCTACCTTGAGCATGGTTGGAAAACATGTTTAAATGAAAGAATCCTGATGAGAAATTGTAATGTAAACAACAATATAATCACAATCAAATTGTTTTATTTATGTAACAATATACATTATTTGAGGTGGTTTTCATATAAAGAACATAATAAACCAAATTCAAATTCAAATTTAAATTATTAAATTTGGGGATAGCCGTTTTCCTCAATCGACGTCTTTGTGCATTCCCCATAATATCGATTTTTTTTAAATGTATTGAGCAAATTACAGAATTTTTTTTAGGTCTAAAAAAATCCTCCTGTCTCTCTTCCGCTACTATGGAAATCCATTTTGCACATTGAAATGGGTCGCCATGAAATCTAGAAATAAAAAATATAATTGAGAAGTACCTATCTATAAATTTTTTTAAACTACTCCATAGATTCACTGTCCCAGAGCAACTATACGTTGGCCAAACATTAGCAAATGTCGGCGCGTGGGTTGATTTTAAAAGTAAAAGATTGTTATTTCATAAAAACAGTTAGGTATTTTATTATTTATGTTATGGAAAAGCATTTACTTACCGAAAGTATGATATTCCTTCCGATATATTTTTATTTCGATAGTTATTTTTACAGTTTTTGAATACACACTGAGGCATTGTGGTACGTTATCATGTTGGCGCAGTCAACAGCGAACTAAATAGAAATAAGACCCCACTTTGAATGTGAGGCGTTATTTGCTCGGCCGTTTTTGACATCCTGACCGGTTATCTAGTGTATTGTTGATCGAAGTAAGTGTAGCAATAAACGCTTAAAAAAAATAATAAAAAAAAAGTAAAAATTTATGACATGGAAACCAACTTCTTATGTAACTCGTATTGGGAACGATTGTTCGTTTTCTATAGGAAACCTTTTCAGCCCCCCTAGACAAGTAGCAAAACGGTAATGGAATAGAAATCAAATAATATGATTATTGTATGGGATTGACATACACGTCATTTATACGTATCGTTGACTTATGTCAATCACGTACAATAATCATTCTATTTGATTTCTATTCTATTAGCGTATTGCCATTTGTCTAGGGGGGCAGGTTATGCTGATGATCTAGACCAGGGGTGGCCAACAGGTCGATCGCGATCGACTGGTCGATTGCCGGCTGCTGATATCAGACAACAAGAGACAATTTACAACTAGTCTTTATCATAACATGTGTCATTTTGATTTTTAATATTTTGCTTAATTCATATGGTTCAAGGTTCTTTATTGATTTTCGTGGCTTTGGCTATGCTGTCATCATCATCATCATCAGCTCATTTATGTCCCCACTGCTGGGGCACGAGCCTTCCCTATGGATGGATAGGGAGAACGGGCCATGAACCACCACGCGGGACCAGTGCGGATTGGTGGTTGTTAACGACTGCTAATGCAGCCGGGACCAACGGCTTAACGTGCCTTCCGAAGCACGGAGGAGCTCGAGATGATAAATTTTTGGTCACCCATCCGATGACCGGCCTTTGCGAAAGTTTCTTAACCTCAGCACTCGCAGACCGGGCGCGTTAACCACTGCGCCATCGAGCTCCTCATGCTCCTATGCTGTATTGAGGCTGTAATTTTTTTATTTTTCTTTATAAGCTGGCTTGATATCCATTTGTCATGTAGGATATAATGTATTTGTCAACTACTATTTATTGAAATCTATATAGTTCCTATTAGTTTCTTTTCACCGAACTACCCGATTTAAGAAGTAACAAATGGAAACATCTGAATGCCTCTAATTACCTGTTAACAGTAGTGTAATTAATTTAATAAAACCAATAATAACAAAATAAAATATTAACTAACATACAGTCGATGCTTAGTCGATGGCTGTATTAGAGAGAGAGAGAGAGAGAGAGAGAAAGAGAGAGGGGGAAAGCGGTATTTATTGTCATAATAAAAAAAAAATAACAAATATTATGTCAAAAACACAAATGTTGAAAAAATTTCCACGAGCAATTGGAAGAGCACCTGACCCGGAATGTCAGAAGGGTGCAGGTTCAAATCCTGCTCGTGGAAATTTTTTCAACATTTGTGTTTTTGTAATTTGTTCGCAACAAAATTAGCGTAAAAATTATTTTGAACATTAAATATTATGTCTCTGTATATGTATATTATTATGTAAGTATCTGCGTTTGCGTACCACCTAAGTCTAAGAATCTACCGCTCAACTTTAACTCATAAACATAGTTAACTATCACAGACAGATTTCCCGAAAAACACTCGCAAATAAAAATTTCACCTCGAACTTCTCAAAGATATACACTTTTGGACGTGTTATTTGTTTTCAAGGAAACCGTTGAACTGGAAGCCGTAGTCAACAAACGCTGACTACCGTCATACGCTGTAAAGATGAGGTCACGGATACTAGTAAGACGGCGCGTCGGTCATAATATTATTACGAGTACAAAGACTATGTTATAATACTACACGTATAACATAAGAAACTTGAGTACTATACAATGTCTAGGTCATAATACTAAAACATGTATGTTTACCTCGGTGGCAGATTAGCAGAGCGCTTGGATATCTGGGAGTCCCAGGTTCAAAGCCCCGGTCAGCCAAAATGTGATCAGGATTTCCCGAATTTATGATCACCAACCGAAAAGTGGACTTAGCCACTACGCAAACAGAATGTAACTCCCACTGGGAATCGAACCCGTGACCTTTGAATCTGAGACCGGTAGTGTTACGACAGAGCTGCGGTTTATCATCATCTCATCATTATCATTATATAATCATCATAATCATCATCATCATCAGCTCATTTTATGTCCCCACTGCTGAGGCACATGGGGGATGGATAGGGAGAACGGACCAACGGCTATACGTGCCTTCCGAAGCACGGAGGAGCTCTAGACGATAATTTTTTGGTCACCCATCCGATTTTTGCGGCCTTTGCGAAAGTTGCTTAACCTCCTTAGCACTCGCAGACCGGGCGCGTTAACCACTGTGCCATCGAGCTCCTTCATCATCATCTCAGTGAAAAGACGTCCACTGCTGAACAAAGGCCTCCCCAAGGATCTCCACAACGACCGGTTTTGTGCTGCTCGCATCCAGCGGCCTCCCGTTGGAAAGAGCTGGTTAAAATTCTTGAAATATTTTATCATAAATGTTAGCACACATAAATTTTACTTACGAACAAATTATGATTCGGGTAAAGTGTTGAATAAATTTGCTATTATCGTTACCATATCGCGACCATTTATTTGTTCGTGTAAATAGTGCCACAATCCATGCGGACAGATTTAGTGCGGTAACAAATTCTGTTACGTTTTTACGTCAGCCGTAACTCGATTTTGAGCGAAGCTGAATGATCAGGTCACAAGTTAGCGACTGATAGCAGAAGCCAAACTCGTTTACTTTGTTGTTTATTTTGAAAAAAGACAAAGTGTTGAAAAAAATCCACGAGCGGGATTCGAACCCCATGACATGCCGGGTCAGGTGCACTACCAAATATGCTATTGTGGCTCAATCCAACTCGCTGAAATTAATCATTACTCTTACTCTGTAAGCCTATGGAGCTCTATTCAATGTAGACAACTACGTCATCAACATCCGATTTTAATATAATCAGGTCATCAATAAGCGACTGACAGCAGAAACCAGTTATGTTTACTTTGTTATTTATTTCAATTATCACTTTTGCCACCTTATAACTTATTTACTTGACCGGTGGTAAGATTCTGGCCATAACTGCGACCACCCTTAAAATTATGTATGTCGTCACGCAAATTGTTTTTTCACAC
Organism: Eudonia mercurella; assembly: GCA_963082485.1. Taxonomy (NCBI): domain Eukaryota; kingdom Metazoa; phylum Arthropoda; class Insecta; order Lepidoptera; family Crambidae; genus Eudonia; species Eudonia mercurella. Next base: position 1,628,451 of record OY720038.1, read on the forward strand.
CTCATTACAAGTAGGTACTTAATTATCTGATTCATTACTGCTGTCAAGCCAGCAGACATCATCATTTTCCATTGCTTGCAGACGCATTTGAGTGCGTCTTACTTCATGCAATCTGTATGCTTTACCAGCTTACTAACATAAAATAACTCTTCAAACTTATCAATGTCGCGTGACTGACATAATATTAAAACACAATTCAGTCTGGCTCCACTTGTAATGAGATGTGGTTTGAAGAGTTATAATTACTACTTCCCCTCGTCAGCAGGAACATTATCATACCTTACAACCTAAGTGGTGGCGTACTGTGCGGTTTCAAAGGAGATTCCTCCCGCGTACGCTCAGGTTGTGAAATGAGTTCGGTGTTTTCTCAAAGGCGTAAAAGCTTTTAACATTATTAGCAATACGGGTTTTTTACCTCTTTTATTGCTAACGTCCGTAGACTACAGTAACCAGGTGGTTGTCAGCTTTGTGGTGTAAAAATAAAACAAGTAAAAGGTGTACTTACAGACAGATTTCCAGGTCTGTTGTGCCCCCTATTCTTCTGTGGATTCTTCGCGTTTGTGTTTCACATTCTGATGCTAGTCGAAGCGATTTAAAGAAGCTTTGGCATCTGCGGTACAATGTTAGTATTCTACATATTTCCGATGTTTAAGATAACGGGCTTACAAAAAAACTATTATTACACTCTCTGAGGGAATTTATGTCCTAAAACCGCTCGTAGAACCTCTGCGGGAAAGCACACAAGTTTTTAGTAAATCATTGCACGACTTTTTGCCAAATGTCACATGCGTGTTCCAGAATTTAATTTTTTCACCTGTAGAATATGAAATACCCGAGACGTAGCACAAAATATCCTCTGGATAATTTGTTGCCGTCGCCGGTCGACTGGGTCCAACAGATTTTCCGGGTCGGGAAATTGATTACACTGGCAAAGATGCATTGAAAACTCAGAAAAAAAAGTGTAGACTTTATTGTATAATTTGTCGACTCCATGGGTAATTGTGAAAGTGTGGCACTATCTGTCTTTGCATTTTGACTCCGCTTTAGCATAATATTAGGTGGAATGAAGGTATTTACCTACTAAACTATGTAAAAAGATATATATGTATGCCTCGTTGACCAAATGGCAAAGCGCTCGTACCGGTATCCGTATGTCCTGGTTTTAATCCATCAATTGTTGCCATGATTTCTTATCAATAATGGACACCATTGCCCAGCAGTGGGGCAGTATGTAGATAATAGCTTTATTTTTGTATGCTAGACACTTATTATTTACTATAGTATTTCTGGTACATGACATGGAGTCCTTCAAACGAGGCGCGATAAGGCACCTTGTGGGCCGGCAGGGTGAGGATGACTGATGCTGCATTGTTTTCAAGTGGAACCAGTTTGTCTTTGCGTCTGGACTTCATTTCCACCTAACATCTCATGAAGTGGAGCCAGTTGCCGTGCAATCAATGAAGAAAACCGTTCATTGGCATGTGCCGTGACTTAATTCCTTTACGATAGAGGAGTGACAATCAGCATCGCAACCAGCAATCAAGCCTCTATACATCTCCTCAAAGTTAATTAATCGTCACGAAGTCACAACAACACGACGTTTTCTCTCTTTCATAAAATCGCGTAAACGGCAGACATTTTAAATGAGACATCGCCTTTTTCCGTTCCTCAAAACGTATTCGAATTGTAAGGAGATTAGGAAGGAAACACGAGATCGAGCGGCGTTTGAGAGCTTATCGCATTTTATGAGCAAGGCCAGATGGCCTATTTTTCTTTGCATTTGTGAAAATCCATTCGGATAGTCCCACGAATGACAGGCTGAAACGAACTTTAACACTACAAGTTAAGGTACAAATATCAACAACTAATAGTTAAATACGTTCCTTTTCAGGCTTGATTTACATAGCAATTGCTGACGAACCATTTTAAACCCTAAATAGTTGGTAATAATCACGAATGTTGTGTGGCGGTTGGGGCAGTAATGAGTTTTCATAGCATCATTTGAATTGTTATTAGTAATTATGCGGACTAAAGTGGACGACTCTACGCCCACTACTCAACTATCTGCTTATAGCTAAAGTGTTAATGAAACGTGACAAAAACAGACTTTAATTGGAGAAACTGTTTGCAAAGAACGGCTTATATGAGTGCTTGAGTGCTAAATCAAAAGCAAAACAAAAGAGCGTCGGAAGTTTATAGAAAAATAAAATGAATACAATTTTGTAAAAAAATATTTACTTTACGTAGCACCTTCTCCCCATTGTTTTACATATTTATAGGTTTTGTTAAACTATGTGTGATTGTTCTGATGTTTGAAATTGTATTTAAAATAAATTACGTAGATCCGTAAATGCTGAAAGGCACTATTATTTAACGTGATGATGATGCATCATAATTCAACATCTGCAAAAAAACCGTTGTAATTCAGTTTAGGAGATTTTAAGTTACAATGTTTTCCTTAACGGTGTCGACTTATGTTTAAAATAACCTTAATTCAGGTTATAAGCTTTATGCTTATAAGATAAGATAAGATTCACTTACAAGAGAACTAATTTAAAAAGTTACAAATTTATCCTCGTGACTAACTAAATTCTAAACAAAAGCAAAAAACAATTATTTGATTTTTAATTTTAAATCATCAAGCATCAACTGCACAGACACCTCGCGCATAATAATGTGATCCGTAGTAAGCTATAGTCCAAAATAACATGTTTGTTTAATCTTTTCTCAGTTAACTTTTCTTTATTTAATAATCATACATCTGTCTGTATAAGTCAGCAATAAAATCTACATTTCGTTTGAAAAGTCAACCTACTAATAAGCTATCAACAGTTCGTTGTCTTCGCTTATTACTTTTCTTCATAACTTGATTATCTCATGTTGAAATTAAAATTAACCCTCCACAGACCGCCATCGATCGGCTCGCTACACAGCAAAGCTGTTTGGTCCAACAGACCATTTTACCGCAACATGATTCGCGCATTAACTATCTAAGACAGTGTGTCACAGCGTAACGATATTATCGCTGTTATTCAATTTAACGATATTATCGTTATTATTATTGTTATGGAGTAAATACTCCTTCGTGAATCTATACTTTTTGTTTCCTATATGTCAACGTTCTTTTGTTTTGTTTTTCGCTCGCTTATTATTTTGTTATTGATGTGTAACATCTTTCCGCTCGCTTTCTATATAAGTAATTTGTGGGAGTGATTTCGTGAAATGGGACGGAATTATGTGTAACAGTGTAACAGGAAGTCGGGTAAACTCGCTAACGCGCGCCATTTTGTAAATTTAAAATCGATATTATGAACATGACATATTATTATTAAATAAGACATATTGTGTCATTTGACTATCAAAGGTTATTTTGATATTTCAAATGTCTTCTAATGAGTATTTACTGCATTTATTTTATAGTTATAAAATTATGTAATACCTGACTCATTTTTTTCAGAATATAATGTTAAAATTGCTTATTACTAAGGTGAGATGTCAAATGTTACACATCATGTGACTACTGTAAGACTCGTTTTAATTTTTTTCTTCTTTGTGTTCTATATCTATACTATTAATAAAGAGGTAAAGTTTGTGACTTTGTTTGTTTGAAGAGCGTATACTATAGAACTACTGGTTCATTCCTAAAACTTTTTCACTGATAGAATTATACTGTCCTTGCGGGTAACATTAAACTATTTAGAAATACGAAATTAATGTGTGTGCTAGTAAAACGTATAATTATGATTAAACTAGTTTAATTCCTTATACCCTTCTCTTTTCATCTCGCATCTCGCTCGCTCTATTTTTAACCATAGCAATATGTATAGGCAAAATGATTAGTTTCAACCAATTCTAGATATTTTATGATTTGCTGATTTTTTGATTTGCTTGTAAGATTGCCAGTTACAATCCATTTCGTAAAATGTTTAATTTGGCTTAGATAAGATAATATAGGAGAAGATGAGAGCATTTCAATTGTAAATATTCTCTTGAACACTACCTTTCACATGATATAACACATGTTATTTTCATTAGTTTCAATGGAGAAGTATACAGTAAGTACTTAATATTTATTACGACTAAGTCAGTACAGAATATTTAGATTTTTATAAGCGTTTGATCTATCTGTTGATACGGCGCATACTTCGATGATGCAGTGGACTAGCATGTACTAATTTAGATCCTAAAAGTGAAACAAACTTGCTGTGCTGGGTCTCCGGATAGATGATCATATTTACTAATTATAAGTCCCTCCGTAGTTACTTAGGAAAGCTCGTTAAGCCGTTGCTTCCGGTACTTATTGTGAGATGGCTGTCGTTAATACTTACTAACCCATATGGCTTAATGTCCCATTGGGCTGTAATTCGTGTGGGGTGACCTTGGTCCTTCAAAGTATTTAGGCTGATGATGACGAGAAATGTTTTTGCTATAAAATAAAATTGAAATAAAATGAAAACTTCTTTACACAATTGAGGCATATACCGTCCATGTTGAATCGTCTTAGATAGATAGATAAAATCTCGAAAAAAGAAATGCCGAAAGATTGGCAACCTTGCGTCGATGTTCATGACTCTGTAGCTTGGATTCGTCGTGTTGAGAGATATAATGCGGAATTATCGAAAGTCCCTTTAAACGGCGATCTCTGTACCGGGTCCGGCCGTTACGCCCTCGTTCCGCGAGGCGCTCGGCCGGGACGCCCACGAATTTTAAAATTTGTTGTTCCGCGACGCCCTCGGCTGCGACGCTCATGATTTTTATTTTTTTTTGCAAATTTCTTAAGAAAGTACTTTTGCGATTAAAATTGTTAAAAGAAAATAATAAATTATGTTAGTCTAAGTTGAACTATGTATTTTTTTTGTTTAAATATGTATAAGTAAGTTAAATTGTATAAAAATATTAGGTGAAATAAAAGTTAGTTGATTTTGTTTGCATAATCATTTATTTTTTTCTTTTTGTTCTTTTATTAATATTAATAATCTGAAGCGTTTTGAAAAAAATCTACAAACTAAAAAAATTGAAAAATCAACAAGTAATTACATAATTTGGGTATGCAAAATCGTTCAGACACCCATAAGTCTACAATACTACAGCTACCGGGTAAAGTTAGATTTATATAAACTTAGAGGTAAATAAAATATGTAAAATATAAATCAATATAGGCTTTGGGAATATAAAAAAAAAACAAGAAATACCTATTCACTTAAAGAAATTAAATCTAGATCCTACTTTTCATGTCAAAGTCATGTTGAAAGATACTTAATTAGAAACACTTCTATTCACAACAGTACTTCCTCAAATTTTGAGTAAAAAAAAGTTTTTTTTTACAACCGTGGGCGTCACGGCCGAGGGCGTCGCGGACAAACAAATTTTGAAAATCGTGTGCGTCCCGGCCGAGCGCCTCGCGGAATGAGGGCGTAACGGCCGGACCCTCTGTACCGGGAGGGGCTGTGTCATATTTTCGTGTACATTTTTCAGTCGGAAAACGGTACGAATAACGTTTTTCAGCGCAGCACGGTTTGAATAAAGCCTTTCTTTATGTCTGTACACTAAGCTAATATCCACTTAAAGCGGTAACGTTTGACGTAATTTTTATTTACTTTCCTATTGTCGGCCTATAGACATCCTACCTAGCCTTTCCAATATACGAGTATACGAACAATATGCTCAATTGCTCAGGCTATAATATTGCCACCACGACTGCCGACTCACGGAAATAACCGACCAACGGCATCACGTCCTTCCGAAACATGAGATGTTTATAGTTTACCTGGGGACTTATTGTCTAATTTCAACCTCATCACGATACCTTTCAATTTTACATTTGAAAGCTATTCAAGAACTTCCATTTAATTCACAAGTGTCAGTGATTGCGATCGCGACGAATGATGTTGAATGAACAACATCGTCTATTTGACATTTATTTGGAATCGTCTATGCAAAATGACATGCGTACGTAAAATACCTTTGAAAAGTATCGTGATAGAGGTTGGAATTAGACAATAAACACCCTTGTCATCCATTCGCATCGTTCTAAAGATTTTTAAAGATAAGAATCTTGTAAAATGAAACACTTAAGAATCTTTCAACTATTAGAAAGTAAAAAAGAGATCGTGTCATTTGACAAATTCGTTATTGAACCTGTATTTTAAAGGAAGTCTAAAATAATAATATGTATTATTTTAATAAAATCATAATTTTATATTCATTGCTCATATTGAATAGAAATCTTCATTATTATTTACATGTTCGGATCATTTATAAACCTTATTAAATTTATAACCGCTCATGAGTTTTCAAAAAGCCACGAGTGCTACATAAAACCTAAAAATAACAGTGTAGTTAAGAATGCTTAATGTAATTTCTATGTAGAAGTTATAAGAGGCTTAATTAGAGAATAATAATCATGATTCAGGAATTTAGATATGTATAATTGAAATTTCATACATTTAATATTCATTAGCCTTGTGAATTAATGTTTGTTACTACGTCTTTCACGAGTCTTGTTAATAAGATATGCGGGCGGGATACTTGCCAAATAAGTCTTATTACAACGTAACAAGTAAAATAAAATAAAAATATATCCTTTGGTTTTACACAAAAGTAAACTTTTATAAATAAAAGTAAAATAATTTTTTTTATAAAAGAAGGAGACCAACGAGCAGGCGGGTCGTACGTACTTACGTAGGGTCATATTTTCAAGGTTATTTTTTTCTTTTTAACGTTTTCACGTTTTATTATTTTGTGTCGGGGTTTTTTTGATTTTTTTATTAAACTTTTTATTTCATGCTTTTTGTAGGGACTTGGCTTTGGCATCATCTATCTAGGGCATTGATCAGGTAAAAAAATATTTTTCAAGTTTTTAGTTTTCATTTATTCGAATTTAGTTAATATTCCTCATTCCCTTTCAATATACTGTAAGTTATTATACATACATACATTACTCTACTAGTCAAGCCTCTTTCATTTGATAGTCATATTAAGCGAGTTGTCAAAAAAAAATGTGATTCGTTATTTTGTGGTGGCAGCCATCTTGGATTTGAAATTTGTCATGTACATAGTATTCTACTAGAAAATTCAGGCTAGTTTTTTTTTTACTTTTCCTGATACAAAAATTGTAATAATTTTAAAATTGGCCTCTCTGTCGGCTCTTTTGAATAAAACTAGGGGCACGTGTAAGCGGTGAAGGCATTGCGGCCTCTCTGTTTCAGCTCCTTTGAATTGAAACTACTGAAAGTGCTTTGTTTTTTTTTTTAATCGAAATGTCTTTTGGCGTTTTTCTTGAAAACTAGCGCATAAAAATTTAAGTTTTTTTCGAAAAATTTTTTAAATATGTTGTTGAAATTATCTTCAAAATATTTGCAGTTGATAAAATGTGACATTATATAAATGAAATAGTAATAATAAACATAAAGGTAGTTTACTATACTATTAAAACTTCTAAGTGCCCTTATAATAAAAGAATTTTGTCGGAAATTTGTTCGAGCAGTTCGAGTTTGTGGTGTATTATAATTATTTGTATAATAAGTATTAAAAAGAAAGAAAGAAATAATACAGATAAACATACCGATCATCAGCAACGGCAATAAACAGACGAACAGATAAACAGACAGAGAAGAAAAATTTTAGAAAATAAAACAAAACCGCAGACAAAAGTGAAGAGTCATGTCTGCGGTTTTGTTTTATTTTCTAAAATTTGTGTTATGTCGAATATTAATGTGAAATAATGGTGGATTATTAACCGTTAGGTGTTCGTAAGTGTGCATGAGTGTTGGCAAATGAAACAAAACAGTGCAAAGTCACTTTTCAAATTCTCCCAAGAAGTCCGCCCGACAACTGAGTAAAGCCCCGCATCTTTACTGAGATATTCGAGGGGTTGGGAGGTATATCATTTCTCACTTCTCATTTCTATTATCACTCATCATCATCATACAAAAAAAAGAAATATTGTTTATTTATGTATAACTGGTTAGAAAAACTACTTTGACACTGGCTAAATCTGCTCATCGCACAAAGCCATCAACAAAAGAAAAAAAAAGAAGATTGACATTTAGAAAATTAGAAAAAACCTAAAAAGTTTTTAATTTACAAAGGAGTATTTACTCCTTAGTCGGTTAAAACAAAAAGGATCTCGCTGTTAGCTTGTACTGGATGTCATGGCGAAAGTCAAAAGTGCTGACGTCACAGTGTTTGGACCAGTTTGGACCGACGACGACGACATTTTGCCGGGTAATAGCCGCGCAAATGTCAAGGGCCGGCTAAAAAGGCACTTTGAGTTAGAAACCGTTTGTTGCAGGACACAATTTGTCACTATTATACCGTAATAATAATATACCTACCTAAGTATTTTTATTTCTATTCAATGTTTCCAACTAATGTTGTCCTAACTTCTTACAAATAAGTTAGTATGTACGCGTCAATTAACCAGATTTTTTTTTAATTCCCTAAGATGAACTGGTGATAATAATGATGATTATAATATTTATTTAACTAGAAATATGAAAGAAAAGAATGTTATAAACTCTTTGTTGCCAAAACATAATTTCAAAAACTAGTCAATTGTTTTTTTTTTTTTTTTTAATATATTTTTGTTTTTTATATTGTATGGTATTGTTGTTGTATTTAAAAAAAATCTCTAATGTTCCACAGCTGTGCCTATCTTTTGCAAACTATATCAGCCTGCACTTAGTCTTGGTGAAACGAATCTTGATAATGATTTCTGATGTATTTCGATTTTTTCTCAGAATCATAAAAACGCTTGAAAGCACCGGCTACCTCAAAGGTACTCAAACCCGCGACTGTTCACTATCCGTTCGACTGCTCCTTATTAACTATTATTCAGTTCAGATGATCACTCGGATAAAATCGAATCTTATTTTTTCTCGGAACTCAGCCAACATCTGAACCTGTAAATTGGGAATTAGGATTGGCTTTGATTTCTTTCGACGGAAATAAATTGGATTTCACAGATTCTCACTTTCATTTGAATTACTAAGTTTTTTCACAAAAACATTTGGTGTGGTATCTGATAAGTTTTGGAAGCAGTTACTTAAAGCAAGTCTTATTACAAACCAAAAAGAGGAGTAACTGCGAAGAATCGAACCCAGGATCTTTGATGTTGGGACTGGCAGTCTAACCTCTAAACTGCCAAATAAATAACTATCTTTCTTACTCACTTTACTCTTCTTAATAGTAAGTCGAATGACGGCTTAGTAATAAAGTCAGATAAAAATAAAATATCCTAAAATAACATATTACATTTTTATGACAATTTTATATGTGTTACCTGACGTTTATTGATTTGTTTTATTAAAATTATCTGAGGGTTATAAAACTCAATCCAGTGATCAAAGCGCATGCAATAAAATGCCTGGGCCCTTAGCCAAAGTAACATTACAAAAACGATAGCGATGTTCGTAAAGAACAAAATGTATGGGATTGACATAAGCCGCGCTAAATCACGTGGTCAACGTAATGTCAATCCATATATTTATTATTTTCTAACTTCGCTATCGTTTCGCTATCGTTTTTGTAATGTTACTTTGGCTACGGGCTCTGTGCTGCTATATAGGATGCTAAAAACAACGGAACATTGAAATGAAACCACTTATACAGATCCACTTGCGCCTATTTTACGCATTCGTTTAATGTTATATTTATCCATTAGAAAACAATAATAAGAAACACGGTAAGCATCCTTTCAATAATTACTCATAAGTTAGGCAATAAAAAAAAATTGGTTGTCTGTAAAGTCAGTTTACTGACGATAGTTGAACGTGACAACGTCTTAAGAAGGTGTCGGGAGGTGTTGGGGGTGTCGGGGGGTGTTGGGGGTACGTACCGCGGTGGCGATGCCGGCAACGGGCTTTCACAGCAGCCTGCAGCAGCCCGTCGAACAGGTAGGCGGGAGGAGTTGGGGGTGTCGGGAGGTGTTGGGGGTGTTGGGGGGTGTTGGGGGTACGTACCGCGGTGGCGATGCCGGCCACGGGCTTGCACAGCAGCACGGCTAAATTTCTACTCAGCCGATTGTGCTTCTTTGTCGCTCGTTCCGCGCTCTCGCTTGCACTTCAAGCCTTACATGGAACGCCTCAGAGCGAGGTAACGCCGAACTTTTTCTTGCGTGCAGCTGGCTCTATCGAATTATAAGACGTTATCACGTCAAATAAAAAAATAATGACGATGAAGGCAATCAGAGACATTCCAGAACACCGAGTGTAGAGCTTCTGTAACTTTCTTTCTATGCACCTTCTGTGCCTTACCGTCACCTTCCTTATGTGAGATGAAAGAAAAGGGATTAATCGCTGTAAAAAAAGGTGACCCTGAGTGTGACCGTAAGACATAATATCACTTAATTAATGGAAGTCCTAAAAATTTAGTGAAGCATCAGCTCTATTGACTATGGAATCACTGTTGAAACTGAGTTTTATATCGCTTACTTTTTAACTAGTTCCCATAAGTTCGGTAGTTTAGGAGGAGCCCCCAAGTTCCTCTCTAAACGCCCTTAACTGTTCTTGAGAAGTCCATAATCTTCAGGCCGGGTTTATTGGGGTGTAATGTTAAACGGAGAATTCAATGTTGTCCAATGAACTAAGTTAGAATACACTATGCAATCTATGACATTTTATTATACTATGTGGTGCATATATCACAGAAATATATATTTTAGTGCAATAAATTATTTAAGATAAATAATAAATTGATCCACAAAAAAAAATAGTAGGCTAGCATCTAAATGTAGTTTAGGTGCTAACTTTGTATTTTTGTGGGTTAAGTTAGGTTATTTTGGTGATCGATTAAATACAATCCATTATTTAATACTATACATCTAAAAGAATGTAAGAAATTTTCAGACTATTTACTAAATTATATTTTTAATTAAAATTTTCATCATAGATAGATTGCCATTAAATGCAATATAAAACTGCCTATTTTATTTGAAAAGACCTTAATGTACACACACACACACAGTTTACACAACACACTTATATCCTTTAAGATAAAAACTGTATTCATAAAAATAGTTATAACAGTAAGATGGCATCCAGGGGATTTAAAGTATTTACATTTTTCTTGTTCTGTGTCGCTAACACGATTTTTCCTTACTGTATTACATATCCGAGTATAATGTTTATTGCCACTGCTTTTGTTATACGGTAGCAGACATGTATTCACTTTCCAGTGGGTTGAGTTAAGGCCCATTTCCTTTGCTCGACAGCTTCTGTCACATGAGGAAGAATATCTAAAGATCAGGCCAATTTAAATAAATTATTAAACCGTGAAACATTGTTGAACATTGTCATAATGGCGTTGCGTTAAATAGATCACTAAGTTTTTATTTAGAGTATCTTGAGTGTGGCATGCTTTCTTTACTGTCTCTGCGGTGGTGGCGTGTGCGTCGGGTCGTTACGTTCCCTAAAATATGGTTGAGCGAAGCGATGGCTGATTCATATGTCATACACGTGAACGGGTGCCGCCTGTGGAGGCTGGTCTTCTCACGCATACTTATCTTATTTTTAGTATTATTCACTATAATTTGACTTTGTTTTTCTTAAACAATTTTTTACTTTTACGATAGTACTGTAGTGGTACTGTATGACATTGTGGAAATTGCAACTGTTATCTGATGCAAATTTGTTAACGTATATTTTTTATTTTGTGTTTTTTTTTTACATGTTGTGGTTGTCTTCTATATTTTTTGTGTTTATTGTAATGGAAAGTGTCCTGCTATGATAGGGCATTTTCCAATATTTTTGACGCTGTAAGGGAGAGAAGAGCTGGACACTTGCTGAGTTTCTTGCCGGTTCTTCTCAGTACAAGATCTCCCGCCCAGAGTAGACTTACGAACCGATGGCATAGTGACATTCATAAGAGCTACTTGTAGCCTAAACTGAATAAATGTTTTTGAATTTTGAATTTTGAATGAAAAGCGCAACTTACAAGAAAATCATAGAGAATAATAATCACGACTCTCACTTTCTAAAGGTAAAGATAAATAGAGATATAATCTCATAAATAGAGATTAAATAAAGAGAGATTCTATCTCTATTTATCTTTACCTCAGTTAAAAAACATAATGATCAGCGAATAGGGTGCCTAGAGCGTGTTCCATTCACCATTCGCTCACGTTAACGAAAACGAGAATTTGTATGGCAACGTGTTATCTTTTCTCGTTGGTATGTCGCCAGGAGGCGCTGCTTCAATGCCATACGAATATCGAATATACTAAATTCTTTTTCGTAAACGTATTCGAATGAATACGGATAGTAAACAAAAGTCACACTAGGCACCCTGATTTGCATTGCATTAAGCAGTTCAAAGATGTTACTAAATTAATCATAACACTCGATGAGGATTCAGAAACGCAATACAGATCGAGCTACAACGATTCCACAGTCATGGATCAAAGAGTTTATTTCGGTATGTGTTTATAATGTTGAGTGTCTGATATAATTTCCTAGTTCAACACAGTAGTTTTATGAAATCATCGGGTTTAGATGCTCGGTATTGAATACCTTTATTGCGGAGATGTGATGGCAAAATGTTTTTATTGAAAGATATATAGATAAACAAAGCTTTTTGATTTAAATGAAACAACTTTTACGGATCTACTCGCGTTTATTTTACTTTACACATTATTTAATGTTTATCCTGACGTTTCGAATCCTTTGCAGGGTCCGTGGTCACAGTCTCCCTGTAAAATAAACGCGAGTAGATCGTAAAAGTTGTTTCATTTAAATGTGTAGTGTTCGCGTAAACTTTAGAAAACAATAAAGCTTTTGATACTTTATCACCTATACAAAAACACACACGCACGCAATGAATAAACTTAAAACCAAAAACAGTAAACTTATACACCAAGAAAAGCAAAAGGGAAATAAAAATGAAAAACAATATTAATTCACTGAAACAAAAAAACACTAAATCAAATAGTAACAGAAATAAAATTATATAATTGAGAAAACTATCATAATAAAAGAGCGTAAAAGTTAAAGCTTCATCATCATCAGCTCAGTTTGTCCCCACTGCTGGGGCACGTTCTCCATCCATCCATCCATAGGGAAGGCTTTTGCCCCAGTAGGTAGTGGAGACATAAAAATGAGATAATGTGATGAATTAATCGTAGGTCAATCCCAGAAAGATTCATATTTTTTGATTCTGACTATTTTAAAATATTACCTATGTAATTGCTTTTTTTCATAACACAGAAGTATTTATAATAGTCATAATAACGAAAGCAATCGTACAAAATCTTCTAACCTATTACTGAACGGCTTTACTCCATTGTCTAACAAAAATAAAAAACGAAAAGATTTATGAGAGAAACAGCCTGCCGTTGTTTCCTTTGTTACTAATGTAAATGATAATAATTATGCCCAAACGTTTTTGTTTGAGTTAATTTGCGAACACAAAGAAATGGAGCTACCAAGAAACGGGGTTGTTTTGAAACAAGTCTATCATTAATATTAGCTCTAGCTGTGTCCCGCAGTTTCACCCGCGTTAAGCTCCACTCCTATTAGTCATAGCGTGATGTAATATAGCCTTCCTTAATAAATGGATTATTCAACACAAAAATAATTTTTCAATTTGAACCAGTAGTTCCTGAGAGTAATGTATAGATGTAAGTGTCTAATATCCAAGTTACTGCCAATCAAGTAGTTCAAAGTGTTTTTTATGTAACCTGGTTTTTTTCTTTAGTTAATGGCTTTGTGCGGTTACCTTTAGCCAGTGTCAAAGTAATTTTTCTTACAGATGATATAAAATAATAAAAATGTATTTTATTATTTTAAGTTAATAGATGATGATTAAAGATAATAGGATAATAGTAATGAGTAGTGATAAATGATGTTTCCCACCCAACCCCTTCAGTCTCAGTAGTATCAGTATGTGGGACTTAACTAAGATCTCATGCGGTCTTCTTGAAAGAATTTAAAAAGTGACGTGGCACTTTTTAAATTCTTTTTATTTCATTTGCCAACCGTCATGCACGTTAACGAACACTTACGTTAATAATTTCATATTCATAGTTGACAGTACATTTTTTTTAAATAAAACCAATCCGCGAATTTTACTCTACACTTTCCCGCCAAGAAAAAATACAATATTACATCATTATTTTTTAAATTTCTGTTACCTTAAAAGTTGTTAATAAACACTCAATTCATGTAACAAGCTAATAGTAATTTCATAGTTCGCTATTCCTATTCAATTCCGATGAAAATCGTTTTAATAGATGCTAAAATGTCTCTCAACTAACTAACTACCAATTACCTTTTTCAACTCGCGATTCGCGTCCTTATTTCTGTACACGAGGAAAGTGATAAACCAAGGTCTAATTCTAAAACTGAATTGATAAGAACGCCGCATTTTATCCAGCTGTACATTTTATTGTGTGGCACATTCACAAAATGGATGATTTAACCATTTGAGAGATAGTAAAATCGGATGCAGTCGTAAAATTTTAAATGTACCACGGCTGTAAACAACGACTCCAGTGAGCGACCGCGCTTGTTGAGCTTATTCTTTATTTTTAAAACGCTATAAATGAGTGTTGTTGCAATAGTTGGAATATAAATATAATCAATATATACCTATATACTAAAAGAAATAAAATTAAAACGTGAGTTTGTTCATTTTGAAAGAGACTTATATCGCCTTGACTTACGTTTTAATTTCGTTTGTTTCGACTAATCAATAAAGGAGTGACTGTAATTATTCTGTTTTTGTTACGATACCTATGCATATTTACGGGTTGGTTTAAATTTAAATAAATAAATGTTTCCCACACTCACATCAATTATCTAGCCCCAAGAAAAGCTTCCTTAAGAAACTCGATAAATAATTAACTAGACAACGGATAAACATACTTAATATACTTAAATACATACTATTATTATACTATTATTATACATGGGAAACACCCAGACCCGAAACAATTTAGAAAAACAGATATTTCTAAATTGATCCGACCGGGGATCGAACCCAAGACCTCAGAGATGGCGACACCATGAAAACCGGTGTGCAAGCCACTCGACCAAGGAGGTCGTCATAGGGTTGGTGGGTTGGTGATAACAAACACGAGCTTTGCGTTAAAACACACTTGGCCCAACATGAGAATTGTACTTAAGACCTCCTCCAAGATCATCACCAGCTCATTTTATGTCCCACACTGCTGGAGCACGAGCCTTCCCTATGGATGGATAGGGAGAACGAGCCATAAACCACCACGCGGGCCCAGTGTGGATTGGTGGTTGTTAACGACTGCTAATGCAGTCGGGACCAACGGGTTTACGACTCTATTGAAGCACTGAGGAGCTCGAGCTGACATGTTTTTGGTCACCCATCCGGTAAATGCTGTCCTTTTGCAAATTTCGCATTCCTGGTCATTTGCGAAAGGTAATTAACCTTAGCAATCGCAGACCGGGTGCGTTAACCACTGCGCCATTGAGAAGCTCAATGGCGGACATGTATTTATGTAATAGTATATAAATGAATGTAAGCTAGAACTGTATTTTTATACTGTTATTTATTTATATTATAAGTACGTTCTTACCTAAGTTGTTGTTTTTGCTGAAGACAACTTATAGACGCAACAAAAACCAATTTGTAAGAAAAACACATCGCAACAGCGAAAGACATTTATTCAGGAATGGATGTCCATGATTAATATCGTCACAGACATTCTCATATTTCGCATAGCCCTGTAATAACTTGCAGAGGAAATCTCTTAGCAGGAGATTCGCTCGTCTATTGATAGAGAATAAATATGTTAAGACGATTCTCGATCAGCGATGTGCCGTTTATCTTGATGATCTCTGTAAAGGTGTTCTCTGCAAACCCTTCCCCACCCACACGAATCACAAAATCTATGTAAACCTACACACACCCCACATTAAGGTGCTCGCCGAACTGACACCGATCCTGACCTAACACTGATCGGAAGATCAGTGTCAGGTTATCCAATTTAGGTGGCTTGACATCATGTTGACTTATAAGTTGAAATGGTATGTAAGTATGTTTCTTTGTATTGCATTTAATTTTATGTGTATGAACTATCTGTGTCTGAAATAAATATTTGAATTAAATTGAATTTGTAGACCGTAACACTAATATTAGAATAATATGGAATACTCTATAAAACACTAATCTATTTAGAAGAAGAAGTATTTTGAAATTCTTCAATATGAAAATGGGACCCCGTGAGCAGAGTATCAACTCGAATTAATTGCGTGGTGGGGCTGTGGCCTATTCGTCCTCTTTGCTATCCTTTGTAGTAAGAGGGACATGCGTAGATCAAAGAAAAAATCATATCAAAAGATGACATGACTTGACATGCCTCAGATTGAGATGACAACCAACCAATGGCTATTGATATATATAGCACAGATAGCTTCTGATTCAATTAACGAATTAATACATAAAAACAATTCAATTAATCATATTGTTACGTAAGAAGCCCTTAGAAGATCTAGTAGGACGAACGAGAATGCGCTTACGTCATGCCATTCTCTCTAGAAATCCTCTGACGGTGATTCGATCACACGGCGTGAGGAACTTTCGCCGCCCCTTAACAAGTCCGGTGCCGCTGTGAAGGCCGTCTGGGCCAACAGCAAACTCTCTCCAAAACAACCTGCAGTATGACGTTTATAGGCTGATGATGAGCAAAGGTCCGTTACTCTTTTCTTTGTCAAAAAATTTTGAACTCTTTGCCATTGTTCTTCTTGAAACATGAGGTCTTTCAATAAGATACAGATGCCCGCAAGTTTGCGAAACGGGAAGGTGAGGGTGGTTAATATTAATATTATTGCATACCATGCTTCATTTACTGATCGCTTTTGAGGATAGCTAATGTAGCATACCTTTAGGATGTTGTAATTTGCAACCAAAGAAATCTTATCAATCGCTAATCTACGGAAATAGAATTATGAGAACATCAAACTTAACCAGATGAGAATAATAATTTTTAGAAATTGTTTTTAAAAAGTAGTCAAAATTATTTTAACAACCACTTTAGGCTTCCTTATGCAGTTAATAGGTACTTGGGAAAATTTCCTAAAAACGCTTCAATAACTTGATTCAATTGGACGTTTATAGGGTATTTATGATGATGAAGAAATAATTAAGGATAAAATTATCGCTGTATCGGACGATTCCATTTGTGACGTTTGCTCGCGGCATTTGTTGCCAGTCTCCCTATTTGTATTCGTCGATCCCATTATCCTGATTGGTCAAAGGAGATCTGAGGAATCCGCTTTTCCAATCGCATGCAATAAAATAAAACGTTTGTTGATGTTTGCACAATGAATTGCTGTTGATCGGTGTTTGTTCCGGGAATCCTTTCTAAAATGAAGTTCCGAGAAATCTATTTATGCCACTCTCATTTGTGCGATTTCCCCAATTCCAATAAAGGCAATTTCATGATAAACGCCGAGTAAAGAGAGTAAAGATTGATATTGTAAAAAAGATATAGGTACTTAGTTAAGGCTTAAACATCATGTCAAATAGATCCATTTCATAATTATATTAACATATTATGTTTAATCTCAAGATAGATACATAGATAGAATCTCTAAAAGTCGTGATCAATTTAACTTTGATTTGATTTAAATGAATGGACATTCCCATTACACAAAAACACTTCATTGGTGAGGAATAGCAAATAACGATACAGAAAATAATTAAATTGTCATTTTACAAAAATAAAAGAGAAATGGCGTAAGTAATTATATCAAGAATGAAGAGTCTCGGGAGACCGAGTTAGATACAGATAATGTACCTGAGTACCACGCCAGGGGAAATGTAACGTTAATGTGATTCGTCCCAAGATAGGCCCAAGGAACTACCAATTTCTCTTATAATTATGTTCGGAAATATGTTTTGGTCCTAATATTGTGAAAATAACTTGACTTTACATGTTTAGCTACACATTATGTAATAAACATTACATATTTATTGTGAGTTACAGTTTCATAATCTGTACAAATCATAATATTATCATAGTCTGACAAAATACATAAAGAATATTATTAATAATGAATATATTTTATATTTTCTTTATGTATTTTGTAAGACGAACATAAAATTGTACTTGTAACTAAAGGCCACCTTTTGCAAGCAAATTTTGAATGTACCAGATATATTTTAAATAAAAGATGGGCCACACAAAATATTAAAATAAATGTTTAAGGCATAAAAGCACAAAACACGAACAATGTCATAATATAACATAACGATACCATTGAATTAGTATCAATAATGAATGACATCAATAAGTTTCATAAAGAATATCAAAAAAAAAATACATTGCTAAAGAGGGTCGAAAGTATGAGAAGGAGGATGATATTCGAAAAAAAGTTGTCTGGTGACACTTAGAATCGATAACAGAACACGTTCCAACATTTTTTAGAATTTTTGTCTGTATGTCTGTTTATTTGACCGCGCCTCACGTGAAAATGGCTGGACGGATTTGGATGAAACTTTGCACATAGACGGACTAGGATATAGGATACTACTTTTTATCACGGTAACAGGTTCCTGTGGGACAGTGTAGTCTTCGCGAACGAAGTCGCGGGCGACAACTAATATAAAAATAAAACAATTACTTTTGCAAATAAAATATTCTTCTAAACAGAGTGAAAAGCAATAGGTAGCACAGAAATGACTAGATTTTAATGATGTTCTTTCAGTGCTTGCGCAAAAGTGAAATTTAAAGAAACTTAGTCTACAAAAGATCTAATAAAAGGAAACTGTTGAACGCATTAGGGTTGATCGAAAAAGCATTGCTCGAAGTCAATGATGCGATCAAAAGTCGGTTGGGGGGTAGGGCTCGGTTCACGGTTCGGGATAGACGATAAAGGTAATCAAGGTCAACTAAAGGATCGACGACAACACCAGGAAGCCAAATGTACACCCAAACTTTTACAGTCAACTCAATAACAATCAAGAGCTGTAAAAACGGAACGCAACTGATTAAAATAAAAGACGGTATGCAAGTTACAAATTAATTATGAGACCACCGACACCTCAGTGTCCCTGTGACCACGGACCGTGTAAAAAGGGTTCGAAACGTCAGAATAATATGAAAAAATAAAATTGAAGAAGAGGTACCTGTACTTACATACATACTCTAACGTCCTTCCAAAAAGAGGTGGAAGGGAATTTTGAGGTAAGCATCGAAATCACCAATTTTTAGTAAACTCGCCGTTTGACTTAAAGTGACAATCAAAGTAGAGCTCCACGGTAGAATAGATAACATCAGTGATAGGTTGCTAGCCAATCGCTTGATGTGCGAGCATCTTGAGACCCTTGTCCCTTTGTCGGCTCTTGCGACATGCACTGGATGTTGGGCAGCTGATACAATATTTTCGCGCGTTTTGTTCGCGTCGCGTTCCCGTTCCCAGAGCAGCATGGGATTGAGTATACAAAAGGAAGCTTTACTCTGCAACGGAGTCATTAATAAACAGTATCCTTAAGAATAAGATTTAGTCTTAACACTAATCATTGATAAGGCACGTATTTCATAATTCAGAGCTATTGCTTATTTCTTTGTCTCATTATGCTCACATCGTCATGGTTGTATAAAGTATCTGTATCCATACGTTGACAATTCGATTAATATGGAGGAAAGCTCTTGTTGAAACACTTTTTACGAATTTACTCTCGTTTTATTTGACATACTTAAATTATAATGTTATAAAACAATGTCCCTCGAAATTGATTTACTCTGGGTACGGTCGAGTCTCGTCAATATCCATAAACGTAATGGTAAATTCATTTAAAATTAGGGATCAACTTAAGCCTATCAAATCAACGAGGATTTGATATGATTTGACATAAAGCTTGATTAAATATGGGATGATACAAGGGTAATCCACAAAGAGCGTGAAAATAACATAAAAATAAAACAATATTGAAAGAGGATATATTACCAAAAATATGTCTGCCACAAAGGTTTTAATGATATCATCTTGTGCAAAGCTATGTGATTTTCAAAGGGCCAATTTTATTACTGACAGATATTGTGTACCTGACTATGTCAAGGAAAATGTACCGGCTAATGCGATTGGCCGGGTCCATGCCGGCTCGGAGACGAGACGAATTTTCCTTTTTTTATAATCTCTTCCGGAGTATGGTCAGTCAAAATGCTTGTTTAATTTTTTTATGTTTTCAGGAATTTCGGCGAAGAGTATCGTCTGTTAAAATATATTGTCGATTAACAGAAAAACCGTTAAGCACGTGAATTATGAAGTGAGAGGCCTGCCTCATGACGAATCCTAACGATTTGTAGGCGCGGGCACACACTTCAACGATGGTGTTCGTTGAAATTTAGACCTACGTCCAGGGTCAAGCCTGAGTCACGAATTTGGGTCACGCGTTCGAGAGGGACACTATCTATGGTGTAAGAGTACTCGATGGGCGAACGGGCACGAGTGAACGTAATGGTATTACACTTATATGTGTTTAACTCAAGTTAGTTGCGCTCACCCCATGCGACAACACTATCACCGTCCCTCTGCAACGCTTCGCAATCGGAGATACTCTTTGCAGCCATGAAAAGTTTCAGATCGTCGGTAAACATTAGGCACCTAGCTGACCTGACGACACTCGGCAAGTCGTTTATCATGATCAGAAACTGAGTGGGTCCAAGCGTCCAATTGTCACACACCAGAACAGGTCTCGTACGAGTCAGAGCGGTACCGTTGAAGTTGTACATATTGAGAACGGTTAGAAAAGTAGCTAGAGAAAAGTTTTATTAATTTTGGAGTGAAACCTATATCCGAACATTTATTAAGTAACTAGCTGTGCCCTGCGGTTTCACCCGCGTTAATTAGCGACTGTTCCACACCTATTAGTCATAGCGTGATGTAATATAGCCTATAGCTTTCCTCAATAAATGGACTATTCAACACAAAAAGAATTTTTCAATTCGAACCAGTAGTTCCTGAGATTAGCGCGTTCAAACAAACAAACAAACAAACAAACAAACAAACTCTTCAGCTTTATAATATTAGTATAGATACGTCTGTATTGACGTGAATGTGTATATTATACTCTCTATACTCTACATGACAGTTTTTTAACAGAGTTTGTGTCTGTGTTGAATTATTTCAATTGCGTTACTTACGACTAACAACAACAACAAACAAGTACCCATCTATATAAACTATATGATAGTGTTAACATGCAGTAAATGTTTGTTTTATTTTTTTATGAAAAATCTTTACACTTCATTTGAGCCCGTCAGAGGATAGCTACGCCACTGTTTTAGGATAGGATCCAGGGTGAAGTGTGCTTCCACCTTCGGCCTTAATCATCACTTAACATCAGGTGAGATGAACGGCAAGTGCTTACCCTCAGCAATATAAAAAATGAGTTAATGAATGGAACTGTCAGAAATTCACACAGTCTCTGGAAGTGTAAAGCCATTGCCACAAGCTCTGAAGGCCTGCAGCAACATTCTCGAGAGGTGTCATAAAGCGGGCGTTACTTTATTGTTATTGCACCATAAACATGTTGAAATATCGTCGAATCTCTTTCGGGACCGTCAGTGATGATTCTACATAGTTGGGACTCCGTAAAATGTTCGAATCGGATTTAAAGCTTGATAGTATGTGATAGAGAGTGGATAGTGATAGTGATAGACGTCAGAGTGTATAGGAATGGTTTGCACTTAATCTCGAAGACGATTATTTAATAAATAAGAGAAGAGAGATCAAATGAGTTTGGTTATACATATATTATGCGTTTTTTTTACATTCTAGTATATTAAACTAGCACCTTACCCGCATTTTTTTTTCACATTAAAATATAGGCTATGTTACCCGCAGGGAATGTAGCATTCCATCAGAGAAAGAATTTTTAAAATTAGTAAACTCTTTTTTTAAATAAAATTTAGCCTATGTTACCTACCCGTAAGAAATATTAGCATTATATCAGTGAAATAATTTTTGGAATTGGACCCTACTGGTCCAGAGATTAGCCCCGACAAACAAACAAACAAACAAAGTCACAAACGTTACCTCTTTATTAATAGTATAGATTAGCTTTTGCTCGCGGCTTTGCCCACCATGGACTACACGACTTCTGATAGTTTGTTATTAAAGCGAAACTTATTACAGGTACATAAGTGTCATTATTCACTGAAAATAAAGTAGGTACAATGATGGTAGTTTAAATATAGTTCGTCTATTTTACCAACGCAGGGCATGTGAATGTGGATAACGGAACAAAAACTAAAGAATTTATTTAATTATACGTTAATTTACATCATCAATACAATTTGTACATTAATACAATTTTATATGTCAATAATTATTATAATAGAATCAAATTTATGTTATATGGTACTCGGTTTCGTTGGTGGTAGAGCTTGTTTTAAGTCTGTCTGGCTATCACATCAATGTTAGTAGCATTGTTGTATTCCGATAGATACAGATAAGATAGCCAGCACCTACGTTGTTAAGGGATCCTGGTGAAGTGCGTATAGTTGTTTGCCATTAGGTGAGTGGAAGGCCAAGCGTGACGTTGCACTGTTTTGATTGATTTGCCAACACTCATGCACGTTCACGAACACTTAACGGTTATCCACCATTATTCCACATAAAATTCGACTTAACACTAATTTTAGAAGTTAAAACCGCAAACATTACTCTTAATTTTCCCGCCAAAAACCCTTAGATACTTCTAAACTTGATTGTACATTTTTTTAAAACCTTTGGGTAATTAAGCTGCTAACTTGTATCTTGGTAATACTCTGTGTGGTGTTTAATTTCGTTACTAGAGTAAATTACAGTTTGTGTCAGATCAAACTGGCTCTAACAAGATTCGCCGGAAGTTATTAATATTGCAACTGCAAGCCTGGCAAATGAAATTAACCCTCCGTCGGTGACGTGAATTAGTACTACATCATTTGTAAGGCTGGTGCTGGAGACCGGGTAGTTGTAGGTGAATTATGATTCTTCTACTTATATGGAAAAAAGAACAAGGAAATTTAATTTGTAATTTTTATAAGATATTTCTATAAAATTTGCAGAAACCACCCGGGACCCCGGAGCTAGCAGCTTACTGGGCACTCTGCCTGATAGAGATGATTTGTGGCAATTTTTTGGAAGCTGGCATGTCAACCCGCCGCCATTTTGTTTTTTTTTCGAAATCGCGGCGTATGATGAAAGTGATATGTATGGGTAGAGGACATATAGAGGAACAAAAATGTCAAATAACAAGGTACCCTAAAGTGTCACGTTACCGAGATATTTGGGGGTAAAAATCGACATATGAGTACAACGACAATCATTAGAAATATACTTATTAAGTGTCTATAGGCGTCAGATTGTATTCAAATAATCGTTCCCAGGTTGATTATTATTATTACAGTTTATTGTAAGAGACCCTTCTATGTAGAAGGGTTACAAAAAAAAGTTTTACAGGTAAATATAGTAAAAGGGCATTGTTTATTTCAAGTCTGAAACTTATTTAAGAGCGTGTTCATAATGTTTCTTTTGAACCTTAAATTATTTTTGACAAATAGTACCTCACTCCCTGTCACTAAAGACCCTGTAAATTCAGGTTACAATATTTTATAAAATAATCCCAAGTAGTTAGATTTTTAAAAAGTATTTCTGTCATTGCATGCTCCCGTTAACAAAACAAAAGTATTTTTGTTTTCCATACCTTCCTATTCACACCCATTAACATGAACACACACAGAGGCAAATGCAAACGAGCTCGCAACCGCAACAACACCGCAGGCGTCGCCGATTGTTTTCGCTTCGATCCGGTTTGAAGCGGTTCAGACCGCATGTAACCGCATCTAACCGCATCTAACCGCTTCAGCCGAAGGAATTAGGGTCTGGCTACAGTGACAACGTTACAAACACGACGTACCTATTGTCTATGTGAAAGATAAATTTATAGCGATTAATAGGTATATAGTTAGTTTAGAAACGACGAAGTGTTCTCAGATTTGACACGAAGGAACCGTTGCAGGCAGCCATCCCTGATTTATCCTTTGCCCATCAATAGTAGTGATGACTTGATTAGCAATAATGAAGGCCATTGACTAGCAGGGACAGTATATGGGTAAGCTTATTACTTTACTTAGGGTTAACGTTGTTATAGGTATTCATTGTTTCATGTGATTTAAGCGTTTCCATACAGAGCGAATATAATCTTATCAGAAAATTTCCCATCAATCATTTTAGGCGTGCTCGTTTTGTCTACACCGGTGTGCGAGTGATCAATCACAATCAATGTTTTTGGGGACGCAGTAAGACTGCGCTTTTTATTATGACCACCAGTTTTGGTATCTGCGCTGAATAATCGTTACGACACAGAATAATCATCATGTTAACATGATTTTCAAAGCAAATCCCCAAAACTGCTAACAGTTTTGCTCTGATAAACAGTTTGGAAACATTTGTCATGATTTTAGTAATTTATCGTAGTATTTATACCAATTGTATCATAAATATACAACTGTACGATGCACGTACATGACATTTTCCATATATTGCTGCGATCTATATAGATCGCAGCAATAACTGTGACCCAGATCACGATCGCCAGCCGACCTTCGACGAATGCACTTTATCTTGACAATCATAATAATGTAATTTTAGTGTTTAATTAGAAGTTGATTTGACAACCCATTCTTGCTTTCTTTAATTGCACTCGACTGCATTTGCATCTGCATCCATTTACATGTAAATTTTTGCATCTCGTTTGCAACCTGCATTACAATACATACAACAAGTACACTTGTTTAATTTGTAAATATCTGACAATATTTTAATATCATCATTCATCTCAGTTAAAAGGCGTCCACTGCTGGACAAAGGCCTCCAAAGATCTCCACAACGACCAGTTTTGAGCTGCTCGCATCCAGAGGCATCGCGCGACCTTCACCAGACAGTCGGTCCTCCTTGTTGGAGGCCTGCCCAGACTGCGCTTTCCGGTACGCGGTCGCCACTCAAGGACTATTCTGCCACAGCGGCCATCAGTCCTGCGAGCAATGTGTTCTGCCCACTGCCACTTGAGCTTAGCAACTTTTCAGGCTATGTCGGTTACCTTTGTTCTTCTGCGGATCTCCTCATTTCTTATTCGATCACGCAGAGAAACCCCGAGCATAGCCCTCTCCACCTTGAGCTTTCTGATAAGGCCACGTCTCAGTCCCGTATGTCACCACTGGCAACACACACTGGTATAATATTTTAATATGGCAACACAAAACTACCGTTATCCATAGAGCAGAAACGAAAAAACGGTTAGTATGGAAGGGGGAGCGGTTGTCAGTTGGGAAGCAAGAATGGTGTGCCTCGGCACTTTGTCAGCAGCCACAGAAGAGGAAGTAAGCTAAGTGGAAACTCTGCCAGTACTATAATCATCATACACAATAATCATCATTTGAAGCCATGTGTTCACACTGCTTTAAGTAATTCTATGGGTTTGCAAAGCCACACTGAACGATTCTATTAATTTTTTAATTCCTTGCATATAGCTATTCTTCTAATTTACCAAAAATGCTGTGCGCCATACCAATCAGTGCTGATTCGAATTCCGATTGCGAAGCATTTTTCCAACACATTCTCGGAGCACACTCAATGTTTCATATTTCAGCGGAACAGTAATAAATTGCTCAGATGTTCCATTACATTCGATTTCTGCCAATCAGACGTGTCGATCAAACTCGACTGAAACATTTATTTGAGTAATCTTCGATGTCAGAAATCCACTAAATTAAAACTTGCATGAATACTGGTCAGTAACCTCCCCTATATACAGGGTGTTTGGAAGATGGGTGCAAAGCCTTAAGGGGATGTTAGTATGGACCATCTAGAACATTTTAAGCCACACTTGTCTTAGATCAAGTCTGTTATTATTATTTTTTTGTTGACCTGCGATTTAGTGCCAAAAATACAAAATTTGCTAATTGATTGCTAACAACATACATATATATATATATATATATATATATATATATATATATATATATATAACCATACGATACATATAATCATACTAACATTCCTTTATGGCTTTGCACCCACCTTCCAAACACTCTGTATAAAGCTAAGCATGGACAGTATTAGCAACCTAGTTGTCTATAGCAAGCTACCAAGTTGAACGTTAATATAATATTTAATTATTGGGCATCTTTGGAAGACCAGCATCGTAGCATTACTAAAGTGCTATGACATAATAATATGTCGAGAAGATGCCTTTTAAGTATCATAATAATATACCATGTAAGTATCTTAAATTATGAATGTTTTATTTGTATGAATATGTTATTTTGTGATACTGAATAAATCTTTTTCTATTCTATTCCATTCTATTTCGTTGGAGTGGGAAGGTCTCAGATTCTATAATGACGACTTATCATTTTTTCTAACATAAATTTTATGTCATAAAATACTAACATCTCGGTCTTTCTATGACCGCAGGTCGAAACGTCAGGCTAATAAACATGTCACAGGCAGTAAAGTAGATCAGTAAAATGTTTAAACAATTATTAACGCAAATTTTGTTGCGAAACAAATTACAAAAACACAAATGTTGAAAAAATTTATAATAGCTTGCCTACTTCTTAACTGATCTTTAGTATTTGTAAAAATATTATGATCGGATGTTAATGACGGTAGTTGTTGACATTGAATGGGCGCCTTTGGATTTCAAAGTAAAAAGTAAATAATGTTGAATAATTTCGGCGGGCTGGTTAGAACCACGATAGCTCAATTGGGAGAGCACCTGACCCGGTATGTCAGAAGAATGCAGGTTCAAATCTTGCTCTTGGAAATTTTTTCAACATTTGTGTTTTAGATCAGTAAAGTATTTCATTGAAATTGTTCATATTAAATAAAATAAAAAATAAAATAAAATAAAATAAAATACTTTTATTTCAGACTGTGTCCATAGTTGATTGACAAAATAGTAATTAAAAATTAAAAATACTAATTAAAATAAAATTGAAATCATAAAAATTAAAATAAAAACACAAAATTTACAAAACCAAATTAATCTTAATTAAAATCAAAACAAAATTAACAAAATAAAACAAAATTATTAACAAAATTAAATTAAAATTAAATAAAATAAAATAAAATTAAAAACAAAAATAAAGTTCCTAGAAGAAACAATTAGGGTAGGTAACGACCCCCCGTAGGCACACCGGGAACCTGCACATGCGCCTGCACCCAGTGCCTCTGCAGCGGACAATCCAGCTTTTCTCTGAGCACCGTTAGGATGACGTTGGTGCTCCCGCGCACCCTGCGCTGGAGGGAGGCGATGCGGCGCCGCAGCACCGTGTGAAACCCGTCTGTGCGCGCGTGCGCAAACATCGCGGACGCGCTGCAGTAGCGCGGGAGCCCCAACATCACCCTAAAGGCGTTATTGTACTGTACTCGGAGAGCGTTTTTATTTTATTTTATTTAAACTTTTGCAACACAGCTATTACATGGCGGACTTAATGCCTGAGGCATTCTCTACCAGTCAACCATAGGGTGGTGCAGAGATAACATTGGCAGGTGCAATTTATTTGTATCATAAATGAATTTAGTGAAAGTAAGTATATAATACATGCATAAATATTATTTATACATAAACATATAATAATGTGTATTGTAAATACATAAACTACAATAAATAAACATACATAAAATACATAATTCTATATAATAGGAAGTTATTGAGATGATTCTGCCACGATTATATCAAACAAGAGTTCGCGGACTTTCTTTTTAAAAGCGTCACGACTCGTAGCCATCCTGATTTCGAGAGGCAGCGCGTTCCACAGGAGAATGGATTGGATGTGAAAGGAAGAATGAACAAAGCCAGAAGTATGAGCGGGACAGAGAAGGAGAAGATTATTTGAGGACCGGAGATTTTTACTATGAGAGGAGCAGAGGTACTGAAAATGGGGAGCAAGATAAGAAGGAGCGTTAAAAGAATTTAGTAGCGAAAACAGTGTGGTTAGGGCCCGTAAATGTCTTCGCTGGCGAATAGGTAACCATTTCAGCTCCGACCTGAACTGCGAGATGTGGTCGTACTTCTTCAAATTGTAAATGAATCGGATACTGTTGTTGAGTAGTCTGTCAAGCTTATCAAGCAAGTCAGCATTAAGATCATAATAACACACGTCACCATAGTCGATCAACGGAAATATTAAGGTTTGCACAAGCATTATCTTCGTCTTATGTGGTAAAAAATTCCTTAAACGATTCAAGGAGCGCAAAGTCCAGGTAACTTTTTGACTTACACTGGCAACCTGCGAGTGCCAGCTGAGAGTAGCATCGAGATGTAAACCAAGATTTTTAACTTTGGTGCTAAGAGGTATGACTGCTCCATCGAAAACAATTGGCTCAAGAGGGCTTCCCACCTTACCTATCAATCGCTGGCTGCCAATGAGTATCGATTGACATTTTGTAGGATTTACGGCCACACCAAACCCACGAGACCAGTCATTAATCGCTTCCAAATCCCGATTTAGTCTCCTAATGGCATCTGGTAAGTCGTCCACACATGCTTGGGTGTAAAGCTGAAGGTCATCGGCGTACAGATGATACGAACACTGAAGATGGTGAGTGATGTTATTAATAAATATAGAAAATAATAATGGAGAAAGAATACCGCCTTGTGGAACGCCAGCATCCAGGTCACACCACATCGACGATGTCTCATCAATGCGGACCGACTGCTGACGCTCTCGAAGATAGGAAGAGAACCATTCCTGCACTTGAGATGAAACCTTAAGATGAGAAAGGATAGCAAGGAGGATATCATGATTGACGGCATTAAAAGCATTTGAGAAATCGATGAGTACTAAAACTGTGGGTTTAGTATCCTCCATGCCTTGCCTAATGTCGCCAGTCACTTTAAGGAGAGCGGAAACGGTGCTGTGTCCAGGCTTAAAACCAGACTGAAGAGGACTAACCATGTTATTCAGTTGAATAAACTTCGAAAACTGCTTATGGACACAAGCCTCGAGTGCTTTAGATAGAAATGGGAGAATGGATATGGGTCGAAAATGAGTTGGATGGGAAGGATTGGGAATCTTGGGTAAGGGGCGCACATAGGCTTTACGCCACTGTGAAGGGAATTGGCCTGATAAAAGAGAAACATTTATAATGTGGGTAATTGGAGGACTGATGGCCCGCTGAGTATAGTTGACCCACAAATTGCACGTGTACAAAGTTTGGCAGAACGCTTTAAAAAGCGTTATTTTTATATCTGCGCTACATCGTGCGAATCTGCGAGCCAACATGTTGCAGCGGACCACCATCGCTCTCCTTTCCCTTTCAATATCCCCGTCATCTTTCAAATCCTCAGTGACAACATGGCCGAGGTATTTGAACTGCTTCACCCTATCAAGAGCGACCCCATTCAGCCGCACAGGTGCCACATTTTCCAGCTTTCGGCCCTTGGCCTGGAATATCAGTAGTTCATAGTTCATATAGGTCATAGTTCATATCAATAGTTCATGTGTGGCCGCATACTCCTCACATACCCCCAACAGCTTCCTGAGACCGGCGATTGATGGGCTGAGCAACACCATATCGTCAGCGTAACTAATGCTATTGATGTTCTGTCCGTCAATGGAACAGCCGACACCAGTGTTGCCCAGTTCAACAATCAGCCGGTCCACGTAAAGGTTGAAGAGTGAAGGAGATGTCAACCCCCCCTGCCTCACTCCACACTCCAACCTGTACTCATCGGATAGCTCACTACGCCATTTGACCTGGTTAATTTGATGCCCATACCAGTATCTGAAGATATTAATCAACTCACCGGGCACCCCGGCGTCCTTTAGTTTACCCCAAAGAATGTCGTATCTAACCAGGTCAAATGCCTTAGAGAGATCTAGAAACGCAGCATATACAGGCGTACTCCTATCAGTATAGTACCTGACGGTATGCTTGAGAGACAGAATAGCGCATTCAGTTGAAAGTCCGGCTCTAAAACCGAACTGCGCGTCATGTAGGTGCAAGTGCTTATTAAGCTGTCTCTCAAGCAAGCCGTCAAGCACCTTCGATATGACTGTGGCTAGAGAGATTGGTCGGTAGTTGCCCTTGTCGGAAGCATCACCCGTTTTATTCTTAATTATAGGCACAACAACCGTTCTCATCAGCTCCTTAGGAAGATAGGGATGCCTAATGCAGAGTGTGAATAGCAGCCCCAACAATCTAGTGAGATGTGGCCCCGCATGTTGCAGATGTTCGATGCTGAGGCCGTCATGTCCGGGTGACTTGCCTCTTGTCATACCCTTTATAACTGAGGTAACTTGTTTTGCAGAGATACGCTCCGGCACCCCCGACACCACGGTCTCAACGTCCTTTATAAGTGAACCCCTCAATGGAGATTCGACCTGAAAATGCGCGCTAAACATATTGGCTATGTCCTTAACATTAGTGACGTCCCCAATACTCATCGGGATGCCAGGTTTCGGGCTTAACTTTTTTGTATGTTGCCAAAATCCTCTAAAATCTTTATTTCTGTGTTTTAGCGTTAAAATATTCATTGTTATTTGGTCTTGATGTTCTGACAAAATTTTAATTTTTAAAATATTGGATAAGCAAAATTCCGGGAAAGAAGTCTCCAGGACGTCCGCGACGCAATTGGCTGGACGACATCAAAAAGTGGACTAGCTAGACTTAATTATCACCATTTAAAATAAGTTATATGAGATCGCAAAAAAATTGTATACTGCTCTCTAAACTTCAGTATAAAGATGGCGCTAACTGATGATGATGATGATATTCAAATGTAAACTATGCTGAAAGGGTCAGATGGGCAATCTGACACTTATCAGATGGAGTGCAACCAGCCTTTACGCGCGTAAATCAGAATGGTGCGTTATTACAATGGCCGTATTTCAGCTCTAGGCGAGTCTGTTTGTTTCCGATAACAATATTACTGTAAGATATTCATAGGAGCCGCCTTCGCTTTTATTTCTGGTATCGTAAAGTTTAAAATTGCTTGTTTAAAACTGTCTGATAGTAAAACGGTAGTAAAGAATTGGAGGGTCAAACGTGAACATTTTGCTTTTATGTTTTCTTCGCTCGTGAAGTGAGTGGTTCAGTTTTAGTAACGACGAGCTTGAGTATGCCATTCCATGAGAAGATGTATGGAAAAATTTTACTGTCCTCGCTTGCCACCGAGGTGTTACTTTAATGCCAAACAAACCTTAATTTTCATTAAGACGACACCTCAATTTGTGAACATTCACAAAGGCTGATCCTTACTGGCGCTGTCATAAGGTCGATGATACGTAGCGCCTGCGACAATTGAGACCGCAAAATAACAGAATTTAAATTTGAAAAATAATAATATTGATTTTGATTATCAAAATATGCAGCTACTAAATTACGAATATTCATGTTATCAATAATTGTATTGGAGTGGTTTCCAAACATATAATTTAAATAATTTATTTGTAATTTCAACAGTAGTGATTTATAGTGGTGTCTTCGAAAACAATAATAATTATGATCGGGTCAAAATTATACAATCGTCGTTTGAGCTAGTAATTTCAAGATAAAGACAGTTTAAAGATATCAACTTTTCAGATTATTCGACGTTGTTAAACTTAAACTATTTGAAGTTGGTGCCTTTTTTCAGCGTGGCACCTTAACGTGATCGAATGGAAATAAAATTCGTACTATATTCTCAGGCTCTACGAAGAAACATTTGTTACAAATTCTACAACGGAGATTGATCTTAGCTGATCGTGTATATATAAGGCTTTTTGGGAGCAGACTTTACCCAGAATCGTTAACAATTCGCAACACTTTGAGCTCTCGGCGGCGGTATATCCGGAGCGTTACGACCTTGGGATCTTCAAGAAACGTGCCTATTCCTTCCTTAAAGGCCGGCAACGCGTCTGCGATTCCTCTGGTTTTGTGTGTTGGTGTCCATGGGCGGCGGTGATTACTCTCCATCAGGTGATCCGCCTGCTCGTTTGCCTCCTTCTTTTATAAAAAAAATAATAAAAAAAACTCATAAGAGCAACGATGTTGTTACGATAGACTTTACAAGATGTTTTTATAACATTTTGCCTTAAAACATATTAAATAAAATTAAAATGTCTTCTTCAATAAAATTGGTAAAAGTTATATTAAATTATATGCGTTTTTTTTATTGTTCTTAAAAGTCATACAAGTAGTTTGTTCAAAAACTATTTTGTTTGTACTTAGGTATTATTGTAATTTGCCTTGTAAAAACCTATTATTGACTATATTGTGATACTTTATTGTTAGCTATGTGTTCTTGTTATATAAAAGTTGTATAAACATGATTTTTATAAAACTACTTTTAAGTTTTCTACAGCGAAATGAATAAAACATATTTATTCCATAGTAAATAAAAAAATAACAATTTTTAAGTAATAAAATTACCTTTAACCTAAACCGTTCAAGAATGATTGAGATGATATTTCTTTTATGTTCAATCTATTGCCTGAACAATGATGAAACAACAACGCCGCCTATATTATAAGAAAAAGTGC
The DNA here is from genome assembly GCA_963082485.1 of Eudonia mercurella. Taxonomy (NCBI): domain Eukaryota; kingdom Metazoa; phylum Arthropoda; class Insecta; order Lepidoptera; family Crambidae; genus Eudonia; species Eudonia mercurella. Next base: position 1,660,942 of record OY720038.1, read on the forward strand.
TGCGGAAAAATCGACAGGCAAACAGGTAACACGGCTGGAAGATTAGACGCCCGGAGTGTGAAAGGTTGCTGTCGAGTTCCAATTGGTACAGCCAATTTTCTAGATAGCTTTTTAGATAGCTAGATAGGAGATAATATTATATTTTTATATATCTATCTATATACCTATCTTTTATTATCTATCTATCTAACTTTTTTAATACAGAAGTCGTGACTGATTTACTTTTTTTATATTAAAAGGAGGCAAACGAGCAGGCCTGATGGAAAGTAATCGCCGCCGCCCATGGACACCCGCAAAACCAAAGTAATCGCAGATGCGTTGCCGGCCTTGAGGAAGGAGTTGGATCTTGAGGAGGAAACCACCAACCAAAACCATGTTGTAGGAAGGAGGAAATACATGTGCTGAAGAGAATTCCATTTTGATAGTGCGACAGTCTTTGTCCGCATAGAACCGGCCAATCCGCTGGACCTCAAACACTGAATTATTACATGCAAATATTAATATTTTATGATGTAAGCAAGAGATAAGATGTAAAGCAATAGCGTGTAAACTGTCGCTCTGCTGGGCAAGACGCTATCATTGAAACCAAGTCTACCTTCAAGTCTAGGGTATGTACAAATGTGCATTGGCTTAACCACCACGTTTGCCAAGTGCATCGAAAACCCGAAATACACTTTGTCTGACCGGGGAATTAAGCTCAAATCCTTCTGATATAGTGCTCGCTTTGCTACTCGGTGGTAGTAGAAAAAGGAAATTTGATGTGATTTCAAAAAATCTCACGTGAAGTGGTATTCGGGAGTATACGCATACAAAGACGCAAGTTGTCGCTAGCTCATACAATAATTTACTAAAACAACATACGGGAATCATATTTAAAATACGAATCACGCCGTCATTTGTTATCTCTAGCGAATACCGTACTCAAAACAAAACATTTGCGGACGACTCCGGAGAGAAATATGATCTCGTTCCAGAGATTTAGCGCTCACTTTACTGTACGTACTGAGTCGTAAAGAGAACCGGGCCAGAGTAATAGTGGCCAGTATTCTTGTATGAAGTTGTATATGAAACGGGCGTCATACAGAAGTGCATAACTTTCTTATTTTTTAAAAACAATATAAAGTATTACGTAAAGAAAAAATTTGTACCTCCTTATAAGCACATCGCGCGCAAGAAGGAGTGTGAGACTTGCCAAAGTTTAAGTTCATATACGAAGAAAGAAGTATACAAATATAACATTTATGTATAATTTGTAAATTTTGACCTCATTTTAACCGTCGCTTACTAAATATCATGAGAAAAAACATCGAAAATACTTGAACTGATAGTCAAGACTACGTACAAAATATCATTAAGTTGTTCAGAAACTAATCGGATAACAGCGCATATTGTCATCATTTGTTTTTCTAAAAGCCATTTTGTAAAGTAAGTACAATTCGACTTTCGAATTTCGATTTGTGAATTAGACGGAAAACTAATTAAAATATTATATTTGCATTAGGCCTTCCCATTCCATTACACCCATATAAAACGGCAAAGTATGCTGTATGATGTTTCTATACATTGCATGCATGCACCTAGCCGGGGTTAGTGTTCACCAACCCTCATTTGACCAGCGTGGCGATTAAACCAGCTACTAACTAATTTGTAGTGATCATCATCATCATCATCAGCTCATTTTATGTCCCCACTGCTAGAGCACGAGCCTTCCCTATGGATGGATAGGGAGAACGGGCAATAAACCACCACGCGGGCCCCGTGCAGATTGGTGGTTGTCAACGACTGCTAATGCAGCCGGACCCAACGGCTTTACGACTTCCGAAGCACCGAGGAGTTCGAAATGCTACATTTTTAGTTACCCACCCGATGACCGGCCTTTGCGAAAGTTGCTTAACCTCAGCACTCGCAAACCGGGCGCGTTAACCACTGCGCCATCAGCTCGATGGCGCAGTGGTTAACGCGCCCCACTCACTCGCGCTACTTACTTCTCACTCGAGTATTGATCACTTGGTTTAAATTGGAGTCCTTCGCCCAGCAGTGGGACAGTATAAAGGCTGACTTGTTACTACTTTATTATGACAATGACTACATCATAATAACGACCTTTGTGGTGTGACAATCTAAGCAATTTGTGCTGCAATCTGCATTCACATCGAGTTGAATCGTTCCAGTATTAATTACTGCTTCTGACGTGCATACTAACCATCGGTTAAATAAGATTAATTACAGGCTTGTATCACCCACTAGATATAGTCTGCAAGCGAACGTGCACCAGTGTTGCCATTAGATGGTAAGACTATCGATAGTATCGACATTATTAACTATAGACCATCGATAACCGAAACTTGACGATAAATAAATTACAAACTGGCGATAGTATCGATATGGCTGTTGTCCGTCAATGAAACTATCGAATTTTTGCCTGGTTTTTTTTTGATTCGGTGGATGATGAAAACACCGAGATGTCTATTTATTTATTCTAAGGAAGACCAGTTATACGGGGTGTTCGGTAATATGTGTATAATCTCGAAATACAGCCATGCAGCCAAGTATAAAAAACACCGTGGTAATACGCAAAATCATATTTACGAAAATTTACTTTTCCATAAAAAAACTCAAATTAATTTTAAAACTATTTTTTTAATACCTCTGACATGTTTTGACGTCGGTTTTGTTTGGATCATGAGGTTGACGACAAAGAACACTACTTTGTTGAAAGTTCATTTATTTTTCTATCTAAAATGTTTTAAGATGTTTTAATAACAACAGAGTAATGTTTACTAATGTTTAGATATTTTAAAGCTCATTGTACCTTCACTAATTCGAACACTGATTTCTGAATTATTTTAATGCCAAATCAGTTGGAAACTTAAATAAACTAACCTATATGAAGTTTACGAAGTTTCCTCTTTTTCCAAAACACCGGTTCCTTTCAGAATTTCAATATTCATGATCGGAAATTAAACGCGAGTTTGCTAATATACTTTATATTTCACACTTTCTACTACCACTTTGCCTACGACTTCGTTCGTTGATACTAATTTTTTTAATCAAAATAAATATAGCCTATTTTACGCGCAAGGACTGTATCATTCTAACAGTGTAAGAATTTTTGGAATTGAGCTAGTTTTTCAAGAAATTAGCCCTGTCAAACAAACAAACATAATCACCAACGTTACCTCTTTATAGTATAGATATAGATGAATATAAAAAAAGAAAAAATGGAGGTCCGCAAAATAAAATAACGTTTTAACTCACGATGAATATCCGTTTTCTAACCGATTCAAATCATATTTACATTATAACGTTACCATAATATTATTTTCCACTTAATTATAATTCTTTTGACAAAAGCTTTTACCTGGACTGTAATTTAGGTTTATGTTATGAAAAAAGGATTTCGATTTGGTATTACACAAAACAGGATTTACCCTTTCTCACGGCACGGTACCCCCGAGTCTAGGTCCAACTTGAAGAGGCTAGAAAACCATATTTAAAATATGATACAATAAACACAACCTATACATTTTGATAAATGGTAATTAAATTTGGGTATAATTTAAACGCTCACCCGAAATATTTTTTAGACCCTAAGCCTAAGTACCAAATAAATTAAATGACTGTACAAATATTATTTTTGCTTCCCAAAATGGATAAATGCTCACCAAATTTTTACACCATTATTCAAATGAATTAGGATACTAGCTGCCCTACTTCTGTAGGTCAATTATTCAAATGATTGAGGATACTAGCTGCCCTACTCCTGTAGGTCACGTGATAGGTTAGAAGTTCGAGGTAATTTTTTTTATTTGACAACAGAAAGCAAAAATTACCAAATTGAAACTCGAGGCAATATAAAATATTGGTGTTATCTATTTGGTGACAAAATAACATGTTTGGTCTGAAATGCAGTTAAAAGGTATTCATATATTTTTATTGCATTTAATAAAAATATAAATTGTATCTTTTTTATAATATTTTATGAAACACAATATCGTTTCGATATTTATTGTTAGTAGAATTGATACGTTTTTGGTAGGCGTTTAAACACAAGCCATTAATTTAGCCTTAATTTGATCCAGTGATAATGTTTTCACACATAACCTACACAAGAAAACCCGCATTTACTCGTATTTTTCCTTTCGGAACAGAAAGTTGAATTCTTAAAATGTTGAGTTTGCAAAAAGTTGGATATGCTCTAACGCAAAGAAGTACTGTCCTGGATATCTGTGTTACGAGTAGTTCGACAAATCTAGATTCATTCCTTGTGAACATACTATTGAATATCAACGATAAAGAAGGTTGAAACTTACCACCTGCCTCTGATACTATCATACAAGTACCTTTACCCAATTGAAAAATAGGCCCTGAGTCGTCAACTCAGGGCCTATTTTTCAATTGACGGATAAAACTTATTTGTGTTGTGTGTGTATTAGATAACGTATTGTCATAACAAGACATTTCTTTTTACACAGATTACATTTTAGCTTGATTGCGTAATACTTTATCAGAAGGATAAGTTTTATACGATGATTGAAAAATCAGCCCTCAGTTGTATAAAAAAAATCGATAGACAGTTGATATCGAGCTCATCAAATATTGCTACTATGCAGGGGAATATTACCGCTAAAATCCGAAGGCTGCAGATATTTTCGGCGAAACTAGGTCTAGCTCAGAATAGGTGGTGGGTAGGGTTATAAAACACGAGAGTGGACAGTCCCACCCTCTCCCCACCCCTGCAGCACTGTAAGTTTTATCTTCTCTTAAAAATAATTAAAGTCAAGTTTCTACTATGTTATTTGACAAACGTTGTAAAAAGTGTTAATAAAAAGCGTTGAAATAGTGTTGTAACCGAGTGGTTTGCACGCCAGACTTTGGGAGGCACTAACTCTTAGGTCCTGAGTTCGATTCCTGGTCGAGTGGATGTCGAAAACGATATTTTCGATATTGTGTCGGGTCTGGGTGGTTGTGGTACCGTCGTTGTTTCCGACGTCCATAAAACGAGTGCTTTATTTATTCATTTATTTATTTATTTATTCATTTTTGGAAAACTAACAGCTTCTATACTTAATTTAGTAATAGTATGTAGTAATGTAGTATAATATTATTAATAATAGTATGTATCATAAGAAAAAAACATACCTTAAATAGTTCTCACTTGTAGAACATTTTGATACAGTCCAATGTACTTATATTATTTTTATTAAAACAGTGAAATTGTATGTTTAATTTTTTTTTTAGCTACTTACTTTACTTGTGATCAGAACAATGTTTGTGATGTTGTCTAATTTTTGTCTAATATAAATGATAAATCCATTGTAACTAATCTATTTTACATTATTATTGTTATTAAAGCACATTGCGCTCGCGGAGCAGTGTGAGATTTGGAACTGTCAACTTTTTAGGCACTCGAAAAAGTCGTAAATCTTTACATTTTTACTCTTCTCATTTATCTCTCCGAAGCAAGTAAGTAAATCAAGAAAAAAAATCTTATAGACCACCTATCTGCTTACCGGTAGCACCTAAGGTTATTTGACATTTGTGATCGTCGTTAAGAAATTTTAATAACAGTACCGCCGCCTTACATTGGGAACATCGTAGTTATGTGTATCTATTATGGCAAGATCTCAAAGCTATTCAGACTAGGGACTATTAATAGCAGCAACTTAACAATTGAACTTAAGAATCTAAAGCTTCTATCAATGTTACCCTTGACTCTAAAGTAACCCAAGTAACCCTGTGTACCTGTACCCCGCCTTAATTTACATAAAAATGTTAACGTCAAAAGGTATTTCAACATAATGCTACGTCAGACAAAAAATAATGAAATCCAAACACCGTCATCGTCCTTTACAAACATCTTTAATTTAATTGACATAATGGCAAAGGGAGGGTTGCCATAAATAAAACAGGAAAACATGGGATTATAATGTTTATCGTAGCTCTCAGAACACTTAAAAACCTCTATACATTACATCCCTTACAAATTTCGAAGTAACTTTTTTTAAATGAAAGCTATTTTTATGCGACTTTCTAAGCGTAAGGAAAAACTTTAATGCTGTAATGGGATAATAGTAGGTTGTGACTCTGACTGTGAGTGACCTGTATGTAGAAAAACACTATGTCAGAATAGCAGAGGATAACGATTTTTCTCATTTTTGTGTTGTGCTGTTTTTTTAATAACTTTCATGTATGTAAATGGTTAATGTAACTGTTTTAGAAGCAAATAAATGCATTTATTATTATTAGTGGTCGCCCAGTGTTCGAAATTCGACCGTAATTTTATTAAGGCTACACGGATTGTATCCTAAGCAATGAAAAATTAAAAAAGATAGAATGTGAGTTTAGATTGGCATTGATAGATGTCGGCCGCATTAAAGACAAACAATACGTGTGTGTCAAATACATATGCGTGTGTAATGTTGTTTTTGTTGATTTAATTAATTTTTTGTGCATAATTAAAAAAAAATATTAACATTCGGATAACCTTCTCTATATAAACTATAAGTGTGCGAAATTTCATACTCCTCCGTCCGCGCAATTTTCGTAAAAAAAGGGTACAAAGTTTTTGCTTCCCGTATTAATATATAGATTAACTATAAAAAGTTTCAAAACGCATAAATTCAGTTTGTAGCAAATTTATTCGCAACAAAATTTGCGTAAAAGCCATGCCCATATTATATACTTACACCAGTTTAGCTTGTTGATCGCCCCATCAGAAAAAAGATAATTCATAAATGCGAAAGAGCTCTTTGCTACTCTACTACGAGTAGGATCGATATAAAAATGTTATAAAACCCCGGATATAAAAATACATTTACGCAATAGGCTGTACATATTGACTCTTAAGAAATTGAAGAGATCAGCAAAGTGCCAATCCTATTAGATCGCACGAATGACTCAATATCGGCATAGGCCTCCTTCATGTTACGACAATCCCTTCTGTTTTGAGCTGATCGCATCCAGGTTTTTTCAGCGACCTGCTCTATATCTCTGGCCCATCTAGCAGGCCAGCGCTCCGCTATTCCGTCTTTGGCAGCCATTTCATAAGAATTTTACTCCACCGGCCATCAGTGGTTCTCGCCAAGTGTCCCGCCCATCGCCATGCGCCATTTGAGTTTTACAAAATATGGTTGGCAATGTCTTGGAATTTCGTCCGTCTTTGAATCTCGGTATTGTATCAGATTGGTAGACCTTTCTGAAAAGACCCAAAGTGTGTCCGATCTAGATATTGTATATTTTGGCATAAGTTTTAACCTTAAGATGACATCTCGGTTTGTGAACATTCAAATCGGCTGTTACAGGCACTGCCATAAGGTTGAAAATACGTAGCACCCGCGACGATTGAGCCCGCCTAGAAATTAACAGAATATTAAAATATTTAAAAAAATATATTGGGTTTGTTATCAAAATATGCGGCTACTAAATTACGAATATTGGTGTTGTCAATATATTTGAAAGGTTTCCAAGCATATAAATTAAGTAATTTCGTTGTAATTTCAACAATAACTCAGAGGTACTTTTTTAGAGGTATTTTCAAAAATAATTATGATAATGATGATTGTATGATCAAAATTATACAATCGCGTATTCAAAGACATGAATTTACCTACGAAGGCGGCACTGAAAATTTCGGGAATCAAGGAAGTGACACAACATAACTATTTAAAAATGTATTTATTGCTTTTCGAAGTATTCTCTGCGAAATTTGACACATTTTTCCATACGATGGAACCAATCATTGAACCAACCATTCCATTCGGAAGTTGGGGTCTCCAAAATGGCCGTTTTGTAGGCGTCCACAGCTTCTTCAGGTGATGAAAATCTCTGACCACGCAATTTATTCTTTATTTTAGGGAAAGTATAGAAATCATTAAGGCTTAGGTCGGGGCTGTACGGCGGATGGTCTAATAATTCTATGTTTTCTTGCTCTAAAAACTCTTTTGTTCTGTGCGCGGTGTGAGAACTCGCATTGTCGTAATGAAGGATGATGCGGCGGTTGCAGTTCTCTTTACGGAGTTCAGAAACGACCTGTGGCAAACAAATGCTAGCATACCATTCTGCATTAACCGTTCTTTGTCCCTCAAGAGGAATAGTCGCAACATGGCCGGTTTTGGAGACAAACGTGGCCACCATTTTTTTTGCAACACTCCGTGAACGAACAATTTTTGTTGGCTTTAACTCATTTTCGAACACCCAAACTCGTGACTGGTTTTTTGTTTCGGGTTCGTACGCGTATATCCAGGATTCGTCACCTGATACGATGTTGTATACAGCATTTGAGGATCCTGCGTGGAATCTTTCGAGAGTTCTGACACACCAAGTAACGCGAGCCGATTTTTACTCTTCACAGAGCGAATGCGGTATCCATCGGGAAAACAACTTTTTTACACCTAATTGTTCATGCAAGATTATTTGTATTTGACTCATGCCAATGTTTATAGTTGCTTGAATTTCGCGGTATGTCACATGTCAATCTTCCTCAATCAACTTACGCACAGCATCAACGTTTTCTTGGGTGACTGCAGTTTTTGGACGACCTTGACGGGGATCATCACTAAGCTTGACACGTCCACGTTGAAATTTAGCAAACCAGCGATAAATTGTGGTTTTGGATGGGGCTTCATCACCAAATGCAGAAATCATCCGGTCAATACACTGTTTTTGTGATAAACCACTTCGAAAGTCATAATAAATCATCGCTTTTGAATTTTCTCGAGTCAATTCCATTTTCTCAACGACTAAACAAGTTTGACAAAACTTTGTGACAAGACCGAGAATCTTTTTTTAAATAAATAAATGGTATTAGATTTTTAAAACCAAGGACTTTTCAATTAAAAAGATTTAAATATGACAGGAACAGTGGTAATATTCCATTCCCGATACTTTTAGTGCAGCCCTCGTATATCAAAGTTTCAGATTCGTTACTCATATTAAAGTCTTAAACTATTCGACGAAAGTTGGTGCATTTTTTCAGTCATCATCATCATCAGCTCATTTTAAGTCCCCACTACTGGGGCACGAGCCTTCCCTTTGGATGAACGGGCCATAAACCACCACGCGGGCCCAGTGCGGATTGGTGGTTGTTAACGACTGCTAATGCAGCCGGGACCAACGGCTTTACGTGCCTCCCGAAGCACGGAGGAGCTCGAGATGATACATTTTTGGTCACCCATCCAATGACCGGCCTTTGCAAAAGTTGCTTAATCTCAGCATTCGCAGACCGGGCGGGTTAACCACTGCGCCATCGAGCTCCTCCATTTTTTCAGTATGTCGCCTTAATTTGTTATGCAATTTTTCATATTAAAATTACAAATTGTGTAATGTCTCTAAAATAAACTCCAAAATAAACATGTCACAGCACTAGTGGTTCAGTAACCTCTGTGTACTTACATTTACGGACATAGCACATGAGTAAATATTGGTATTTAATTTACTCATGTAGGACGTAGTGTCCAAAGGTTACTTTGCTTGCAGCGCCTGACGTGCATGACGTCACTAATATATATACATTTTATTAATATTTGCATGACAAAATAAAGTTAATAGTTATATTTAAGTAACCCTTAAAAACCCCCTAAAAGATCTAGATCGGGTACAAAAAAGTAATATAAAAAGCTATGCCTAAGATATATACATATTTTAACGCTGTAAGGGAAGAAAAGAAATGCCCTTACTGAGTTTCTTGCCGGTTCTTCTCAGTACAAGGTCTCCCGCCCAGAGTAGACTTAAGAACCGATGGCATAGTGACATTCATAAGAACTACTTTTTTTTTCATTTAGTAGATGGCTTTGTGCGATTAACACATTTAGCCAGTGTCAAAGTAGTTTTTCTTACAAGTAATAAATAATAGTTATTTGTTATACAAGAGTGCAAAGTTGCTTTTTAACCGCGTGCTCAATTTTGATGACCGAGCAAGCGAAGGATTCTAAAATTGAATCGCGAGCGCAGCAAGTGATTCAAAAATTAGAATTCTGAGCGTTGGCGAGGGATTCAAAAGAGCACGAGGTGAAAAATCTTTGCACTCGATTGCAACACGTAACTTTTCATCCCACCTCAGCGAGGAAATGACTAAAAAAACATTTACAATCACAAGATACTTTTATTTCAGTTTAGGTACTAACTACTACATTATGATAGGTAAGTATTACAAAATAATCTTTAAATTATAACAAATAATACTTAGGTATAATTAAGAATAATTGAAAGTAACGTTGCTACAGTTACTTAAGTTGAGTGTAATATTTTTGTTGTAGGTACTGTAATGTTGGTGTTAGTGACTTGTGTACTGATAAATTCGGCACCATGGAGGTAAAAGTAAATAGGTTTAATGATGTTTTGAATTCACAAACTTAGTGCACACGATGTTCTAAATTCAATTTACTTTATCCTCTAGCGGATAAAAACGGCTTTTGCACTCAGATATCGAAGAGCAAAAATACTCTTTTCGAGATGGGGGGATGAAAACAATATTTTTTTCCTGTATGATGGTGATGAATGATAATAGAAATGAGAAGTGAGAAATGATATACCCCCCAACCCCTCGAGTATCTCAGTAAAGATGTGGGGCTTTAGCAAGTCTTCGGGCGGACTTCTTGAGAGAATTTGAAAAGTGACGTTGCACTGTTTTGTTTCATTTGCCAATACTCATGCACACTCACAAACACTTAACGGTTAATAATCCACCATTAATTTGCATTATTATTCGACATAACACAAATTTTAGAAAATAAAACAAAAATGCAGACATGACTCTTTACTTTCCCTCCAAGAAGTCTAAGAACTACTTGTAGCCTAAACTAAATAAAAGATTTTGAATTTAGAATTTTATGAATTTTTATACCTAAACCGCTCCTACACCCAGTAGTTTGCGTTAAACACTGTTGACAGCTTTGTTTTCAAATGGAACGCGAAAATTCAAGAGTGTATACAATTAAATCAATCATTATAATGACTTTAGTGTGGTTGTATTTGCTGATTAAACACAATATTTTTGTTATGATTTTGTATCGTTCTCGAAGGCTGGGGAGGTCGCATTGGAGTGGCTGGCGGCTCAGACTAATAACTGATTGCCCTCGCTTTAACAGAGGCTTTCAGATGCGATTAACTTTGAACCACTCCATAGGGTACGTTACTTTTTTATTTATCTTATCTGGATTTACTCGAATACAAGTTAAGCAATTTTGTTATTGACTTTTCAACAGATGGGGTGACCGCGGTGATTGAGAATTTGGGTGAAGTGCGCTTCAATCTTCAGCTTCATCACCACTGAATGATAGATGGCTGATGAAAATTGAAAAAATAGTACTAATATTTCTTCTTCTGAATCATAATTTTGAGCTTTTTTCCAATATCTTGAAAAAGGGAGAAATGATTTTACTGCGTTTCTTGCTGGTTCTTCTCTCTGTAAAGGTCTCACTCAAGACATACGAAAGGATGACGTAGTTTCATTTATAAAAGCTACATTACAACATACATTACAATTAATTAAAAAAAAAACATTTTGAAAATGAATTAACTCTTAAAAATAACTTTTTCATCATAATCACAATCATAAATCTATATTGATCCATTTGGTTCATTCACTTTCCGTTCATGGTAATGGCAAAAAATTCAGCTACAGCCAACAGAAAATTAGGAGTTTCAAAATTAAAATCTAATTGGACGTAAATTACATTCGTAAAAGTTTTTCTCTCACCGAACATCTGTTGCTTTGCAATGGCCCTTTTGTTTGGCTCAAATGCGGAGCGGAGGGAGATCTGACCACTAAAAACTATTTTACTGTTCCAAAATACTTAAACAGCCAGTTGTATCAAAAGTTTTATATCATCACCAGCACCATCACCATCATCATCATCACCATCATCATCATCATCATCATCATCATCATCATCATCATCATCATCATCATCAGTCTATATTAGTCTAAGATTTTCACTTTCCACTTCGCGCCGCGTTTGTAGGACCCTGTGGTCCTACAAACGCGGCGCGAAGTGGCACCTTGAGGGCCGGCAAGGTACTGATGCTGTTTTGTTTTTACGCTGCACCAGTCGTCTTCACGTCTGGACTCCATTTCTACTTAACATCAAGTGAAGTAGGGTCATTTGCCGCGCTAAGTATAAAGAAGTCCAAGTTTTATGGTTATCATTAATTAAGGAGCTGATGGCGCAATGGTGAACGCGCCCGGTCTGCGAGTGCTGAGGTTAAGCAACTTTCGCAAAGACCGGTCTTCGGATGGGTGACAAAAATTTAACATCTCGAGCTCCTCCGTGCTTCGGAAGGCACGTTAAGCCGTTGGTCCCGGCTGCATAAGCAGTCGTTAATACCCACCAATCCGCACTGGGCCCGCGTGGTGGTTTAGAATAGAATATAAATAATTTAATACAGGCAACAAATTACTTATGTACAGATGGTAAGCTACATAGAGGTCCATAATATTAATACCTTACAGACTTACATATATACAATTTATATATAAAACTAAAACTATGCTACACGTAAGGACGGCGACGTGCAACGCAGCGTTTAAGGCCCGTTCTCCAAAACTGTGGTTACATCTCCAAAGATTCCTTAGACTACTGACGTGATCCTATACTTGACACAAGCTTATTAGAATTTCGGATGGATTATGGACCATTAGAAGTAGAATTTCATGGAACCTTTGGAAAATAAAACGTGGGACCTCTTGTTCTGAGACCGGTGGTATAGCCACTAAGCCGTATAGGCAGTAAATGGTGGCCATGATGCGATATGAAACTGAAAATTCTGAGATTGGATTTAAAATGATAAAGTTGACAAATTGCGCCACCTTAATATTTATCTTTTTCACACTACACTACTCGTAATATATTCGTGTAGGAACAGAAGGGAGCTTCTATTTTCCTCTTTAAGTACTTTACCGTAAACCTACCAGACTAGCTCCGCTGGTTCCCTCCCTGTAACTAATTGAACGATTTACGACAGTACAAAGTGGTGATTCCGTACCAACGCAGAAGGGTTGATTAGCAGCCGGCTTAGAGTTTAACAAGTTAATGTCACAGCTCCGTATTCTTAAGGCTCTCTCACACCAAAAGCTGATCCGAAACGCCACGGGCAACCACACTGCAGTTTCAAAGCGGGCTCGAGATAGAACTATTAATTTTTGTCGCAGTAAAAAAATATTGGAACCAACTTACTGCGGCGCGGTGGTATTGCCGGTCTGTTACAACTTAGGTACTGTAAGGAGGTTATATGCAGCTCATAGTAAAAGTTAGTTTATTACATTTGTATGTAAGCCTCCTTAGCCTGGATGAATATTTGAATCATCGAACATGTAAAATTAAAAAGTTTGCAACGTTTTGAGACAGTCGATAGACAGGAGCGAGACAGCCCGGCTCAAAGCCGAGGTGCTCTGAGATCGGTCTAATCTAACGGATAATCGGTTTACTGTCACTCTTGACACTGTTGTTCATATTCTATATCCTAGTAGGATTCCCTAAGTAGTGGGAAGACTACAGTACCTTCAACAAAAGAATGTACCGGCAACGCATCTGTGATTCTTCTGGTGTTGTAGGTGATTATGGGTGGCGGCGATTAAATTCTATTAAGTGACCCGCTAGTTGGTTCGCATACGCTACCTTTACATATAAAAAATAAACTTTTAGTGACACGAATCAATATAGATATACGTCACTGGCTCAAAAGAAATTGATCTGCGTTTTCACATACTCCTGCCAAACGCCACGCTGCACGGTTTGTCGGCTGGCAGGTTAAACGCTTAAGGTGTTTTGTCCAGAAAAACGCAAAGTAGTAGGTATCTCCGCGGGCCGACGATCATACTTCTTGTGTCGCTACTTTTATCGTTTCTTGTATTACACCTTGTGCTACTACTGACCTGCTTTCGGTGTGTGAGAGCCTTAAGATGTCAAGTCAATTATCTTACAAACACAATTTCTGGTAGGTATTCACCAAACAGCGATGATCCTAATTGATGATAGAAGTATCTCATTTATTTCTACCAGTGTAATAAATGTTGCTGTTACAATAAAGGCTCCCCAAAGGAAAATTAATTAGAAAGGGATCATTCGTTTAAACAGGACTGGGATTCTAAATAATTTAATATTCTTGGAATTTGTTTCATTTGCTCTATATAGTTAATTTCCTTGGCTTCCCGAAATGTTTGAGCGGCAACGAAAAATGGAACGAGGCTTAATCGTCGTTTGTTAAAATATAACCGAATTTTAGACGTAAAAAGGTCTAGCTGCTAAGCTAATGATTTTACATAATTCATCTTTCAAGAGGAGCTCGATGGCGCAGTGGTTAACGCGCCTGGTTTGCGAGTGCTGAGGTTAAGCAACTTTCGCAAAGGCCGGTCATCGGATGGGTGACCAAAAATGTATCATCTCGAGTTCCTCCGTGCTTCGGAAGGCACGTTAATCCGTTGGTCCCGGCTGCATTTGCAGTCGTTAACAACCACCAATCCGCACTGGGCCCGCGTGGTGGTTTATGGCCCGTTCTCCCTATCCATACAAAGGGAAGGCTCGTGCCCCAGCAGTGGGGACATAAATGAGCTGATGATGATGTATGATCTTCCAAGAATTCAGCTCAGTTCTTATTCAGTATTAAAACTAAATTATTAAACGCTTAAATAGGTCGGGCAAAATGTGTTTCGGATTTTTCGATGCCGGGTTTATATTCAAAGCCCGGGTTTGTAATCACCAACCCGCATTTGGCAAGCATGGTGATTAAGCCATTACCCATCAATTGTAGTGATGACTTGATTTCAATGATGCAAGTCTTAGCCCATCAATGGGACAGTTATAGACTATTTACTTAACTTATTTAATTTGTTATTAAGGGGGTGCAGAGCGGAATTTGAAAATTTACGTGTTTTTAAGTCACTGGTGCTATGCGCTGAATAGGTCTTATACATTAAAAGGACTAGTATAGGTTAGCTTGATCCTTTCACAAGGTCATGGTTGTCTTGGAATTTGAAAGAAATACCCAGAAACTGCATAAACAATACGTAAAATAATGATATCTAAAAACTTATTTCTTCAGAAACTTTGTAAATATAGCACAAATGAAACAATGATCCGACATCAAAATGTTTGTATTGATATTCCGCAGGTCACTGTTGTCTTATTTTTCAATAAAAAAACATGAATATGAAAATATTAAGACTATTCTTATTTTTTACCCAATTTACCCAAACGACTATGATTTTACGAAAGTAAACATTGCTCTAATTAAATCACCAGCCTACTCTGTTTAGATATTAGTGTGCGTGCGTATTCGTAGTCGTGCGCCGTTGTCACACCACACTGCCACGCGCCGCTCGCTCGCTATCATAAAGAAACTTGAAACTCGCAGTTTTGCGTCCGCGCTGCACCCCCTTAAACAAAAAGTAACTACCGCACACAGAAAAGTCGATTGAGGTAAACGCTAACTAAAATGTATCAAGTGTCAAACAAGTGGTTACCGCCTCTGTGGTCTAGTGGTTAAGACCACCGGTTTAGACCCAGAGGTCCCGGGTTCGATTCCCAGCGGGGGGTACATGTTTGTGTACTCGGTTTGGTTGGTGGTAGGACTTGTTTGTCCGCCTGGCTAGCTACCACCATCTTACCTAAATATGTCGCCATAACATGAACGTTTGTAGCATTGTTGTGTTCCGGCAGCTAGAGATAAGATAGTCAGTGCCTCACTAGTTGAGGGTCCCGGGTGAAGTGCGCTTCCATCATTGGCCTTATCATCACTTAACTTCAAGTGAGATCAAGGCACTGTGCTTACCCGTAAATATAAAAAAAAAGTACTTAGGTAGGTACACCTTATTATTAAAAACTTTTCTACAATGAAGATTTATAGGTCATTTACCTAGTTTCACTATCATTATTATGACAGTCCCTTTATATTTAAAGTTATAACTTAATAATAATAGTTATTTATTCATAACATAAATTTAAAAAGGAAATAGAAATAAAAATATACACATAATTTTTACAAATCAAAAAGGGACTCCAAATCGCTGCCAAGCGGGAGAGTGCCCAGGAGGCTGGCGGCGTTGCCTCTTTGAATGACCAAACTTAAACGTTGGCCAAAATACGCGCCAGCTCGAGGGTCACCAGTGGTCTCTATAAGGCGAGCGGAAATTTCTTGGAAAAGCTTTCGAGCTAATAATTGATGTTTCTACTTCGATCAATATCGAACTAGATATATATATATATACTTATATACAGATAACATACTACCTATAATATAATAGATCAGGAACAAAAATGCATCTCGATAGTGGTCGTCTTTGCTCATACCTGGGGGTTAAAGTTACTCGCGTCCATAGGTTTACCATTGAGACCCTACACGTGACCCCTGGGTGGTTCTAAATGAGTGACACTGTCTGAGTGGTAGAGCCAACCTGCGTTGCAACACAGAATGGGCCGGCTCGCCCGGCGTAATACCACCTTCTCACAAAATATCGGCGTGAAACAATGGCACTTGTTGCTGTTGTGTTTCGTCCGGTGAGTGAAAGTACCGGAGGCCCTTCTCTTACCCCTCCCCCCTCCCAATTTCTATTCCCTCCTCTAGATCCAACTCCTTCCTCAAGGCCGGCAACGCATCTGCGATTACTTTGGTTTTGCGGGTGTTGATAAGCGGCGGTGATTACTTTCCATCAGGTGACCCGCCTGCTCGTTTGCCTCCTTTTAACATAAAAAAAAGAAAATACCTACGAGGGGCGTTCAAAATATTCTCGGTATTGATACGTTACAACCTTTTTTTTATATATATATATTTGTTACTGGCCGCTAAGATTCATCCATTGACATTAAAAAAAAGTAAAATTGGAACCGAGATGTTCTTTTGTTTTTCTGCAATTGCCGAACAAACATGAACACCATGAGCGAATTAACAATTTTAACGAAATTAGAGCACCGATCCGTCATAAAATTCTTGACAAAACAGGGTAAAAATCAAAAAACCATAAAAGAGGAAATGGATTGTGTTTACCGTGAGTCTGCTCCTTCTTTATCTACTATTCAAAAATGGTCAAGCGAATTTAAGCGTGGAAGGGAGAGTATTGAAGATGACCCTAGACCTGGCCGGCCTGTAGTGGCTACCTCACAAGAAAATATTGATAAAGTGGAAAAACTTATATTGGAAGACGGCCGAGTAAAGGTAAAATCTATAGCTCAAGTAACCAATCTCTCTATTGGTACCGTACATGACATTATACATGACCATCTTAATATGTCAAAAGTAAGTGCAAGATGGGTTCCGCGAATGCTGACGCTTCTTCAAAAGGATATGCGTGTAGCTTGCTGTTCAGATTTTATCGACCTGTGTGGTGAAAATCCCGATGAGGTGCTGCAAAAAATAGTTACTGGAGATGAAACCTGGGTTCATCATTATGACCCAGAGAGCAAACAGGAGTCCATGCAGTGGCACATTAAGGGTTCAGCTCATCCCAAGAAGTTCAAGGTAATCCCGTCAGCTGGCAAGGTCATGGCCACAATATTTTGGGATTGTGAAGGAGTTTTGCTTATCGATTATATAGAAAAAGGTGTAAATATCACAGGGCAGTACTACGCTAACGTTATACGTCAATTAAGAGATGCGATCAAAGAAAAGAGGCGAGGAAAGTTAACCAAAGGTGTTCTGCTTCTGCATGACAACGCCCCTGTCCATACTGCTCATATTGCCAAGGCAGCTATTGTTGAATGTGGGTTTGAAACTGTTACTCATCCACCCTATAGTCCGGACTTAGCCCCAAGCGACTTCTTTTTGTTCCCCAATCTTAAAAAGAATCTGCGTGGAAATAAATTTTCTGACGATGAAGCGTTGAAGACGGCCGTGGAGGAGCATATTTACACCAAAGATAAAAAATATTTTTATGAGGGATTAAAAAAAATAATTGATCGATCTTATAAGTGTATGAACATAGGGGGGGAGTATATTGAAAAATAAAAATATCAAACTTTTCGTACTTGTTTGTTTTCATCCACATACCGAGAATATTTTGAACGCCCCTCGTATATATACATTTAAATTTTGAATAACAAAATCTGAAAAAAAAAAAACATTCATTGATCGAAGTGTTTCTAACTGCGAAAGTATACATTTCATAGAAAAGCTACTGATATTCTAAATACAAACTTGCCCTGTAGTACAAAGAAAGTCTTATAAAACTTCTGGTTAAAGGCGAGGGTAAACTCGCTCCATTTTGTTCAGACTAGTTTATTTTAAAGTAACAACATAGTTTCAAATAGAAAAAGGAAAAAGAAAATCTTTTCAAAGATATAAGAGCCAGCCACAAGTACATAAGAATGTAGAAAGTACATTATAAGGAATAGATACCTACCCTACCGTACCTCTATTTAATCTGTAACTAACTGTGCCCGGCGGTTTAACCCGCGTTAATTAGCGAACAAAAATATTTTCCCGTTTTTTCAATATTTTTCTTTGCTGCTCCACTCCTATTAGTCATAGCGTGATGTAATATAACCTATAGCCTTCCTCAATAAATGGACTATTCAAAACAAAAATATTCTTTCAATTCGAACCAGTAGTTCCTGATATTATTAGCGCGTTCAACCAAACAAACAAACAAACAAACTCTTCAGCTTTATACTATTATTAGCTGACCCGGCGGACTTCGTGTTCGTACCGCATTTTTTTTATTATAGCTTATGTTACTCAGCGTCAATGTAGCATACAAATGGTGAATTTTTAAATCGATCCAGTAGTTTTTGAGTTTATTCGTTGCTAACATACATACATGCTATAGCAGCGCCACCTACCGGGTCCAATTGTAAATCTTAACCATTCTCGAATCCACTTGAACACACACAGAAAATTTCATCCAAATCGGTCCAGCCGTTTAGAAGGAGTTCAATAACATACACACGCACAGAGAAATTTATATATTATATAAAGATTAAGGCGATATATATAAAGATAGACGCGATAGGCTTTTGTCGCAAAATAAGGAGACACCTGCGCTCGGACTGGTTTCAGATGGTCCGAGATTCCGTATCCTGTCATTTGTGCGTTGCTCGAGCACGTATGTATGAAGCGTACCTTCTGCAGTCGCCTTGTTTTCTGCTTTTGTGGAACACAGTAAACATTCGTTTTTGTTAAACACAAAATTTGATTACAATTCGCGCTTCGTGTGTCGTGCAAAACAGAATGTGCATAATATTTTTAAAGCTATGAAAAATGCGTATCTGCGTCTGATTGGTGGCGTAAAGGTTTCCGCTCGCCGTTATAATGTTTACGTATTTTGCATACACACAATAAAGCAATCAATTTTCTAAAATTCGAAATGTACAAACAAACTCGATTGATTCGTTGACCGTTCGTACGCGAGTGTCCAATTGAAAGCCGTTCAGAGAGCTATGAAAAGAGCAAAGGTCGGTGGCACTCTGTGTAATCGAACCCAGAAATAAAACTATTTATCACGGTTTTATTGTACATACAGTGGTTAATTTATTACCACATGTTGTTATGTTTGGGAACTCATTGTCTATTAATGTTGTATATTTTTAGTATAGAGGAGCTCGATGGCAAAGTTAAGCAACTTTCGCAAAGGCCGGTCATCGGATGGGTGACCAAAAATTTATCTTCTCGAGCTCCTCCGTGCTTTGGAAGGCACGTAAAGCCGTGGGTCCCGGCCGCATTAGCAGTCGTTAACAACCACCAATCCGCACTGGGCCTGCGTGGTGGTTTATGGCCCGTTCTCCCTATCCATCCATAGGGAAGGCTCATGCCCCAGGCGTGGGGACAAAAATGAGCTGATGATGATCATGATGATGATGATGATGATGATGATTTTTAGTTTCGGTATTTAATTGTAATTGTAATATAAATGATTTAAAAAAAATTAGTACTTGGCTTCGTTGATGGTTTGACAGCTAGTTTGGCCGGCAAGCTAGCTAGCTAGCACTTTCTTATCTAAATATGTCGCCATAACATTTATTGTAGCGTTGTTGTTCCGGCAGCTAGACATGATATAGCATGTGTCTCAGTATTGAGGATTCTGGGTAACGTGCGCGTCCACCTTCGGCCTAATCATCACTTAACATCAGGTGAGATGAAAGCCAAGTCATCATCATCATCATCATCTCAGCCAAAAGACGTCCACTGCTAGACAAAGGTTTCCCCCACGGATCTCCATGAGGGGTATTTGCCGTAATCGCCACGTTTGGCAGGCGGGTTGGCGATCGCAGTTGGTTAAGAGTAACCTCAGAGAGATGCTGCTGCCCATCCTCTGGAATGATCCCTTAGTCGGCTTTTACGACGCCCTCGGGAAGATATGGGGTGGTGCAATTCTTTATCCCCGGCACCACACAGGGGGAAAAGCCAAGTGCTTACCCGTAATATATATTTAACACTTCAACAGCCAACGATGGAAGTCTGCCTCGGCAACTTCTGCTTAGGGATGTTCATGTAAAAAAATAATCAATATTTTCGATATATCGTAAGTAATTTATTTGTACATACAAACAAATTACTTACGATATATCGTCTAGACTAGTCTATAATAATAAATATTAGATAGGGATCAGATTAATATGAATTAAAACAGCTAGGCTGAAGAAACAAATCAACTTAATTTTTTTATAAATCCAGTATTTTTGTCTTGCAAAAACAAAATTTTATTTACTCATTTAGCTTGAAGCCTGCTTCTCTGCTGAGTTAAAACCTGCTCGACTCAAGACTCCGAGTTTAGTTAGTTCACTGAATCTTGTAAAATTGAGCCGAGTCTATCGAACTAAGACTAAAAGACTCGAGTTCTTTACAACACTGCCTTCGACACGTCACGGCGTGCGCCGGCATCTTTCAGCATGCTTTTTTTTTGCCTACCGCAGTACGCCACGGCACGTCGCGGCATCCCGCCGCAGGAGTCCGTGGCATCGATGCCGCGGGATCATTTTAAAGCATGGGAATTTATGTCTTATTTATATATCGATATGTTTGAATGTCCATTGGTAAAAATTTAAATCCTTTGCCATGCCGTCCCAATCTGCGTTGCCCTTAAGAAACTAGATAAGTGAATCGCCAGAGAACCAAAGTTATTGACATAGGTAATAGGTAAATAAGTATCAAATAGAAGTGCCAATGGCCTAGTCTTACTTATCTACCGCATGAATAATAATGTACGAGTACAATGTGCAATCTTCCTATGACGTGCGAATATGTAAGAATCTGTAAATATGTCGATCAGCTGAGGGTAGCCAGCACATAAATCGGCAGAGATCTAAAGTTAGTGGCATTGGTTAAATACTTTTGTTACTAACATTTATGGACAATGACCCATATAAATGATTTTTATAAAAGAATTATCAATCTGAAGTGCCAATACACTGGTCATATTAGCCGCAAGACCTACAGCTACGATAGACCTGTTCTATTGACACCGACACACTGAAAAAATGCACAAACTTTCGTCGAATAGTTTAAGACTATGACTAACGAACCGGAAATATTTTAGCTTGAATACACCATTTGTATTATTTTGACTCGATCATAATTATTTTCGAAAACACAACGAAAAATCACTATTGTTGAAATTACCTCAAAATTCCTTAATTTATATGCTTGGAAACCACTTAAATACATTGATAACATCAATATTCGTAATTAAATAGCTGCATATTTTTATGACCAAAACCAATAAAAAAAAATATTTTTTAGATTTTGATACTTTACGATCTTAATAAAATTGTCGCAGGCGCTACGTTTTTTTGACCTTATGACAGCGGCAGTAAGGATAAGGCTTTTTGAATGTTAACAAATCAAGGTGTCGTCTTAATTAATATAGTGTAAGCCGCCCTCAAGTTGAGCGTCGATCATATTCAACCAATGGCCCGCCATTTAGAAAGTTGCTTAATTGTCCGAACGCTCAAACCCCAAATGAAACAACTTCCATCGAGCTTCCTCAAAGTGTAATAAGATCGTCAATAAATTTAATGAACTTATTTTTGTATGTAAACACAAAATAATTTGTTGAATCAATTAACGTTAATAATAAATTAAAGTAGTATTTCGTCCTTAATCAGTCTATTAACATGCACAGCGCATTGCGTTAAATAGAAACCGCAAATTTCGCTATTAACCTTCCACGTCACGCCTCCACAGGCGGATTGTTCCCAACTCGTCAAAGTATCATTTGGTCATACCACAAAATGTGTTTCAATTCGCTACACGTAGTAAATGTTTAAAAAAGTCGCTTTTGGTCATAACTAGTTTCATATTTGGTCATACCTAAACTCATATTTGGTCATACCTAAACTCATATTTGGTCATACCTAAACTCATATTTGGTCATATCGAGTCTCACATTATAATATGGTCATACCCAGTCTCTTATCTGGTTATAACTAGTTTCATATTCGGTCATACCTAATCTCGTATTTGGTCATACCCAATCTCGTATTTGGTCATGCCTAGTCACATATTCTTATATTCGGGCATACCTAGTCTCATATTTGGTCATACCTATATTTGTATTGATCTTACCTGATCTCGTATTTGGTCGTGCTAAGTCACATATTCTTGTATTCGGGTATACCTAGTCTCATATTTGGTTATTCCTTGTCTGATATTCGGGCATAACTACTCTCACATTTAGGACCAAATGCGACTTGTAATATATTTTCATTTTAATGCGTGTGATGGACTTTCACGGTATTCTGTGATGTGACCCAATGATATTATGTCGAGATGGGAATCAGCCTACAGGCGCACTAATAAATATGCCCGGGAACCGCTATCGTCTACCGCAGCGACCCCTATTTTTGTTGCCGGTGAAAATTGGTTTAACCATTATTGCGTTGGAATTTTTTTGTGTAGATAATTGTTTGACAAATTGTTTGACAACAAAATTTGCGTAAGGGCCGTACCTACATGTATCATGTACGACCCTATGGCCGCTTGTTGAGGGCTTTTTTTACTGGACACCGAGCCGGTGCGATATGTTTATCTATTTCTGAACCCCTCGATAGTAAAGACAGCCGTATGGTACCAGCTCGGTATCCGGTAAAAACGGGTAACAAGAGGTCTAAACTTGTATTGTAGACTTTCGAGTCCATAGTTCATACATACATAGTTCCATACAGATTCGACCACATTTTTCGTGACAACTGTCACATTACAATACTGTAATGCGATTTAATATATTTTCCATATCATATTGAATTATTGACACATAAACATAATCCAACTTGTTATTTTAATGAAATAACTACAAATTAATCGATTATATTTTGATAAATCAATTTGCTTGTTACAAAATGGCAACATCGAGGAGACAACGACAACTCGACATGTCAAAAAAAAATCAAATTAAATGGAAGTGAATCTAATTACTGAATAATATGGGGATTTCTCATCGGAGAAGTTAAGGAAAATTATTTAACAGGGTTTTATGAAAATAAAAAACTTGATTTTTGATATAAATTAGGTGGAGGTACAATTCGAACAAGGACGATACCAAGAATGGGCATTCTCCTTTTGTAACGATCAAGAGTCACTTAGAAAGTATCAAAAAAAAATCCACGGATCTCTGAACACCGGGTCGGATGCACTTCCAATTGCTTACTTATCGTAGGTCTATTCGACCCTTGAAAGTTTATCAACGCGATTTACTCTTACTTCGTATGCCTGTTTTTACTTTGTTTACAAAGAATAAGGTCCTTCGAAGAACTAAAGTAATTTTATTCCTTCATTTCAGGGAAGATTTACAGACAAAAACATCTAAAGCCGACGTCAACAACTAACTATTGTGCTATTATTTTTTTAAAGTATGACGTCTACACGTCAATATAATTGTTAAAATTTAAATTTATCATAAATTTAAAAGCTATAAGCTGCCATTAATGTAAGTGTAATAAATTTAAAGCTATTATTCTACTCATACAAACTTTATGGGACAACAAAAGGGTCTTAAAACAATTGCAAACTTCCGAGCATGACAGAATGCTCGAGTTGAAAACTGTTATCAAGCAAGAACCTATTCATAAACAAATTCTTTAATTAAACTCACATTAAGGGTGTTGGACAATCTAAGTGTTGTTGTTGCAAGGTCTTTACCTAAGCATTGTTTAGTTTGATGAATGAACCGAGTTTCAGCCAAGTTTTCGGATCAATTAATGCGTTATTGATAGATTATGTTAACGTTTGTAATTAATTACGTTTGGAGCGTTAACATTTTTTTTTAACAAACATTGTTGAAATTCTCTGGCAAACATGAAACGGCGCTTCCTGTCGATCTGCGTACAAGCAAAAGTTGATATTGCAACGTACAAAAACTATACAATTTAAAAACACCAATATCTCCAAGAAGATTTATTTAAGGAAGTGCCGCGCGGAATTTCGAAAATTTACGTGTTTTTAAGTCACTGGTGCTAGGCGCAGAATAGGTCATATACATTAAAAGGACTAGTGTAGGTTAGCTTGATCCTTTCACAAGGCCATGGTTGTCTTGGAATTTGAAACATTTACCCAGAAACTGTATAAACAATACCTAAAAGTAATGACATATAAAAACTTATTTCTTCAGAAACTTTCTTAATATAGCAGCACAATTGAAAAAATGATCCGACATCAAAATGTTTATATTGATATTCCGCCGGCCACTGTTATCTTATTTTTCAATAAAAAAATATGAATATGAAAATATTAAGACTTATTATTTTTTACCAAAACGCCTATGATTTTACGAAAGTAAACATTGGTCTAATTAAATCACCAGCCTACTCTATACAGATATTAGTGTGCGTGCGTATTCGTAGTCGTGCGCCGTTGTCACACCACTGCCACGCGCCGCTCGCTCGCTATCATAAAGAAACTTCAAACTCGCATTTTTGCGTCCGCGCTGCACCCCCTGAAATTTGTGATCTTAGTTTGTAGATTGTTTTTACTTCTCGCTTCTGTAAAATAACTAAAGTAAACTGTTTTAGCAGTTTCAACATCTGTTTATAAAATACAGTGAAAAAAATAAATGCCTACCCGACCCAGCAAGGAATTGAACCTGGGTCTTCCGCAATCCGGGCGGCTGCACTGACCGCTATGCTACCGGGAAGGCTGACGTAAGCACTGAATTTTGAAGACCCAGGTTCGATTCCTGGCTGTGTCGGGTGGGCATTTTTTTTCACTGTATTTTATTAATATTTAATTCAGCTTAAGTGTAGCAATTAGCACTTAAAATAAAAAGTAAAAAATATGTTAACTGCCTAATAGTGCAGCAAAACTGAGTTTGGATTGAGTTAGATTCTCGTTAGCCGTTTCAGTAACAAAAATAAACTACAGTACCTACCCCAGGATCCCGTGTTTTCACCACACAGGTATATACACAAGGATCACCCTTTCCATTATCCTGGATTACGTCCAGGACAGAGGTTTTGCCGCAGGCACGTTTGGCGTCAAGCTTATTTCTCCCTGAGTGATTTTAATAATTCTATCCGGGAAGGTGTATGAACACAAATTCATAATATGTTAAGTCAAGTTAATTGAGATATATATATAATTAGCTAATTAGGCTTCAGTAGGCGTGGCTTGAGTGTGACGTCACAGTGGCGCGATGGTGGTGCGAGGTGTAGAGGGGGCGCGCAGGCCGGCTGAGCGGCTGAACTTTTGCTGTTGATTTCGGATCGGACGGACGTTACCATAATATCATTTAATTTATTTAATTTCAATAATTTGTTTTAGTTATTTTGTGATTAAAAGTTTGTAGTTGTTAAAATAATCTTTTTTTTAATAAAAACCGGACTAAAACGCTAAATATATAATATATACAACGTGTAACAGAAAGGTGTGGACAAAATGATAGGATCTTAAATGTATCCGATCTAGATCTTTTAGGCAGAGTTACGAAGTCATGATTATTATCTTTAATGTGTTATGCAATTTTTAATTTAATACTTCTATTGTGACGTCACATCAAAATAAACAAGTCAGCCCTAGTGGTTTAGTAATATCTGTGTACTGACATTGACATGACATGACATCACTTCACAAATATAAACGCCGTTTGTCGTCAACGCCGCCTGTTCGCGCCACCCTTAAGCCGCACTATCACGCACGACCACTCGCCCATCGTTCAAATGCACACCGGCCTCAATGCGCTTCTGTGTCAGCAACCTGACTGTGATGTATTTGTAGATGGCTGGGCAGCTATCCAGTCAGAGTGTTTACATTTTTGTGAAACTAAATGTCCTTTATAGCGTTCTTATGTATTATATCTGTTTTTAAGTGTTTTTATATATTTTTTAAATTGTGTAATAATAATTTAGTGTTTAATGTAATAATAATAATGATGACAATTATTTATATTCTGTATGTTAGTTATGTAATTGGGTCCATCCCGTTTAAGTAATAATAATAATAAATAAATAAATAAATATTTCATTAACTATTGCATGACAATTTTTTTCATTTTCTCATTTTGACCACACCTTTTTGTTACACGTTGTATATATAATATTTAAGATTGTTTAAAAGATTGGTCACTTGTTGCTCACGTTCGTTAACGTTGTTGACAATTTTCGTTACCTGCAAAAGTTGTTGAACGCTTAAGCACTTTGTCAAACTAACTAAATAATCTAACAAGCGCCCGGTAACTTCTAGTAAAGCTATTACGACATGGTAATGAAGTGGTTAGTGATTTCTGATCCTGACTTTACCCTTAGATAAGAAAGATAATATAATAAATTTATTTGCTAGAACACAGTAAATTAGGATGTTACATTTTTAAATTTAGTACAAATTGTATTCAACCTGCAAGCAGGCGTGCAAAAATCTTAATTATTGTGACAAAATTAATACATTTAGATGTTTATGAATTCACTAACACTATAAAAGCAAACCTAATAGCCATTTTGTTAATACACTTTTAAATTTATTTAAACTAATTAGTTTTATGTCATCAGGAAGCTTGTTAAAAATTAAAATACACATTTTAAATACATTTTTGTCGTATATACAGCGTGGGTAGGAGTATACCGACAAATTATAACCAAAGATTCTAATGCCTATTTGGACAAAAAAAAAGTAATATAAACATGGGCCAGTAAAGCCTAATTTTCGAGATATTAATTTTTTAAGTAATTCACAAGTTCAAAAAATCTCAAGGGTAACACGCCCTAACTATTTGACGTAATCACACACACCTTCACACAAGTACATAGTAATAATTAATAATCAATGTCTCACACTGACGTTGACTTCATTCGTCGTTTATCGTATTTTGTCGGAGTCTTTCGTGAAGTTTGACGTTTTCTATTTCACTCTTTGAACTTAGGTTTTGTTTACAAGGAAGTACTGTCGATAATTATTATTTTTGTTCTAAAAATAAAGTAAGTTAATTACGCAGTTTTAGACCCATATTGATATAACATAATTTACTCGTAATACCACCAGGAATCCTTGGTTTCAATTTGTCGGTATACTCCTTCCCACGCTGTATATTTATGGCTAGGAGGCTGATATATTAAGTTCATGTATCTTGTTCTATTTTGCCTCGGAATGACCTCACTCCTTTTCTTCCAATACTGCGGATGGGACTTTACACAAACACAAATATCTCTGATATACATACACGCTAGTGGGAGTATGTTCAATTTTCTGAAAAGAAGCCTGCAGCTGTCGTCATAGTAGGCGTTACAGATGGCTCATACACACTTTTTTTAAACTTTGAAGGCTCTATCTATTTCGACTGAATTTCCATTTAACTTTTCTGTGGAATTTCCCCATATGATCAAACCATGACTTAGTACAAACGATACGTACCCATGATAAGCTACCTGCGCAGCTTCTGGTGAAACAGTTTGTCTTAGTTTGCCGAGGGCAAAGACAAAACGGTTTAACTTACTACATACCTATGTGGTCTAGTTAGACAGACAACAGACCCGGGTTCACTAGAATTTTTTGGGTTTTTAGCTTTCTGAGTGTAGATCATAACTGACCCACAGTTGGGCAAAGGCTTCCTTGAAATTCCAATATGATGAGTCTTACAGGAGATGAATGAAAGCAGAATTTCTCCGGAGATGTTTATTAGTTCATAGTCACAAGTAAAGTCTTAAAACTAAGTAAAATACATTTAAAGATAATGTTTGTTGACCCGATTACGAAATCTTTCCTTCGATGCAAATACAAGCGAACGTAGCTATTTTATGTAGCAGTCACTTGTAAAATATATTATGTTGTAGTCAAACTCTAAACATCGACATACTACAACTCCCCTGAAAAAGTACAGGGTTCTCTCCCTGGGGATAAATAAAAAAATGTGACAAGGAATGAAAGATACGTTAACAGACCAACACACGTTTTTTTTTACAAATTACAATTTTATTTAAATTACGCTTTTACAATATAGATTACACTTAGACAAAATATGGTTTTGTATTATTCTTATGAATTATATATTCTAAGTTATTTTTTAAAATCTTAAGATTAGGACTTACATCTTCTAAAACTTCAAATGGACCTGAGAATAAACTATCTAATTTATCTCCTATATGGTTTTTTATTAATACTAAATCCCCTTTCTTATAAACTATAGGATTACATGTTTTATCATAATTAAACTTTCTTAAACATTTGTTATGTAAAAGGTTTTCTAGGGCGTCCATGTGCGCCTTTTGCAACCTAAATTTTAATTCCTTAGGATAAGAATCAAAATTATACAGAGGATCTATACCAGTCTGCAATGTATTTGGTAATACACAGTGTTTACCGAAAACTAGTTCGAATGGTGAATATTTTGTTTCCGTATGAACAGTTGTATTAAAACTGAAACACCAGTATGGTAACCAGCTACTCCAATTACTTTTATTCTGTTCACATTGGATTCTGAGGTAAGCACCCAAGCTCTTGTGAGTATTTTCTAAAGCTCCAATCGTTTCATGATGATAAGAGGTAGAATTTAACTTCTTAATGCTTAATAAACTACAAACCTCGGCCATGACAGAAGACATGAACTCTGTGCCCCTGTCAGTTATTATTTCTTTTGGTACTCCGTACCTCAATATAAAGTTATTAACAAAAGATCTCGCTACGGTTTCCGTATCTTTAGTCGGTAACCCATAGGCTTCGACAAACTTGGATAAATTGCATTGAAGCGTAAGAACGTACTTATTATTGTTATCGTCGCAGTGTAAAGGTCCCATAATGTCTAAACTAATTCGTTCAAATGCACTTGTAGGTGTCGAAGTAATGACCATAGGTTCCTTAATGTACTGATTAGTGTGTTTTTGTATCTGGCATTGCTTGCACTTTTTAACGTAATCAGTAACGTCAGTTGATAACCCAGGCCAAAAATAATGTTTCCTAATATTATTTAACATTCTATTACTCCCTGCGTGACCGCTTGTAGGAAGTAAATGAAAATCGTTTAAAATTACTCTCTTTTGGTCATTATCTGAGATTCTAATAACATCTTTTGCTATTAGTAAACGAGGCGCATTATTATTTACATTTTGTAAATATCTATTTAGGTAACTTGCAAGTTTTTCTATTAACTTTTCGCTGTATTTATTTTTTATAATTAGTAATTCAGCGATATTTAGTTTGCTACATAATGATTCTAGATCTCTCACTAACACCGGCAGGGTAGATAATGATCGAGATTCTAAAAAAATGGTTGACTCTTTCAACACATATGCGCAATGCCTCCACTCTGAATAAATACAATCTGAATTATTAAATTGTTCATTAATAGATGAACAAATTCTTAACTCTACTACGTCCTTGGGTTTTTTCAAAACTTCTACAACTAAAGGGTGATCAGTCCTATTTGTAGTGTTCTGAGTTATAAAGTCGTTGCCTAGTTTTTGCTTTCGTGATTGAGCGCGAGTCATAACTGACACGACTTGCTCCTGCATACTTTTTAGGTCATTTGAATTTATTATAATTCGACTTAACGCATCGGCAGCTGCGTTGGTTTTTCCTGGCACATATTCTACGTCAAAGTCATACTCTTCTAAGTACAGTCTAAATTTAGTTAACCTACTAGATGGATCCTTTAAGCCAAAAAGATAGATAAGTGGCCTGTGGTCAGTGTAAACTTTAAATTTCCTACCATACAAGTACGGTCTAAAATGTTTAATAGCCCACACTATAGCTAACAACTCAAGATCTATTATTGGGTAACGTGATTCCGCTGAGTTTAAATTTCTACTAGCGTATGCTATTACTTGCCCGTCACTATTAGATAGTATAGCGCCTAAACCTATACGTGAAGCGTCTGTCTGCAAAACAAAACTATTATCAATAGAAAGATCCGGGTATACTAACACTGGGGGCGACATTAGTATTTCTTTTATTTTCTGAAAAGCTTTTTCACAATCTAATGTCCATTGAAAATTGTTATGTTTTTTACATAACTTATTTAATGGATAAGTAATACCGGCAAATTGTGGTACAAAGCGTCTATAATAGTTAGCAAACGCTACGAACCTTTTAACGTCGTCAGCGCATTGCGGGACTGGATAATTTTGCAGCGTTTGAATTTTGCTTGGATCAGGTAATATTCCATTAGATGTGATTTGATGCCCTAAATAAACAATTTCGGTGCGAAGAAATTCGCATTTAATTGGATTAACTTTTAAATTTACTTCTCTCAGACGTTCTAACACTTTTATGAGATTTTGAGCATGGTTTTCCATAGATTTACCTATAACAATAATGTCATCCAAATAAACTATTGCATCCTGATAGTTAATACCAGACATAGCAATGGTCATCAACCTTGAAAAAACACTAGGTGATGTTTTCAAACCCATGGGACAACGTTTCATTTGATACATTTTGTCCGCGATAAATGCTGTATACTTTCTCGAGCTTTTGTTTAAATTAAGTTGATAGTAAGATTGAGATAAGTCAAGCTTAGAAAAATAAATACTACCCGATAAAGAGTCTAAAATATCAGTTATATTCGGGAGGGGAAACTTATCATCAACAAGCTTATTATTTAATTGCCTGTAGTCTATAACAAGTCTCCATTTTTTCTCATTCGTTTTATCACTCTTTTTTGGAACTAATAAAATTGGACTAGACCACTCTGACACTGTTTCCTCTATTATATCATTATCTAACATATCTTTGATATGTTTTTGTACTTCGCTTTTTAAAGCATGAGGAATCCTATAAGGTTTTGAATAGACAGGTGTATTGTCTTTTAAGGATATCGAATGGTCTATTAAATTAGTTACAGATAACCGATCCCCTGGTAAATGGAATACGTCAGAATATTTGGCACATATCTGTTCAATACATAAACGTTCCTCCTTTTTTAAATAATTTAAATCCAACAAATTAAATAAATCTTTTACTCTTTCTACCGAACAACGTTCCTTAGTGAAGTTGCAAACATTAAAATCATGCAAATCTAAAATGTCCAAATTAGAAAAATCTATTTCTACATCATTATCCGTTGTGTTTAACACTCTAATCGGTATAAGTCCATTACGTGGATTTGCTATAACACCTGCGAGAAAAACGCCCTCTTGCAATTCTCTCGCTAACATGACACACTCGCGTAAACCTTTACTACTTATGTACCTAATTACCTCACAGCGGGCGGGAATAACATGCTTGTATATATACCTATTATGATTTATTGGCATAGAAACTTTAGTATTATTACAAGTTAACTGTAAGGTGCTGTTTTTATAATCTATTACAGCATCATACTTTGCTAGGAAATTTTCTCCCAATATTCCATTAGCAGTACATGACATGTTTTTAAATACATAAAACTTTTCAATGAAAGTAACGCCATCATAAATTAAATTCAAGTAAATATACCCTTCGGAAATAAGTTTTCCGCTGACACCTTTTATAGTTAATCTATCGTAAATAATATTACTTAATAAACTCTCACATTGTTCGCTTAACCATTCGTATCTAATTACACATAAACTTGCACCGCTATCTATTAATAAATGTAAATATTTTCCTTCTTCTAAATTAAAAGTTACGTTATTACAAGTATTACAACTAAGTATAAAATTATTTTCTATATTGCTAACGAAAAAACTGAGTGCTATTAGGTGCATTGAGTGCATTGTCACCGTTTCGCTGGGGGTCACTGTACACAGTTTGCTGTGCACTCAAGTGCTGAGCCCGCGAATATCGGTCATTGGCGTTCGCGTGACGTAAAGATCCACGGCGTGAAAATGTGCGACCGTGTGGTGACCTATGACCTGTATTTGGACTCGTATGAGGTCTATTATTGTTTCTGAAATTATTATAAAAATTATTAGGTCTTACTTTATTTTGACCACGGTTAAAACCTTGATAACTATGCCGACCTCGGGAAAAACTATGTTTTTTGTGTTGATGATTAATATTCATCACACTTTGTTCCGGGACAGCTAAGGATTGCTCGTCTGTGGCGGCTCTTATAGCTTCTGGAAGCGACACGAAATTTCGAGACGCGATGATGGTACTTAATCGTGGGTTAGATAACCCATCCGCAAAACGTTTAATGGCTATATTTTCATTTATGGGACGGAGTATAGTAAATTTATCATCGTCCCCATTTGCCTGAGCTAGTGTCAAATTTACAAACAACTCTTCTAACTCCGAGCCGAATCTATCTATAGACCTATTGCCTTGTTTAGAGCGAAAAAGTTGTGTTTGAAGCGCTACTTGTGATTTTTTTTGTATTAGTAGCGACTTCATATCCTGAACTAATTTATCTATTGAGTCATAGGAAGCCTGTAGGCGAAGTTTCGCACTGGGAGACAACCTAGTTTTCAAAACGAATTCAATTAAACTTGAATGTACTGAGTCACTTATCATTTTGCTATACAAAATAATTCCATCAATCAATTGCAGTGTAACATGCTCCTGTCCTGTCATAACAGGTAGCAAAGCGATTGCTGTCTTAATATCGAAAGTCGACATTTTGGTTTCCATTTTCAAACCAGAACACTCTGAGTAATCTGAACTCGAATCAGATGTACGTAGATCTTTTTGATACGTTACTAAACTTTGAATACTTTTAAACAAAGATTTTATATCGGCTACGATTTTTCCTACTAAATTAAGGTCAGAGGTGCCTATCTCAGAATCATCAATCTGTCCTCTTATTCGAGACAAAATATTATGTAACCCTCCATAGTATGACTTAGCTTCTATTAACTTATTATATGCTAACTTTGAAGAGCGACGCTCAGGTCCTAGCTTAATTAAATATTC
Organism: Eudonia mercurella; assembly: GCA_963082485.1. NCBI lineage: Eukaryota > Metazoa > Arthropoda > Insecta > Lepidoptera > Crambidae > Eudonia > Eudonia mercurella. The sequence goes on from OY720038.1 coordinate 1,694,116, forward strand.
TTTTAAATACGACAATTTACTACGTAGTTCAATTAATTCCTTAGTCATATCATATTATGTAGGGTTTCTAATATCGTTATAGAAATATATTAAAAACAACAAACTAATTACTACCTAAAAAGAAATTGGTCCATTTGTAATAAAAAATTAGCTTACTATTTATGAGGTCATGACGTGTGGCATGCACGCCGAGTTGCGTTGGCGATGACGTGCTGACACGTTAATAAGCAGCAGCGCAGCAGATTGCGCGCGCCTCCCGTTGATGGCAGCAGTAGCAGCAGCAGCAGCAGCAGCAGCAGCAGCAGCAGCAGCAGCAGCACAGCAGCCTCGATGACTCGTTGTTTGGGCCGCGCTATAGGTACCCTGGACTCCGTGGGCCGCTCCAACTCTTCTTTCCTCTTAAACGCTCGATGACGTCAACTCTTGTGTCGACACGGTTATGTTGCCTCTGGTTATTTCGCGTCGAAGTGTCTTCACTATGTTAGCCTTGCATTTTCGCATCATGTAGAAAGCAGCGGCTAATGATGCACCAACGATGAGCACAATAATCATAATATCTGTGTGGTTGATGCCTTCTGTGTGCTTTGTGGTTGCTTGAGCATCTCCACTGGCGGTTTGCGCGATGATCACCTCTTCTTTAGTTTGCTTAGAGCCCATGATTCTTCTTAGTGCAATTTGGAGTTATTAAATTTGCTAATATAGTGCACATATAGCAATATCGACGTGAAGACAACAATTATAGCTAATACTGCCACAATTGTACCTCGATGCTGCATGGTATTGTTAGTCTTGAAAATATCTTCTATTCGTCAGTATAAATATTTCTTCATAATTTCCACTCCATAGTTCGCGTGGCAGGGTCGCCATCCAATATGATGAGTCTTACAGGAGATGAATGAAAGCAGAATTTCTCCGGAGATGTTTATTAGTTCATAGTCACAAGTAAAGTCTTAAAACTAAGTAAAATACATTTAAAGATAATGTTTGTTGACCCGATTACGAAATCTTTCCTTCGATGCAAATACAAGCGAACGTAGCTATTTTATGTAGCAGTCACTTGTAAAATATATTATGTTGTAGTCAAACTCTAAACATCGACATACTACAAAATCAGCACTACAATTGGTGGTAATGGCTTAATCACCACGCTTGCCAATTGTGGGTTAGTGATTACAAACCTGGGCTATGTATCGAAAAATCTGAAACATAGTACTTTGCCTGACCATGGAATTGAATCCAGGACTATCGGCTATCGGACCGAGCGCTTTGCCATACGGCCCTCACTTTCATCTTAACTTTTATTATTATCACCATCAAGTGAAATAAAGATCAAACGCTTTCTCCATTTTAAAATAAAAAAAATATTAATCATAAAAGCTTATTTTAATTTAATTTTCTTTTTTCTTTTCTTCCAACAAAAGTTATGAGGAAAAACAATAATCAACTACGCAAAGCCTTGTAAACATTTTAAACATAGCTACTTAGAAACATAGCTACTTAGCAATTTCATTGTTCAATTAACTAAGAAAAATATGTCGGACACATCCTTTGTCAATCTTCATTATCCTAATTGCGAGTTGTCTGTTATACAATTTTGTTCAAGACGAGCCCTGTTTTCAATATAATTAGTGATTTGCATAAAAAACATCATCACCTGCTCATTTGTAATAAATAAAAATAAAATAAAATAAGTCCATAGATGTACACAAAAATTAGGCTCGCCGGTTATTGTTTTGAGGGCTCACCTCAGCGCTTTGAATGTGTGACATGCAAAGCAGGGAAACGGACCAAAATGGGAGTGTGTAGCCTCTCCAATAAGTATCATCTTCAGAACACTGACATACCCCTCCCGAATGCGACGGTGAAGGGAGTTGGACTTCTTCCGCGTTAATGCACTGCAAATTGAGGCAGGCCTAACAGTGCTCTGATTATTTATGTCAGCTGGGGCACAAGCTTTTCCTATTAATTAATCGTGTGATTTTATACCAACATAATTCAAGGAGCTATAATTTTGCAGTACTTAGATACATAAAAAATACTATTATTACTTAAAAAAAATATCTTATTATTAATAAAAAAGAACCGATACCTAGTTTAAAGTATAAAACGTCAGAAGACATGTGTGGTTTTTAAATCAAATATGTAAATAGGCCTAAAAAAAAGTTGCGTTCAAAAACTTGATTTCTAAAAAAGTGTCCTTTGTGTTGTTTTAAAATCACACGATTCAAATGGAAACACTATATAAGGAGAACGGGCCATAAACCACCACGCGGATCCAGTGTGGATTGGTAGCCGGGACTGACTGCTTTACGTGCCTTCCGAAGTACGGAGGAGTTTGAAGGCCACCCATCCGATGACCGGCCTTTGCGAAACTTGCTTAACTTCAGCAATAAGCCGAGCGCGGTTACCACTGCGCCATCGAGCTCCGTCAACATCGTCGGGCTAATTTTAAAATTCATCTACTTGTACCTACCAATAATCTTCGGTACTGATGCAAAAAATATTTTATACTTCCTGTTTTACATAATACTTGTGTATCTATTGGGTTCAAGACCACTATCTAAGGTTATACAAAAGAAAACTAATTTTTTCGACTCGAACACAACACTATAAACGCAAATAGGTATTGTTGCAAACAAAATTTACAATTTGAAAAAAGACAAAGTGTTGAAAAAATTCCACGAGTGGGATTTTGAATAGGGGGCTCCTTTGGCTTACAAAGTAAAAGTAGATAGTATTGATTAATTTCGGCGGGTTCGATTTAGCCACGATAGCATAGTTGGTGGTGCACCTGACCTGGCATGTAATGGGGTGCGGGTTCAAATCCTGCTCGTGAAATTTTTTCAACACTTTGTTTTTTTTCAAATTGTCTTTTTTTATTTTCTTACGGATAAGCACCTTCACCTCACCTGATGTTAAGATGATAAGGCCGAAGGTGGAAGCGCACTTCACCGGGAATCCTCAACTACTGACGCACTGGCTATCTCATATCTAGCTGCCGGTACACAACAATGCTACAAACATTGATGTTATGGCGACATATTTATAATATAGTTAGTAAAACCTTTAAATAGATCCTTTCTTTTTTATCTTTTATATTAAAAGGAGGCAAACGAGCAGGCGGGTCACCTGATGGAAAGTAATCGCCGCCGCCCATGGACACCCGCAAAACCAAAGTAATCGCAGATGCGTTGCCAGCCTTGAGGAAGGAGTTGGATCTTGAGGAAGGTGTTGGATCTTGAGGAAGAAGCGTGAGAATTGGGAAAGGGGAGGGGTGAGATGGGCTTCCGGTACTTTTACTCACCGGACGAAACACAACAGCAACGAGTGCCATTGTTTCACGCCGATATTCTGTGAGAGGGTGGTATTACGCCGGGCGAGCCGGCCCATTTCGTGTTGCAACGCAGCGTGGCTCTACCACTCAGATAGTGTCACTCATTTAGCACCACCCAGGGGTCACGTAGGGTCTCAAGGGTAAACCTACGGACGCGAGTAACTTTAACCCCCAAATAGATATTCCGTGTTTGCTCTCGTCATGTAAACATCATTTGAAATTAGAGTAAAAGAGACAAATCATCGAAATAACAATTCGAAGCGTAAAGTCTGTTAATAAGTACGGGTTTACGCATATTAGCTTATAAGATACCCATATTACAACACTAAGTAGGTACGGCAATAAAAACAGTTCAATATTATGTAAAGAATTAGAACCATAATTGCTTAAAAGCGGAAGAATGAATTTGTTAAAGGAGGAATCGAGAAAAATAGTCTGTAATAAGGCATTATATAATTAATCATCATCAGCCGATGTCACTCTACTGTCTTATAAAAGCCTCTGCCAAAAGACAAAAATGGGTAAGACACATAATTTGATAAAAAAAAGAACTTAATAAATTATTTTTCTAAATAAAAAAATATACCTACAGAGGGTTTTGGTTTGATTCAAAGGTCGGGAAAAGTTTGTTTCGCATTATTCTGATGCACAGCCCGGTTTTATGATCGCCATTTAGCACTTAGCAAGTGCGATAATTATGCCAATATTCCCATAAATTGTGGCGATGACCTAATTTCAATGATGGAGGCCTTGTCCAGCTGTGGGACTGTACAATATACTTTTTATTTTTCGCACAATATTCGGAACTACACAAAATGCCTACGTGACTTTGTTTGATTGGTTTCAACCAAAGGGCTAGGCAGAAAGATCGGTACGTGACGCGACAAAGAACACGTTATGCGACATAAATATATCAAGAATATACGTAATACCACTAATTAGCGACTAATTATTAACAGGATTATTACCATGTTTCTTATTCCTTTTGAGAATCCCATTAATCCCACCAATAATAATTAACGTAGGTATAAATAATACTAGCAAAAAGAAAAGTTTCATAATTAATTCTGTAACACTACATTTATACATGTTTATAGCATTCTTTTCCGCTGTAAAAGTATTAAAAATTAACTAGTAAGTAATAGTAAGTAATAATTTTTATACTACACCTGCTTGGAAAGTACCTTGATACTTTATCAAATTTACGGTAGAAAGTACGTCATTGCATATCGAACAAATATGCGGGGAGAAAACGCAAAAACCACGTAAGAAATGGATTTTCATATACTTTTCTCTCCCGCTCAGATGCGTTTTCTCCCCGCATATTTGTTCGATATGCAATGACGTACTTTCTACCGTAAATTTGATAAAGTATCAGGTGTAGTATAAAGCACTATGTATCACTCGAGAGAAACTGCGATTCCCGATCTCGGGTGTTTTAAAGCCCTCGCCTACGGCTCGGGCTTCAAACGACACCCTCGACGGTAATCGGTCACTTTCTCCTCTCGGTGAACAATGTACTAATTTTTCATATAAAATCACACACATAAACAGAAACAGATAAATTATTATAGAAACATATTGAATTTTTGCCTGAACTAGGAAAATCCTGTGATTCAGGCGACAACTAGAACTAACGTACTGGTTTATTAAAAACCACGTAAAAGAAAAATACAATGAAATGAATGGGGCGCCGCGTTGCGTCAGTCTGTTTACAAGAACAACAAATATGCGATCAAAAACAAACTTGTAAAAAAAAACAAGTCTCGCAACTTAGTTCTTCTACCGTAAAAAGTTGTGAGATCCATGTAATACCAAGTTATCAATATTAAAAATCTTTTATGTATTAAATAAATAGATTGACTTAACACTAATTGTATTCTAAATTTGAAGCTTCTATGTCTGCTAGAAGTGCCTTAGAGTTTTGATGATCGGTCAGTCAGTCAGTGAGTGACAAAATTAAGAAACTTTGACTAGTTATAATTCTTAAACTGCTCGTTCAAATTGAATGAAATTTGAAATATATCGTGTTTATACAATGCCTGCTTGGTAACTGAAAATTCAGGCTTCTAGTTTTATCCACAACGAAGTTATAGGGGATCGAAAATGACCTGAACTGTTTCGAGAAAAGAATGGTACGGACGCCTGACCGTGCCGCTTTTTTGTTCGACTTGGCGGGGGCATTACCGTGCCCCCAGAAAAGAAAGATCACTGTTCGTGTGAAAAACTCGATCAATCTTTATTAATTAACAGCAGTTGAGATTCATTCCTTATTGTCCAGAAAATTATTCCTATATACATTTAATAATAGGAACTATGTTGTCTGTTACCAATTTGTCTAACTGTAGTGAAAACCGATTTATCCTAATAAAATGTTTTGATCATTAGATGTTTTAACAAACCTGTAACCTAACTTTATAAAACCGTAAAAAAACATTTATATTCAGTTGTGCCAGTATTAAGAATTTGCTGGACTAAAGCGTCATTAAAAAACTTGTACCAAAAAACAACAAGCTTGTATACACGAACAACAAACATTAAAAAAAACAGTACGCATGGTGACAGTATAAAAAAAAATTGCTAGTGCTAAAGGGTCATTAAAAACCTCGTAACTAAAACCAACAATACAACTTTTTAAACTATCATGGTCACTTACATTAGAATAAATATTATTATCGCCATGATCACGGATGTTCTCAGTACTGTGCCGAAATATCATCGGATACTCAAACACAACAAACAACATGGTAATAATCCCGTTAATAATATTTATTTATATATTAATACGTGAAGCAAAAACTTTGTACCCGTTCTTACAAAAATTGCGCGGACGGAGGAGTATGAAATTTAGCACACTTATAGTATAAATACAGAAGGATATCCGAATGTTAATATTTTTTTAATTATGCATAAAAAATACATTTAATCAACAAAAACAACATTACACACACTACCATGTATTTGACACACACGTATTGTTTGTCTTTAATGCGGCCGACATCTGTCAATGCCAATCCAAACTCACATTCTATCTTTTTTAATTTTTCTTTGCTTAGGATACAATCCGTGCAGCCTTCATAAAATCACGGTTGAATTTCGACCACTAGGCGACCACTAGTTCTAATAAAACCAACAAGCCTGTTTACAGGAACAACAAATATTTAAAAAAACGCCCGCATGAAAAACTCAATTCATATTTATTTAACAGTCGTCGCGACGGGTTCCTTCCAAATCTGGGTGTATATGTTAACTTCATTGTGCCATTGGCATTCCATTATGCAATAGATACGGCGTCGAGTCTTCTTTAATAATTTATCACTACACATTTGCTTATACGCAGCGTTCATATTTTATAACTTTGCGAAATTCGAAACTAAACGCTCCGCCATATTATTCCTGACCTATTTCATAATAATGGAACAAAACGCCGCTGATTGCAGATATTATGCAGATGCGACTCGAATTTGAATGCATACGTGATTGCCTGGCTGTACTCTTCAGGGTGGTGGAATGATCCTCATCAATATATCAACGTTTGAGAAGCGATAGAGGTTTTCGTGTCAGGTAGACCATCATGTCTGTAGATTAAGATAGAACTGTAATAAACTAATTATGATTTTCGCACGTCTAATTCCTATAAATAAACTACATTTATTTCAAAAAAATCGAAGCCTTGCTTTCTGATGTACCGGCCAACACACCAATTGGGCTATCGTTGCTCCGTCCGACCCTTGCAAAATTTATCCTATAGATTAATATGTTGTGCAGAATTTATTGTAATTTGTTCGCAACAAAATTTGCGTAATATCATAAATATTACGAATTTTTTTTGTTTACTGCAAATTAGAATGTTGCTGAGTAATTGAAATAAAGATTTTTTTAAATTCTTGGTTACCTGATAAGTAGATAAAATTGTTTGCTATAGTTTTGACTATAACCAATTAACACTTCTAAAGAGGTATACTTCTTTATTTTTACATATTTACTAGCTGACCGGTGGACTTCGTACCGCTTTGACAGTTTCCATGACAGCAAAACAAACAAAACGTTGACAGTTTCCATGACAACAAAACAAACAAATCATTCGTCCGCTTAAGAACACCCGCATCCCATGATGGACTCCTATAGCAGCGCCACCTACCGGTTCCAATTGTAAATCTAAACCATTCTCGAATCCACTTGAACACACACAGAAAATTTCATCCAAATCCAGCCGTTTAGAAGGAGTTCAATAACATACACACGCACAGAAGATTTACATATTATAAAGATGTGCTTGCTTGCTAGTATGAAGTAGACACCCTGTTATCGGATTCTATACTCTTTTACTAGTAGGATACTTAATAAAGGTTTTTTATTCTGTCAAATATAAGGTTTTAGCAATTTTTTTTTAAATCTCGTGTTTACTGACTAGTCGCGTAATCTCAGGAACTAAAAATTCGTACAGTTTGTCACTTATCGTAATTAGTAAAATTTTGTATACTGACCAGACTCCAAACTTCAGTATGAATATGGCACTTATGATGTTGACTATGTAGTTGAATAAAAAAACTTTAAGAAACCTCACAAATAGGTTTCAAAGTACTAGTTCTATCTGTGTTCCTAAAAAGTAAAGAAAAGTTAGGACTTCTTGGCGGGAAAGCGAAGAGTCATGTCTGCGGTTTTGTTTTATTTTCTAAAATTTGTGTTATGTCGAACACTAATGTGAAATAATGGTGGATTATTAACCGTTAAGTGTTCGTCAGTGTGCAAGAGTGTAGGCAAATGAAACAAAACAGTGCAACGTCACTTTTCTCGTCACAATATAGATGCCCCTGACTTGCATGATGAGCTGTGTCGACTCTTTGCGCCAAACAACTACCACCGCACTAGAAGGCACAAGTTGCTTGCCGAGCCGCGGTGCCGCACCACAGCCCGTGCTAATTCCCCTATACCGCGATCCCTTTCTGCACTCAACTCTCTTCTTGCCAACAACCCTGAATGTGACTTATTTGCAGATGGATGGCCGGAAATATTGTTAGAATGTTTGCGTTATTGTGAAATAGATGATTGAATGGTTGCCAATATATTATTGTTATTTCTATTTTTTTTTTTTATATATAAAAAGATATTCTATGTGAACCTGTTTAAATAATATTCTTTAATTATTGTAATTGGTGTGTCCGTAATAGTTAAAGTAAAATAAATAAATAAATAAATTTTCAAATTCTCTCAAGAAGTCCGCCCGAGGACTTAGTAAAGCCCCACATCTTTACTGAGATACTCGAAGGGTTGGGGGGTATATCATTTCCCACTTCTCATTTCTATTATCATTCATCATCATCATACAGGAAGGAAATACTGTGTATTTATGTATTACTTGTAAGAAAAATTACTTTGACACTGGCTAAATGTGCTAATCGCACGAAGGCATCAAATAAAGAAAAAAAAGTAAAGTTATATTCTTTCAGTCAGGTAAACTAGTTAGCGGCTGAATGAGGTAAATCTAAATTAAGTTTCAGGTGGCCGGTTCGTTGCCAACTCTCCAAATAAAAAGCCAAGATTACATTCACGTTGGTCCTCTGAATGGTACTTCTTTTTTTCTAATACAATTTGTAGTCTGTTAGATTCGGACGTGGCTTTACCTGCTCATTCTAAGGCATGGACAGCTTTGAAATCTATTAAAAATAATGTATCTCTAAAGGTTTAAAACGTGTTTTATTGCAAAATGTCTAAAACCGTTTTTAACTTTTGCAACCACGTTAGGCATTGTTTTAGGTGACCTCTTAGTCATTTTAGGTGACAGAATATGCCTGAGTAAAAGCGTTACCTTAAATAGTTAATACTATAAGTTACTTAAATGGGTTAATGTAAATTTGCTACAAAGTAAGTTCGTCACATTTTTGTACACTCCATACTTTGAAAGTAAATTTCTCACATGCATTAAAAATATGTCATTGTGTAAGTTTGTCACAGGTCTAAATTAAAATATTTCAAATTTACCTCATAAAAATAGAAGTGTGGCAAATTTACACATACTTTTTTCTGTGACGAATTTACTTAGTGGCAAATGTACAATAACCCACTTAAATCTTAGGCGTGTTTTTGGTAAAACTGGTATTAGTATATACCTTCACTAACTCAAACGAAAAACTGACTTTTCGTCTTAGTCGCACCGGCCGGCCGTGGTGAAACGGGATGATTAACTGCCGCGGTGTTAAGCCTCCGATTGTGCAGCAGAATCTTTATCCACCGTCACAATATTTTAAATAATTAATAAATAAATAAATAAAATAAAATGCAATCGATTGTAGCAAAAACCCTTACCCTATAGTATTATTATTAATTTATATATTAGTACAATAAAATTGACATTCTTTTAAAATATGTATTTCTCCCAACAACCAGTACCGCTCAAAATCAACCGTCCACCATGAACGCCCAAGCCAAAGTGACCGTCATCTAGTGACTCGATCCGCCATATTATTTTCCCGCCAATCGTTCCCACCAACACTCAGTGTTGCCAGTGAAATAAAAACATTGAGTTCGTTCGGATACGAGTATCAATTGGGATATAAATTACTAAATTATTAATCAACCTAACACGATATAGAAAGTAAATTGAAAAACATTTTACGATTTTACTCGCGTTCAATTTCACTTGTTTACAAGTTTATTTTTAAAACGAATACCTACAGAGAGCTACAGCAACGTTAAGGGCTCTTTCAATTTAGACGTTTGTTGTCGGACGGCTAACGCACGTTTATTAAAACAGTCGCGCCGTCTCGTTGCGCGACTGTTTTAATATGGAGCCCTAAGGCATGCAACAGGTCAATATTATTTTGTCCTGACATTTCGAACCCTTTACAGGGTCCATGGTCACAAGGAGACTGGAGTGTTGGTCGTCTGATAACTAATTTGAAACTTGAATACCGTATGTTCAAAAGTGTATATTGTATCTCTGTTTCAAAATACCACACTGGATTTAAACGGGTAAACCGTTGCATGGTACGAGGTGTAGGTGTACAGAAGGCTTAGTAACTTAGTACTGTTGTGACTTTAGCCGGTCAAGAGACTTAGCATCATAACTAAATACAGATTAAAACAGACAGTGAGCAAGGGAACGCTTATAAGGATAAAGAACTTTTCTCCTAATAGAAACTAGATTTCTGTGATGAGATACTTACTTAGAAAGCATGGATAACAATAATATGTAATAATTATATCCATGAGTTAAACCGTTTTTATATATATTTTTGATGTGTAACATCTTTCCGCTCGCTTTCTGTATAAGCAATTTGTGGGAGTGATTTCGTGAAATGGGACGGAAGTATGTGTAACAGTACAGGTTAAAATCGATATTTTGAACATGACATATTATTATTATAATGTGACATATTGTGTCATTTGACTATCAAAGCTCTTTTTGATATGTCAAATGAGTATTTACTGCGTTTATTTTATAGTTATGACCTGACCCATTTTTTTCAGAATCATCATCATCATCATCAGCTCATTAGGTTACTTTAACAAATTAATTTAAACCAAATTGTACTGTTTACGCGAACAACATTTTCAATTATTAACTTTGATAATAATTAAATTAATTATGATACATTATTCAATTACTGAGTTGATAAAGCGTTGGAGGGATGACCTCGTTTTTACAAAACATTGTGGGAGCCTGCTAAAAGGCCAAGCAGTAGGACGATAATATAATAATTAAAATTTATAAAATGTTTTCACATAGTAATTATCATACCTAGCGTTGATTTTTCTTGTAAAAACTTTGTTAGATTAAGTTTAAGTTTTCATTTAAGTTAATTCCTCTTTTAAAAGCTTTGGTAGTATAAAGTGGTAACATAATCTATTATATTCCTAGGTCAATGATGAGAGATGCTCATTAAAAGTTAATAATTGTGTTTTCATCAACGCTTGTCTTAAATATCCCACACAATAGGGATTTTAACCGCCTCTGTGGTCTAGTGGTAAAGACCACCGGTTTAGACCCAGAGGTCACGGGTTCGATTCCCAGCAGGGGGTACATGTTTGTGTACTCGGTTTGGTTGGTGGTAGGACTTGTTTGTCCGCCTGGCTAGCTACCACCATCATATCTAAATATGTTGCCATAACATCAATGTTTGTCGCATTGTTGTGTTCTAGCAGCTAGAGATAAGATAGCCATTGCCTCACTAGTTGAGGATCCCGGGTGAAGTGCGCTTCCGTCATTGGCCTTATCAGGTGAGATCAAGGCACTGTGCTTACCCGGAAATATATAAGAAAATTTGAAAACAGCAACAATTAATTCCAGAACATTCAACGTATAAAATATGATATAAATCACGTTTTTTTACCTTTGTTTTTTTACATTACCTATTTTTAAGCTTCATCATCATCATCATCATCATCATCAGCTCATTTATGTCCCCACTGCTGGGGCACGAGCTTTCCCTATGGATGGATAGAGAGAACGGGCCATAAACCACCACGCGGGCCCAATGCGGATTGGTGGTTGTTAACGACTGCTAATGCAGCCGGGACCAACGGCTTAACGTGCCTACCGAAGCACGGAGGAGCTCGAGATGATAAATTTTTGGTCACCCATCCGATGACCGGCTTTTGCGAAAGTTGCTTATCCTCAGCACTCGCAGACCGGGCGCGTTAACTACTGCGCCATCGAGCTCCTCATTTTTAAGCTTAACCAGTCAACTACCCAATAGCGTATAAGAACAGTTTTTTGAAACTACTCTCTTATTTATAAATGGTTTTCTATCATTTCCTAGTGGTTTTAAATGGCCTCGCGTTCAAGTGAGTTAGACCCGGTGTGACCCTAGACTTTAGACTAGAGACGGTTCCCTGATCTAATTCTGAGTTCAATTTCCAACGGGCGAAATTATAAAGGAGATGTTCGTTTTTGGGCCCTTATTTTATTAGTTTTGAAGTGATTTTTTTTTTCTTTTCTGATAGATTACCTACTGAGATGATGTTTAAAAAAATATATAAAAAGGCCCCAACATAATTTAAAAAATATTTAAAAACTTGAAATCTTGTATTCTTCACGAAGTTGTCAAGACATTAGAAAAGCGAAGTTGCCAAAATAGAAAAAGTTTAGGTTTGCTATTTTATGAATTTTTATTATCTGACCTTTTTTATTATATAATACAATGTTTGGGTATGTTTAAACAATATATTAATACATGGAAAGGTTCCTTATTTTGTGCTTTTTTCATAAATAATAAAATCACCACTGCTGTAAGAGTTAGTGGGCCCAGCTTCCATACAAAAATGGAACATCTCCTTTACTCAATTTGCTCAGTTTAGTCCACAGGATTAGCTACTCACTTTCCATTAGGTAAAATGAAGACCAAACTTCCCTGTTGTTACGTTAAAATACTTAAACTAAGGAGTTTGTCAATATTTAGTTTATTAAAAAAAACATTTATTAGTCAGGCGGACTTAAAACAAGCTAATATCAAACCGAACCTGCACTGGGAATCTGTAACAGACTAAAGTGTTATTGCGGCATAACGTACTCGATATAAGAACAAGGACTTATTCGTTTCTGTTCGCTGTGAGTTTGTACAAAAAGGCTAAAAATACAAACAGATAAAAACGCCAATTCGTCCACGTATTTGTTTTATTGACCCTTCAAAGCACTCAAATTAGCCAATTCGTATTGACTGTCCACCACTCCACACACATACGAACATAATCTGGCGATTGGTAGTGAATGTCAGTACAAACATAATACTGTGAGTAGTAAGATGGGTAAGGTTTTATCATATGTAGACTAAGAGCGGCCATACCCAGGCAGCTTGAAGCAGTCAGGATCAACTTTTTCAAGCAGCGACTGCATAGAACTACGCAACTGCTTGAGCGGTTCTATGTATGTTTGAAATCGAAAACTGTAATTCACTATGCAGTCGCATCTTATCTATATATTAATACGTGAAGCAAAATCTTTGTACCCGTTTTTACGAAACTTGCGCGGGACGGAGGAGTATGAAATTTCGCACACTTAAAGTTTAGTTATCCGAATGTTAATATTTTTTATAAATTATGCATAAAAAATACATTAAATCAACAAAAACAACACTACCATGAATTTGACACACTCATATGTATTTGACACACACGTATTGTTTGTCTTTAATGCAGCTGACATCTGTCAATGCCAATCCAAACTCACATTCTATCTTTTTTATTTTTCAATGCTTAGGATACAATCCGTGCAGCCTTAATAAAATTACGGTCGAATTTCGATCACTGGGCGACCACTAGTAACAGTAAATCTTGACTGCTTCAAGCCGCCCGTGTATGGCCGCCCTATAGGAGGTGTTTAAATGCATTTTTTTATTTTTTTTTGTTTCACAATGAGTAAACAATTTGGTCTTGATATAGCTCGATTGTAATGAGTGGTGATAAGGCCGAAGAAGCGCACTTCACCTAGAATTCTAAACCACTGAAAAACTTGCTATCTTATCTGTAACGGAACACAACTATGCTACAAACATTGATGTTATAGCGATATATTTAGATAAGATGATGGTAGCTAGCCACGCGGAAAAAACAACCCTACCACCAAACCGAGTACACAAACGTACCACAAGCTGGGAATCGAGCCCGTACCCGAGTCTGAGACCGGTGGACCACAAAGGTTAACTGTAAGTCGGAACACAACAATGCTTTACTAGTATTCTTGTTATGGCGAAATACTTAGTTAAGGTAGTAAGTAGTAGGAGGTAGCCAGGCAGATTCAAAGCAAGCCCTACCAAACCATATACAAAATCACACTTGAAAGCTAGGTGTAAAATACTGTACAGCGACGACGTGGGAGTTCAGGAAGGGACGTACCGTAAGTGGGACGGTAAGACGGGCGATGTCATGGTGTCTCGCCGGCGGTCCCGGTTTGAGCTGCTGGAGCTGATGGAGATCACTGTCTCACGCACTATGCCAATATGGCGGTTTGGTTGAGTCGGGACGTGTCGCCTCCTGTTTGCGCGCGCGTGGCTATAATCGAATCGACCAATCGCTGCAGACTGAATATGCCCAATGCACGGCGCACATCCTTAGAGCTGAGTGAAGGTCGCGCGGTCCAATCAACACACTATCTCCGCCGTCGGCTTGTGCGGCGTATCCTTTAGTTGAATGAGTGAACAGTGAATGAGATTTCTGGCGCGAACAAATACTTTATTAAAAAAAACACAAAATACACAAGTTTGTAGCTTAGAAATGTAACAAAATGTACGTACACATATTAAAGTACTTAACTGCTGTAAATATTTGAGCAAATACTTAATTCACAGTATCAAATTTATTCACTCGTGGATTTATACTGAGTGTAGTTACAGTTACATGTCATAATAATAAAGTTTTAGCCATTGTAGGTAATGAATATTGTATTTCATTTCGGCGGCGGACGCATTAACAAGCAGCACTTCCAAGCGAATAAGTTTACATTTCAAGTTATTCCGCTTTAATTCATAAAGTCTACAAAAGTGCCTTTGTTCGTCAATCAAGATATTTCAATTGCAAAGCTTGTTCTATTCTGGGTTTAGTTGAAATCTAACTGATTACATGAAGAGGGATTGTACAAGAGTTTTTAATTTCTAATCGTCCTGCTATTATGCTGGTGAATATCGTGAATAATAATCTTTTAACTGTCAAACGAACTAATTAAACGTTCATTAATTAAACGAACTATTTAATTAATGAACTAGCTGTTGCTTGCGACTTCGTTCGCGAAGATTACACTATCCCAAAGGAACCGGTCACCGGGATAAAATGCTTTTTAAATCTTAGTCCGGGTCGTGGTAACATCATTTTATAATAATTAATTTAATTTCTAATTGTATCTGTGTGATAAATGTTATTGATCTATGTCGTTTTTATCACAATAAATAAATAAATAAATGGTTTCTCTCTGTACAAAATTTCATCTAAATCGGTTCAGCCGTTCTTAAGTGATGGGCTTACCAACGAACACAAAATAAAAGTAGGAGGTTCTATGAATAGAATATAATAGAATATTTTGCGTATGAACAGTACCCATATACCTATGGGGAGATGTTATAACATTATTACGCTCATCCTATTTAGCTAACTATGCATGCAAAAGTAAATTAGAATAAAAAAATTAAATACAATAAAATTATAAAATTACAAATAAAACAAACATAATTAATTAAAATTCATTTTGAGGCTGTATGGTGCAGTTCCTCTGCCTTTTTTGAACAACTATGTCAATTGAAAATCTGTCTTGTCCATCCATGGCGGAAAACTTATTTCAAGGTTACAGAGTTTCAATAGTAATAAAAGTAATATCGAACCGTAAAACAATAAATTGAAAAATTAAATATCTATATCAAATGTCAATTGCTTAAATTGCTAATACAAATTAAGAATCAAGTTATAAATACAATTAAAAAATTATTACATTCGATATACAATTTGAAATAAGAAAATTATTATTTTCTTATTTCAAATTATATATATATATATATATAATATGACACAGAAGCATAAGCTGAGGTAGGACCCGTTAGCTTCGCACTCTTCGATTTTTATTACTCTTTTTGATTATTTTAGCTTTTGTTCTGTATACTGTCTGCATTATTTCTTTTGTTAATCATGTATGTGTTTTTTAGTAAGTTTTTTTTTAATCTTATTTGTCTTCCTTTAATTGACAATACCTGATGAACACCGTTTCTGTGTTCAGCCTTATTATTACTATTAGGCCTATCATCATCAGGTGACACAAATACTAAAAGGCTGGAAGGAGGCATTATTCTCTAACAAGATTCTGTTAAATTGCCTATGTGGAAAAACATTTTCAAACGAGCACGTTGTTACAAACAATTTCCGAGAAAAAACTTTATACTATTGAAAAACAAAAAACTTTCATCATTCGACTTAAAAAGAGGCTTTCCGCAGATGTTTTGACGTGGGTCACTTTGAATTTGTTGTTGTGTTCAAAGGTATAAAAATAATGCGACAATGCTCTTTTTCTAATGGTCACCTATTCTATCGGTTTTCGAATTTCTTTTTGTCACGATAGAAATAATAATGGGCAATTTTGCATAATCATCGGCCAATTAACTACCCACGGCTGGCACGGCAACCGGGACCAAAGGCTCTACGTGCTTCCGAAGCAGGGAGGAACTCGAGTCGCGACCCTGCGAAAGTTAATTAACTTCTAAGTTGGTATTTATTTTGCGCAAACCGAACTGCTCTAAATTTTCCAATACTTATAGAACAATGACTCTAATCCAGAGATTAATTATTCATTATTATTCTTTATCCATGGATCAGTGGCGTGCACTTGGAGAGGCCTATGCCCAGCAATGGACTATTGAAGGCTGATGATGATGATGATGCTGATAATAGAATAATTAACTTGGTTTGTATTTAATATACTTTTTGAATCGACAGAATATTCGAATTGTATGTCAAATTCAATGCGAGTAGATTCGTAAAAAGAGTTTAGATTCAATATTAGTAAGTTCGCATTAATCTATACATCTATCTATCTATACATATAATAAAGCTAAAGAGGGTCGAAAGTCTGTACATGGAAGATATTCGAAAAAAGTCGGCTGGGGATACTTAGAATCGATAACAGAACACGTTCCAACAGTTTTTAGAATTTTTGTGTTTGTCTGTTTATTTGACCGCGCATCACGTGAAAACGGCTGAACGGATTTGGATGAAACTGTGCAGATAGACAGATCATGACCCAGACTTGGATATAGGATACTTTTTATCCCGGTAACAGGTTCCTGTGGGATAATGTAGTCTTTGCGAACGAAGTCGTGGGCGACAACTAGTACCATATACATACAGACTGTAATAGCTTCCTGCTTCTATGAAAATTGGTTATTAATACACTTACCAAATCAAATCTAATTCATATTGTTTTCTAAAGTTTACACTACACATTAAAATGAAACAACTTTTACCTTTTAACTTTTCCCTGTGACCACGGACCCTGCAAAGGGTTCGAAATGTCAGGATAAACATTAAAAAGTAATGTGTAAAATGAACGCAAGTAGATCCGTAAAAGTTGTTCATTTCAAATCTAATTCAGTTATTTAATTTCAAACATATTAGTAGAGATTTGTAGTCACGTCTTTTGTGATATAATTATCTTGGCACATTTGTACGGGCAGGCATTGCTGTATCATCCGTAATATATAAATATTCCGGTCACATGATCCGGGTCTGCGGACGACCATGGTACGAATTTTAACTAGCCAAGTTGTACCAAACACTCCCAAGTAATATCAGCTGTGACAAATAATAGAATGCGTGGTGACGTTCACCCCGTTATTCAGATGTTGCTTAGTTATTTGGTGTTATAAGCTTTTTTTTATGTTTTAAGAGACTTTTTAGTCACCTCGCCGAAGTAACGCCTTGGTGGTCAAGAAGCAAAGCGCTTGGACCGATATCTTGGGTTCAATTCCCTGGTCGGGCAATGTGTGTTTCGTATGTTTCGATGCGTAGCCCGGGTTTGGGTTTACCAACCCCTATTTGGCATTTAGCGCGGTGATTATGCCAATACCCATCAATTGCAGCGATGGCTTGATTTCAATGATAAGAGGCCTTTTATTTATTTTTAAAATTAAATTGCCGTTTTCAGTATTTTCCGTTACTTATTATTTATATATTTTTTTTTAATAAAAAGTATCCTTAATCCTATATCCTTTCTATTACCTTTGAAAATATGTGTACAAAGTTTCATGATGATCGGTTGAGTAGTTTCTGCGTGAAAGCGTAACAAACAAACTCACATTCACATTTATAATATTAGTAAGGATGCCCCATACATACTAACATGTTCCAATTGTTTTTAAACCATAAATCGAATTAAATTTTTTGTGCTTAGGGAAAGAGATTTAAATTAAAATATTAAAATAAAGTTGGTGGAAATAAAATCGCAAAAATTGTGAAGGTCGCGGGTAGCCACTAGATGCGAGCAGCACAAAATTGGTCGTTGTGGACATCCTTGGGAGAGGCCTTTGTCCAGCTGTGGACGTCTTTTGGCTGAGATGATGATGATGAAATTCAGATGTAAGCCAAGAATTGGAACTTTGATTTTTTAATTAAATTTATTGAACCACAAACAAGTTTACAATACAGATTTACAATATTATTTTGAACCTAAAACTAAAAACCTTAAAAAATATAATAAAATAACTAAAATAAACTATTAAAAGGAGTCTCTTTAGGCAAGGTTCCGAAGATACTGGCAATTGAATTAATAAATAAATTACTTAATTTATATGGAATATAAGTAGAGCGGCTAACAGTAGTTGGATGAGATGCGCCGAAGATCGAGCTCGGTGGCGAGTAGGTATTAGGAGAAGTCTATTAGCGGACTGACGGGCATCAAACAGTCAAAATGATAATAAAAACCACTTTTTTGATATTAAAATACCTATAATACCTAACCCTTCTTGTTTGTATAATTAAGTATTCTATTCTATAATACATTATTTGTTCACAGAATACCTTGGCGATTTTGGACAAACTGGACATCGACAGTGAAAAGCCATCAGAGGAGGAAATCGCCAGGCTCTTCGGATATGAGGAGGCGTATTTGGCTGGAGAGCTTGGCGTCTGGCAGAGGCTTAAGCCTAGAGTCTGGGCACTGTTTGACGAGCCATCTAGTTCACCACCAGCAAAGGTGAGGCTACTATTAAATTGAGCTTAAAATCTGACAATATGCCTTTGTAATGACACCGTCTTGAAATATTCAATTGATCATTTAAATATAATTTTACGCAAATATTGTTGCCAACAAATTACAATTTCAAAAAAGACAAAGTGTTGAAAAAATTCCACGAGCGGGATTTGAACCCGCACTCCATGACATGCCGGGTCAGGTGCACTGCCAACTATGCTATCGTGGTTCAATCCACCTCGCCGAAATTAATCAAAACCATCTACTAAGGAGCCCTATTCATGTCATGGGGTGCGGTTCGAGTACCGCTCGTGGAATTTTTTCAACACCTTGTCTTTTTCAAATATTCAATTGCATTTGCACCTCTGCATATAGATTTGCGTATAGAAAGGTTGGTAAATGACTTCGCTCTACCTGATGTTAAGCAGAAGCAGAGTCCAGATGCTAGGACAGCTACTGGATCAGATTTTTTAAATTTATTTTAAATAGATAGCTCGGCAAATTACTCCATCACACCTGATGTAAAGTGGAAATGGAGTCCAGACGCGAAGATAACTGGCGCAGCGTGAAAACAAACGTAGCATCAGTTAACCTCACTCTGCCGGCCCACAAGGCGCTTCTTCACGCCTTTTTTGAAGGACCCCATATCATAGAAACGAGGGGAAATGTGTGCTGGTAGACTATTCCATCTTTTGGAGGTGCTACAAAGAAACGAGTCACCAAATTTCTTTGTGCGCGATGTGATATTTGAGACAATGAAGCGCTGACTCTGAAGAGCAGCACGTGTACTCCTATGAAGAAAGGGAGAAGGTTGTGCCACACTATTTTCACCCGCAGGTTTCTTCTTCATGCCTAGTTTAAAGGACCCCATATTGCAGGAAAGAGGAAATACGTGCTTGGATGAAATTCCATTTTTTAGTGATGTGACAAAAACTATTCACCAAATTTCCTTATGATGATGATGACTATGATGATTGGTCCGACGAATTTCGGCCACGGCGACCACTTTGACTAGCATTCGGTATGGTACTATAAACGCCCGAAGATGGTTAACATTCGACCTTAAATCAAAATAAAAAAGTGTCAAAACTCGGGCTAATTGTACGTAGTAAGTCCTCTGTAAGCTGCGTATTGGTTTCTTTAATGAAATACATGAAGAAGTAAATAATCTCAAAAACAAAACATAAGTTGCGGTCATGTATATAAGAATGGCTGCTTGCAGCGGGCCTATCGTGTGCTGTCTGAGAACACTTCGTCGTTTGTCTTCGAAGTTCAGTTCTTTTCATGTGGAAAAATAAAACTTTATAATTATGCTGTTAGCAAAGAATTTAAACGGGGATTAACGCAAACTGATTAGTAAAAGGTATTATACCTTCTTTATACTAATCAGTTTGCGGGTCTAGTGGTTAAGACCACCGGTTAAGACCCAGAGGTCCCGGGTTTGATTTCCATCGGGGGGCACATGTTTGTGTAGGTACGTGGTTTGGTTGGTGGTAGGGCTTGTTTGTCCGCCTGGCAAGCTACCACCATCTTATCTAAATATGTCGCCATAACATCAATTTTTGTAGCATTGTTATGTTCCGGCAGTTAAAGATAAGATAGCCAGTGCCTCAGTAATTGAGGATCCGGGTGAAGTGCGCTTCCATCATTGGCCTTATCACTTCGATCAACAATACTTATCATCACATAACATCAGGTGAGATCATGGCACTGTACTTACCCGTAATATATAAAAAAATCCTTGTTTCATTTTTTTGTTAACTATGGAAAGCGAAAATTTAAAAGTTTTTATATGCTGTTCTTTATATTATTTGAAAACTACAGAAACATCGCCACTGATGTAAACCTACACTTATTTTTACTACGAGTATAAGATGAAGACTTTCCTCACTTTTTTGGTCTTGCTCATCGCCGTTGAGACTAGCCAGCTTCGCAATTGTCCCATCTAATTAATTGACTGACAATTCCCCTGTTTTTTCTCTTCTAATTATCTCACAGCTCTATTCCTCTGGCTGCTTCAATTACCAGAGTAACAAAATGCGGTGATAGCAGAAAATGGCTCTCTCCATTTAGCTATTAATTGGATTCTGGTAATCCAAGGTAATAACTCCACGTAACTTAACAATCTAGAATATTGTTGTAAGGTTCAAAGCAATGTCTGAGCTTAAGTTCAAGTCGTCTCATGTAATTTTGCTGCATTGCGGCAATAGCGGTATTGTGCCATTGTGAGAGATGGGAGTCGCAATCTTATTTTCGACACGCGAGATACTCTGTATACGAGCTTTTTTCGTGTTCAAAGGAAATATAACACATTTAAGTTAGTGATGAAATTGGACTAATATTATAATGTATTTACAGCACATTACATTACTGTGTTCTGACAATGTTAATGTAGAGATAGCCATAGAATTTGTGATCTTATCCTGCCTTTTCCTTTTCTCTTCCGGATCTTTCTCTACACGTGCTGGTCTTAGGAACCACCATCATACTGTACAGACAATCAGTACTCGTACCAAAAAATTTGGCAAGTCGTTCCTCTGTAAGACCATTCGGCTTTGGAATTCTTTGCCGGCGCATGTGTTTCCCAGCTCCTATAGTCCCGGGTCTTTTAAGCGGGGCGTGAAACGGCATTTATGCAGGCCGTCATGAATGGGTGCGCTTGTTACCGTGCTTGTTCCACGGTGAGGAGCGCTCTCATTATTTTGGACTGCATCGACTGCTTACCATCAGGCAGGATGTGGTCGTGGTGTGGTAGCGATTCCCCTGGCGCTGTCTTCTATTTGAGGCGGTGATTGCTTCCTAATATTTTACTTATTTAGAGCCACTTGCGCATTCTAGAGTTATAATATTTAACTCAAAGTTAGGTGCTAGTCCAAGGTTAATTAAATAATTTTTCTTGCACTGCTAAGGGTTAACAGTAAACCCCAGGTTAAAACGATAAATATTTAACCCGGCCGAATCGGAGGGTTAAAGATGTTAAGGGTTAATAAGATGGTGGTAGCTAGCCAGGTGAACTTAACAAGCCCAACCACCAAACAAATCAAGAACGCGCTGCTGATAGGAATTGAACATTGGGACATTGGGTCTAAGTTCGGAGGCTTAGCCACTAGACCACAGAGGCGGTTAAATGTTTATTATTTGTTTTTTACTCAATCACGTGGAACCGGCTGAACAGATTTAGATGAAATTTTGCACATAGATAGACCCGGATAGGACTATTTTTATTTACTTACAAAATATTCAGCTAACACACACAGATGATAAATCAATAAATAAAAAAACGTTTAAAACACAAACACAAAACATGAAACATATCAAAATATAAAACAAAAAAAAACGATTTTTTTTACTTTAGGTTGGTAGGTACCTACTTATTAATGTGTCTGCGAAAAAGTACAGCATCTTAGAACTTATTTAAAAAACTAAAATCCAGGCGGACTTAACAAGCCCTACTATCAGCCAAACCGAGTAGGTATTCAAATTCAAATTCAAAATCATTTATTCAGTTTAGGCTACAAATAGCTCTTATGAACGTCATTATGCCATCGGTTCGTAAGTCTACTCTGGGCGGGAGATCTTGTACTGAGAAGAACCGGCAAGAAACTCAGCAAGTGTCCAGATCTTTTCTCCCTTACATCGTCAAAAATATTGGAAAATGCCCTATCATAAAAGGACATTTTCCATCACAAATAAAAAAAACACATAATATAAAGGACAATCACATGAGAAAAAAAAATTGTTTGCAAAAACACCATTTACCAGTAAAATTTTTTACAATGTCATACAGTACTAGTAAAAGTCAAAACCTGTCTAAGAAAAAACAAAGTTAAACTATAGTTGATAATAATAAAATTAAGACAAGTATGCAAGAGCAGACCAGCCTCCACAGGCGGCACCCGTTCACGAGTATGACATAATGAATCAGCCATCGCTTCGCTCAACCATATTTTAGGGAATGTAACGACCCGACGCACATGCCACCACCGCAGAGGCAATAAAGAGAGCATGACACACCCAAGCTACTCTAAATCAAAACTAATTGAAATGTTTAACGTAACGCTATTTGTTATCTGTAGGACACTGTTTATAAAGGCTATCATATCAGTATAATTTTTTATTATAAAAAGTAGAAAAGTATGCGTTTCTTATTATAGCCAGGCTGTTTTATCATCTAAATATTCTCTGACTGTATAATAACCTTTTTTAAGTAAAGAAAGATGTACCTCCCGCTAGGAAACGAACCCGGGACCTCTGGGTGTAAGACCGGTGGCTTAGCCACTAGACCACAGAAGCGGTTAAAATTTAATAAAAAGCTTGTTTTAAAATTTTTTTCACTTTTAACTTTTTAACATGTAAGTACGTACAGTCTAGGAGTTCCTCTGACCTCCTTTCAGTTTCATCATCAGATCTTGAGCACCACACAAGGTTAGTTTTTATCAAGACAAATAAAATAAGCACAAATATGGCGGGGTTACCTTGTTTCATTGCAAAGTTCCTAGTTAGCTCAGTAAGTGAAATGTGAATTTCTTATGAGTTAAATAAAACTCTATAACCTCAGTTCCTATGATCACCTTCCGACTGCATCATCAGACCAGTTCCATGATGCCATATTATTGAATTGCTATCGAAGTTGCGTAGATATACCAAGTTTCATCTCGATCGGTCCTCGGGAAGTGATCCAAATATTCCTTGTACAATTTGACCCGTACATACGGTCGCACGAGTCCGCACGACTTATGTACTGTGACATCATCGTGAGTGGCAAGCAGGCGCGCGCGTTTCAAAATAGCCATTCAGAAAAACATTAATAACTTCTTCATTTCTTGACGGATTATAATATTTTATGAATAAAATGCTTAGTAGTTGATTGCGCATACGATGTATATAGTAAAAATCAGATTAGCTATTATGTGATTGATCCTCATTTCCGGCATTAAACATTTCATGTAAAATTGGACCAACTTTGGCTCCATTTGCGTTTTCCAGAAATTATCGTCCCTTTCGATGCGTTTTGTAAGCAAAGGTTTATTTTCTCCAGCCCAGATTTCTAGCAGACAGAGTCGTCTTTCAGTAACGTGAAGCTGTCCTTGTATTTGATAGAACCAATTAGAATGGGTAGTAGGTTAAAAAATTTTTGGACCATTCAAAAGCACTTTTCTAAAGTTTATTTATATAAAAAATATTTGACTTTGACTTTGACTAAAGAAGCATCGAAAATAGTTTCACGCATTCACAGTACATTTTATACGAATTTTAAAAATTTATTAAAAATATTCAAACGTAACGCCGGCAGCCGAAATTGTTTTAGGGAATCTTAGACGAGCTTCCCTGAGCCCCCTACGCATTCAGTTTTCTCAGATTCAGGCGACCTATTTCTAAATCCAACCCGGCAGAGGTACCGATATCTATAGACAAAATATGAATTATCAAAAATCGTAGCGATGCGATCTTCAGTACATAGTCATACTGATATTCTTATACTATCGAATTATAACCATAATATAAGTTTTAGACATGAATGCATGAATCTTTGTAAGCGTTTATCGTTTATTGCCCATTATGAATAACTTGCAATAATTATATAATTATTTACGACAAAAACGGATTGATTGGCAGTCACGGAAAAAACTGACACAGGTCCGTCGTCCGTAAGCGCCCGAGCGCGACTGATCGGGCCTGCCGAGCAGCCGTACTCGCGCATTTCGTAGATATTTAAACATAGTAAATAAGACAATCATTTTATCAAGTCAAACTCTGCGAATTCCCCTGCGAAATATTATTGTCTTCAATTGAGTACAAAAAATAAATGGAAAATATCAGTAGTTTAGTCATCATATTGAAAAAACATTACAAAAAGGGGTAACTTTGGGATTTTTTTTTATCGAGTGAAGTTCAATGGATCTTGTAACTGAATGCGACTTCCACTAGATTAGATCCTTAACTAATACATACTTTTTTTCCAGAATTTAAAACCTTGTTTTCTATGTCTCAGATTGTTTGAAAAAACTCAATAGCGCGGCCTCTGCAGGAATACCTAGCCTTAATTCAGTACAGTATGATGTTTTAGATCTGACAAAAGAGTAAAGATTTCAATTCGATGTGTGCTGAAAAAACAACTTCTGGAGACCCCATTACGATAAGATAGAATATCTTCAATATATTATATAGAATCATTAAAATAATAAATTAAATTATGCTAAATAAACACTTTCCTATACCATTTTAGAACTAATCACATGCAGCTGTGCAGAGTGCAGTAGAATGACCTTACCTAGTAATAATATGCTGCTAATTTCTAATATATAGAAACAAAATTATATTACAAAGTATCATGACTACACCCTAACATAACTATAGATACAAAAGTGCCGCTAATAAGAAAAAATAAAATGGTATTGCCTACATCAATTAGGCCATTACATTGAAAGAGCTCTACTATCGAGTTTATTGTCGGGCTTTGTCTATAGAAGATAAATTTTACTTTTTTATTTTTAAATGCTAATTAATTGCTGCACTGAAGCTAATTTAAATATTTATAAATAATATTTTTTTTTTCACTGTATTTTATAAATATTTAATTCGATAGAAGATTGCATCAAAACCCGGGCGGCTGGTTGAATCACGAATTCACGACTAGGATGATGCTTCAGATAGTGAATTCCCATTTAAAAAATCAGTAAAAATAAAATGTGGTATAAGAACAATAATAAATAAAAGTAAGAGTAGAAAGTGTTGAGTGCCACTATAGCGTAGTTGGTATTGCACCTGACCCGACATATCATGGGGTGCGAGTTCGAATCCCACTCGTGGAATTTTCTCCAACACTTGTTTTTCAAATTGTAATTTGTTCGCAACAAAATTTGCGAAAAATAGGTACACAATTATAACATAAATAATAAATAAGTGTTATAAAAGAATATAATTTTGCTGGCAACAATCACGTTCCGCTCTCGTTCTACAGCTCACAAATGTGCACATTCCATTAGCAAGCCACCCTGCGCACCATACTTCACCATGATCTCATTTGAAAAAGACTTTTTGCTGCACGAAAAAATTACACCCTGTCACTAGCGACGGAAGCGGGAGGCATGCGTTTTTACTCTCACTGCGGATGAATAATGGATGCCATCCGTTATGCAATACTGCCATGGCAAATATGGCAGCGTAATGAGTAAACGCAAGGAGATATTGCGGTAGTTTGGTGTGAGCACATTTAGGTATTGTTATGAGTGACTGCCTTTTAGTGCTAGTTTCAGAGTTCGATTTACAGCGATAGGTGTTTATTGTTCTTGCTCGGCTTGGTTGTAACCGTAACACTAATGATTTCTTTAAGCAAAATAACTTATCACCTTGCACGTCATACTTCACCATGATCAAAAATACCCTGTAACTAGCGACGGAAGCGGGAGGCATGCGTTTTTACTCTCACACTGAGAAAAGGAGGAGAGAGAAGCTCGATGGCGCAGTGGTTAACGCGCCCGGTCTGCGAGAGCTGAGTGTTATTATTTGAAGAAGACAATGTTATTTTATATGACCAATTTTTACGATGATAAGTATCATAATATTGCATTATTTACCCAAACAGTTCGATTCCATCTTAACACATTTCAATTTTAGCGTAATATTGACTTATTATTTACATATTTTAGGATAACGAATCTATTTTAAACCAAAGTCACGATATTTTAAGATTAAGCAAAAATGTCATTTTTCTCAGTACACTGCGGATGAATTATGGATGCCATCCGTTATGCAATACTGCCATGGCAAATAGAAAACGCAAGGAGATATTATGGCGGTAGTTTGGTATGACACTGTAAGCATATTATTTAGGTTTTGTTTTATGGTTCATGTTGAAGTTTATCCGCCTCTTAAATCTAGTTTCGGGGTTTAATTTACAGCGAGATGTATTTATTGTTCCTTCTCGGCTAGGTGGTAACTATAACAAAAGTATTTTTTAAGCAAGATAACATATTACCCTACACGTCATACTTCACCATGATCTCATTTGGAGGAGACTTTTTGCATCACGAAATAATTACCCTGTCACTAGCGACAGAAGCGGGAGGCATGCGTTTTTACTTACACTGCGGATGAATAATGGATGTCATCCGTTATGCAAAACTTCCATGGCAAATATGGCAGCGTAATGAGTAAACGCAAGGAGATAATGCGGTAGTTTGGTATGAGGCTGTAAGCACATTTGGGTATTGCTATGAGGTTCATGTTGTGGTTTATCTGCCTGATGCAGATTGGTGGTTATAAACGACTGCTAATACAGCCGGAATTGATCCTGGCCTTACGTATCTTCCGAAGCACGGGGAACTCGAGATGTAAAATTTTGGTCACCCATCCCATGACCGGCCATTGCGAAGTTAGGCAACTTTCATACTTTGCAATCGAAGACCGGGCCCGTTAACCACTGCGCCATTTAGCTCCTCGATACTAATTTCTTCCAGCTGCGCAATATTCTTAGTGTTTTTATTACAAAATGAAAGGAAACAACACTACGTAGGTAATGAAACACTTCAGAGGGATTTAATCGCCTTCATGTTATAGCTTCGCTTGAACCTTTCACAGGGTTCGTGATCAAAGGGAAACTGAGATTTTAGTTTTATGAAAACTCTCTTGTTACATGCTACCTTAAAATTATTTAATCAGTCGTGTTCTGTATTACGCAAAACGGTACGTTTTCATCTGACAGTATGATGTTAGTTCTAATATGTGACACCAGTCCAAGAAAAAAAATCCAGCTATGTTGAATTTTAAAACTTGAATGTCAGAAGCATTGTTGTGTTCCAAAAGTTAGATATAAGATAGCCAGCACCTTCGGCGTTTACATAAGAAGAGATGAAGCTCATTAACCTGTAAAGAATAATAATAAA
Organism: Eudonia mercurella; assembly: GCA_963082485.1. Taxonomy (NCBI): domain Eukaryota; kingdom Metazoa; phylum Arthropoda; class Insecta; order Lepidoptera; family Crambidae; genus Eudonia; species Eudonia mercurella. The sequence goes on from OY720038.1 coordinate 1,721,996, forward strand.
AACCTCAGAAAGAATAAGTGCACTTTTCCAAAGCGGTTTATCTAGTAATATTGGTTGAGGTGTAAACAACAAACATCAAAAACATTTTCATGTAAAATGTTGCCAAAACGAGACCATGTCACTCGCACTGTCAAAAAGTAATGAGATCTTATGTGGAGCCAAGCTTCTAACTCTACACGCCCTAACTCTACAAGCCCTAACTCCAAAACTCGTACACTTAGTCAAAATATGTGGCTTGGCCGTTTGGCTTTTCCAAGTGGACGCCATTGATCCGCTGTTACTCTCAACCAGCTCTTGCCAGCCTTCTGCAAAGATCATCGTTCCATCTGATCTAAGTTTTAAATTGACTTTCGAATAATAATAAAGAGGAGGCTGCAAGCAAATCAAAATCAAAAAGAACTATATATTAAGTAAATTGGTAAAGTAGGTGGAAAATGATAAGTAAATAGGTACGTGGAGCGACGATATACGCAAAGTGGCTGGCAGCGGTTGGATGAGAATAGCCGAAGATCGGGAGAGGCCTATTCAGCAGTTGACTGATGTGGGCTAATTATGATGATGATGATGATGATGATGATGATGATGATGATGATGATGATGATGATGATGATGATAATGATGATGATGAAGTGAATTAGCAGTATCTAACTACTTCTTTTTGGTCTATCCCCAGTCAACCTCAGATAGATTATACACTGATCCAAATGTAATCGGTTTACCTATCATTATTGGTTGAGGTGTAAAGTCAATATTGACAGCGTCGAATTGCCTCTCAGCCCCAGTCTGAGCCGGTGACACACGAACATAAATAAAAACACTGTCTGGAGTAACTCACAATTTTTGTGTGCAAACAAGAAATTGTTTGCCCCCACAAAATAATGTTGCCTTAGCTGGAGCGAGGCTGAATGGCTAGGATAGATCTTTCTCATTTGTAGAGGGTTTGTTTGAGATCATTTATTTAAACCTCGTCCTTACACCTCTGTCTAATAGCTTCTTTTACGTTATTAAAATTGTTGTTTTTTTTTTCAATTAGTGTGTGTTATCCTAACGCTTTTTTTAATTTTTCCTATTAATGTATTTCTTTTCCTTCCGTTATTAAGTTTGTTTTTGATTCACCTATAATGATTATTGTATAAATAAAAAATAAAATTAAACAAAAACAAATAGTAAAATCATTATCAATTTATTTTTTTATCTAGCTTGCATACTATTCAACCGTAATTTTTATCGATATCAATGTTACAACACATAGATAGAAGCGACAGCCCAGACGGGACTTGTGTCCTTTCACACACTCACGACTTTCTCAAACATTCAACTGTGTTTCCCTTTTTAAGTCATTAAAAAGTCTAAAATAAAACTAACCTTTAACTGACAGAGCTGCTTCGCTCTTAAAACTCCGATGCCTTGGTAAATGTTAAAATGTTAAATAGGTGTTGTCATAGCAGGTTTCATGATTTTTAATTTAATTTATTAAATTTAATTAAAAATAAAAAAAAATTATTAATTTTTATTTTGATATCCAAGGTCCCGGGTTCAGTTGAATTTTTTTTCGATGCTTACCCCCCTCCCCCCGCATTTGGCAAGCGTAGTGATATGACTACAATTGCCATTACCCTTCAATTGTAGTGATGACTTGAATCGCACTAAACAGTCTAATTTAATATAATAATATATTATGTATTACTTGTGAGATACATTGTGTTTTCATATTGTGATGGCCTTGTCAATCTATTTATTTAAAACATAAAAGATTTTTATTATTGAGAACTTGGTATTACATGGATCTCACAACTTTTTACGGTAGAAGAACTAAGTTGCGAGACTTGGTTTTTTTTACAAGTTTGTTTTTGATGGTTAAGCTATTTATTTTGTTACTTTACAGTATATCGACACCTTCTGCTATCTCGTTGTCTACATCTACATTTGCTTTGTGCAATCTTTGTTTTCTTACAGACAACACTTGATTAGCGCTCGATTCATTCTTGGGAAAGTTCAATTACACTTCTAGATCTCTGCGGGGAGCTCGCAATCTCATGTTTGGTTAAACTAATCATTGAAATTTTAGACTTTATTCTTATCTAAAATAAACTAATTTTAATCTTGACATAGTATTTGACTAAGAAACCCATTAAGTACATATTCGTAGTTATTTGACGACCTCCTTGGTCGAGTGGCTTGCACACCGGTTTTCATGGTGTCGCCATCTCTGAGGTCCCGGGTTCGATCCCCGGTCGGGTCAATTTAGAAATACCTGTTTTTCTAAATTGTTTCGGGTCTGGGTGTTTTCTATGTATAATAAGTATGTATTTAAGTATATTAAGTATGTTTATCCGTTGTCTAGTTAACCATTTTATCGAGTTTCTTAAGGAAGCTCTTGTTGGGGCTAGATAATTGGTGTGAGTGTGGGAAATATTTATTTATTTATTTATTTAAATAAAAACAAATCGATCGAATCGAATCATGGCTGTGTGGAATGATAAAATTAAATGGATTTCGTACAATGTGTATTTGTTGTAATGTGTAACACTAGATATTAATAATGGTGGAAGTAATACTGTAATCCCATGCAGCGCTGGTTTTCAGCCACTCCCATATCTTTACAGGTCTTAAATGAAGGTTAGGCAACGAGGGCTTCTTGATTAAAAATCTATACATTAATATGCAAAAACAAAACAAAAATAAGATTATTATTAATTTACATATCAGATAGGAATTATTACAAACAAAACAATCAATTTAATAAAAAGAAATACCGAATAATAATGTGCTTTTTTAAAACCGATAGGTACTCTTTTATGTTATCGTGTTGTGTTTATGTAGTGTACGTGCGTGTGTCATGTTATGGATGATGTGCGTGTGTAAAAGAAAAAAAACTATGTCTGGCCAGTGATTGTGGCGGCAATGGCCAATGGGGCGGCAGTGATTTCCAATGACCATGGACAATATTTTCCGCAGCATTTTGTGTCTTCAATAGAGCTGCTTTGAATTCGGTTTTGAAGCGCTCTACCTACCTAATATCTACTAAGTATATACATTACATAACCACATAACCGACGTTTCGGCCGTGGTCACGGGCGCGGCTTTTATAAAACCCCGCTAAACATTTTAATAATAATGGAAAGCGAAATTTTCAGAGTGCTTATTATCTAGAAGCAACACTATTTTGATATGCGAAAAGTCTTATTCAGTTTGTAGCTTAAAATTTAGATTTTGTACACAGAAACGGTAACCATATATTTCGGCAGCACAAGAGTTATACCTACACAATCTACTCCCTAAAGGCATTGTTTGTAACTGTTGACGTTAGGACGATTGTATACTACAATGCCATTGGAATAGAGATTCGTTTCCTCTGGCCGTTATCATATAAGATAAAAGCTTCCATCTCATGTGTTCGGGTTCAAACATTCATTTTAACTAACGATCAGCGACATTTTACTTAAATGGAAGCAATACAAAGATCTTGTAGTCGTACAAATGAGATCCTTAATAAATTATATGCGATAACATTGTCGTCTTCCGACAATGACAATCCCACTATTGGGCTAAGGCTCACATTAACAAAATAGTACGTAACGATCAGGCCTATACGCTAACCCAATGTAGAACCAATATCGCTTTATCTCTTCTGTGCCAATGTGGTGACGGCTGCGATCAACGGCTTAACCCTTATAAGGCTCTGTCGATATAGTGGACACTATAATTTTAACTTTGTTTCTTTTTAACATAAGATGGAAAACCAATGGAAAAGTTCAACATACTCTGCTCAGGCTTATAACTCGCGCTTAGCTTTTAAAGATTTTTGTTTACTCCACCAATCATTCTCATGGTGGTAAGTAACGATAAGTACCGATTATGGCAGCGCACTTCAACCGGAATCTTGAAATGTAGGGTATGTTCCGATATACACTGCGAGCACTGTAAGGTGTGACGTCAATTTAGTGTACTACGAAGCCGTTCCTTTATAGTTAGCTATACTGGTTACTGTTTAAAACGGAACGCAGTCCAGTATACATCCATGTCATCATTTCTTGACGCTGCTCATCACGTGATCAAAGCACTGAGAGCACCTTACCTCGAAAATGTCAGTGCTTACAGTACAAAAATGGCGACGATTTATGACGTCATATATTTATTTATTTATTTATTCTTTATTGCAAAATAAAATAAAATAAAGTACAAAAGGTGGACTTAATTCCAAATGGCATTCTCTAGCAGTCGTCCTAAGGGCTAGACAGAAAAATTGGTAAGCGGTGCGACAGAGAACGTAAATGAAACATATACTACATAAATTTATAAGAACTGAAATATACATATTAAGTTTCTTAAATTAAATGATAATAATATAATATACATACTATATAATAAAAATAAAAAACTTAAATAAAAATAGACTACATAAACATACTTACACATAACAGAAGAAAAGATGATGGGAATCTCTTACGTGGGTGTTGATTCCTGTAGAAACAGTTTATACACCATTATTTCCCTAGGATACTGCGGCAGTATACTGTCAGTCCATAACGGGACAAATTTTTCATCAGTAAGACCACTGGACAGTGCTCGCAGTGTATATCGGAACATACCCAAAGTGTGTTAACACCATCGATCAATATTGTACTAGATAAAGGATCCGGAAGAAACATTCATCTGGAAAGTAATCCTCTTTGCTCATACCTGTACATTTAAATTTCGAACAACAAAATCTGAAAAAGCTGGATATCATAAACAACTTCAGCTTACTGTGGACCTTAAATCTTAAATATAAAGGTTAAATTAAGGTTGCAAATATTTGTACTTAAGGGTGCAGCGCGGACGCAAATCTGTGAGTTTCAAGTTTCTTTATGATAGCGAGCGAGCGGCGCGTGGCAGTGGTGTGACAACGGCGCACAACAAGAATACGCACGCACACTAATATCTGTACAGAGTAGGCTGCTGATTTAATTAGAGCAATGTTTACCTTCGTAAAATCATAGGCGTTTGGGTAAAAAATTATAAAAGTCATATTCATATTTTTTAATTGAAAAATAAGACAACAGTGCCCTGCGGAATATCAATACAAACATTTTGATGTCGGATCATTGTTTCATCATTTGTTCATTTGTGCTGTATTTACAAAGTTTCTGAAGAAAAAAGTTTTTATATATCATTACTTTTACGTATTGTTAATGCAGGTTCTGGGTATTTGTTTCAAATTCCAAGACAACCATGCCCTTGTAAAAGGATCAAGCTAACCTAAACTAGTCCTTTTAATGTATATGACCTATTCAGCGCCTAGCACCAGTGACTTAAAAACACGTAAATTTTCGAAATTCCGCTCGGCACCCCCTTAATATTTACTATCATCGCCACAAACGTCATTGTGGCTCCGTGGCCCCAAAGTCGCGTACCGTTCAAGCGCTCATCAGGAATCTAGTACAATATTGATTGAAGGTCAACACAGACTTACTACGTATTATTTTTGACTGTGACATACATAGATATTTATATTGTAATACTAATGTAATCCTAAGCACTCGTTAACCAGACGTTATACAATAAACATACGTCCATAATAATAGCCCTAACCACCGGTAGTTTGGACCGTGGGACGATGCCGGCGGACCTCTATTTTTTATATTTTTAAATGTTTTATTTATTTTGTTTTTAGAAAATATGTAAATTTATGATAGCAAAGAGCCTCGACCAACCCCTTAAGAGGCTCTCACTTGATGGTTAGATCAAGGGTCAGATTCAGAAAGCAGTACTGCTTGACACGACACGTATTGTCTCACTCTGCAGCCCTGACCACCGGTAGCTTGGGCTCTGCCCCGCTGCCGGTGGTACTCTAGGATTAGATTTTTATAATGTTTTATTGTTTTTATATTAGAATATTGTAAAAATCTAGTTTTAAGAAAGAAAATAAATAAAGGAGATATAATAATGATAATAATAATGTCTCTTTCATTCCTCTCCAATGGACCCTAATCGAACCTACGACTAAGAAGAGCCAGGCTTCCTTCATGCTTGGATATATGACGGGTATAAATTGTTTACGAGTACTGCTAGTCCCTTTTTCGAAATGAATCAAGTTGAAAAGAAAAATATGTTCATCACAATGTATGACTAGACAAACTCTTTTGCATCGGGGCTCGTATAATTTATTAAAAGAGTTCCTATTAAAACAGTATTTATAGTAAAGTTGGAAGCACTTCCTACTGCAATTTTTCCTCAACTGTTCAGATATTTAAGACCTCACCATCTGCGTAGATTTGACGTGATGAGTGTTCAGATATTATTGGTTAGTTGTGTGCTTAGTAATTAATGACTAGCATCTGCTTAGATAATGAATGAAGTAATGAATGTTCAGATATTAATGGTAACTTGTAGTGTATGGAACCTATTGACATTTTGAACTGTTCAGAAGTATTTGGTCACCTTGTCTTCTACAAAATATCTGCGGCGACTGTACCTCATTACAATCATCTCTCTATCTACTAATCGGTGCCGAACAAGGTTTTGTGCAAATGATAACCTCCTTACACACCGTCTTTGTCAAAAAATAGGAAAAAACAGTTGACAGTGTATATTATTCGATTGTAGTCGCACATTTTTAAATTATTGCCGGTCACCGAAAGACTTTTTTGCGTCCGTCGTGTCGCCCCGATCAGGAAATGAAGCGAACCCGTTGATACCATAATATGGCCGTCGGAAACTCGCATCCATTCACTGTGACCCGCGAGGGATGAACCCCAACTTCCCATATAAGCCTTATCTTAAGACTGCGTATAGTTTCAACATTTACATATTAAGCTGGGTTCTGGGCTTAAAATTATTCCAAAATATATACAGGGTTATTTGAAAAAAACATCAACAACCTCGCACGACTAGCTAGCTAGTTAAGTTCTCGACGTCCGGAGTTTTCTAGTAGTAGAGATTCTTCAATAAAATACTGGTTTCTCAATTACTGATCTTGTTTTATTTTTACACAGAATTTGCACAGTACAGTACACAGTAAAGCTGGTTATTCGCAGCTCCCTTTATACCAATTTGTTATCTTAGACTCGCAAAACGTTTATCGTTTGTTCTTGGAAATAATAGAATAATCGGCACGAAGTCTAGTCGTAAAAGTCACATATTATATCACATTTTATGGATTTGTACAAAATCTATATCGGCACGAAGGCTAATCATAGAAGTGACACAAATTACAATTTATGTAGTTTTGAGAAACTATATGTTTTAAAAATATAATGGATAATAGACAATAGAGTTCTTATGAGTCATGGTCTATATTGAAAGCTAAATATATTAAGGTTGCTATAACTGATGTCATACCTTAACTAGCTAACATCATAGACAACAACATTTGTTCTACGAGTTTTATCATACCTCAATACATTAATTAAAAATGATTTTCCAAGCTTTTATTGTACTGTCGTGACATTTGTAAGTCTATGTTCCATTCACATACGAAAAGGCGACGTGCGACGCTCGCGATGCAATGCGCACAGAGATAAGAACATTTAGACGTAAAATTAGATTGATTTTTATTTTTGTATGAAAGTAAAATTTGTCAAATTATCAATAGTCGTAGAACAAATGTTGTTGTTTATGATGTTAGCTACCTAGTCTTGCGAGGCTGTTGATGTTTTACAAATAACCCTGTATATATGGCCCTCGATTGTATATAAGCGCTTTCGTTAAACAATTAAGAAAATTATTAATGAGGAGCTCGATTGTGCAGTGGCCAACACACCCAGTCTGCGAGTGCTGATGTTTAACAATTTTCGCAAAGGCTGTTCATCAGATATGGATGACCAAATTTTTTTTCCTCTCGAGCTCCTCCGTACTTCGGAAGGCACGTAGAGCCGTTGGTCCCGGCTGAAACCATACATTATTAAAGAAGAGGGTTTGAAATGTCAGGGCTCGTTTTAAAGTGTTTGTTTTTAACATTTTTTTTTAATGTTCAAAGGAGGCAAACGAGGAGGCGGGTCACCTGATGGAAAGTAATCACCGCCGCCCATAAACATCCGCATAACCAAATTAATCGCAGATGCGTTGCCGGTCTTGAGGAAAGAGTTCGATCTTGAGGAGGGAGTAGGAATTGGAAGGGGGGAGGGTTGAGCAACGAGCGCCATTGTTTTGCCCATTTCGTGCTGCAACGCAACGTGCGTGGCTCTACCACTCAGACAGTGTCACTCATTTAGAACCACCCAGGGGTCACGTGTAGGGTCTCAAGGGTAAACCTACGGACGCGAGTAACTTTAACCCTCATCATCACGGTGTGGTGTTTAGTATACAACTTAATTACTAAGAAATTCAGGTTAAGATTGTGCAAGTTAAAATACGTTCATAATGTTCGGTCAATCGAGACCAACGCCTGCGTCTCCTCCGAAGCACGGAGTTCGATATGTTTGGTCATCCATTTGATAACCCGACATCGCGAAAGTTGCTTATCTTACGCGATCGCACACCGATCGCAAACGGGTATAACACTTAGCTCAAAGTAACATCTTTATTCACTTATTAATTAAAAGTCACTTTTTATTTCTGACACTTATTAATTCAAAATAGGTATTACTTTATTCAAACGTTAAGTGATAACTAATTTACCTTGTCACCGATAAGCACAAAATAAAGATATTGCAGAAGGTAACCTCATACGAACGCGCTCGAGTAACGCACACAGAGAGAACCTTTCACAGACAAGGAATCTAGCAACAGTTGCGTTTGGACTGTTCCGAGCTAAATTTTAATCTATACTAATAATTATAAAGCTGAAGAGTTTGTTTGATGATCCGTAAAATTTGTTTCAATTATAAAGATAAGTTATTTAAACATTAAGTTTATATTTAGTTCACCTGTCTCTCTTTTCCACAGGTGATATCAGCTCTATCCGTCTTCTTCATCTGCATATCAGTCCTCTCCTTCTGCCTGAAGACACACCCCGACCTTCGGGTGCCAAGGCCGACTTTACCACCGCCAGCGAACGCCTCCTGGAACTACACTCCAATCATCCGGACGTCGTTGTGGCATGATGACGACGACCAGGCACACTTGGCCTTCTTCTACATAGAGTTGCTGTGCAACGTGTGGTTCACGATTGAATTGTTGGTGCGGTTAGTGGTGAGTACAGCTTCATTGATTCTAAATCTTTAAATTATAGCGTAAATAGATAGTTTTGAACTTATTTATAAAATACACGATAGACTAATGGTTGGTTCATGCAAGTATTTGGCCCACTATATTATTAATCCCACCGTAAGAATCTTGTCAACGCTAATTAACCGCAGTGTAATTGCTAACATCACTTAAAAAATTCACATTACTTTAAAAAGACCAAAATAGATATCTTCAAACTAATAAGTGGCCCAAATTACGTTAATTTAACTAACTAGCTTACTCACAAAATTTATCGTTCGAACTTTCTAAATTATCTTCGCGTTAAAATAACTCCCATCGTGTTACGTACGGTCAGCCACAAAAATAGCTGAGCACTTTAGTAACGTATCATAATAATATCAGCTTAAGAGGTTGACAAGCGCCTGTTCGCTTCATCCACCATTTCCAGTAACTATCTTCACGTTTGATACAAAGCGCTTTGCGTCATCATTCTCGATGCGGACAGCTCAGGAGAAAAATTCCCTTGCAGCGGCTATTTCCTGATAAGTACAACCTGGACCGTCAAGACAAGGGTGAATAAGACTTTATTAGGCAAGTATGCTGCTACATCCTAGGCCGCATCATTACTCACAACCAGGTATGCGATGGCGGTCAAAAAATTGCTTGCTTTTACTATGTTAAACAATTTTCATTGCTGACTGTACCTAAGGTTTTATTTGATGCAAAATTGGAACAGTGTGAGTGACTACAGTGGGTGCCGGCATAAGGCCCTTTATATACGTACAAAGTGTCTGTCTGTCTGCGAGCGACGTTACAAGTGCACTGCAGCAATAACCTGGGAAACACATAGGCCAGTGTCACGGACGGAACCGTCGCTGTCCGCTTCATTAAGGTCTCAGCCGAGCAGGCACGAGCGTCTCTCTAGCTTGTTGCGCGTAACACTAAGGACGCTTTAGTCAGCGGCAGTAGAGTTTTGGTAAACGTACGTAATGAAATGAATAAGGGTAGTAAACAAAACTCATACTAGGCCCCCTGTCGTTCACCTGCGTTACTAAGACTAACGTTTTGAAATTTCTGGAAGATAATGTCTAAAATTGCAAAACGCTGTTTAGAACCTTAAGAAATGAGGACTTGTCGAAGTTCTCTCGTGACCACGGGATACCAGTGGACGACAATCTTTTTAGAATAAACTTGTTTGCTACTTCTTTGGGGCAAACAATGCAGTCGGAAAAATATATTTGAATGGCCAAGTTACTCATTGTTTTCGTCTACCTGTAAAATTGTGTGAAACAGATATTATATCTAGGTGGTTTTCGCAAACTGCTTTTACGCAATCTCGCAAGCTTACCGACGACATTATATGTATACTTAGCACAGATACATTAGGTATTACATAATTTATTTTATAATGATATAGCTTAATTTTTTTTTTGGTATCTAGGCTAAGTTTTATGCAGCAATTAATTTATCTTATCTCATCTTATCTTACATTGACATAATATTTTTCGCGCGCTGCGAATCATTTTCACTATGTTTCGGACGTAGCTACTTGATGACAGGCAGGCAAACGATGCCCAAATGGAATAGCTCGCCTGCACGCGTCTAGTTAGACAGTAACGAATCTGTGGCTAAGATCTTAGTGTTGTGGCAGCCAGAGGAAATTAATAGACACAAATAGAATGAGACTAATACATTCACATCACTCAAGTGAGCGTGTCGTGGCGTGTTGTGTCGTGATGTGTTTTGTTGTTGTGTTTTAGCGCATTATGTTCACAATGTTCTGTTGTGGTGTGTCAAATTATTAATGTTTGAGTGGAGTTGTTATATAGTTTATAGTGTATAGTGTGTATTATAGTTTCTTTTGGAGAGTTAGTTGCTTTATAGAGCTTATTGGTTTGTGGGTTGCTTATGCCTTCACGCGTCACGCGTCTAAATAGGCATTAACGAATCAGCGGCTAAGATCGTAGAGTAGAGGCAGCCAGAGGAAATTAATAGAATAAGACTAATACATCACTCAAGTGAGCGTGTCGTGGCGTGGTGCAGGCGGTGGCATATGCGTTGGGTCGTTACGTTCACTAAAATATGGTTGAGCGAAGCGATGGCTGATTCATATGTCATACTCGTGAACGGGAACTGCCTGTGGAGGCTGGTCTGCTCTTGCATTCTTGTTTTATTTTTATTTCTATTACTTAGGTTTAACTTTGTTTTTTCTCAGACAGCTTTTGACTTTTATTAGTACTGCATGGCATTGTGAAAATTTAAATTGGTAACTCATGTAAATTTGCAAACTTAGATATATTTTTTTCTCTCTTTTGTTTTTTGACATGTTGTGATTGTCCTATTTTGTGTTTTTATTTGTGATGGAAAGTGTCCTTTTATGATTTTCCAATAATTTTGACGCTGTAAGGGAGAAAAGAGATACTTGATACTTGATGAGTTTCTTGCCGGTTATTCTCAGTACAAGGTCTCCCGCCCAGAGTGACTTATGAACCGATGCCGATGGCATAATGACTTTCATAAGAGCTATTTATGGCCTAAACTGAATATTTATGATTTTGAATTTTGAATTTTGAATTGAATTTTTTTTAATTTTGATGTTAAGGAGACATAATTAGATAATATTGAAGTGGAGTTATGTTTTTATTTTTCCTTTTTTTTTAAAGTGCTTATTGCTGCACTGAAGCTGAAATAAACATTTATAAAACATAAAATCCAGTGAAAAAGTTAAATGCCTACCCGACCCAGCCATTTAATCCGTGCGGTGACGGAGAAAGAATACAATTCACCGCCCCTCTCCTCCGGTGGGTGTCGTAAGAGGCGACTAACGGAATTTAGAGCTCCCATATGCTCCACTGCGTGGTAGGGCTTGCCCCGTCTGGTTAGTGACCACCGTACGCATGGTGTTAAACCCGTCAAGTGACCGCTTGTCGGTCGCGTTTCGGGATCAGCCAGCGTATAACCAGAGCTCGAGTGAATGGTGCTGCGATGCATTTGGTCTGTGAAGGTTTCCGTCTAACCAGTGCCAGGAAGACCTTGTTAACCCGCCGACCAGGGAGACCCGTAGAAACGGCTGTCCCGCTGGCCGCCCGTGGCACAGTACAGGGGCCCAAGCGAGCCTAACCAGCTCGTGAGGCTGCCTCACCATGCCACGCATAATCTCGGGGTGGCCCGTCGTGCCGGTTGGTGACCGGAAGGTGGGGTCCCGGCGGCCATTCCCGGGGGGGTTCGGGGGCCCTTCCGTTCGGCGGGTTAATGATACTCAACTTTAGGCAGACCCCTGGTGAAACAGGCCGCTGCACTTTGACTATTTGCATCGCGGTAGCATTTCCTCGATTCACGCCTCCCTCTTTCTCTCCACCATGACAGCGCCTAAAACAAAAACTGGTATTACAGCGGTGCACACCCCCACCACAACCATACCGTTTGAGGTCGAGTTCGCTAACATCCGCGGACTCCATGCAAACCTCAATGCCGTCCACCACCATCTTGAGACGGCACGGCCAGCAATGTTGTTTTTGACGGAGACACAAATAACCTGTCCAGCTGACACCACCTACCTGCACTATCCCGGCTTTGTGCTTGAAGAATCCTTTAAAGCCAAAGCCGGAGTTTGCTTGTTTGTCCGGACAGACGTTTGCTGTCGCCGTCTGCGCTGTCTGGAGGACCCTTCCTTTTCCCTCCTTGTGGTACACGTCGACTTGGGCTCTCATAGCCGTGTCTACGTCTGCGTCTACCGATCACATAATGGCGACATGGAGACAACTCGACTTATAGAACACCTTAGTCGGGTGGCAGATGAAGCGCAGGAGCGGTTTCCTTCGGCGGAATTGGTGTTTTTGGGGGACTTCAATGCTCACCACGAGTTGTGGTTAAGTTCCTCCAAAACTGACCATGCTGGTAGAACTGCCCACGCATTCGCTCTCACGCACGACCTGACTCAACTGGTGAACCAGCCCACCAGGATCCCAGATATAGTCGGTCACGCGCCCTCTTTGCTGGACCTTATGCTGACGAGTCGCCCAGCTGGTTACCGAGTGGAAGTTCGAGCTCCTTTAGGATCTTCGGACCACTGCTTGGTATCCAGCAAAGCGCCTCTGGCCCCGCTACCGCCTTCAGCGGTATCGAAACGCCAAATTTGGCACTACTCGTCGGCAGATTGGGATGGTATGCGGGACTATTTCGCATCCGTTCCTTGGGGGCAGCGCTGCTTCAGTGGGAAGGATCCGACAGCCAGTGCGACTGCAGTTGCTGATGAGATAGTGTTAGGTATGGAATACTATATTCCGCACTCCTATCTCGTCAGCAAAGGCCGGCGCAACCGATGGTTCAACCGTGAGTGTGCCAACGCTGTCGATAACAGGCAGGCGGCATACCGCGCTTGGATCAGAGGTAAAGCTCTTGGAGATCCCGAAACTCGCTCGCTGAAAGCAGCCTATAATAATGCCACCAAGTCTTGCAAAAGAGCCTACATTAGAGCGGATGCCCAGCGCGTTGCACGGGTCGGCCAAGAACTACTGACGCATCCTACGGGCAGCCGTAGCTACTGGCGTCTGGCCAAAGCCGTGCAATCAAATTTCTGCCAACCCTCGCTGCCACCACTGAGATGTCATGACGGGACTTTAGCTCACAAGCCGCAGGAGAAGGTCGATCTCCTGGCCAAACTCTTTGCAGCTAACTCCCGAATCGATGACTGCAATGCACAGCCACCTTCAATTCCTCACTGTGGCCACACAATGCCTGATTTTAAAATCAGGCAGTGTGATGTCCGTGCGGAGCTGCAGTCAATCGATGTCCGGAAAGCTAATGGCCCTGATGGCATCCCAGCAATAGTCCTGAAAATGTGTGCAGCGGAGTTGTCCCCCGTGTTAACGCGCCTTTACCGTCTCTCGCTCTCTTCTGGTTGTGTGCCGGAATCTTGGAGAGAAGCTAATGTGCAACCGGTCCCCAAAAAAGGAGATCGGTCAGACCCATCTAATTACCGCCCCATAGCCGTTACTTCAGTTTTGTGCAAAATCATGGAACGTATTTTAAATAAACAACTTGTACACTACCTGGAAGAACACTCCATAATTCATGATCGCCAATACGGGTTTCGGCCGAAACGATCAACGGGTGATCTTCTAGCGTACGTTGCACATCTCTGGGGTGAGGCTATTGACAAGCGTGGTGAGTCAATGGCTGTTAGCCTTGACATAGCCAAGGCTTTTGATCGGGTCTGGCACAAAGCTCTTCTCTCCAAGCTCCCGGCATACGGTCTGCCAGTTCAGTTCTGCAACTGGGTCGCTGGCTTCCTACATGAGCGGAGAATCCGTGTCCTGTCTGATGGATGCGCTTCGCGGTTCATGTCAGTGAACGCTGGTGTCCCTCAAGGTTCCGTTCTGTCCCCCACGCTGTTCCTTCTGCATATCAATGATATGCTTCCACTTGGAAATATTCATTGCTATGCAGATGATAGCACAGTGCATGGGGGATATAACGGTCACCCAGCGGCTGGGCGGGTCGAAACCGAAGTTAACCGAGTGAATCTTGTCATTGAGCTCAATCGGGTATTGGACCTCATATCTAAATGGGGCTCCAATAATCTTGTTGAGTTCAATGCCAAGAAAACACAGGTGTGTGCGTTCACGGCAAAAAAGTCACCATTCTTTCCCCTTCCAACTCTTCAGGGTACATCTCTAAGCCTGCAGAGCAGTATCAACATGCTCGGTATGACGATTCGCTGCGATCTGAACCAAAAGGACTACATCGAAGCCGTGATCAAAACAGCCTCGCGAAAACTCGGTATTCTGAACAGGGTGCGGCGATTCTTTACGCCTGACCAGTTGTGCCTTTTGTACAAGACACAGGTACGGTCTTGCGTGGAGTATTGCTCGCACATCTGGGACGGTTCCGCAAAGTACCTTCTCGATGCTTTGGACAGATTGCAGCGTCGCGCTGTACGCATTATCGGCAACGCAGACGTCACAAATACTCTTGAAACTCTGCAATTGCGAAGAGATATTGCGTCACTCAGCGTGTTTTACCGCTTATACCATGGCGAGTGCTCTGAAGAACTCTTTGACCTCATCCCACCTTCTCCCTTCTTCCATAGGAGTACACGTGCTGCTCTCCGGAGTCACCGCTTCACTGTCTCTAATATTCCATCGCGCACTAAGAAATTTGGTGACTCGTTTTTTTGTCGCACCTCCAAAACATGGAATAGTTTGCCAGCACACGTTTTCCCTCCTTCCTATGATATGGGGTCCTTCAAACGAGGCGTGAAGAGGCACCTTGTGGGCCGGCAAAGTGAGGATAACTGACGCTGCGCTGTTCTCACGCTGCACCAGTTATCGTCGCATCTGGATTCCATATTTACTTAACATCAGGTGAATTGGAGTCATTTGCCGTGCTACGTATAAAAAAAAAAAAAAAAAAAAAAAAAAAAAAAAAGCCAGGAATCGAACCTGGGTCTTCACAATCCGGGTGGCTGCACTTACCATTATGCTACTGGAGTTATGTTGTTTTTTTTGGTTAGAGAGATTTTCTTGTTTGCCTCCTATGCTCTTTGTAGACTTTATGGGTTTGTGGGTTGTTTATGGGCTAGGTTTATAGGCGGCGAGAAGCTGATTGCTAGCCGTTAAGTTAGTTTTTGATCAAATCCTAGAGGTTTTTATGTGTTGGCATCACCATGTCTGACTGGACATGATTTGACATGAAACTGTCCCTTTTGAAACGGAACGCAAGTGATTATAATAAAATGAGGGTATACAAGCTACCAATTTATTATAAGACGACCAACACCTCAATCTCCCTGTGACCACGAACACTGCAAAGTGTTCGAAACGTCAAAAAGTAGTTTCATTTTAATGTGTAGTGTTTGCGTAAACATTAGAAAACAATATGGACTTGATTTATTTTGCATACCATTTGTTTAGAACGACAGTCATAAGTAAGCTATCGTTTTACCTAATAGAAGGTAGTCTAGGTATATGTTAATACGTGAAGGAAAAACATCGTGTCCCTTTTTAATCACATTGCGCGCACGGATGAGGGCAAGATTTGACACAGTTAAAGTTCATATAGAGTGCAGATATGATAATCTTTATGTAACGGCGACCACTATCAAACAACATTAATAAGATTTATAGAATGTCACAAGCTTCATAGACATTAAAATTCTTTAAGGCGAAGGGTAAGGCACACTAGCGCCGCTAATGGATTTAATTTGATAACTGCTAAACTGGATTTTTTTTCAAACATTGCGGACCTTCCGACACTAGGCAAACCTCTATTATTTAATAATTGTGCACTACTTTTAGGTTTGTTTTTGTATTCATTCGCTAACACCAACAGTGGCCATTGTTTGTGAATATATGCGATAGCCCGTTTTGTGAATAAACAACGCAACAAAAAGTAGTGCACAATTATTAAAAAAATACTATGGATGCTTTCCTGTTGTCGGACGGTACGCAATGTTTAAAAAAAGATCCGGTCAGTTAGTAATTGTCAAACTATCAATTGGTGGCGCTAGTGTGCCTTACCCTTCGCCTTAAATCGAATTTCGTCTCCTGGGCGACCATTCGTACTTGATGGTCGTTGATGTAAGTTTTTAAAATTTCATGTAACTTTGTTTTCTCGTGTAAAATGTAATGATGTGTATTGTTCTTGCTTTGTGTCTCTGTGTATGGTTGCGCTCCTTCCCACACTAAGGTATTCGCGGAAGACCAGGATTAGGTTCTCCTATAATCTAGGGAGCCTGATATCATGCTGAGAGGGCACCTTTTAGTGCCACTGACTTATTTTTTAAATTTTATGTAGTTATGTAATTTGTGTTTTGTCAATAATAAATATTTACTATTTTATTCTATATAAATAAAAAATTATCGAGCGTGTATTAATAAAAAAAACTCAATCTTTGCGTTCTAATTGCAATACATCATCATCATCATCATCAGCTCAGTTTATGTCCCCACTGCCATAAACCACCACGCGGGCCCAGTTGTTACGTTATTGGTGGTTGTTACGTTATTGCATTACATAGACTTGTTTAATTAAAAACGAAATTACGTATGCATGACACCGCATACAAACCGAATTCTAGATATAGAATTTCATTTGTGACCTTTTTCCTTGTGCAAAGTTCTCTAACTTGAAACAATGGGAGAAAGGGAAGTTGCCGGCCTGTTCCCGGCAATTAAAAATTAATTACACTGAAAGCACGAACCGTTAGGGCAGGTTCACACAGGTGGAGTCTCAATGTGACTATTGCAATAGTAATCTATACTAATATTATAAAGAGGAAAGCTTTGTATTTTTAAATGTTCAAATAATTTTTAACGCAAATTTTGTTGCAACAAAATTGTTGTTGTTTTTCAACATTTGTGTCTTTGTATTTTTGTATGTATGTATGTTTGCAACGAATAAACTCAAAAACTACTGGACCGATTTAAAACATTCTTTCACCATTAGAATGCTGCATTAGCGCTGAGTAACATAGGCTATATTGAAAAAAGAATAAAAAAAAGAAAAAAAGAAATGCGCTACGAAGTCCGCCGGGTCAGCTAGTAGTTCATAACTTATCAGTAATAGTCATCACATCGGTCAGTAATAACTAATATCTTAAATAGTTTTAAACACATAATTAATTTCCAAAAGTTTATTACATAGTTACCTTTTGGCGGGCAAACCGCTGAATGTCAAAAATGACAGCTAAAGCTAGTGATGCGGTTAATCAAATTAAGAATAATAGTGTTGTGCATATCTGTTGATTTCTCGTCGCTAATAATAGTTAAATTATTATTTACAATAGCATAAGTCAACCTGGCTAGCAACCACCATTCTATCTAAGTCTTACGTCACGAGTCGTAACAACAATAGTTAGTTTCATTTTTCTGTTTTGACAGTTATATATAAAATAGGCAGTTCCTCGGTAGTTGAAGGTTCTGGGTGAACTCCTTATCACATACAGCTTTATCTGCTCTTACTATCACAAGGCTTATCGCGCGATTTCTCTGTTCATCAACGCGCAATGAACTAGATATTCCATTGTCGCGTCTCGACTCTCGAGACACTCGTGCTGCTGGCCAAGACCTTAGCCTCCCTGCGGTAAAAACTAACTAAAGGATTTTTTCAAGTACATTACGTGTTTTTCAATGGTAGACATATAGTCAACGGTGGTAGAAAGAACGCAATGAACTGGAAATCTACTTGCCGCGTCGCAAGCCACCAGTGGTCGTGGTCGAGAGGATAAGCTATCACCGGAGTTCGCTCGTGAAGACCAAGCTCTATAGAGGGTAGGGTAAACGTTTTGCGAAGCGTCAGCAAGCGCGGTATCTTTGTACCCAATATTTATGGTGTTAGCTTTGAGATGGTGGTGATCTAAATTCAAATTTCAATATATTTTCGAAAGCAATTTCAAATTTATTACACTTTGGTGTTTTATTAATTTTAATAGGCGTTATATTTCATTTTGAGGGAGCTGTTGTAACGGCTCCGGTACGGTTTACTATTGGGAAGCCTATAAATTTGTATTGTTTTAACATTTCAAAAAGTAAAGTTGAAAATATTTATTTTTATTTTAAGCTTACTCGCATAAGTATTTTCACTGAATACTAACTAGACCGTTAAGGCTAAATATGTATATCTTTATGCAAGATAATTTATACCTAAATATCGGATATTTTGTATACGTAATCTTGTTTTGAAGCGTTACGTTGTTATCAAAACAGTTCTAATTTGCATTTTACATGTTCATCACCATGTTCCATGTCTTACCTTCAAACGTGAACCTTGATCTTATTAAATAACAAGCTTCCTATTAATGTTATAACAATGTATTAATCAACAGGCAGACCTAACACAACATGCCCATAATTATGGCCTCTGTGGTGTGCGTAGTGTCTTGTTAGCTTAGTTGGGTTCAAAGGTCTTTTATCAAAAGTAATACCTACAAAACCTCGTTGCTAGGTTGTTAGACTACCTTCCTTTTTAATATTTGAGCCATGAGTACTTTACAAAGGTTTTATATGTCGTGTCTTTGATTCTTCAACCAACAATACTATTATGCTGGTTAAAGAACCAGCATAATAATATTTCGAAATGTTCTATTGGTTTTAAGCTTTATGACAAGGCATTAAGTTGAAAATTTGGTGACCAATATATTGGCAGAGCCCTTAAGGGTTAATTCGCCTATTGAACAGCAGATAGGGAATTAACTTAGTTCATTTATTTAAATCGAACAACACAAACCAACTAACATGGGTACCTATACAAAAATAAATTTAAATTAATTCACCCAGTATAATGTTTGTGTGAGGTATAGGTTCACGTCAGATAGTCTAACAGAGCCGTGAGAATGGTATCAAGATTTATCGCATTAGACTCGTGCTTCTATTCACTTGGCTACTGAACGCTTCAGGCTGACTGCGGACTGCACAGATGTCTCGGTTGCTCAGTTGGAAGAGCAACCGCCCGAATTGCGAAAGGTCTTGGCTTTGGTCCCACATAAGGTAGTATCATACTAGTTAACCCACTTAGTCCGACCATGCGTTTGTGTGTTGTTGTAAATAAAACTCTATAATTATTACATTAGGGTATATCTATATACCTAATACTTGTAGGGCTGTTATAACACCCTTGTCGTACAAGTGGGTTAATAGGTGGCGCATCAAATCGGTATGTATAACGTATAAACTTTATTTATTTACACATTACATTACAATTCATAATTACGTCCTATATACTCATACATAATATAAGGTGCTTCCACTTTCGGCCTTATCATCACTTAACATCAGGTGAGATATAGGTCACGTGGTTACCCGTAAGAAATAATCTATATATTAATACGTGTAGCAAAAACTTTGTACCCGTTTTTTACGAAAATTGCGCGAACGGAGGAGTATGAAATTTCGCACACTTATAGTTTATATAGAGAAGGTTATCCGAATGTTAATATTTTTTTTTTAATTATGCATAAAACAATACATTAAATTAACAAAAACAACATTACACACACTACCAAGTATTTGACAGACACGCATATGTATGTGACACACCCGTATTGTTTGTCTTTAATGCGGCCGACATCTGTCAATGTCAGAGCCAATCCAAACTCACATTCTGTCTTTTTTTATTTTTAATTGCTCAGGATACAATCCGTGCAGCCTTAATAAAATTACGGTTGAATTTCGACCACTGGGCGACCACTAGTAATAATAAAAACTTCAAATAAAGAATTGTAAAAAGATCCTAAGCGTACCCAGGTAAAGGTTGACCTCTTTGCTAACTCGATCGGGCAGTGGAATAAACTTGCGCTAGGCCGTCTGGCTTGTATTTGTTCCTTCCTTAAGCAACGATCTAATTAAAGTAACAATCTGGATCGTTATGTCTGTTTTCTCGTTAGCCTTTCTACCGACATCCTTTCTAGTTTCGTACGTGTTTTCTCCCGATAGTTCCTCGTCAGCCTATAATTGACAAGTAAACCTTTTATTTTACGGGAATACGGGTGGATAGAACAGATATGTTTGGTAAGGCACAAATCTTGAAACAATGAGCAAGAGCAACTGATTCTTTTAGTATTATTCTGAAATAAAGGCACAGAAAAATCTAAAATTATTAAAAATGTTCGATATATAAAACTTTGATGGCGAGTAATCTACATCACAGACCTAATTACAATAATTAGATCGTAATTTCCATAATTCTGTTACGTTTCCAAATGCATTATTTATTAAGGAAACAATAAAAGAGCTTCTGACCTTTATCGTGTCATTAGGAACCTATCACATGCTTGTCCGATCTCGAATTTTCCCAAGAGTGTCTTACGAGTACCTTACGAACCTTCAATTGAATAGAGTGCCTTCTAACTTGGCGGTGAATGTAGCCTACGATATTTCAGCTAAACTATAGCAGTAATAACAATTCAAGAGCTCGATGACGCAGTGTTAAACGAGATCTGAGACTGTTGAAGTTAAGCCACTATCGTAAAGGCCAAAATCGAATGGGCGACCAAACACTTTCGATCTCGAGCTCTTCCTGTTTCGGAAGGCACGTAAAGCAGTTGGTCCCGACTTGGTAACAACAACCAATCTGGGCCCGCGTGGTGATTTGTGGCCTGTTATCCCTATGGTGTTTTCACCCATAAGGAAGGCTGCGGGGACTTAAACTGAGCTGGTGGTGATGGTGATTTCTTTGTATTGTATTGGTTTGTATTGTAGCAGGATGTCTTTCCCATTAATGCAGAGGTCGTTTCATTCATGGTGAAAACGAAGAGCGCGGTAGTGGAGGAGGGCGTCAAAAGTGACAAGTCCATATAATACAACGTGTAACAAAAAGGTGTGGTCAAAATGAAAAGAACCAAAGAGTGTCCGAT